>OY740800.1:7835579-8450460 GCA_963514005.1 Raja brachyura | reverse complement strand
ACACACAGACACAGACACAGACACAGACACAGACACACAGACACACAGACACACAGACACACAGACACACAGACACACAGACACACAGACACACAGACACACAGACACACACACACACACACACAGACACACAGACACACACACACAGACACACACACACACACACACACACACACACGAAGAACAGCACCTATATTCCTATAGCTTATACCCCAAATGGCATGAACATTGGATTCTCCAATTTTAGGTAACCTCTACTAAACCCCTCCCCCCCGTTCTCCCCCCCCCCCCCCCCCCCCCCATTCTCCCTCCCCCCCCCCCCCCCCCCCCCATTCTCCCTCTCCGCCCCCCCCCCCCCCCCATTCTCCCTCCCCCCCCCCCCTCCTCCTCCTCCTCCTCCGTGCCCAACTAGACTCCCACCTATTTCTCCCCTCCTGCTATTTTCCTCCCTCGAGCTGCATAACTTTCAACTCTTCAACCTTCAGCTTTTATCTCTGGCCTTTGTCCCCGCCTGTACCCACCATTACCTCCCATGCTTTGTCCCACCTCTCCCCTCTTCTAACTTTCTTCTGCCTCCTACAATCAGCCTTAAGAGCGGCCGTGACTTGAAACATCACCCATCCATGCTCTCCGGAGATGCTGCGTAACCTGCTGAGCTACTCCAGTGTGCTTTTGTATATTAACCAGATCTACAGTTCCTTGTTTCTACATTATATCCTCAACTCCCATTTTCCTGTTCTCTGTTCTATTACGACATCACAGCTCAATGGCTCTCATTGGAAGTTTCCTTCAGTTTAATAATTTATATTAGGCAGACACAAAATGCTGGAGTAACTCAGCGGGACAGGCAGCATCGCTGAAGTGAAGGAATGGGTGACATTTCGGGTCGAGACCCTTCTTCAGACCGATTTTAATATCAAGTTGATATTAGGCATTGTGGACCGGGTGTCCTTGGTCATCAAAAGCAAAACACAGGGCTTATGTGTAAGGTTGGATACCATAATTGAAAGCAACCAAAGGCTGCAGAACTTTTACAAATATTTCATTGATAAATGCCTGGACGAAGGAAGCATTAATATAAATTATATTGCTGTAACAAGGGATCAATCATGGGTGTTTGTTCAGGTTGGCACAATAGCATAGCAGTAGGCCTGCTGCCTTACAGCGCTAGAGACCAGAATTCGATCCTGACTACGGGGGTTGTCTCTACAGGATTTGTATGTTCTCCCTGTTTTTTCTGGGTGCTCCGGTTTCCTCCCACACTTCAACGAATGTAGGTTAGTTGGCTTTGGTAAAACTGTAAATTGTCAGTTGTGTGTAGGATAGTGCTAGTGTACGGGGTGATCGCTGGTCAGCGTGGACTCAGTGGGCCAAAAGGGAGTTTCCAGGTTGCACCTCTAAATATTAGCTAACAAATAAATAAGCCAATAGGGATATTCTACAACCTAAAAGAGACAAGAACCAGAAATTAGGAAATTACACGTTTTCGACTGAGAGCACCAGATCACAAAATCACTTTTCACATTGCACTGAACAGACATTTTACAAAGGATCAAAATCTCCCTGATAAAAAAAAAAGCATAGCAATAATATTTTATAACATGAAGCAAATTTCCACAGTTATGGCTTGCAGAGTAAAGAAAGTTACACTCAGTTTAACCTCATTTTGCACACTTACCTCATGCAATTAAATTGATTGACTGAAACCCAATCGCTGTTAAACATCGATATGGAAAATGAAGCATAGATTTTAAAAAGCAGCAGGTAGTCGTGAATATAATTTTATAAAGGAGAATATTGCTTAAGCCTCCGTGATTACTATACGCAGACACAAAATAGCAACATATTACAGGTTTGTTTTTTTTTAATGTGGGCATTTCATTCGTACAAGCCTAGCTTCTTGAAATACCCAAATTTCAACATTATAGCGGGATGTGCCAAATGAAAATAACAAGATTGAAATTCTGCAGATTGGAAGTTTCAGAATCCTGACACAAATATATAGAGGAACCAGGCAATTATTTAATTCCCAGCCTAACTTTAATTTGACTTAATATGTATTTGGTTGAATCATTCTTGAGAAGGCTTAGTGAGTCATCTCAACTAATCAGTATAAATGATATTAATTTACTATCTCTCCATTAACTTAACCCACAAGATGCCAAATGAAATAAATGCTCTTGTGGAATCTTCTAGATAGAAATCACAAGATAGCCACAAATTCTGCACTAAACATTTTTTATTCTTGCAAATCACAAAATTTGCTTACAGGAGCACTTAAGAGATATACATTAATGCAATCAGAGTTATCAAGCATCAGCATTGCAAATCAATAATATTCAGTTACTTAACAAATTGAACAGCCAAGATAAGACTAGCAATTTAGTAAATCACTACATATCAGCACTAACACTGCAGATTATTAACTATAGCGGTGACTCAAATCCAATATTATAAATTGGACAGATTATGTTGACTGATGTCGGAGAGACCCAACAAATTAACATCTTTGAGTGGTTTCAATCAAACCGCTATTTTTGTGCGTGATTTACAGTCGTTACATTACACAATCCTTAAGAGTGGTCTGCTTGTGTTTGAACTCCTTTCTTTGCCAAGACAGTCATAAGGTCATACAGCACAGAAACAGGCCCTTTAACCCAACTCGTCCATGCCAACATAATCAATGTGTTATAATGTTAAGGCAGTGAACTAGATTGAAACTCATTTTTCTCTAACTCTGTCCATTCACAATTAAATGTATTTGCAATTTGTGTTTAGAAGAGGTCTATATGGCCACAAAAGACCTATAAGCCTTTTACACTTGGCACTTTAAAAGGTACATTTTACTGATAAAATTCCTCATTCAGTCTGCCACGTCCCGGGATTGAAAATCTTTGTCTAATTAACGTAAACAGACTAGCAACCTTTGCCGAAGGTAATGACAAACTGCTTCCTGGTGACATTTCTACTGTTGCCCACTCATATTATCATCAATCATCCTGAAAACGTCAGCAATGAGGCATGGATTGCCAGAGAGAGCAACGCAAGTAATATGTCCCACACCCACTGACTAGAATGTCACTGCTGTTCCAGTTTTAACAATTTCAAGTCCCACTTGATATGTTGGGAATGGAGGGATATGGATTATGTGCAAGCAGATAAGAGTTGGTCTTGGCATTATGTTTGGCACAGACATTGTGGGGTGATGGGCCTGTTCCTGTTCTGTACTGTTCAATGTTCTATGATCACTGCACTAAGTAGAGAACCCCAAATTCTGCCGGCCACACAGCTAAGAAGTCTGACATTGAGATAAAGATTTAATTTATGATTGTAGTTGCTTAGTTTTTAAATCTTTTGATTTAGTAAAATTTAGAATGATTTAACGGAGATGTTTAAAATTCTATAGAAAAGCAATGGGATAGGTGCAACAAAAGATACTTTGTAATAGAGAATCTAGAAAATGTAGAAGTCTGAAGAATAGTTTCGGCCCGAAACATTGCCTATCTCCTTCACTCCTTAGATGCTGCTGTACCCACTGAGTTTCTCCAGCCTTTTGTGTACCCTAGAAAATGTAGATGTATCCTTAAAATATCCCAAGGCATTTCACAAACAAAAAAGTCACACTTAACGATGTGGGGATATATTTGATTGAATTCACTGGATGTTTTCAAGAGAGAGTTAGATTTAGCATTTAGGGCTAAAGGAATCAAGGAAAATGGGTAAAAAGCCGGAATGGGGTACTGATTTTAGATGATCAGCCAGGATCATATAGAATGGCGGTGCTGGCTCGAAGGGCCAAATGACCTACTCCTGCACCCATTTTTCTTTGTTTAGATTTCTCTATGAATCAAAAAAGGACGGTTTTGTGAATGGCAGGAAATAATAAGGGTAGATACAGTTGAGGAGTTTAATAAAGAAAATTTAATATTTATGACATTGGCAATGGAATCACAGCTACCAATGGTAGATTAAATGTAATAATGAAGAGGGCTGATTTTGATAAATACAAATATCTTACTAAGTTTTAGAACTTGATAGTATTATGCTGTAAAAGATCCAAGACAGGAAAGAGCAAGATCATGAAAGAATTTGAATATTAGGTTGATGATTTTAAAATTTAAGCATTGCTTATTTGGGAGCCGGAATAGAGGCAGCAAGGCGTCAGATGGAAATGGTGTGCGCTGGGACATGGACAGCAGAGGATTAGATGGCCTCAAGTTTGCAAAGAGTAAAATGAAGGATACTGGCCAGAGCTGTGTTAGAATAGTTAAACTCAGAAGGAACAGCAGATAGTTTTATCGGCGGGTGTGAGCAGGAATAAGGTGTTGTGATGGAAGTAGACATGGATGTTGGCTTGTAAATGCAAGCTGTAGCTCATCTCGAGGTCATAGATCCTACGATCACAAACACTCCTGCTCACTTTCAGTTGCCAGAGAGAGAGAGAGAGAGAGAGAGAGAAGGATGGAGTCAGTTTTTATGAACGGGACTGAGGAAATGTTGAATCATAGAAATACTTTGTTCATTTAGTGCTGGATGCTGGGCAAGCATAAGAAAAAGTGGAGGGTCAAAAAAAAGAGAAATAGTTGAGTATTGACATTGCAAGTAAAAAACTGACAGCATGCATTTAGATTATCTCACCAAGGGGGCAACATGCAACTGAGAAATAAGATGGAGCTAAGAATAGATCCATGTCACACAGGAGGCCTGGTCCCCCAACATAATAATCCACCAGTGACCCATAGTCCCCAACTGCGCATGGTGGGCTGATGGGCAGCCCTCTTCCTACCCCTATTGTCCTCCATTTCCCCTCATCCCCCAGCACTCCCACACCTTCCTCTTCTTTCCCGTCATCCTCCCCTCACCTCTCCCCAACCCTCAGTCAGTCCCTCCCCCCATAACCCCTCCCAATCCCCCGCTCTCCCTCTATCCCCCGCTCCCCCGCTCACCTCCCCCTATCCCACTCCCCACCTCTCCCCTTCCTCCTCACCTTCCCCCTATTCCACTCCGCACTCTCCCTCCTCACCTGTAGTCCTTGCCTCGGGTCTCGCCCCTCTGCCTGCCTACGGGCCAGCCCCGGGCGCCGCTCCTCTCCCTGCCCGCGGGCTTGCCCCGGGTCCTGCTTCCAGCGCTCTCCCTCCCTGTGGGCCCGTAGCAGTAGTAAAATAGAAGGAAATTTACCCGTGGAGCAGTTGTGTCTCCGTTGTGAGGCAAGGAAAAAAAGATGGTGGTCTGAAATTGTGCAAAGGCCGCGCTGAGGACCCATGGGCTGTCCTTTATAACGCCAGTCAAGTAAAGACGGCAAGTGGGGGCAGGGCAAGTAGGGGGGCTGTTTTTGTTTAAAAGTTTTAAACATCAATAACTTGTAAAGTATACCATTAATCTGAACAAAACATATTTAATTGACATCACAGGACAATGGTAAGGCGAGCCAAATATTGTAGCGCTATAGACAATAGACAGGAGTAGGCCATTCGGCCCTTCGAGCCAGCACCACCATTCAATGTGATCATGGCTGATCATCCCCAATCAGTACCCCATTCCTGCCTTTTCCCCCATATCTCCTGACTCTGCTATCTTTAAGAGCCCTATACAGCTCTCTCTTTAAAGCATCTAGAGAACCTGCCTCCATCGCCCTCTGAGGCAGAGAATTCCACACGCTCACTGCTCCCCGTGAGAAAAAGTGTTTCCTCGTCTCCGTTCTAAATGGCTTACCCCTTATTCTTAAACTTTCTTAAAATGTTGGTTCTGGACTCCCCCAACATTGGGAACACGTTTCCTGCCTCCAGCATGTCCAAACCCTTAATAATCTTAATGTTTCAATAAGATCCACTCTCATCCTTCTAAACTTCAGAGTGTACAAGCCCAGCCGCTCCATTCTCTCAGCATATGACAGTCCTGCCATCCCGGGAATTAACCTTGTAAACCTACGCTGCACTCCCTCAATAGCATGTACCAATAGCTATCGTGTACCATTTTTGCACAAATACAAACTGGGCAAAGAAACAACATGAGAGGTTTAGTAATATATAAATTAGATCATGTGGGACCCATTGGGCCCCGTTCCCCCTACGCAATATTCCACCACTCACCCATTCCCCCAATGCAACACGTATCCACCACTCACCCGTTCCCCAAATGCAATAATCCACCACTCACCCATAGCCCCCAACTGCGCAGGCAGGGCTCATTTCCCCTCATCCCCCAACACTCCCTCCCCCTCACCCTCCCTCTTCTCTCCCCTCCCTTTTCCCCTACCCTCATTCCCTCCCACTATAACCTCTGTCCCCTCCCTAACCCCTTCCTCTCCCTCTTACACCTCCCCCCATCCCACTAAACACAATGTTTAAATAACATTTCTTCTCCTTCTGCCCTCCCCCACTCCCTCCCTCTCCTTACAACCATGTAACAAATCTCTCACTACACTGGGTGGAACACTGGTGACGGGCAGTTTATGTAAATACGATCCCATTGTGATGTCATACGCTGCTAACTGCCAGTGGAACACTGGTGAGGGGCAGTTTATGTAAATGAGATCCCATTATTATGTCATAGCTGCTAACTCCCAGTGCAGATGAAAGATTTTTCTCTAAGTGGGATTTTGTAAAGTTAAAAATGTGAATAACTTGTGAAATATAACATCAATCTGAACGGAACTTGATAAAACACACCACAGGACAATCGAGTAAGGTAGTCCAACAATTGAAGCACTATCATGTACCATTATGGCATAGTTCCGGACAGACACGCAGAATCACAAACAAACAAGATGAGAGTTTTAGTAATATATAGATAGATAAGATGACAAGAGCCAACCTGGTACTGCGACAGGGGCAGAAAGTAAATAGAATCCAAATATAATGGTCCGAGTAAGATGGGAATGAATCTGAGGAGCTAAAACATGCTCAAGGGCTTTGGAGGAGAAATGGGATGGAATTGAAGTGGGATTGTGCTTTGCAAGATCAGAGGTGTCAAGTGTTGTTTTTTGAAGACAGGGGCAAGTAGAAGTGGAACCAGAATGCATTTTTTTCTCCCAGACTACTGGAAATATAGAGCTCGCCTTTCAGGTGTTTGTGAATGCAGGATCAATTGCAATTGTCAGACTAAGACTGACAAGATTATTGTTTGTGATCAGTATTACGGAATGGAGAGCAAAGGTAGATAAATAGAGTTGAGGTACAAATTATCCATGCTGTCACACAATGATAAAGTGTTGGGACAGCTGAAGAGTCCACTTTAGTAACCTCACTGACAATTAAAAGTTTAAAAATAAAATGAGTATATCAGCAGTCTGAAGAAATTATTATTTTTTTTAATTACTGATAGAATTTAAATTTGTTTCTATGGCTGTAACACTGTTAGCATTATATTTTGCACTGGAATTTTGACATATGACAATAAAACACTCTTGACCGGTTATTTTTCTCTTGTAGTTGTGCAGAGCTTGATTGTACTCATGTGTGGTATGATTTGACTGCATAACATCCAAAACAAATCTTTAATAACATTTCTTGGTACTAGTGCCAATAATAAATCGCTACATAGCAGCCATATATCATAGACAATAGGTGCAGGAGTAGGCCATTCAGCACCGAACCAGCACTGCCATTCACTATGATCATAGCTGATCATCCACAATCAGTACCCCATTCCTGCTTTCTCCCCAAATCCCTTGATTCAATTAGCCCCAAGACCTATCCAACTCGCTCTTGAATACATCCAGTGAATTGGTCTCATCTGCCTTCTGTGGCAATCAATTGTAGGAGGACCTCCTTGCTCCTATACTCAAACCCTCTCGCTATGAAGGTGAACATGTAATTTTCTTTCTTCACTGTCTGCTGAACCGGCATGCTTACTTTCAGTGGCCGATGTATAAGGACACCCAGGTTTCATTGCACCTCCCATTTTCGTAATCTGACACCATTCAGATTCTTGTTCTACATCCATCAGATGTAGGGTGCAAACAGAACCCCAAAGTTAGGCCTAGATAACCTTTTCCACCCGGAAGTAAATTCACCAGTATCAAGCATTGTGCAAAGATTTGCCAAACCTGTTCCCGTAACAACCAGAGAGAAATTGCATTGCACAAGGACCTACTAAAGTGACATATCTTGAAAATAAAACAGGATTCCAGCTATGCAAGCCTGAATTGCAATGATCTGGCTTGCTTCATAAATCATTATTCTAAATAAGACAAATGGCAACCAGTAAACAAGACTTTCTCATTTACCTAGCCTGTCAATGCTATCGAGTGCAGTTTCTCATCCTAATGAGAAAACAAGCATTGTTTAGTCTTCCATAGGGAATGAGCAGCATTGAATGATTCAACTCTATTCAAAACTCATCAGAAAATGAAACAGTTGATGTCTGCATGCAGCAAAACTTAGAAGACATGAAGGAATGGGTTGATAAATGGCAAGTACCAGGCAATGATCATCTCCAACAAGAGAGAGTCTAATCACCTACCTGTTATTCAATGATACTACCATTGTCAAGTTCCCCCATTATCAACATTCTGGGAATGGCCATTGATCAGAAACTCACTGGACCAGTTACACAAATATTGTGGATACAAAGTATCCTGTTGTAAAATCTCACCTTGTGGCCCAAAACCTTTATATCACCTATATGGCATAAGTTAGGAATTCGATGCAAACCTCTCCACTTGCCTGGGTGGCTGCAGCTTCAAACTCACTCAATCAGCTTATCAGCATCCAGAATGTATTAGTTTATTTGGCAAACACTGCACCTCCATTCAAAACATTACTTTTCTTCACCATTGACACACAGTAGCTGCATTGCGTGCCAACTGCATTGTAGTTGCCTGATGTGGCATCTACAACAATATCTTTCAAACCTGTAATTTCTCAGCGGGAGGTTAAGAAAAGGAGGTAGATGTAAATACTACTACCAACATGCATCAACTGACGTGAAAATATATTGCCATTTCCTCAATATCACTGGATCTCAATCCAGTTTTACACAATACAAATGTGAGAATGCTGTACCTTCTCTATTAAGATTGCAACGGTTCACGATAGTGGTTCATTTCTGTTTTCTCAATGGAAGCTTGAGAAACGCAATTAATGGTGGCAGTATCCTGAAAACAAATTTGATGTTTAGGATATTGTGTTACAATAAGATATAGTGTTACAAGATAGTGATATGAAAAGTTATAATAGTGATATACGATTGGAGACATTCAGATGAAAATTATGATAGTAGTGAAAGAAACAGACATGAGAGCAAGGTAAATTTGTTGTTAGTGAGTTTGAAAGAGATACATGGATTAATTGAGATGCACAAGGAGAGAGCGAGAAGGAGACATTTAGTTTTTGTTTCGAGATACAGCGTGGAAACAGATATGGGACCAGCCCATCAAGTCCACGCCAACCAACAACTAACAGTACACTAGTTTAATTGTTTTCCTCCCAGTTTCGCATCCTCATACTAGGGGCGTACTAGAGAAGGTTAGAGAACCTACAGACATACACACCTTTGGAATGCAAGTGGAAACGGGAGTACCCAGAGGAAACCCACTAGGTGGCAGGGATAAAGTATAAACTCCGTACAAATAACAACCTTAATCAGGATCGAACCTGGTACTAAGGCAGCAACTATACCACTGCGTCACCCCAGATAGGAATGGATTTAAAGCAGTGGAGATGAAGGGACATGGAGATACGGTGAGAAGGAGAGATAGGAATGGATTCAATAAGATAGAGATATTGTGAGTTGGCAGGATAGGCTGGATTCAGTGAGATTGAGTTACAGCGAGATAAAAATAGAAATGGGGGTAGATTTGGTGAAATGGAGATACAGTGAGACGGGGCTGGATTTTGTGAAATGGAGATAAAGTGAGAGGGAGAGGTAGGGATGGATTCAGAGATACTGGGGGTGGAAAGAGAGATGGGAGTGGATTCTTTAAGATAGAGACGGTGAGATGGAGGGATGGTTTACTCATCGAGATGGAGAGGCAGAAAGGAACGGCTAGACACAGAAAAGCTGGAGTAACTCTGCGGGTCAGATAGAGACAGCATCTCTGGAGAAAGGGAACGGGTCGAGACCCTTCTTCAGACGGAGAGTGAGGAGAGACGAGAGATGTGGAACACACGAATGAAAGATGTGCAGCCAGTTTGAGAGCCGCGGTCAGTGGGCTGCAGAGTGGGTGAGGCGGGGACGGGCCCTTCGACGTGAGGCGGAGACTGCGGCCGGTGGCGGCTCTGACGACAGGCGCTGCCTGGTGGAGGCAGCCAAACAACGGCAGCAGCCAGCGGCCGCCCCGCACTCCGCCCCACACCCACACCGCACCGAGCCGAGCAGCGGCCGCACCTCCCCTCCTCCTCCTCCCCATCACAGACACCGGTAAGTGGATGCTTCTGATGCCGAATCCAGGAGGGGCCGAGCCCGGGGCGGTTGGCCGGAGTGGAGTGGACAGGGAGGGGGTGGGCGAGGGCGAGGGGAGCCGGTGGCCGCAGCCCCAGCCCCGCGGACCCATCAGCGGGCGCAGCCTGTAAGATGGCGGAGCGGAGTGGTGGTGGAAGCGGGGGCTCCGGTCCCTCCACAGCGGAGCCGCGGTGTGAGTGAGACGGGGTCAGTGTGATGCCCGCGATCACAAGCCGGCCCCCTGCACCGGGCTGCGGCTGGGTGAGACGGGCGGGGCCGGCATCTGTTGGAAGGTGTCCGGGCCGGTGGGGAAGGAGGGGAGGGTGGTCCCGTGTGTTTGGCCGCGGCCAGACCTGGCCATTAGCCCCCGTCTCCAGCAGTGCCGGCGGCTTGAAGTTCGCCAAACAGAAATGTAAACTTGTATTTTCTATCCGCAAAGTACCTCGACAGCTCCGGAATGCCGAGAAATTGGTCCCAAATCGCACGATACTGATACTGCCTGTTGTCTTTTTCTGGATACTTTATGTATTCAACGGTCTTGCCAGTAACAGGCTGATGTGACTGAGGCAAGAGCCCCGCCTCAATACCCCGCGACTAAATGCACACGTTAATGCCGATTAATAGGGTACATATTAATGTTATTTTAGCACCTCTGCCTACTCTTACATTGGAATCGGGTGCCTTCGTAATATGGCGTTTATGCCACAAGTTTCAATTTCAACAGGGAAGTACTTCACAGAAAATCGTTTTTCTGTTGTTGTATGCTTTGTATACAGCTTGCTGTATGTTGAAGGGCAGTCTCTATGCCATGTTTTCATGTACCTACCTAAGGGATTTTTTTTTTTTTTGAACGACTGTGTCCCAATATAATTTGTCAGGGTTATCACAGTATTGCGGAATGAAGCTTTTATCCTCCGGGGGAATTTGGAAACATCAAGTCAAATTCTTGTATTTAATAAAGAGTCAAAAACGATAGGAAGTGATTTTGGTAATCCTAAATTTCGGTTTAAATGTTACTCAAAAAATATATGCATTTTTTGTGAAAAATGTGAAAGCAACAGGTGAACCTATAGACACAAAGTACTAGAGTAACTCAGCGGGTCAGGCAGCACCCCTGGAGACAATAGACAATAGGTGCAGGAGTAGGCCATTTGGCCCTTCGAGCCAGCATCGCCATTCAATGTGATCATGGCTGATCATCCCCAATCAGTACCCCGTTCCTGCCTTCTCCCCATATCCCCTGACTCCGCTATTTTTGAGAGCCCTCTCTAGCTCTCTCTTGAAAGCATCCAGAGAACCTGTCTCCACTGCCCTCTGAGGCAGAGAATTCCACACACTCACCACTCTCTGTGAGAAAAAGTGTTTCCTCGTCTCCATTCCAAATGGCTTACTCATTCTTAAACTGTGACCCCTGGTTCTCGACTCCCCCAACATCAGGAACATGTTTCCTGCCTCTAGCGTGTCCAAACCCTTAACAATCTTATATGTTTCAATGAGATCCCCTCTCATCCTTCTAAACTCCAGAGTGTACAAGCCCAGCTGCTCCATTCTCTCAGCATATGACAGTCCTGCCATCCCGGGAATTAACCTTGTAAACCTACGCTGCACTCCCTCAATAGCAAGAATGTCCTTCCCCAAATTAGGGGAGAAAAAGTATGGGTGACGCTTCGGGCCGGGTCCCCTTCTTCAGTGCAAACCAGCATCGACAGTTTCTTTCTACACAAGTGTACTTTGAGATTTGTTGATGTAGTCTTGATATTTAAATAGTCTTGGGATATTTTTAATTCTGCGGAAACCTGGCCAACATTTGATACTTTAGCACTTTGCCCTAAAAAACATCATTAGGTATGCTTGTATACTCTGATTTGAGGAATGAATTGCGTGAATATTTAGTAATTGATTATTGCTTCATTTGGGTTGTGGTTGGACCCATCCAAGTCCTCACTTCAGCCCAGAGCAAAAGAGGTAAATTTCAGCCTTGACAGTTATGACTGTTAACATGAAGGTAACATCTAACTAGGAGTAATTTCAAGGACCCCTAATAAAATTGAAATCGGTTGGAATCAAAGGAAGAATGTTCCACTGCTGCCGTTCTACTTTACATGAGAAAGTGTGTGTGGTTTTTGGTGGTCAACTATCTCAGCCCAAGCGCATGTTCTTCGAGTTTGTCTTCTAACCTAACAATTTTCAACTTTTCTCACCACCGTCTCTGTGTAAAATCAGAAATGGGGATGTTTGTTGATTGCACAATATTCAGTTCATTTGCATTTCCACAGAAAATGAAGTCAGCATATACAGGTCTTGTTGCACACAGCCAATATGATAAGAGGCAAATGATTCACATTGTATACCAAGAAATGATCATTTCTATTCAGAGATTTAAGCATTGACATACAACAGCATTTCCATCACCAGGCATACCATTATCAACATCCGAGGGCAAGGGAGAGGAGGTGGTAGGGTGGGGGAGGGGATAGAAGTTTAGACACAAAAAAACCACAAACTTAACCGGGCAAGCCACCGATCTTTAACTTTGAGAGGAAGTCAGAGGCTGGGTATCCTGCAGTAAGTGACTCACTTCCTGATTCTGCATAGCCTTTCCACCATCTGCATCGCACAAATCGGAAGTGTGATGGAATAACCTTCATTTGCCTGGATGAGTGGACTCAAAATGCTGTGCTGCATTCATACCGTACAAGTACAAATGTGTGGGTTGCACAGCTGGTAGACGCCTGTCCTGCAGCTCCAGCAATTTAGATTACATCCCAACCTGTATTGTCTGTGTGGAGTTTTGCACTTTCTCCCTGTAATTGAGTGCGTTTACTCCAGGTGTTCCAGTTTTCTCCCACATTCAAAGATGTGCAGGTTGGTAGGCTCATTGGTTACAGTAAATCACCCCCTGGTGTACAGGTCTGGGAGGGGCAGGGGGGTGGAAGTGTTGATGGGAATAATGGGAAAGTGTTAATGGGTTTTGGTAGCCTGTTTTGATGCTGTACGGCTATGGTTCTCTGAAACTGCAGTGAATTCTTGGTAGACACAAAGTAACTCAGCAGGGTCAGGCAGCATCTCTGGAGAGAAGGAATGGGTGACTTTTCGGGTCGAGACCCTTCTTCAGACCCGAATCCTTGTGAATCATGTCAGAATTCTTCACTTGTGAATCCTAGTGAAGAGTCAAGAGTGTTTTATTGCCATATGTCCCAGATAGGACAATGAAATTCTTGCTTGCTGCAGCACAACAGAATATGTAAACATAGTACATAACGGGAGAAGAAAAAAAAGTTCAGTGTGTGTATACACATGCACGCATACTCAATAAATAACAAATATAGTACAATAATAATAGTCTGTTGTAGTTCAGAGCGTATTTGTTGTTGTGCTTAATAGCGTAATGGCTGTAGGGAAGAAGCTGATCCTGAACCTGGACATTACAGTTTTCAGGCTCCTGTACCTTCTTCCCAATGGCAATGGTGAAATGAGTGTGTGGACAGGATGGTGTGGGTCTTTGATAACGTTGGCCACCTTTTTGAGGCAGCGACTTGGAATGTGATAAAGTGTTGTTATTTAAGGGCGAGATTAGGATATTTTCACATTGTAATTTTAATTTTTGGTCATTTTTAAACTACATTGATATATTCAATGTGGTTTGATGTTTAATATATTTCACTAACATAATAAAAATATTGAAATATATTTAGGTAGTGTGATAGAGAAGTATCATTTTATCTCTGTGCCCTTGCTTTTAATACGTATTAAAATTGACAGAAATCGTTGGCTTGGGGGCTCTATCTTAAAAATGTTTCAGCTCATTTCCTGATAGATATCACCTCCCACTGCATAACTGCCTCTAACATAGGTCTCAATTGGCCTTGCAAGAAACAAACTAACAGGTGAACTAATGTGATTTTGTGCCAGAGGGTTTTTTTATGTTAAGATCAAAGCTCATTATTTGGTGTGTTAATGAAATTTGAGCTTCCTTCTGAACCAGTACTGCTATAATAACTCCACCTTTGGTATTCAATTGTATTTGTATAGCATGAATAACATTTTCAGCTGAGCCAAAGTGGTTTCAGAGTTGATTGAAATTAGTTCAACTCATTTACTTATGCAGTGGAAAGATTTACTTATGCAGTGGAAAGATTATGGTTGGTTTGTAAACCATTATATAATATGCAGGAATTGCTCATATCCATATACTAGAACATGAGAATGTTTTTGTCTATTTATTGTGGATTATGTGCATTAAGGCACAGTTAATGATTACCCAATGATAGTCATTCGCCCGTTACTCTCATTCAAGCAAACATTGTAACAGCTCATTCAGGAAATAAAAAAAATGCATGGTGACATCAATCACAAGGTTGGCCACTGTTCATGTACAGAAGCAGCAATCTCACATCAAACAAAGGAAAGGAGCATAAAACATAGCGTGGGATTTTTGTATTTAATCAATTTAGTTTCAATTTTCTCTTGTAAAATTCAACAAGTGGATGTATTCTAGTAATGTTTCAAATGCTATTGGTTCTTTTAACTGCATTTAGGGGTTAGCAATCATGTTTCATATAGGCATATATGTTTCATGATCTATTAAAAATGCATGCAGTGAACCTTATAACGAATGGAGTTCAAAGGCAGAATGCAGTATACTATGGTTGGTTTTGTCATGAGAGTGTGAATGTAAAATCTTCCAAGATTAAGCAATGTAATTGATCAAAATGGTTTTGTGACTGGAACAAAGCATTCTCAGCATGGGGGGGGGGGGGGGAGTAAGGGGGGGAGGGACTTGGGGGGGGGGGGGGGGGGATGAATGTGCCACCATCAGTTGACCCATGCACTTTTATTCCAATTGATTACAGTTGACGGCATTGATCTGTCGTTGGTCCAGGAGATCTATGACCAGTAGCCAACTGATGTTGTGCATATATGTCCTACTTTGCTGTAATTGCTATGTTTTAGGCCAACGTCTGTTCTGTAGTTTAAACCATTTGAAGTAATTGCAGCAATTTGAAGCACAGCAGGGACAGACTTCATTTGACTGGTTATGGTGTCATATTTAAATTTCTAGATTAGCAATCCAGATACCTGCAGTGACAGTCCAAAAACAAAAATCCCACAGCCGCAGGAACTGTAGAATTAAAATTCAATTCATAATCTTGTCTTGGCAATGATTGTTATCAAAATATATTTTGGTCATTAATGACCTTGCATTTCGGAGTTGCTGCTTCGAAACAAAATAAGAATAAAACTGAACAGATAACTTGATAGCAGTCTAGGCACCAATATTGTACATGGCAAAGTTTCTCTTACTGAGTCAAACGTGGAAACTATGAGATGCTACGGGTTATCAGCAGCAGCAAAACTGTTTTCCACATACACTGACTGGGTAGTTACAGAGTATATCCCACCACTGCAATCAAACTAAGGCGCCAACCTGATAATTGTTTTCAATAAGAATACCAAGAGAGCATGTCATACTAAAAGCGAGTTGCCTTCTTGGCAAACTTACGGTACAGACTACATGTGTGCTGAAAAACAAACAATACCATATAATAGACAGCCAAGTGATTCCCATAGTTAGTGGGATTAGATCAAATCTCTGGAGTGCAGTTGCATCTCAATGTGACTGATTAAAGGCCTAATGGGAGAAGAGGAGACAGCATTCCCATGATTAATAATGGGAAGGCCCAGTATATGATTGCCAGAGCTAAGGCTGGAGATTTTGCAATTGTACTCAGCCAAAAATTCTGAGTGGATAATCCATCTCGGCATACTCTTGAACCCCCCACTGTGACAAAAGCGAGTCTTTAGCCAATTCATTCAATTTAAATTATATCAAGAAATGATTGAGAGCACCGGAGGCAGCACGACTCTGGGACCAGACAACATCCCAGCAGTGGTTCTGCAGGATTGCATTCCAGAACTAGCTGTGCCAGTAGTCAAGCTGTTGCAATATAGTTGTATCAAACCACAGATTACACTCTGTGCAACCAGCAGTTGAACAACATTTGTAAGAAGGTACTGCAGATGATGGTTTAAACCAAAGATAGACACAAAAAGCTGGAGTAACTCAGCAGGACAGGCAGCATTTCTGGAGAGAAGGAATTGGTGACGTTTTGGGTCGAGATGAATCTGAAGAAGGGGTCTCAACCCAAAACGTTACTAATTCCTTCTCTCCTGAGATGCTGCCTGTCCTGCTGAGCTACCCCTGCTTTAGCTGAACAACATGCTCCACCTCAAAGACTGGCATGTGGGGGTTAAATGTTTATCAAGCCACTATTATCATACGCATCTTAGTATATTGAGCTGTGTAGATGGAATAGTAACCACTATGGAAAACAAATTTGTCCAACCTTAAAGAAATCTTTAGTGTAGTTATTGTTTCAGCCATTCAAATGTTTTTCCCAACATAAGGATATTAAGTCAGACTTTCATTAATGTCATTGCTACCTTGCTTGCTGGGGTGCTGAAGGTGTGCCTATCTGAACATTTTGAGAGAAGTGGTCTTGGAAGCTGGTTCTTGGAAGACAGCATCACGACATTGGTAATGTTAAGCAAATTCAGGATCAAAGTATCCTGAAGCGGGTGCTGTATTTTTCCGTTTGTGAAGAAATGTAACACGGGATGATTGAAAGCATGATTCGGGCCACTATTCAGCCCATTGTGCACACTCCGATGGGAAAAGGGCTACCCAACATTAATCCACTCTCGATCACTAGCTGATCCTATAGGTCATGTCTCTTCACACATCCATTTAAAAATATATATAAATCTGGTGATGGTGTCTGTCCCTACCATCTTATCAGACATGGAGTTCTAGAAACATGCCATCCTCTTGAGGGGAAAAAATGTTTTTATGATAGAAACATATATTTAAAAAAAGTAAAATAGCTGCAGGAGTAGGCCATTCGTCCCTTCGAGCCAGAACCACCACTCAATATGATCATATTTAAGAAAGAACTGCAGATGCTGGAAAAATCGAAGGTAGACAGAAAATGCAGGAGAAACTCAGCGGGTGAGGCAGCATCTATGGAGAGAAGGAATAGGCGACGTTTCGGGTCGAGACCCTTCTTCAGACCTATTGGCTGATCATCTAAAATCAGTACCCTGGTCCTGCTTTTTCCTCGTATCCTTTGATGCCTTCAGCCCAAAGACCTAAATCTACCCATCTTGAAAACATCCAGTGAATTGGCCTCCACTGCCTTTTGTGGCAGAGAATTCCTGATTCACAACTCTCTGGGTGAAAAGGTTTTTCCTCATCTCAGTCTTAAATGGCCTACCCATTATTTTTAAACTGCAAACCCTGGTTCTGGACTGCCCCAACATCGAGAACATTTTTCCTGCATCTAGCCTGTCCAATCCTTTAAGAATTTTATATGTTTCTATGAGATCTCCTCTCATCTGTCTAACTTCAGTGAATACTAGCCCAGTCAACCCATTCTTTCCTCGTATGTCAACTGCTTAACATCTTTGCCCCCATTATTTGTGGGGGAGGGGGTGTGTGGGAGGGGGTGTGTGGGGGGGGGGGGTTGTGGGGAGGGTGTGCGGGCGGTGGGGGTTGCGGGGGAGAGGGGGGTGTTGTTGGGTGGGGGTGAATGTGGGGGCGGGGTGGTGTTGTGGGAGAGGGTGTGGGAGGGGAGGGGAGGGGGTGTGGGGACCGGGAGTGTGTGTGTGGGTGGGCGAGGGGGTGTTTGGGCAGGGGGGCTAGTGGGGGGAGGGTGTGTGTGCGGGGGGAGGGGGGAGTGAGCTCGAATAAAATACGGGGGTAAAGGGGGACATCACGGGGGAGGGAGGGATGGGGGGGAGGATCCAGCGAGGGGGACCAGAGGGGTAGTGGCTGGAATTGGCGGTGTGATGGGGACTCACAGCGGGCGCTGGTCGCTGGTCAATCTCCGCCGGGATCAGAGTCTCCGCTTTCCCGTTTGGCGACATCGGTGACATCTCCGACTCTGGGCTGGGCTGGGTCTCTGACGCTGGGCTGGGTCTCTGACGCTGGGCTGGGTCTCTGACGCTGGGCTGGGTCTCTGACGCTGGGCTGGGTCTCTGACGCTGGGCTGGGTCTCTGACGCTGGGCTGGGTCTCTGACGCTGGGCTGGGTCTCTGACGCTGGGCTGGGCCTCTGACGCTGGGCTGGGCCTCTGACGCTGGGCTGGGCCTCTGACGCTGGGCTGGGCCTCTGACGCTGGGCTGGGCCTCTGACGCTGGGCTGGGCCTCTGACGCTGGGCTGGGCCTCTGACGCTGGGCTGGGCCTCTGACGCTGGGCTGGGCCTCTGACGCTGGGCTGGGCCTCTGACGCTGGGCTGGGCCTCTGACGCTGGGCTGGGCCTCTGACGCTGGGCTGGGCCTCTGACGCTGGGCTGGGCCTCTGACGCTGGGCTGGGCCTCTGACGCTGGGCTGGGCCTCTGACGCTGGGCTGGGCCTCTGACGCTGGGCTGGGCCTCTGACGCTGGGCTGGGCCTCTGACGCTGGGCTGGGCCTCTGACGCTGGGCTGGGCCTCTGACGCTGGGCTGGGCCTCTGACGCTGGGCTGGGCCTCTGACGCTGGGCTGGGCCTCTGACGCTGGGCTGGGCCTCTGACGCTGGGCTGGGCCTCTGACGCTGGGCTGGGCCTCTGACGCTGGGCTGGGCCTCTGACGCTGGGCTGGGCCTCTGACGCTGGGCTGGGCCTCTGACGCTGGGCTGGGCCTCTGACGCTGGGCTGGGCCTCTGACGCTGGGCTGGGCCTCTGACGCTGGGCTGGGCCTCTGACGCTGGGCTGGGCCTCTGACGCTGGGCTGGGTCTCTGACTTTGGGCTGGATTGGTTCTACGACGCTGGGCTGGGTCTCCGACGCTGGGTTGCTTGGGGCTGGGCTGCCCCTGCTTGGGTCCCTCCGAAAATTGTGTCCGGTTGGAAACCTCCGCTGGCCATCCTGAGCTCCAGTAAAGACGCGAAGGCGCAGGAAGTGGCAGACCGTCCTGAGGAGTGACCTGTGAGTGATCAATGTCACAGGAATTTTGGAGCTGATTAATCTAATTTCCCCAGGTTGTGCTCCAGAACGAGCATTACACCAGCAATGGTGTCACTTTCTGCATCCATTTAAACATTGCTTGCAGTGGGAAGTGCATGGTAAAATTTGTAATATGATGGGATTTGACCTGGAAAGCTCTATAATCACTTCATAGACCAGGAAAGATTATTTCTCAACTGTTTTATTGAAAAGAGCAATATTATGTGACTAAATGTACAGGCTTGAATCTTTAAATGGGTTGAATATGATAGATATGGAGAAAATACTCCCACGAGTGGGTGAATCTAAAAGTACATTTAATAATAATGCAAACAAAGTTCTTTATAAATTCTACAGCAGAATAGAGTGGTGTTTTCAATCGAATATCGAACTCAGTATAGGAAGCGGTTGGTCAGATACGTGAAAGTGCTTTTTAAAGGAAACCTGACTAAATATATGAGAAAAAATGGAGAACTAAAGGGCCTGTCCCACTTGGCCGTCCTTCGCGCGCCATTTACGCGACCTGCTAGCGCGTGGGTAGCGCGGGACGGGCGCATGGAGTGGTGTGGAGGAGTGTGGAGTGGCATGGAGGAGCGTGGACTTCGTCCTGCACGAAATCTTTGCGCACCACCGGCCTGTCGCGCAACTGACGGCCAAAGTGGGACAGGCCCAAGACCCTGGCGCGGCACAACGTCTCACCTCCGACAGCACCAGAAGCAGGCAAATGATCGCCGAGCTCGGCCTGGGGCTCACGGCCGTTGCGGTCCGGATCCGCCCCCACTCCTACTCCCAAAGCGGGGCCAAGACGATTGGAGATAGACACAAAATGCTGGAGTAACTCAGCAAGACCGGCAGCATCTCTGGAGAGAAGCAATGGGTGCCGTTTCGGGTCGAGACCCTTCTTCAGACTGAGTTTCTCCTGCATTTTGAGTCTATCTTCAAATGACGTCACGCGCTCCAGACGGCTGTGCGGACGCATGATGGCGCACGCGACCGTCGGCCGTCAGTCACTACCGGCCTGTCGCGTAAATGACGGCCAAGTGGGACAGGCCGGAGTGAGTTAGATGCAATTACATATAACATGGAACTGTATGGTGCAGGAACAATGCCTTTGGTCCACTGTACCCTTGCTGAACATGATGCCAAGCTTATCTAGTCTCTACCTTATTTAATCGCGATCCATATGCCTCCATTGCATACATATCCATGTGCCTACCCAAAAGCCTCTGAAATGCCACTATTATAGTTGCCCTCACCACCAACTATGACAGACTGTTCCAGGCACATGTCTGTGTCCCCTGCACATCACAAGCTTTGCCCCTCCCACTTTAACCCTATACCCTCTAGTCATTTACATTTTGTGTCCGGAGGGGGGGTTGGGTTCTGACCATCTATGCCTCTCATACTTTTATTTAGTTATATCCAGTTTCCCTCTGTCTCAAATGCTCCAGAGAAAGTAAGCCAAGCTTGTCCAACCTCTCCTCATAGCTAATACCCGCTGATCTAGGCTGTGTTCTGGTAAACCCTTTCCAAAGCCTCCACATCCTTCCTGAAATATGGCAACCAGCACTGCACACAATGTGCTAAATGGGACCTAATCAGACCTAAGAAGCTGCAACATGACTTGCTGACTCTTGCCTTCTTTATCACTATCTAATCATCTTACCGCTCTCTGGGACCTTTGGACTTGGATCCCAAGATCCCACTGCACATCAAGTTGTTAAGGGTCTTGTTATTAACGATATACTTGCCCATTGCATTCAACCTCAAAGTGCAACATATCACAATTGCTCGGATTAAACTCCATCTGCCATTTCTCTGCCCATTTCGGTTGCATTAGGCAGCAGAAGTCTTCAGCAGGGTAATGCCATCCGGTTCGACATCCGTAGGTGCCCGCCCTAAAAAGGCCGCATGCTCCTGGTTGGCAGCAAGCTGTGGCGATGCTCTGTCTCTGTTTGTTGTCGTTCGTCTGACTGAGGTCAGTTGACAGGGTTCACCACGGGCAGGTCGACAACATGACCCCATTTTGGTTGCTGATGTACATGCTGCTATTTGTTTTGAAAAGCTTCAACTCCAATTCCACTGATTTTTGATGATGTCTGCAAAATTACTAACCAACCCACCTACATTTACATTCAAAGAGAATGTAATGTTGCTAATTAGCCCAAATGAAAGTAAATCCTATTATCCAAATGAGAGTAAATCCTATCCCGAAGAAACCTCTCCAATAGCTTCCCAACCACTGACGTGAGACTCCCCAGTCTATAATTTCCTGGATTATTTCCACTTCCCTTCTTAAACAATGAAACAACGTTGGCTAGTCACCAGTCATCGGGGATCTCAACGGACATTTGGAGATATTTGCAGATGACACCAAAATACAAAGATGGCTCCGCTCAATATTGAGGAAGTTAAAGTTGCCCACAATGACAACAAGATTGCTTTTGTATCGTTATGTAATCTGGTCACGTAACTGTACCCCTCTTTTCTGCTGGCTTTTGGGAGGCCTATAGTATACGCCCGTTGGAACGATAGTACTTTTCTTATTCTTGTGCTCCACCCACATTGCCTCAGATGATGAATGTTGGTCTTTCTGAAGACCACCGTGACATTCTCCCCAATTAGTAGAGCTACTCGTCCACGTCTTTTACCTCCTTCTCTATCATGTCTGAAACGTTGAAACCCTGGAAAGTTGATCTGTCTCAGTAAGGACCATAACATCATAGTTCCAAGGAGTGATCCAGGTTTTAAGTTTATCCGTTTCATCCACGATACTCCACGAAATAACCATCAGTTTCGCCATATTCTTTTTTGTGCTTTTTTTGAGACTTGCTGGTCCTAACCTCTACTAGGGGATTGACATGCATTGAGAACTGGTTGGCAGACAGGAAGCAAAGAGTTGGAATTTACGGGTCCTTTTCAGAATGGCAGGCAGTGACTAGTAGGGTGCCGTAAGGCTCAGTGCTGGGACTCCAGTTATTTACAATATATATTGACGATTTAGACAAAGGAATTAAATGTAACATTTCCAAGTGCGGATGACACAAGGCTGGGTGGCAGTGTGAGCTGCAAGGAGGATGCTATAAGGCTGCAAGGTGACTTGGATAGCTTGGGTGAGTGGGCAGATGCATGACAGATGCAGTATAATGTGGATAAATGTGAGGTTATCCACTTTGGTGGCAAGAACAAGAAGGCAGATTATTATCTGAATAGTGTCAGATTAGAAAAAGGGGAGGAGCAACAAGACCTGGATGTCCTTGTACATCAGTCACTGAAAGTAAGCATGCGGATACAGCAGACCGTGAAGAAGGCCTTCATAGCGATTTGAGTATAGGGGCAAGGAGGTCCTACTGCAGGTACACAAAAATGCTGGAGAAACTCAGCAGGTGCAGCAGCATCTATGGAGCAAAGGAAATAGGCAAAGTTTCAGGCCGAAACCCTTCTTCAGGTCCTACTGCAGTTGTGCAGGGCCCTGGTGAGACCACACCTGGAGTATTATGTGAAGTTTTGGTCTCCTAATTTGAGGAAGGACATTCTTGCTATTGAGGGAGTGCAGAGTAGGTTCACCAGGTTAATTCCTGGGATGGCGGGACTGACATAAGATGAAAGAATGGAGCGACAGGTCTTATATTGAGAGTGATGAGTCTCTGGAATTCTCTGCCACAGAAGCTAGTTGAGGCCAGGTCATTGGCTATATTTAAGAGGGAGTTAGATGTGGCTAAAGGGATCAGGGGGTATGGAGAGAAGACGGGTACAGGATACTGAGTAGGATGATCAGCCATGATCATATTGAATGGCGGTGCAGGCTCGAAGGGCCGAATGGCCTACTCCTGCTCCTATTTTCTATGTTTCTATATTCACTGGAATTTAGATGGATGAGAGGGGATTTTATAGAAACATCTAAAATTCTTAAGGGATTGGACAGGCTAGATGCAGGAAAAATGTTCCTGATGTTGGGGGAGTCCAGAACCAGGGGTTACAGTTTCAGAATAAGAGGTCGGCCGTTTAGGACTGAGATGAGGATAGAATTTTCACCTAGAGAGTTGTGAATGTGTGGAATTCTCTGCCACAGAAGTCTGTGGAGGCCAAGTCAATGGATGTTTTCAAGAGAGTTGGATATAGCTTTTAGAGCTAACAGAATCAAGATGTATGGGGTGAAAGCAGGAACGGGGTGCTGATTTTGGATGATCAGCCATGATCATATTGAATTAAGGTGCTGGATCCAAGGGCCAAATGGCCTTCTCTTGCACCTATTTTCTATGTTTCTACCTACCCATCAGTCCTTCCATTTGCTAACATTGTGTGGTTCCTACCCCCCTTATACTCTAGTTTAAACGATCCCGAGTAGCATTAGCAAATTTCCTAGCAAGGTTATTGCTCCCCCTTATGTTCATGTGCAATCTTGTCCTGAACTGCTATGTACATCATTGGAGGCCCTCGAACTATATTTGATCGGATGTTACTGGCTTTATCTTGAAGAATGGATAATCTCAAGAAAGCTGTGAGATTGGACAGAGCTTGGTCACATCTTGCAACATACATGGGGTCACCCTTGAAGAATCCAAACAAACCAAGTATCTTGGCATCAAATTGCAGAATGATCTACGTTGGAATGGTCAGACTCAACATGTAACAGTGAAAGCAACAGGTGTCCTAAACTCCCTGAGGCACAACTTCCATCATTGTTCAGCTTCTGTCAAGGAGAAGCTGTATTTCACCCTCGTTAGACCTCATCTGGACTACGCAGTTGCAGCTTGGGACCCATACACAGATAAAAACATTTCATCCATCGAACGTGTCCAAAGACAGGCCACTCGATTTGTTACTGACACCTACGAGAGAGAAGCGAGTGTCATCAAACTTCTGAATTCTCTGGGGTGGAACCCTCTCCAAGACAGACGTAAAGCTCACCATTTGACCTGTTTTTACAAAATGTTAAATGGTCAGCTGGACATAGATCACAAGACCTACACCAACTGCAAACCAATTAGGAGCAGACGAGGGCATTCTATCCAATATGTGGTCCCAGCCTCAAAGACAGATGTGTTCAGCAATTCGTTCTTTCCAAGCACTATTAAAGCATGGAATAATCTCCACCAAGCCACGGTTGCCCAGCCAGATGCAACTAAATTTAAAGTGACACTTTCTTCCCAATAACCCTCTCTGGCTAAACCCCTCCCTTCACCACCTCCAGTTTAAATTCCAGTTGGAATATTTTGGAGGACCAAGTAACCAAGAACCAAGAAAAAGCTTGGCCAGTAATAGGTGCACAGGCGAGGGATTTTAATCTGCCTATCAAAAAAGCTCATCACCTGTGTTCACCTATTACTGACCATACTCTCTCTTGCCTCTCATTTCCAGTTTTCATTCCCGCCACCACACTGCAATCAGTCTGAAGAAGTGTCCCGACCCAAAACATCACCTATCCATGTTCTCAAGAGATGCTGCCTTACATGCTGAGTTACTACAGCATCTTGAGTTTTCAGTGATTTTTGAATGATGTAATGTATATTGAAAAAGGCTACCAGATTTACACAGTACTAGACTAAGTGGGATCCATTGGGACCCAGTCACGGGGGGGGGGGGGGGGGGGGGGGGGGGGCGTGGTCCCCCAACGCAATATTCCACCACTCACACGTTCCCCCAATGCTACCCATTCCACCAACGCAATATTCCACCACTCACCCATAGCCCCTAACTGCGCAGGCGCGGCTCATTTCCCCTCATCCCAGAGCACTCCCTCCCCCTCCTCTTCATGTGTGGGAGGCGATGGGGAGGGAGGGAAGAGGGAAGTGGGGTGTGTGGTGGGAGGGGATGACGGGAGGGGGGGTGTGGGGGGCGGGGAGATGTAGGAGGGGGGAGAGGGTGGTGTGGGGAAGTGGTTGTGGGGAAGGGGGTGTGGGGAGGAGGGGTGTGTATGTGGGCGGGAGGGCTGTGAGAGGGGGGGAGGAGGGAGGGGTGATAGAGCTCAGAGAAAAGACAGGGAAGAGCCATGGGGGAAAGGGGGGATCACGGGGGAGGGGGACAGGAGCCAGCAAGGGGGACCAGAGGGGAAGGGTCTGGAGCTGGCGGTGCGATGGGGACTCACAGCGGGCGCTGGTCGCCGGTCGTTCTCCTCCACCGGGATCAGAGTCTCCACTTTCCATTCGGCGAGATCTCTGACTCCATGCCGCGCCAGGCTGGGCTGGGCCGCTTCCGGTCCCTCCGAGAATTGTTGGAGGCCTCCGCCGGCCATCCAGAGCGTCCCTCAGCTCCAGGAAAGATGAGATGGCGCAGGAAGGGGCGGACCATCCCGGGGAGCAACAGGAGAAGAGACTAATCCACGCGGCGCTGACTGGCAGGAGAGGAGATCGATCTGCGCAAGTGCCGTTTCTAAGATTTTTAAACCATTACAACATTCAACTGATTGGAATGAAACTTGGTGCGCTCGCAGCACAGGAGGACGGCGAGCGAGCTGGCGAAAAATCGTAGCGCTATCGCGTACCGTTTTTTGCGCAAATAGAAAGATCGAGCAAACAGGAAGATAACAAGATCAGTTTTAGTTATGTATGGATAGATATTCCACGTGTCAAGTTTTCAGTAAATCTGATCTATGTTCTTACCACCTGTAAATAAGGTTCTGAGAGAATCTAGAGGTTTCTAGAGAAAGTAGTTTCCGATAAAGGTTCAGGTAATCATCCACAGAGGAAGGGTCTCGTTGTGAAATATCTACTGTCCATTCCCCTATAAAGATGCTGCCTGACCAGCTGAGTTTCTCAAGTAGATTGTTTTTTTCTGAAATTCCAGCATCCGCAGCCTCTTGTGTTCCCAAAAAGACTTGATTTACGTTTTGTTTTGTTGTTGAGGTGTGCAGAGTATTAATTGTATTTATCAGAAAGGGTAATATTGTGCCTTGTGGAAAATTGCATACTTTGGTCCGATGTGAAGACTAATTAACTTTAGTTGTGCATAATTTATCACTGACTTTAAGATCCATGTCTTTTACATTTGTGTTAAATTTCTAACTTTTGTAGGTGGAAGTCATTGAAGTCTGAATCCAACTGCATCAAGACACAGGGTACTGAATAATTGTAAGTTATCAGTGAAGTAGTTAGCTTTTAATATTAAGTGTCGGTATTTCCAAAGTCAAACTGTAACTATACCATGTTTTAGAATTTGTTTGCATAATTTGTGCATAGAGATGAACCTCTGGTTAAAGTAATGTCGCCAATGCTGGACAGTACAAGAATTTAAGAAGTTGGTTGTAATTCAGTTGGTTTGTGACAAATTCGTTCTTGCTGACCAGAAATAAAAAGAGGAAGAGTATTTGTGTAAGTCGGTTATATGTAGATAGAGGTAATCTCGCTCGTTCGTGTGTCAGACAACGTTCTGCCATCGCTTTGCCACATCTGTGCCTCTGTGGATGTGATGACAATGTGGTAAAAGACAATTTTCAGAATTTTATTTTAAAGTTTAGATTTTAAAGCTGCAATCTACAGATATTCTCACTCATTTGGCAAAGCTGTACAGCCAGAATTTCCTCTTTTTTTAAAATGTCATGATTATGTACTGTATTAGAAGTTTTGGGTTTAGAAGGTGGTAATGGTTGATTCTGAGCTGCAGAGGTTATGTGAATGCTATTGCAAATAATATGAAAACTTCGATTTCTAGCTCTTGTTCTGATGAGGTCTCTGATTTTTATTTCCATTTATTTTCAGTGCTCCTGTATAGCATTCTAACGATGTTTGTTGGGATGCAGCTAGAAATATTGTGACAGTTCTTTAGATTTAAATGTTCTCAACCATGTGGCATTTTGAACTAGGACAGGAATTCTTATGTAATACAACTCTTCAATTCAAAAGTGTTTCTAATAAGGCACAATCTGAAATTTGCAGCACTTCTTTCAATAACCTACTTCAAATAGGGAGCTGAATTAACCTTGTGCATGCACTTTCCTTTATGAAAGGTGGGTTCTTGGTTTGCATAATCTCATCTTTTTAGTATCCCTTGCACAGTCATCGACACAGCACAGAAACTGATCTTTTCGCCCTGCCAGCCATTGAGCATCCACTTGCACTAATCCTATGTTAAACCCATTTTTTTCATTTTCTCCATATTCAGATCAGATCTGCCCAGATTCTAGCAGGGTTATTAAGCTTGTAGTTGACACCAAATTTAGTGATATAGCGGACAGTGAAGAAGACTATTTAAGAATGCACAGGATCTAGAACTGAGAAAATTTACCAAGGAATCGCAGATGGAATTTATCTCTGACAAGTACAAAGTGTTGTATTTCAGCAAGTTAAATCAGGGTAGCACTTGCATCTGGAGAGTATTGTAGAACCGAGAGACCTGGAATGTACGTACATAGCTCTCTGAGAGCAATGACTCTGGTAGACAGGGTGGTATGAAAGGTATTTGGTACGCTTGCTGTCATCCGTCAGTCAGGGTGATGAGTACAAGAATTGGGTCGTCAAGTTACAACTGTGCAAGATATTTGTTCTGGTTGTCGAACTATGGGAAGGATTTTATTAAGCTGGAAAGAGTGCAGAAAAGAATCACAAGGACGTTACCTGGACAGGAAAGCTTTGAGAGTCAAGAGTGTTTAAATGTCATATGTTCCAAAACAGGAGAATGAAATTATTGCTTGCAGCAGCATAACCGGTCAGTAAACACAATACTCAATAGATAGCATAATAAACAAGCAAAACAAATCATTCAAGGAGAAGAAAAAATAATATTGGTGCCAAACCCAACACACGTCGGAGGTCCATCTTTGTGACCTGGTGGGGCCTCCTACAGCTGACTTTTAAGGCGCTGGAGGCATTACTCCGGTTCACCTTCCTACCAGCCCACTGCTCTCATCCGGCGTCTCTAGCTTCTGCTTCTGCTAGACTTGCCGGAAGAGCTGTGGCTCCTTTACCGGTGGACTGATCCACCCGAGATACCAGAGGTAGAAACAGAGCTTCAGCACCTAACGGGGCAGCAGCCTCTTCTCCCTCTATATACGCCGGGTTATATGGAGGTTGGCGCTGGCGTAATGCAGTTGCCATCATCAACAAATCATCAACTTCATCCTCTACCGGGCGTGCCTTTTCTACAGGAAGTCGGGGATATATTGCTGCCACTTGCTTTGGCGTTTTAGGCACAGGTCCCTCATTTCCCCCTTTTTGCTGATCACATTTCTCCTCCTCTAGGGGCTGGTGTCTTTTCTCCATCCCCGCCTATTTCCTTATTGTTTCTATCAATTTTAAATTTATACACAGCACTCCAACTATAACGAATAACAACACCACTGCAAATATTAATTGTGCTCCCATCTCGCCAAACCATTTCTGTTTTAGAGATAAGTAGGACGGAGATAGCTCATAACTTCCCCATCCAGCCAATCTCCATTTGATCGATCAGCTAGATTACCACAAAAATCTACCACCCATTGGTCCACTCCATTCTTTGTTATTACCACATCTGCTGGCAATCCCGGTGGAACAATGGGATCTCCTACTTTTTCCCGGTGTCTTATGGTCTTTTGTATCACCTTGGCAGTGTTCTCTCTTATCTGCATCTTTCCCTCCTGGACCACCTGTTTCATTCCTCAGGCCTCCCTCTAGCAGTAGGATCAGATTTCTCCGATCATCTACTGGTGCCTCCTATGTTCTTCTCTCAAGTCTGTAAAACAAAAGTTAGGTTTCCGCGGACAATTTCTTCTTATATTCTATTCGCAGTTTGCGCGCACCGGTTTTACTCTGTCAGCAAACCTCAAAATCACCTTTCAATTTCTATAGCGCGCTTTACGCCACCTGCTTCAATTTATCTTCTACCCCCAGTGTGAGTAAAGTTATCTTCTCCGCTATTTCGCCTCACCCCACAGGCCTCTTGTCTCAGCGTGAGTCACCAGCCAGATAAGCTAGGTTGTCCTGGGACTCTCCCTTCTCTCTTGGAAGCCCTCCTGTCCCTCTTTTGGTTAAGACTATTTTATCATTCAGTTTTATTTCCCACTTGTATTCGTTCGAATCCCTTTACAATTGCGATCCTGCCGACTACGCCAAATTCTGTGGAAGAAATTAATTTAGAGGGATATTAAAGGAAAATGAAAAGCGGAGACTTTGCAGATTTGCTTCAAGAGACTTTATTGCATGATATCATGGAGAGATGGCGGCAATTAACTGTTCTCTGACTTCACAGCAGAATTAGCCGACAGTTATACTGTGCAGTAAACAACTTTTCTTTCTTGTTAGATACAACTATACGAAAATATACTATGTACTACATGGATACCAATTATCTCATTAGTCGTAACATACTTTTTGTTTATGTCAATCTTATTTAACACCAGATTGTTAATACAAGTCAAACACTATACAAGGGCATCGTGGCATTATTCTATCTCTCCTTTTAGGCGGACCGCACCACCATCAACTCTCCAAGCCAATCATAAACCCCCATTTACTGCAACGTATCTACACTACTAGCGGTAGGGGGCGTGGGTGGTCTACTCTAACACACTGCTGAGAGAAACAAGCTTCCTTATCTCCGTCCACTATTTCATGTTTACATTTACCATCCACCCTTCCAACACATTCCTAGAAAAGAGGTAATACGTCTAATCTTACTTTGCCGATACCCAGGCACCTCTTCCACACCTGGTCAACGAGAGATGCCAATTGTCACATCCAAACACCCTTTTGTTACATTGTTCAATTCCAATCAAAATTAAGTAAGAAAGCATATTCATATCTTTTTTCCACAGTTCCCTCCTTGTTGATTTTTGTGATCAACACATATTATAGTAAGAAAGGATTTAAATATTTTCTCTCATTAATCAGTTGCAAAAATGTAGGCATACATGTCCGATTATAATTTGGTGGGAACCCGTCCTTGAGCTCGCAAAAGGATACCTTATTCAGCATGCATAGGGATATGGGCACAAACCCAATATTCTAATCAGATAATGAAGCCTGTTTTTCTTTCAGCTGCGAGTTCACTGTGTTCTGTGTGAAGGTTGTTCGTTGAATTTCATACTCTAATTTCTACCTTCATCCTGTTTCTTGTAACTATCTAGATGCCTCTCTTCACCCTCATATCCTCTATGATCCCATATAATGTTAATTTATTCATAAATATGTATTACTACAAAGATAATTAATAAAGAATATGTCTACATTTTGGCACTTTCTTATCATCGTCTTATCACTACAAACATTTACAGCTCTTGCGTTCTCCTTCTCCTCGAGGGTTCTGTCTGAGTTACGCAGTTTACATCTGGTGGCATGTATCCAACCAGGTTTTTCTTTTACTTTTACTGCTGGTTCTTTCCACCTAGAAGAGAAAGAATTGTTCATTCATTGCTCCCACATAAACCTAATCTCCTGGTTTAAACGGGTGCATATTTCCTTTTGCCAGAGAGACCTGTGCCTGCTTAACCTTCTCATAGATTTTACCAACTGTTTCACACATGGCTTGAGCATACCTTAAGGATTTTTCATCATACCCCTATCAGGTCTACCTTTTCAGGAGTTATTGGGGGTCAGGTTCCTGTTGCCATAGGTCACCCCATCAATATCTCGTGAGGTGTTGGGCTCATGTTTCTATTTTTCTGATTTCTCAGGGCATACATTACTACGGGCATGGCGTCTGGCTGGCCACAGCAACCTATTTTGCTGGCATACTTTGGCAAAAGTAGCTTTTATTTCCCCATTTACTCTTTCTACCATCCCTGAGGACTGTGGTTGATATAGTATGTGTAATTTCCACTGGAACCCAAGAGCCTTCGCCAAGTTCTGAACTAATTTACTGGTGAAATTAGTTCCACTGTCACTGTTTATTCCCATGCGTATACTAAATCTAGGTATTATTTCTTTCATTAAAATATTGACTACCGTCCTTGCATAACCCCTCCTCGTGGGGTGTGCTTCCACCCATCTGGAGAACATACCAACTATGACCAGGATATACTTAAAACCCTTTGCTGCTGGCATATGTACAAAATCAAGTTGCAAATTCTAAAAAGGCAATTCAGGTTGTGATAAGTGATGAAATTTTGCAGGCGTCTTCCCTCTATTATTTTGTTGACACTCGAGACATCTTCTTGCAACTTTATCAATTATGACTGTTATACCTGGTGCATACCATTGCTGAGACAATTTGTGTGCCATCCCCCCCATTTCCTGTGTGAGCCTGTCCATGGACTTGGTAAGACAGGGACAAACATAGGCTCCTGGGACAAATTACCCGACCATCAGGGTGGACCAAAACAATGGGGTCTTGATAACACCCTGCTTTGCTCCAGGAATTATTTTCCTGGAATGATGCTCAGCTTTGGGCATCCTGTTACTGCGTTACATCAATGCTAACCGGGAGCTTCCTTTGTACTTAATTTTAGCCGCTTGTAATTGCGGGGTTTGCCTGATGGCAATCTGTTTCTGTTTCTGAAACAGCTGATCTGTTTCCCTTTGATACATCATCATCCGATAATGTATGAGCCTCACATTTAATAACTGCAATTTGCTGTGGCAATTGGATAGCATCCAATAAATTTAAGACGTACATCCCTTTTATCTTATTTTCTTATATTTTCCTTTGTTTTACTCTTCCTCGCGCTCTATGTTCTTACGGGCTCTTTCTTTTCACTTTTTCACGTACTCACTACCTTATCTAACATTCTCTATTTCTCTTTTTCTTCCTTCTGTTACTTTCCTATTATTAAAGTTTAAAACAAGAAGTGGTACATGAAATGTATTATGTTATTTTTGGTTTATACTATTGTACATTACTTCTAATAATAAATAAATAGAAATAATAAAAGATAAATAAATTTAAGACCAGTTTATTTTTCCATAACTGTCTAAAGTCATGTACAACCCAAAACGCATAGTGAGAATCGGTGTAGATATTAGCACTTTTATCTTCTGCCAATATGCAGGCACAAGTCAGGGCATACAGCTCAGCTGCCTGAGCGCACATTCTGGATGGTAAAGCATATGCCTCTAGCACTTGGTGTGGCGTGACCACCACATATCATGCTAATAATCTGTCACCGATAGGCCGGTGTGAAGATCCATCAGTAAATAGGACCAGGTCAGGATAATCAATCGGATGATTCTGTAAGTCCAGCCGGGGAGGGGCAGTGGCGTCTACAAGCAATAGCCAATCATGGTCACATCATCTTCTAGTAGTGGTACAAAGGTAGCTGAGTTTATAGCAAGCGATCGCTGATAAGAGGGAGTTAGATGTGGCCCTTGTGGCTAAGGGGATCAGAGGGTATGGAGAGAAGGCAGGTATGGGATACTGAGTTGGATGATCAGCCATGATCATATTGAATGGCGGTGCAGGCTCGAAGGGCCGAATGGCCTACTCCTGCACCTAATTTCTATGTTTCTATAAGTATAGTTCAGATGTGATAAAAGAATAACTTCATATCCTGTTCTTCTAACGGCTGTGAAATGCTGTGTAGCTGCTGAGTTCACTAATAACATCACAGCATGATGAGGAACAGTCACTACACACGGGTGATCAAGAACGATGGGGATTGATTTTTCTATCATCGTAGCTGTTGCCGCTACAGCTCGCAAGCAGGCTGGCATGCCATTTACTACAGCTGGTAAAGCCACGGAATAATAGGCTACCGGTCTGTTTCCCCCTCCTTGCTCCTGAACCAGGACCCTAGTTCCAACCCCCTTTGATACTAAGGGAGCGGATAGGGATCACTATTTTGTTAATAGCTCTCTGGTCCTGGACAAAATCCCATTCATTACGTCTTCCCACTTTTGGGATTGGCAGAATAGGAGTATTACACAGACTTTGTGTTTTCACTAATACTCCTTTTGTAATAATGATTTATAGCTATCCCTTCTTCAGCCGCCGGGGTCAGTTGATACTGTTTTAAACACCCAACCCTACATCCTTCTCTCGATTTCACAGTGTACCAACCACAGTCCCTTAGTCCCTGCGTTCCTTGGCGGCTACATTTAGTGCCTTTATAGGAGTGGGGTAAAAACTGTTTTTAAGTCTGTTTGTCCTTGTCCTTGTAGATCTGTACCGTCTGCCTGACGGCAACAGTTCAAACAGGGAGTGTCCGGGGTGGGAAATGTCCTTTATAATATTCTGGGATTTTTTGATGCAGAGGGAACTGTGTAAGTCCTCCAAGGTAAGGAGAGGGCAGCCGACAATCCTCTGGGCGTTGTCAATGGCCCCCTGGAGCGCTTTCCTCTGAGCCGCTGTGCAGCTGGTGTACCACACGCATACACAGTATGTTAGGATGCTCGCAATGGAGCACCGATAAAAGGACAGCAGCAGTCTCTGTGTGATGTTATTCTTCCTGAGCACCCTCAGGAAGTGCAGTCTCTGCTGGACCTTTTTCAGCAGCGTAGAGGTGTTCACGCTCCACGTCAGGTCCTCCTCAATATGGATTCCCAGGAAGCGGAAATCCGCCACCCTCTCCACACAGTCCCCTCTGATGATTAGTGGTACCATGTCCGTTTTGTTCTTCCTGAAGTCTATTATTATCTCCTTGGTCTTTAAGGTGTTGAGGAGCAGGTTATTTTCTCCACACCACACTGTCAGCTGCTCCACCTCATCCCGATAGGCATACCCGTCCCCCCCGGAGATGAGTCCCACCACCATAGTGTCATCCGCAAATTTGACAATGTGTTGCTGTGGTGGGCGGAGGTGCAGTCATGTGTGTAGATGGTGTAGAGCAGGGGGCTCAGCACGCAGCCCTGTGGAGAGCCGGTACTGAGGCTGAGGGCCGTGGATGTGTGATGGCCCACTCTGACTCTCTGGCTGCGACCCGACAGGAAGCTATTCATCCACATGCAGGTGGAGTGTGGAAGTCCCAAGTCCCCCATTTTGTCCACCAGTTTGTGGGGAAGGATAGTATTAAAAGCAGAGCTGTAGTCCACAAAGAACATCCGCACGTAGCTCCCCCGCTGCTCCAGGTGGGACAGTGCAGCATTGAGAGCTGTGGCTACAGCATCCTCTGTAGATCTATTCACTCTGTACGCAAACTGGTGGGGGTCGAAGCTTCGGGGCAGGAGTGATGTGATATGACCCCGGACCAGTTTTTCAAAACACTTCATCACCACTGGGGTGAGTGCGACTGGCCAGTAGTCGTTGAGGCTGGAAATGTGGGGTTTTTTGGGCAAGGGGACTATGGTTGCGGACGTCAGACAGGGTGGTACAGTGGACTGGGCCAGAGACTGGTTCCGAGACAAGAGGTAATACGTCTGGTCCTTGCCGATTCCCACGAACCTCCTACACTTGGTCAACAAGAGATGCCAATTGTCACATCCTTTCGTTACCTTGTTCAATTCCAATATAAAATAAGTAAGAAAGGATATTAATATTTCCACAGTTTTCTCCTTCATGATCTTTGTGATCAACACTTATGTTATAGTAAGAAAGGATTTTAATATTTTCTCTAATTAATCACTTGCAAAAATGGAGGCATATATGTCCGATTATAATTTGGTTGGAACCCATCCTTGAGTTTGCAAAGGGATACCTTCTTCAGCATGCATAGGGATATGGGCACAAACCCAACATTCGGATAAGGAAGCCTGTTTTTCTTTCAGCTCTGAGTTCATTAATTAGGTATGTTGCAAAACTTACCTTGAGCAGCGCTGCAGTTCTGCCGCTCCCCGTATGCGCGACTTTGGCGCCTTTCAGAGGGGGGCGGGCTTAAAGTGCCGTTTTTCAACAGGCAGGACGAATCGATGGATGTCCGGCGATTTCGTTGCGGAAGAAAAATCGCTCCGACATTTCATCAATGAAGGTATTTTTAAATTACTCTAAATTATTTGTTAACTAGAGTAATTTAAAAATCACCTTCAAAAGCCGTGAGCACCGACAACGGGAAGGATTTTCCGTAGGGGAGAAAAAAAGGTAAATAGTTTATTTTTATATTAAAAGTTGTTTTTTCGGGAGGCTTTAATAATATTTTTATGTTGCGAAATGGGGTCCCAAAAAATGTATGAACAAACAGTATTTTTCCCCCCGACTTCACCGCTAACCACAACGTTCCAATCCACCGCATTCCAGTAAAACCCACTCGCTAGTTGATTTAAATGGCCATTAATTTACAGGAATCAAACAGTAAATTCCTTCCATTTGGCCCAGAAATTAATGAAAATGAGATTTAAAAATTATGTTATATTGTGGATTATTGTGTTATTTGGACACTTAGGCAATTTAAAACAAGTTTATCTTTTCTTAAGAAATGGATAGATGTTTAGATCTACTCATTGAATTTTGTAATTAGCTACAATTAGATAACTAACTAATTATATGCTTTAATTTCAGGTCATCCAAGTAAGATTGTTTCATATTTGTTTCAGAATGCTTCAATCTATAATAACTGAAAATTTCATTGAGTTCTCTTAATTTTTAAGAAAGTTATGGGCTTTTAACTTTTCCAGATCACAGCTTTTGAGTTAAGTCAATTGAAAGGCAATGGGGAGCAAGATGCTAATTTCCGAGTATGAAAATGGGCATAACTTTCTTAATACTGAAGATATGAAAGTAAATTAGGTGTCAAATTAAACTTCTTTTTCTGCTTTATCTGATGGGATAAATTGCAGACTTGATTTTTTAAATCTCAAAATTTTGTAACATTGCTACATTAATATTTATTCAACAATGTATCCCTGCCCCTCAAAAGCGTTCAAGAGCTCTTAATTGTACAATAGAGTTTGAAAAAATAATTGATTAACATTCAATCTAATTTAACACACAAAAGCAATCTTCCATGCAGTTTTCTTAATTAAAATTGAATGTTGTTTAATCGGGTTTGGCTTGTTGTTGGTTTAGTGTGCAGATACCCTAGCATCAGTACTGGGGAATTTGCCAAGTTCTTTACCACTTTTACTTCCACATTCATGATTTGAAATGTCAACAATTCACTGCAAAACTGGCAGATTTTTCCTGCAGTTTCTGATAGAGGCAGAAACAGTCACAATGTTTAAAATGCATTTGGATAAGAAAGGTGTCAAGGAATAAAGGCCTAATGTGGGCAAATTGATTTGCATAGATAGACATCACGGTCCTCATAGATAAAGTGGATTGAAAGGTCTATTTCTCTGCTTTACAATTGTATTATTCTGATTCTATAATTTAATCTCTTAAAATATAATTTTCCCATTTGATGTGAACTGTAATTGGAGGATAATGCACCTGTAATAGATAAATCCCAACATCGTATATCTTTGACATTTTGATAAAATAGTAAGATAGGGGGCACATAAAAGACTATGTTTCTATGAATAACAACTATGTTATCAACAAAACAGTAGGAATTAAGGAAAGTTACTTTGCATGGCATTGTGCATGTTCACTCTTTACATAAATTATTTGGGTTCTCTTGGAAGTAAAGCCTAAAACTATGAAGCGGGTACAGTTAGTTATGAAATGACTCCTACAGACTAATGTAACTGAAGCATTTTGGTAGAAAAGGTGCGGAGGCCACATATTATTTGAAAATGTTTCTAAATGGCTTGGAGGAGAAGAGGAATACGAGAAACAGAATCACAAAGTGAGAATAATGTAGATAATAACGATATAAATTAAAATATTCGGTCCCATTCCAAATGTATAAAAGGGATCCAAATAAATTGTTGAGTTACGAAGTACCAGTCCAATTGTGACAGAAGCCCTATCTGGTTCATAAATATGAACCATTAATACGACCAATAAGAAATTTGGAAGAAAGATCTTTATACTGAAATTATTTAGACCATGCATTTACACCCTCAGATAAGAACGAAGGATAATATTACGGATGTACTTAAGGGGGAATCTATATAAAGACAAGGCTGAAAATAATAAATGATGCTGACATATTTAGATCGGCGTGTGTATGGACACTTGTGTTGCATCTGGGATGGATTTGTTCGACTAAATGATGTACTTTTGGATTCCAATTTCTTTTTTTAATTTAATTTCTTTTATTAGAAGTAATCAATTTACAATAGTGTAAACAGCTTTACAAACATCAACTTAATTCCATATTTTTTTAAATAACCCGTTGAAAGTTATTATCTTCTATTTTTTTTTGGAGATAAAGATAAGGATAGAGTAGTTTTAAATCAATAAGAGAGTGATTAAATAATAATTTGATTATATAAAAGAGAAAAAGAAAATAGAAAAAGGAAAAAAGGTTAACAAAAAATGAAAAGATATTATATATATATATAAATGAAAATCAACAAAATATATTGTATCTAAAACTATTACAAATAATAATATCAATGAAGACATGCCTATTAATCCTAGTATAAGAATAAGTTATTCTCATCAAATCCCGCAGGGTACCCGTCAAGCTGTGATGTCAAGAACATCTCTCTAGATACTGTATATATGGAGACCATATTTGTTTGAAGGAATTATATTTGTCCAATAGGACAAATCTGATTCTTTCTAATTGTAACGTCTCCAACATTTCTGCTGCCCACATTTTAATTGTGAGGGATAATGTTCCCTTCCAAAATTTCAATATGATTTTTTTCCCTATTATCAAACAGTAATCAAAGAAATTTCTTTTATTCCAAGAGTTACAAGATATCTACAGATTGTCTCCGCAACACTTGTTTAGGTACTTACAAATTAGAGATTATATAAAATCCAACACACAAGATTATAAAAATAAAGTACCAAGATTATTAGATGATTTGTTTAATTTGCACCCAAATACAGAAAAATTAATAGCCTATATATAACATAATTTTGGATAAGGAGAATCCAACAACTGAAACGTATCGTCAAGCATGGGAAAATGAAATTGGTTTATCCATAACAAAAGAAAATTGGGAAGAAAGAAATTTCTTTGATTTACTGTAAGTACCGAATTTGAATCCAAAATTCCAAGTATTAATAACTTTGGGTCTGGATCCAATCTAATTTTAAGAACCTCAGAAATAACCTTAAAAATTTCTGTCCAGTAGTGATTCAATTTGGGACATGTAGCAAAACTGTGTGTTAAATTTGCTTCTAAATTCTTACATTTATCACAAATTGAAGAGAGATTGGGAAAGATACTATTTAATTTAGTTTTTGAATAATGTAATCTATATAATACTTTGAATTGTATCAATGTATGTCTGGCATTTAACGAACACCGATGTATTTGCTGTAAACTTTCTTCCCAATTTTCTTTTGTTATGGATAAACCAATTTAATTTTCCCATGCTTGACGATATGTTTCAGTTGTTGGATTCTCCTTATCCAAAATTATGTTATATATATAGGCTATTAATTTTTCTGTATTTGGGTGCAAATTAAACAAATCATCTAATAATCCTGGTACTTTATTTTTATAATCTTGTGTGTTGGATTTTATATAATCTCTAATTTGTAAGTACCTAAACAAGTGTTGCGGAGACAATCCGTAGATATCTTGTAACTCTCGGAATAAAATAAATTTTCCTTTTCTATAAAGGTGCTCTATCCTTTTAATTCCTAAATCATCCCAATGTCTAAACCCTCCATCCAATATAGAGGGTTTAAATAATGGGTTATTCGTTATTGGTAGTCTGAGTGAGAGATTATCTAGCTGTAAAGTCTTAACTATTTGTTTCCAAATACGTCTATTATTATAAATTATAGGGTTGTCCCTATAATTTTTTTTTTGTACTTCTTTTGGGGCAAAAAGAATCGAGCCTACATTATAAGGTAAACAATCTTCCTTTTCCATCTTTAACCACATTGGTTCATGATCCATATTTACCCACCAAAAATTCATATTCTTAATCTGGACTGCCCAAAAATAATATAAAAAATTTGGAAGTGCTAATCCTCCGTTTATCTTAGATTTACATAAATGTTTTTTACTTATTCTATGATTTTTATAATCCCAAATAAAACTATAAATAATATTATCTATTTTTTTTAAAAAGGTCTTTGGGAGAAAAAAAGGAATAGCCTGAAACAAATATAATAATTGTGGTAAAAATACCATCTTTATAGCATTTATTCTACCAATCATGGATATAGGAAGTGTTTTCCAATACAAAATATTTTTTTTAAGTTTATCTAATAATAGAGGGTAATTAGATTTAATTAGTGAATTATAAGATTTAGTTACATTAATTCCTAAATATTTAAATTTGTCTGTAACTATTTTTAATGGATATGGTTGTAATATATTTAAATTAATTCCTGTTATAGGCATAATATCACTTTTGTTCCAATTAATCCTAAATCCTGAAAATGTGCCAAATTTAGTTATAACATTAAACAGCTTAGGTATACTAATTTCCGGTTTTGTAATATAAATCAAAACGTCATCTGCATATAAAGATATTTTGTTAGTTGTTGTATCAGTATTATAGCCATAGATTTCAGGTTCAGATCTGATTCTTTCCGCCAAAGGCTCTATCATCAAAGCAAATAGTAAAGGCGATAACGGACATCCCTGTCTACATCCCCCAGAGAGCTTAAATTTAGCTGATAATATTTGATTAGTTAAGATTCTTGCCGTTGGATTCAAATATAAAATTCTTATCCATTTACAGAATCTATCCCCCAATTGAAACTTTTCCATTATATTAAATAAATATAACCATTCCACCTGATCGAATGCCTTTTCTGCATCTAGCGATACAACTGCTAATTCCCTGTCCCGTACTCTTTTTGAATATATAATATTAAACAAGCGTCTGAGATTATGGGATGAATAGCGTTTTGGAATAAAACCTGTTTGATCATGATGTATTAATTTAGAAATCACCAAACTTAATCTCCGAGATAAAACTTTAGTTAATATTTTTTGGTCTGTATTTAGAAGTGCGATCGCTCTATATGATCCTGGATCTTCCAAATCCTTATCTACCTTAGGAATGAGTGTAATTGTGGATTCGTTTAAAGATTCTGGTAATTTGCCTTGTTCATATGCATATGTATATACTGTATATAATCTTGGGGAAATCAGGTCTAGAAATTTTTTATAAAATTCTGCACTCAGGCCATCAGGGCCCGCTGCTTTTCCATTCTTTAACAAACTAATTGATTCTTCAATATCTTTTACTGTTATTTCAGCGTTTAACAAATGTCTACCTTCCTGATCTAGACTGTTAATTTAACACTCTTGTAGGAATGTTTCCATACCAACTGTTTGTCCTGTTAATTTAGATGAATAAAGATTTTGATAATATTGTAGAAATCTGTCATTAATATCTTTTGGTATCGTCAATATATTTCCATCCGCAGATCTAATTCTATGTATCAATTTTTCATCTTCTAATTTTCTAAGTTGTCGTGCTAGTAGTTTTTGTGGTTTGTCTCCAAACTCAAAGTGCACTTGTTTGGTTTGTTGAAATAGTTTGATGACTTGGTTAGAATATATTTTATTTAGTCTATATTTTGCTATTGCAATTTATTACTTAGCTCTTTAGAAGGGTGTTTTATGTTTTCACTATCTAGTTGTTTTATCTCATTTTCTAACTTTTGTTCCATCTTTCTATTTTCTTTATTAAAATAAGCCTGTGCTGATATTATTGCACCACGCATAAATGCTTTAAATGTGTCCCAGAGTAACGATGGTGAAATCTCAGGTTTGTCATTAGTTTCAAAAAATAGTTTAATCTGTTCCATTACATGTTTACAACAGTCCTTATCCTTTAATATCTGGGGATTAAATCTCCAAGTAGTCGTTTTATTAAGTATATCTTTTAGTTTTATCTTGAATGTTAGTGGCGCATGATCTGAAATAATAATATTGTGATATTTTGCGTCATACGTAAAAGGTAGTAATTTTGAATCTATTAAAAAATAATCTATCCTAGAGTAGGTTCCATATACGGGCGAAAAAAACGAGTATTCTCGTCCGGATGGATTATCTAGTCTCCAAATATCCTTAACATTCGATGTATTAATAAAAGAATTTATAAGTTTACTTGAATTAGAGGTAGCTTTCCTTTTTGTAGAAGACCTGTCTAGGTAGCTATCTAAGGTGCAATTAAAATCACCCCCCATAACTAAATTATATTGAGTGGAAATAGGAATATTATTAAATATTTTCTTAAAAAATAGTGGGTTATCAAAATTAGGGGCATATATATTCACCAAAATTACTTTCTGTGAATATAATTCCCCTGTAATTATTACATATCTACCCTCTTTGTCCTCTATTATAGAACTTTGTTTAAAAGGTATACCTTTACGGATAATTATTGCAACTCCTCTAGATTTCAATTTCTATGAAACTTTAGCAACTTTACTGTTAAATCTTATTTTATTCAACAAGGAGTACAAATCTGTGATTTTGCTTTGGGCAGCAAGAAACACTGTTCGTTGAATACGCTACACAATGCGTGAGTATAAGCTGGTGGTCCTTGGTTCAGGAGGTGTTGGAAAATCAGCTTTGGTGAGTCCTCTCATTGATCATGATTTTTTGCATACCTTTTATTCATTGTTCTTCTCTCCACATCACCGTCTATATCTCTCATTTCCATCGTCCCTAACCAGGGAATTAATAACAATTGACCTAACTGACCAAAGTCATCTCCTTCTTATGTTTAAGTTCTACTCTGTGATCTTGCAGGATCATTCTCCCTAGTTGATGTATGTGTCCATGGTATATGTGAAAAATACTTTGCATCTCAAATGCTGCCCTTAAATCAAGGTTATTGTTTCACATTGTGATATGACGCTAATGTCTGAAGCTCAACCTGTATGCCCAAATCGTTTTGCTAATGCCATGTCATTATGTTGTTTTGCAGACTGTACAATTTGTTCAAGGAATATTTGTTGAAAAATATGATCCAACAATAGAGGATTCCTACAGAAAGGTGAGTTTACAATGAAGTTAATCTTTTGAATGCTTCATCAAAGATAGGATCTTGATAAAATGCATTATTGTAAAAGTATCTCTGTCTTTTAAGTTGATAATTAGACACAGTTAGGTTCATTTTTACTCATTCCATTTTATGTTTTTTCCTTTATGACAGCAAGTTGAAGTAGATGGACAACAATGTATGCTTGAAATCCTGGATACAGCTGGAACGGTAAAAAATATTGCATCAAATATTAATCAGATGAACAGCCTTTTATTCATATAGTCTCTATTTATTGCTATATTTCATGTTTGTCTTTAATTACATTTGCCTTTTCTTGGTCTTTAGAAACAGGAATACCATATTGTGGTTTCATTTTTTTTTTCCAGCTTTGATTTGCCCAGGTTCCACCCATTTAGGAATCCTTCTGGTCTGTTGCTTTTTGAAGACAATGTAACATTGCAGAATTGGTTCTGCTGCAAGTTGATTTCAGCCTTGTCGGTTTTCTTTTTTATTCCCTCTTGCGTACTCATTTGGTTATATATTTGGTTATGTTCCTGAGCCTCATCTTATACTCTGAAACTCTGCTTTTTGACCATTTTTTGATAGCTGAAAATGTAGAGATTCTGCAAAGGTATATCAACAAGATAAAAAAGTCGATAATATGGTGGTAGCTGGAATGCAATTCAGAAGGATGAAAGGTTATGCATTTTGAATGGAGGAATGTGAGGGGATTTTTTTGTATGTAGAGGGATCTGGATATGTGATTCACGAGATACAAAAGCAAACATGCATATCTTGCCAGAGTTAGATAGGTAGTTGGCATTGGCTTTATTACAAAGCACTAGGGTGCAGAAATAAGCAAATCTTGGGATCAACTTTGGTGAGATTAGGTGAGCAGCTTTGGAAAAGTACCTGGAAACAGCGTGGTTTTGATTCACCAGATTAAGTCCAGGATTAGCTGGCAGTTCTAAAAGGGAGATTGATTGAATTTGATCTATGTTAGTAGGAAGTAAGAAGAAATAACTTGTACAACTTGTTATTTGACAGAGTAAGTGCTAAGATAGTTCCATTGACTATTTAGAATTTAGAACTATGGTGAATTTGAAAAAAGGGGGTTTGACATTTTAGGACTGAGAGGATTTAAAGGGAGGGTTTAAAATCTGGAGATTTGTCTCTTTTGTGGTTATGTTGCTATTCAGTTGTATGTTTAAAACTGGAGTTAACAGACTTTGAATACCAGAGGAATTAAAGATTATGACAATCAGGTAAGAAAGTAGACCTGAGATACAGGATCTACCAAGATCTTGCTGAATAACATAACAGGCCTGAGGGAGCCAGATTCCCTAATCCTATTTCTTGTGTATTTGTGTTCCTTACAATAGTTTAACCTCTATGCTATTGCATTTATTTTGAGCCTCAATGTGCGGACTGTAATAGCAACGTTCTACACATCGGGCTGAAATAAAGCAAGTAGTCATAATTAATTTTGTGTAGGAATGGGAAGGAGAATTAAAGTGTCCGGAACACGGGAGACCAGGTAGGTTCAGGCGGGCTGAGCGAGGTTTCCTACACATCTTTCTGTCCTCGGTTTCCTCCATTGTCAGAGTGAGGCTAAACGCAAATTGGAGGAACAGCATCTCGTATTTCGCTTGGGCAGCTTACAGCCCAGTGGTATGAATATTGATTCCTCTCACTTCAGGTACCCCCGGCATTCCCTCTCTCGCTCTCTCTCTCTCTCTCTATCCTTCCTCCATCCAAGTCACACTAGCTTTTCATTTATATCCTACAAACAGTTAACAATGTGTAAGAAGGAACTGCAGATGCTGGTTTAAACTGAAGATGGACACAAAAAGCTGGAGTAACTCAGCGGGATAGGCAGCATCTCTGGAGAGAAAGAATGGGTGACGTTTCGGGTCGGGGACCTTCGTCAGAGCAACTAACAATGGCCCGTTTCCTTTATCATCGTTACCTTTTTGCATATCCTTAATCATTGTTCTTTATCTCTCCACATAATTGTCTATATCTCTCATTTCTCTTATCCCTAACCAGTCTGAAGAAGGGTCTCAAACAGAAATGTCACCCATTCCTTCTCTCCAGAGATGCTGCCTGTCCCGCTGAGTTACTCCAGTTTTCGTGTCTATCTTCGGTTTAAACCCACATCTGCACTTCATTCCTACACTGTTTCTATGCTGTATCTTTCAATCAATCTTGCAGACTTTTATGTCTTCAGCAGTCTCCAAGCTAAATGTCACAAAAGATGTCAATGACCTGGCCCCTCAAGCCTGTCCTAGAATTCAATGTAGTGTACTCCAGACCTTGATTATTTCTCTGCGCCATATGCCCATAGCCCTCATTCCCCAATCTTTCAAAAATATATCTACTTCCACTTTAAATATTTAAAATGATCTAGCCCAGAATTCCCTAGGGTAGAAAATACGAGAGATTCACTATCCTCTGCGAAAATATTTTTTTATTTTGAATGTTGTGTTTCCTCATTCGAGACCAGAAGTGAAAACATATCAACATCTACCCTGCCATGCCCTGTTTGGTTCTGTATGTTTCAACAATATCACTTCTCCTAAACTCCAAAGAACACAGACAAAACTCATTTAGCATCTTTTAAAAGCACGATCCTTTCATCCCATTTTCCAAATATATTTTATAATAGTTATTTGGTCTTTAGACACACAGTTTTTGCAGATTGATGAGGAATGAACCTGCCAACTGGTCACTGTAAACCCTGCTTTCTCTGTGAAACTTTACTGTGAAACTTTCTGTTTGCATTTTGAAAAGTGCCTCACTGAGCCTCTTTATGAGTAGTGGGCTTAATATACAAAATCATAATCCTGCCGATATACTTGTCACCTTTTAGAAATATACTCTTTTTTAATTTTTCCACCAGACTTGTGTCTTTCTACAGAAGTTTTTTCATCACTTTTGTTTATCAAAACTATATTCCCGTGTACTTTTATAAACACAGTTCTCAATAAATCCTTTTTGCACAAGAATACACGTTGGCATGTTGGCCTTTATAACAAGGGGAGTCGAGTATAGGAGCAAAGAGGTCCTTCTGCAGTCATACATGGCCCAAGTGAGACCACACCTGGAGTATTGTGTGCAGTTTTGGTCCCCTAATTTGAAGAAGGACATTCTTGCTTTTGAGGGAGTGCAGCGTAGGTTCACAAGGTTAATTCCCGAGGTGGAGGGACTGTCATATGCTGAGAGAATGGAGCGGCTGGGCTTGTACACTCTGGAGTTTAGAAGGATGAGAGGGGATCTTATTGAAACATATAAGATTGTTAAGGGTTTGGACACGCTAGAGGCAGGAAACATGTTCCCGATGTTGGGGGAGTCCAGAACCAGGGGCCACAGTTTAAGAATAAGGGGTAAGCCATTTAGAACGGAAACGAGGAAACATCTTTTCTCACAGGGGTTTGTGAGTCTGTGGAATTCTCTGCCTCAGAGGGCAGTGGAGGCAGGTTCTCTGGATAGTTTAAAGAGAGAGCTAGATAGGGCTCTTAAAGATAGCGGAGTCAGTGGATATGGGGAGAAGGCAGGAACGGGGTACTGATTGGGGATGATCAGCCATGATCACATTGAATGGCGGTGCTGGCTTGAAGGGCCGAATGGCCTACTCCTGCACCTATTGTCTATAAGTGCATGAATAGGCCACTGGGCCCTTTGTCTGCCTAACCATTAATTGGCTAGGGCCAATATGATCAGGGCTGAGCATTTAATATGACCAAGGTTGATCTATGCTGGGCAAAATTCCACCTGTGCCATTTCTCCACATCCGTTCCAAAAGGTGTGGAGGATGTAAAAAAATGATGTTTCAAATAGATTACATGCTCTCCATAATTTCACTTGTTTTTATAATAAATGCTCTGGATTCACTGGTTCACTGAAGCACTGGTTCAATACATTTTGGACATTTGGGAATGTCTTTTTTCTAATTTATCATTTAAAGCATAAAACTGATGGAGCCACAAAAGGTGTGTTTTTTTTAAAGTCGTGAAAGTAGTCTTAAATGTAAATATTTTTGCATTGCTATTCTTGTGTGAATTGAGTACACTTTGGATCATTAAGCTGATTCCAAAACCAGATAGTCTGAACATGATTTGATTGTTGACCTGAACTACTGATTTAAAAAAATTATATATTATACATTTGGAAAGCTAAGGTTTAACCCAAACATTATTGAAATGTTTATTGAAAGCATTATTGAAAAGCTTTTATTTCTCGCTCTCTCTCATAAAATGCAGTTTTACGTGCTGTTTTTTCACTGGTATGCATAGAATTGTACTGTAATATTAATTCTGAAGAATAATAGTCATTTTTTAATTACAGGAGCAATTTACTGCAATGCGAGATCTATACATGAAAAATGGACAAGGTTTTGCATTAGTATATTCTATAACAGCTCAATCAACTTTTAATGACTTGCAAGACTTGAGAGAGCAAATTCTTAGAGTCAAGGATACTGATGATGTAAGTATGCAACCAGGTTGTTGTGGAGAAAATCAAATTCAGAATTTTCTAATATTGCTTTCTGCTTTGATCAACCCTGTAATGGAAATAATTGCTTCTGTTGTAGGACAGATATGCTTGTTGAGTTTTGAAATATCAAATGACCAAAGGAAAAATCTGTGAAAATTAGTGGCCAAAACTTTTTTTATTTGTGCTGAAAACGGTTAATTTGATCTTAAAACAGCTGAGTTAATGGAGTTTCCTGTAAAACTTGATGCCTCGTGCCATGCAAGATTGGGAACACATATTAACAGAAGAGGACACAAATATCTTCTCATCATTGTGAGGGAACCATAACTCTAATGAAAATGTGGAACATAGAACAAAGAACTTAGAAAAGTGCAGCACAGGATAGGCCCTTCAGCCCAAAGTTTCTGTGCCGAACATGATCCCACTGTTAGTACATGATCCATTATATCCCCCCCACCCCCTACCATTCCCTCCATATACATGTTGCCATCTTAAACATCACTTTCATATCTGCTTCCACCACTAACCCTGACAACACATTCCAGGACCTGCCACTTGCTTGCCCCACACATCATCTTTAAACTATGCTGCTCTTATCTTAAGGCTGTGCCCTCTAGTCATTGCCCTTTCCACCCTGGAACACAAGGTTCTGACGACCTATCTATGCCTCTCATAATTCCATTGGAATGATTGGAAATTCATTTTAGCTCAAATAAATAGAGCTGTAGAAATGTGTTAATAGCCAATAAATCATTGGGCCAAAGCAAGTAGCCATAACTAGTAGAAATGGTGGATGCTTTGGTTTTCATCATTAAAACTCTGTAGATTATAGAATAATCCCTGTAAATTGGATAGTGGCAAATTTGGCCCCCACTCTTTCAAAAAGAATCGTCCAAAGATAAAACTGAGACCAGAAAACTACAGACCTACGAATAGCAGGGAAAATACTAGTGTCTATTACAAAGGATGTGATAACACATCAACAGGAAACATCTCCTTCGCTCCTTAGATGCCGCTGCACCCGCTGAGTTTCTCCAGCTTTTTATGTAACCCTCGATTCTCCAGCATCTGCAGTTCCTTCTTTAACACTTTGTCTACTCCACTGCGATATCTCCTCAAGGTATGCCTACTTTGAAGAAGTTCTCCTCCTCCCTACGGAGACAGTTTCACAACCTCCTCTCTAACTGCTCCCCCTCTGTGATACCCCCTTCCCTCCAACTCTACGACCACATCCTCACCCAGACTCGATACCACAGCCACATCTGCTTCCGCAAAGACCGCTCCCTCCGCAACTCCCTTGTCAATTCTTCCCTTCCCTCCCGCTCCACCCCTTCCCCAGGCACTTTCCCGTGCAACCGCAAGAGATGCTACACTTGTCCCTTCACCTCCCCCATCCACTCCTTTCAGGGACCCAAGCCGTCCTTCCAAGTCCGACAGAGGTTCACCTGCACCTCCTCCAACCTCATCTACTGCATCCGTTGCTCCAGATGCCAGCTGATCTACATCGGTGAGACCAAGCGGAGGCTGGGCGATCGTTTCGCCGAACACCTCCGCTCGGTCCACAATAACCAACCCGACCTCCCGGAGGCTCAGCACTTCAACTCCCCCTCCCATTCCGTATCCGACCTCTCGGTCCTGGGCCTCCTCCACGGCCAGAGTGAGCAACACCGCAAGTTGGAGGAACAGCACCTCATATTCCGCTTGGGGAGTCTGCATCCTCTGGGCTTAAACATTGAATTTTCTCAATTCTGTTAACCCTTGCTGTCTCCTCCCCTTCCCACCTCTCCTTCAGCCCTCGGGCCCTGGCATTCCTTCTCTCTCTATCTCTTCCCCCCCGCACCCAAGTCGCACTAGCTTCTCATTTTCACACTACAAACAGCTTACAATGGCCTGTTTCCTTTACCATCGATACTATTTTGCATATCTTTCATTCATTGTTCTTTATCTCTCCACATCACTGTCTATATCTCTCGTTTCCCTGATCCCTGACCAGTCTGAAGAAGGGTCTCGACCCGAAACGTCGCCTATCTCCTTCGCTCCTTAGATGCTGCTGCACCCGCTGAGTTTCTCCAGCTTTTTGTGTAACCAACAGGAAAACATCAACAGGATTAAACAAGGTCAATTTGAATTTATGAAAGTAATGTTTTGCCTTTGAAGGGTAGTGGATATTCTTCAGAATGTATAGTCATTTACATTCAATATTGAAGTTCAAGACTACGTTAATTTGATCTATTTTCCACATTGGAATACGAGGATCAGGCAGGAAAATGGATTTGAGCATGTACTCAGCCATTTCTTACAGAATGGTAGTGCAAGTTTGAGGGCCATAAGGCCACCTGTTGATTTTTGATTTCAGTCAGAACGATAGGACACGCAATTCACTTCACATTAAGGATTGCGGGCCAGAGTGAGCAACACCGCAAGTTGGAGGAACAGCACCTCATATTCCGCAATAGTGTTTCAAATGTGCTCTGGATTAGAACAAAGGAGATGGTCTTGGACGACAAGCTCCATTGTTTGATTATGTTACTGCAGGGTTGCAACTGAGGCTAGCTTTGGCTTTGTACCAATATAAAGGATCTTATTTGATTGCCTGGTCCAGGGCTGCCAAGTCTTACCTGGAAAGTCCACTTCACATTCTGGTTCCAAAGAGATATTGATGAAGCGACACGGTGATCCTGTTACATTTGTTTTGTAAAATACAAAAAGAATCTGCATCCAAAACAAGATCAAATTCTAATTCCTGCCACAGGACTTTTTCGCAACATGTTTAGGTTGTAACTTGATCTTTGGAAATTTTGCATTTTAAAATAGTCTGTAAGCTTTCTCTGAACAGAATATTTAAACAGGAAAGTACTGACAAAATGTAAGTTATTGCCAGTAAATGTTTCTGATCAATCCTAAAATATTGGGTTAAAGATATTGATTGTACATTTGCTTGTGTGTTCTCTGGCATATTAACAACTATAGTAAATGTATCCATTGACAACATTTTACTTCTGGTCATAACTGTATTTGTAATTCATTTACAAATTGCTAATTAGTGCATTTTAATCAAGAAAAGTAAGAAATGCATGTGAATTTATAATTTTTATACAATGCTTTCAGCTTTTAATAATTGAACTTTTTACTTGCAGGTGCCAATGATTTTGGTTGGCAATAAGTGTGACTTGGAGGACGAGCGGGTAGTTGGAAAGGAGCAAGGACAGAACCTGGCAAGACAGTGGTGTAACTGTGCCTTTCTAGAATCCTCTGCAAAGTCAAAGATTAATGTTAATGAGGTGTGTCTTCTCTTCTCCATACATTAACATTCAGAATAATCTTCAATCCCGTGTGTTGCTTTAAATAGCTGCTGGACAGATCGCTACTCCTGATTAAAATCTGAACAAATTGGACATCTGACACTTGCATCAATGCCATCACTTTGCCCCTGGTTGAAGAATTAACTATATTTGTGGAATGTGTTGAAATTAATTTTTTGATGCATTATTGATCGCAGATCAATCCTGTTCTGGCTTAAATGAGCATGTGATACTCTATTTATTGACGAACTGCGAGAGTAACAATAAGCCACGTTTTAGAAAAGTTCCAGCTTTTGCGGTATGGCAGAATGATGTTCGGTTTTCAGGGGTTACACAAAAAGCTGGAGAAACTCAGCGGGTGCAGCAGCATCTAAGGAGCGAAGGAGATAGGCGACGTTTCGGGTCGAGACCCTTCTTCAGACTGGTCAGGGATCAGGGAAACGAGAGATATAGACAGTGATGTGGAGAGATAAAGAACAATGAATGAAAGATATGCAAAAAAGTATTGATGATAAAGGAAACAGGCCATTGTAAGCTGTTTGTGGTGTGAAAATGAGAAGCTAGTGCGACTGGGGTGGGGGGGGGGGGGGGGGGAGATGGAGAAGGAATGTCAGGGCCTGAGGACTGAGGGAGAGGTGGGGAGGGGAGGGGGCAGTCTGGGTTAACAGAATTGAGAAAATTCAATGTTTAAGCCCAGAGGGTGCAGACTCCCCAAGCGGAATATGAGGTGCTGTTCCTCCAACTTGCGGTGTTGCTCACTCTGGCCGTGGACGAGGCCCAGGACCGAGAGGTCGGATACGGAATGGGAGGGGGAGTTGAAGTGCTGAGCCACCGGGAGGTCGGGTTGGTTATTGCGGGCCGAGCGGAGGTGTTCGGCGAAACGATCGCCCAGCCTCCGCTTGGTCTCACCGATGTAGATCAGCTGGCATCTGGAGCAACGGATGCAGTAGATGAGGTTGGAGGAGGTGCAGGTGAACCTCTGTCGGACTTGGAATGACTGCTTGGTTTTCAGGCACCAAATGGCAATCGATGGATCAGACCAATGGACTGTAATAATGCTATATTCGTTCTTGACGAGCACCGAACAATTAAACAGCAAAATAATGAGGGAGGGAAAGCAAGGGTTACTTGAAGTGAGAGAAATTAATATTCATACCACTGGGGTGTAAATTGCAACACCCCATCAGCTGTCACATACAGCACATAATCTTCTGACATTTTCACCACCTCCAACGGGATCCTGCCACATACCCCTGATGCTACCTAACATTCCAAGATTATTTCATTTAACATAGATTTCTTCATGCTGTGATCTTGTGCTTTTGGTCAAATGGGCAGAAATAGGTAGATCTCCTAAGATTTTGCACCCCATTTCAACCGTCTATCAGTTTCTAGTGCCTCTCCTCATTGTCATATCAGAATGAATCTCATCACAAGGCTTTGCATTACATTTTATTTGGCATAGGCCTTCCTAGTTTTCCAGTAGATGGATTTTTTATTTTCATTTGCTATGTTCGAGCCATAAGCTTTGAATCAAATAGTGCAGGAGACACCCATACATCGTAACTGTTGGCTGTTTTGTTTGAAAGAAAATTATCTAATACAATTCTTTTGCTTCCTAAATGGCCTGCAAAATTCTTTCATGTATACTTCCTCTTGGAAATTGGTGTTTCTCAGATCATAATGACACTGGCCAAGTTTCTTTCCTGATTTTTGTTTTGATTAACACGTTAGTTTAAATCTGTATCCTCTTGTTACCAACAATAAGAGTAGAAGGTTTCTGTCGGTTTTTCAAAACCCCTTGGTTTTGACTATCCCTATTAAATCCTGTTTTAACATTTTCTCCTCTGTTTAGTAGATCTCTACAGCCATTTAAAGATTTAATGAGATGCCATCAAACTGAAGCGTTAACAGTTCTGTTTGCATTTTCTGTGTTTACATCAGATGTTAAACTTTAGCAGTTTTTCACTTTTTCAATATTGCAATAAACTCAGCACCTTGTAAATAACTTTGCTAAAGCACTGTGCTAGTATTGGACATAGTTCGCTAGGTGAAGACCAACTGATCTTTTTTTTTTTACGTCTCTTATTTACAATGACAATTTATCCACTGCACCTATTCAACATGATTCACGTACCAGCAATTTATTCCATATGGTGAAAAATTGCATATGTGAAATGGTACCAGTGAAGATGATTATGCAAGGCTTAAACAGACTGCACCTTAGTTATGTTATGTTTACTTTGTTTTTAAATATATATATATTTCATTAAAATATCAAATGCCTTGTAATAAGAATCTTATATTGGGATATTGCAAAACTGTTTCCTCATTCTTTAGGGAATGGGGGTTCCCCTCTCCTATCATAGATGATCCCTCATGTCTCCTCGGTACCCCACAGCTCCGCCCTTGCTCCAAATTCCCCTTGTCGCAACAGAGACAGAGTCCCCCTAATCCTTACCTTTCACCCAGTCAGCCGTCGAATGCAACACATAACCTCTGAAAGTTTCCGCCACCTCCAACGGGATCCCAACACTAGTCACATCTTCCCATTTCCACGCCTTCCGCAGAGATCATTCCCTCCGCAACTCCCTGGTTAACTCATCCCATCCCACCCAAACCCCCTCCCGTACCTTCCCCTGCAACCGCAGAAGATGCAACACCTGTCCCTATACCTCCTCCCTCAAATCTGTCCAGGGACCCCGAAAGTCCTTTCACGTTAGGCAGAAGTTCACTTGCACCTCCTCCAACCTCATCTACTGTATCTGTTGTTCAAGATCTAGACTCTTATACATCGGGGAGACCAAACGTATATTGGGCGATCGTTTCGCTGAACACCTTCGTTCAGTCCACTTGAACCTACCTGATCTCCCGGTTGCTAAACACTTTAATTCTCCTTCCCATTCACCCATTCCCTCCCTCCTGTCCCGCTCAGTTACTCCAGCTTTTTGTGTCTATCTTTGCAAAAATGTTTGGTTTCTTTTCTTCTACCAAGAAACGTATGTAAAGAAATATATTTTCATACAAATTCAGCAAATGTGAATTCAGATGTTTGGATGAAAGAACTTGAGGATTGGATGATACAATCAGTGCACTTTGTTCATGCGATCAATTGAATTATAAGCAAACATTGTTTCAATTGAATAAAGTATTATGGAAATATGTAACCAAATTTGTACTAATAAGGGAAAATCGTGTTGCTAATGATTTTGCCATAAGTTTGTGTCATTTTAAGCAGCCTGAAGACTAAGAAAATACTTTTTGGGACATTGTGAAAATCATATATTTGGCTTCATATTTGGCTTACAGTTTACTATTGATTTTTTAACAGATTTTTTATGATCTGGTCCGACAAATCAACAGAAAATCACCAGTTTCTGGAAGGCCTCCAAAACCAGCAAAATGCCAGCTGCTTTAATACAGTCCTATTTTGACTGAAGCAGGTAAAAATACAAATACACGCATCTATGAATTGATAGTTTTATGTGTGGAGAGGAGAAAAGAAATTGCTATCTATCATATATACTGTCATTTCTGCACCCAGGTATGGAGTTTATATCTTAGTTTAGTTGAGAGATACAGCGCAAAAACAGGGCATTCGGCCCACCGAATCCCCATACACTTAACATTAACACTACACTACACACTGGGGACAATTTACAATCTCATCGAAGCCAATTAACCGACACACCTGTACATCTTTAGAATGTGGCAGGAAACACGAGTTCCTGGAGAAAACCCATGTGGCCATTGAGGCAATATCAAGAGAGCTCAAAAATGAGAAAGGTGCAATCAGTCTGATGGGACTATACGTTAGGCCTTCCAATAGCCAGGAAGAAAGAGGAAATGGCATGTAGACTATGGAAAGATATAAAAACAATAGGGTTGTCATAGTGGTGACTAATTTCTCCAGTATTGACTGGGTCTTCCCCAATGCAAGAAGTTAGGGAGATCAGAATTTGTTGGGTGCCTCCAAGAGTGTTTCCTGAAAATGTGCATGGACTATTCTGCTAGAGAAGGGACCATATTAGTCCTTGTATTGGGAAAACAGCTGGTTGGGTGACTGGTGTTTCATTTGAGGGAGATTTTGGAAACGGTGGTCACAACTCCTTTTAAGATAGTTATGAATAAGGATCAAGACCAGGAGTGGTTAATTGTCACGTGCATCAGGTATGAATGGGAATGATGGAATTCTTTCTCACTGCAGCGTTACAGGCATATTAGCAGCAGCAACGATAAATTGTCGCTCATTCTAAGTTAACCAGACCACAACAGTGTAAACACCAAAGTATGTTAAGTAACCATAATAATGCAAAATCGTTAGTAGCCCCAGTAGTTTAGTGCTGAAGTGTGGTTGTGCAGGGTTGTACAGGACCCTGAAGTTTGATGGGAAGACACTTTTTAAAGTCTGGATGTAATTATTCTCTGGCTTCTCTACCTTTTAGCCAGAGGAAGCCATGATGTAACCAATCAATATGCTTCCCACTGTACTCCTCCAGCGGTTTGCTAAATAATTCAGCTGGACCTTGGAGGGGTGGGAGGGGAGGAAAGTACAACATTTGACATGTAGGTGTTTGTTTCAAAAACTAGATGATCAGTGTTCCAGACCAGAGGACCATGTTCTAGTGATTTTAAGTAAGTAAGGAGAGACAAGTGCACAAGTATGACAAGTAAGGAAACCTTGGATGAATGGAGAGATTGTAAATATAGGTCAAAAAGAAGTATGTAACATTTACGAAGATGAAATCAGACGGGGCTTTTGAGGAAAATAAAGAAAGCAGGAGAGAATTAAGGTAGGGAATTAGGCGGGCCAAAAGGGGCGATGAAATGTGATTGGCAAGTAGAATTAAATGGAATCCCCAAGGCATTTTATACAGGCATTTAAAAACACGAAGGTAACCAGGGAGACGATCGGACCACTCGGGGATAAAGGAAGGAATTTGTTGTTGAGGATGTAGGTGAGATAGCAAACGATTGGTTTGTATTGGTGTTTCAGAGCTGCCAAGCAGTACACATTTTCGGTATTTTGTACCGGTATGTGATCAGAATATGGATGTACGGATTTGCTTTGTAAAATACAGATTTTTTAAAAATCAGCCCGACTTCCTGTTTCATCTTGCTGCTTAAAAAATGCAAGGATATAAAAAGTCATACTGTACCTCTAAAAATTGTAGCAGATTAAATCTATTAGTATTTTAAATTTCAAGATCTGGATGATTATTTTTGTAAACTTCGATATGCCTGTCCCGCTCCAGGTTTAAACACGCTGTCAGTTTAACGAGTGGGAATTTAACGAACAGCGTATGGGTTCTAAAAATAGCGCTCCCAGCTGGAGGGAGAGAGGGAAGGTGGGAGGGAGACGGAGGGAGAGAGAGCAAGGGAGGGCGAGGGAGGCTTCCAAAATGGCTTCTACATCATCAACTGGTGTTAAAAGCAGGAAGCAGCCGTTCAAACAGCAGTATACAAAGAGATGGCAATGAATGCACTGTCGAGTAAGGCGCTTGGAAGACATGTCAATTGGTAGCAAAGTTATGCATTCTCGTACTCTTACATGGGTGTGACTGCACATAAAAAAATAACACTTTTTTCAGCAAAATGGCATCGCGTAAAAATACTGATTTCCTCAGCATTATACTGATTTTCAGGTACTAGAATACTGAAATGCTCTGACAAATCTTGGTAGCTCTGGTGTTTACTGAGCAAAAGGACATGGAGGATAGGGATCAAGAAGATGGTGGTGTTGGGTCTCGTGCAGAGAATGAAAGGTGGATAAGGCCCCAGGACCTGATGGAATCTCTCTCAGGTCTTTGAGATAAGCAAGAGAGGAGATTGCTAAGTCCTTGATGACATCTTTGTATACTTGCTAGCCATAGGCAAGGTGCCAGAGCACTGGAGAGTAACCAATGTTGTTCCTTTAAAGAAGTGATATAGAAATAATACAGGAAATTATAGGCAGGTGAGCCTCACACCAATGATAAGGAAGCTATTGAAGAGAATTCTTGGGATTTACTTGTATTTGGAAGACTTGTATAAAAGCAATCAGCTTGGCTATGTACGGGATAGGTCAACTCTACCAAACCTAAATGGGTTTTTGAGGAGCTGACAAAGGTGATCAATGAGTGTAGGGCTGTGAATATTATCTACATGAGCTATAGTAAGGCATTAGACAAGGTCCCTCATGGTAGGCTGATGCAGAAAATTAAGACGCATGGGATCCATGGTGACTTGATAGTTTGGATTCACAATTGGCTTACCCATAAAAGTCAGAGTAGTGGTGGAAAGGTGTTATTTTGGCTAGAGGTGTGTGGCCAGTGGTGGTCCACAGGGATCAGTGCTTGGATCTCTGTTGCTTGTGATCTATTTAAATGACTTGGACAAAACTGTAGATGGATTGGTTAGCAAGTTTGGAGAAGACAGAAATTGGTGAAGTTGCAGACTGTGAAGAGGTTTGTCAAAGGATACAGTGGGATATGGATTAGTTACAGATGTGGGAGAGAAATAGCAGAGAGAGTTTAAACCAGGCACTTTGGGAAGTCAAATGTAACGAGTTAATGATAAGATCCTTAACACTAATGTTCAGAGGGGTCTAGGGTTCAAAGTCCATAGATCCTTGAAAGTAGCAACACGGGTAGATAGAATGGTAAAGAAAGCGTTTGGTATGCTTGCCTTCATCAGTCAGAGCAATGTGTCAGGAACTCGTGTCACAGCTTTGTAAAGCTTTAGTTAGACTGCATTTAGAATATTGTATGCTGTTATGCTTGCCCAATTACTGGTTTGGATGCTTAGGAGAGAGCGCAGATGCTTGCCAGGATGCTCCCGCATTAGAGGGTGTTAGCTTTAAGAAGAGGTTGGACACACTTGGATTGTTTTCTCTAAAACATCGGAGGCTGAGTGATGACGTGATAGTTGTTTATAAAATTGAGAGGAATGGATAGGGTAGGCAATTAGAATTTTTTCCCCAGGGAGGAAATGTCAAATACTAGTGAACATAGCTTGAATGTCAAAGGGGGAAAGTTTAAAGGAGACGTAGAGGACAATTTTGTTTTACACGGCATAATAAGTTCTCCTCTTCTAATTTATGTGTACATCCATTGGTGCCAAATGACTCGGTTTGCCAATATGCTGAAGGGTTCCATTAAATTTAAACCTGATGAATGTTCTGTACAAAGGAAACTTTAAAGTTGTGGTTTTCTTGGCTATTAATACAGAAAACCTTATGAACTTGTGTAAACTGAATACCATGTAACATTGTGTTTGTGAAAAAAAAAGTAAACCTCCCTTCTTAAATCTCATTCACTCACTCCCTTCTGCTTGCGGTCTTTTAAAGAAGCAGGCTTATTTCAAGGGCCAATTCCATTGGATGTCACACTTTACATCTGACAGTCATCCTGCTGGAGCAGTTGTGGAAGGTGGTGTAAAACATCACCGTCCCTGGTTAATTTCTCTTGTTCCAGACTCGCAGAACTGTTCAATGTAAAACAAAAACGATTTTTTGAAGGTGTTAATAATAAATGCTGGTCATAATGCCAGAAGAGATGCTGTAAAGCAAAGATATGTTGATTCATCTAATTTTTAAATTGCTTAATTTATTTGAAAGTTTTTAGAAACTCTAAGTATGTATTGATGATAATGAAAAGCACTTAAGACAAATTTAACATTGGTTTATATCGATATAAACATAGGGAAAACATTTGACTTGATTACTTATTTGTACTGAAGATTTCAAGTAACAATGTGGAATATATCTGAATGATGTCATTAAGCTGAAAAGAGTGCAGAGAAGATTTATGAGGGTGTTGCCAGGACTTGAGGGCCTGAGCTACAGGGAAAGGTTGGTTGGGCTAGAACTTTATCCCTTCGAACGCAGGATGCTGAGGGTTGATCTTATGAAGGCCATAGAGTCATACAGTGCGGAAATGCGCCCATCGGACAAGCTTGCCCATGTCGACCAAGATGCACCATCTACGCTCATTCCATATACCCACCAGCCTCTGTGTGACAAAGTTGCCCTTCAGGTTTGTATTAAATCTATCCCCTCTCATCTTAAACTTGTGTCCTCTGGATCTTGATTCCCCGACTCTGGGTAAGAATCACCCTATTCTTGTGCATAAGATCCTCTCATGATCTTATACACCTCTATAAGATCACCTCTCTGCCTCCTGCGCTCCAAGGAAGAGTCCCAGTCTGCCCAGTCTCTCCCAATAGCTCAGCCCCTCAAGTCATGGCATCATCCTCATGAATCCACTCGGTACTCTTTCCAGCTTAAGGTGGATAAAATCATAAGGGGAATTGATTTGGAGATCCATAGGTCATAAGTTTAAGGTGAGAGAGGAAAGATTTAATAAGAACCTGAGAGGCAACTTTTTCATTAAGAGTGCTTGGTATATGGAATGAGCTGCTAGATGAGATAGTTGAGGGAGGTAAAATGACAACAGTTAAAAGACAGGTACATGGATCGGAAAGGATTCACCAGTCATAGGCTAAATACAGGAATATTGGACTAACAGATGGGGCATCTTGGTCGGCATGGATGGGTTGATAATTTTCAGGTCAGACATCAAAAGGATTGGCTTTTGGATCTTAATAATCACCTATTTAAAAAAGAAAATTTAACTTACTAAAGTTTCCCTTTTTTTTACTCCTAGATCTGATGAACCATCTCTCATTTTGACAGTGCCAACATTCCACTTTAGTGAACCCAATGACAATTGAAAAATGGACTTTCCTGTGGTGGTATCTTTCAACAAACGGATGAAAGCTCCCAAGTCATTTTGCACAAAGAACAGAAAGCTATTTTTTACTTCAAAACATTTTATTCGTAGGCAACTGTTAAACTGTATCCTACTTTCAGTGTTATTACTGATCATATGGGAGGAAGCATACCTTTTACCAACGTTGTATTAAACTTATAATTAGTAGAAATTCATTTTTTGGCAAAGACAAATTGTGATTTACTGAAAGCTCCATTATTTTAGCATCATTTAGATGGAAGTCCAAAGATCTCTTTAGATGATTTCACACAGCCAACTGCTTATTTGATATTTGTATCTTCTTTAAAATGGAGATGCAAGATAATCGTTCTAGTGTATAACTGCGCTCTGATCATTGAAAGCTATTAAAATTATTATTTTTTATTTTAAAATGACCTGTGGAAATAGTTACTATGTATAGAATATGTATGTTTTGTCTCATTTATATTTTGTCTGTTCTATAATATTGCCTTTTAAATAGCTGTTAACATTTTCAGAAAATGTCTTTCCTTGTGAGTTTCCTTTTTGTTTACATAAGGAACAATGTTTATATGGATTGTACAGTGCGGGTCTACATCGGAAATATATATTTTAACATATTTTAAGATTTTGCGAGTTTGTTTGGAGATCGAAATGCTCCTGAGCTGTAGGTTCTCACTGTAATTCTGCTTGCTTATGCATATTTGTAATTACCAGTACCAAATATACATTGAATTAGACATTGCCTGTTAGTGGTTATGTTACGCGTGTACTGTTTTGTTGAATTGTTTCTAAGTGGAAGAGTACTGTGGGTATTGATGGTGAATGTGAGAATCATTATTTGAGTGTAATTGGTTACATAGCCTAAGTTCTGCTGATCTTATTTTATAATGCCTTGATGCTTTGTATACATTAATATTTGGGTAGAAGATTATCTGAGGAATTGAGCCACGGTATTTGAAATTGAAAATTAATGCTACAGATGCTTTAAGGTAGCCAAATGCAAACTTATAAAGCCTTAATTTCCATAGAGTGCAATTTTTTGAATAACCTCTTCTGTTCCATAAATTAGATTGCTGTGCAAGGGCTTGCATTATGATTATCTGCCACTTGAATGTTTTGTCATGTTTTAACTGCAAGTAAATAAAGTATCTGTTTAACTTTTGTAACGGTAACATTGTGTACAATGAATACTGTTGTGCGTGTTCATGAATTTGTAGTGGTTACATTTTTAAGGTTTTGATCTAAACGGGATACTGACTTTGGATGATCAGCCATGACCGTATTAAATGGCGGTGCTGGCTCGAAGGGCCGAATGGCCTACTCCTGCACCTATTTTCTATGTTTCTAAAAGCATCACCTTGGAGCAGGCTGCATATTTTGTGCTTGGTATTGACGGAAAATACTATATCTGATTGTTTACTTTCAACTTTTAGTTTGTACTTGCATTGGTATTGTGCCACAAAATAAATTGATGAATATAGAAATGAGCCAGGGAAACATTTTAGTTGCTATTTCTTAATCCCTGAAATTCTTCTGCATTAGTAAACCCTTTAATTATACGTATGCCTTTTCTATAATGTGCAAACATAGTTTTTGCTCTCATTTTGTAATTTAGGGGAAAGAAAGGTTTTACTCACATTTTCCTTTTATAGGACTAACATTTACTCCTACAACTTGAACTCGTATGCTGTGGCGCAACTATAAAATGCCTCCTATAGGCAAGTGATTATTTGTGGAACTAGAACATTGCTGTGATGTTAGACTTGGTTCAAAAGTTCTGCATTCACTAAGATTCTCTAATTGTCAAAAGGAAACGTAATAGAACAGTTTAGATCTGTCTAATTCTAATAGATTGGTTGTATTAGTAACATTTCCCACGTTGATGATTGGAAGGATGGTAATGGAGGATAATCACAAATTGTATTTCGCCTTTTGAGACTGTATAGGATAAGTATTCTTTGCAAGTCAGCCCACATTTACTACTGGCAAGAATTGAGCTACAAGTAACCTCAGACGCTGGGATCCTAAACAGCATCTGAGGTTACTCACGTCAGACAACATCTGTGGAGAGAATCGATGGATGTTTTAGATTGTGACCTTTCTTCAGGCTGATTAGAGTAGGGGGAGAAAGTTGGAAAAGAGAGGTGGGGGTGGGACAAAGCCTCGCAAATGATAGGTGGATGCAGGAGAAGGATGGGGGATATTGGTAAATGAACAAAGCAAGTGCCAAGAACCAGAGGTGAAAAGGAGACAACAAAATCTCTGATCAGGGGAGAAAAGGAAGATTGAGATGTAAAGCCAGAGGGGTGGATATAAAGTGATTGGGAGGGGGAATAAAATAGAAATGGGAGACTCGGAGATGGGAAATGAGTGTGGGAAGGAGAGAGTGATAGTGGAGGAAATGTGTGCATATGGGGTAGGGGGCTATTACTTGAAATTGGGAAATTGAGCTACCGATAAAAATTAAAAAAAAATCCAAACCAGGAATTTAATAAATGACGACAAACCAGAATTTCTTACTCTGGTAATGTATTTTACTTCCGAGATTACAGCTACATACTACAACTTCTAATCCTTTTAAATTGTGAGGAAAGTGCTGGAACAACATTCCCAAGTCCCTATGCATCACTGATTTCTAAATTCTCTCCCCATTTAGAAAATAGTCCACTAGACTGTATTCCATCTGCCACTTCCTAGACCACTTTCCTAATCTCTCCAGTCCTTCTGCAGAGTCCCTGCTTACTCTGCACTACCTGCCTCTCCACCAGTCTTTATATCAACCGTAAACTTGGCCACAAAGCCTTCAATTACCTCATCCAAATCATAGATATACAACTTGAAAAGTAGCGGCCCCAACACCAACCCCTGCAGAACACCGCTGGTCACAGGCAGACAACCAGAGAAAGCTCCCTTTATTGCTACTCTGCCTTCTGCCATCCAGCTAACTTACCCATCATCCCTTTAATACCATGGGCTCTCATCTTTAACAGTATCATGTGTGACACCTTATCAAAAAATGTATTCAATTGATCAGCCATTTCTTTATTCCCTGCTATCACTTCTCCAGCATCATTTTCCAGCGATCCTATGTCCACCCGTGTCTCTTTCTTACTCTTTATGTATGTGAAGAAACCTTTGTATTCTCTTTTATATTATTGGCTAGCTTCCTTTTTCTCGGTATGGTCTTTTTAGTTACCTTCTGTGGTTTTTAAAAACCTTTAGCTTCCCACTAATCTTTTCAACATAATATGCCCTCTCTTAATTTTATGCTGTCTTTCACTTCCCTTGTCAGCCACAGTCACATACATAGAAACATAGAAAATAGGTGCAGGAGGATGCCATTCGGCCCTTCGAGCTAGCACCGCCATTCATTGTGATCATGGCTGATCGTCCCCAATCAATAACCCATGCCTGCCTTCTCCCCATATTCCTTGATTCAACTAGCACCTAGAGCTCTATCTAACTCTCTTAAATCCATCCAGTGATTTGGCCTCCACTGCCCTCTGTGGCAGTGAATTCCACAAATTCACAACTCTCTGGGTGAAAAAGTTTTTTCTCACCTCAGTCTTAAATGGCCTCCCCTTTATTCGAAGACTGACCCCTGGTTCTGGACTCGCCCAACATTGGGAACATTGCATCTACCTTATCCAGTCCTTTTATAATTTTATATGTTTATATAACATTGCCCCTCATCCTTCTAAACCCCAGTGAATACAAGCCTAGTCTTTTCAATCTTTTCTCATATGATAGTCCTGCCAACCCAGGGATCAATCTTGTGAACCTACGCTGCACTGCCTCAATCACAAGGATGTCCTTCCTCAAATTAGGAGACCAAAATTGTACGCAATACTCCAGATGTGGTCTTACCAGAGCCCTACACAACTGCAGAAGAACCTCTCTACTTCTATACTGAAATCCTCTGGTTATGAAGGCCAACATTCCATTAGCTTTCTTCACTGCCTGCTGTACCCGCAGGCCAACTTTCAGTGACTAGTGTACAAGGATGCCCAGGTCTCGCTGCACCTCCCCCTTACCCAACCTAACCCCATTGATATAATAATCTGCCCCCTTGTTTTTTGCCACCAAAGTGGTTAACCTCACATTTATCTATATTATACTGCATCGGCCACGCATCTGTCCACTCACTCAACCTGTCCAGGTCAACGTGCAACCTCCTAACATCCTCTTCACAGTTCACACTGCCACCCAGCTTTGTGTCATCTGCAAACTTGCTAGTGTTGCTCCTAATTCCCTCTTCCAAATCATTAATATATATGGTAAACACTTGCGGCCCCAACACTGAGCCTTGCGGCTCGCCACTGCCTGCCATTCTGAAAAGGACCCGTTCACTCCTACTCTTTGCTTCCTGTCTGTCAACCAATTTTCTATGGTTCTCAGGGGGGTAGGAGGCAACCGTGGCTAACGAGAAGTTAGGGATAGAATAAAACTAAAAGAAAAGATGTATAACAGAGCAAAGAGTAGCTGACTGGCTACTCAGTCCACTGGCTCCCCTTCATCCATTTTACTTGTCACATCCTCAGAAAAATCCTGAAGATTAGTCAAGCATGATTTTACTTTCATAAATCCATGCTGACTTGGACTAATCCTTTTACTGCTATCCAAATGCCCCATTATTACCTCTTTAATAATTGACTAGCATCTTTCCCACCACCGAAGTCAGGCTAACTGGTCTGTAATTCCCCGATTTCTTTCTCGCTCCTTTCTTGAAAAGTGGGATAACATTTGCTATTCCCCAATCCACAGGAACTGATCCTGAATCTATTGAACATTGGAAAATGATCACCAATGAGTCCACTATTTCTGGAGCCACCTCCGGGGTGGGAAATTGCAACCTTCATGTGGTCCACCCTGTTTCCACGAATGCAATCAACCTGCCGTGCACAAGCAGAAGATCAAACTGAACAAGTTGTCTTACAACTTTAGGCTGTGCATGCTATACGCAAGAAGAAGAAGAAGAGCCACCTCTCTGGGGACCCTGGGATACAGTCCATCAGGCCCAGGGGATTTATCTTCCTTCAGTCCCATTAGCCTACCCAATACTATTTCTCGCCTAATGAAAATTTCTTTCAGTTCCTCGACCCCCTTAGATCCTCTGAGCTCCAGTACTTCTGGGAGATTGTTTGTGTCTTTTTTCTTTTCATTTTTTCTATGATTCTGTCTTTCTTAGTGAAGACAGATCCGAAGTACCTGTTCAACTCTTCTGCCATTTCCTTGTTCCCCATAATAATTTCATCCGTGTCTTCCTTCAAGGGACCCACATTTGACTTTGCTACTCTTTTTCCCTTAACATATCTAAAGAAGCTTTTACTGTCCTTCTTTACATTCCTGGCCAGCTTCCCCTCATACTTCATCTTTTCAGCCTGTATTGCCCGTTTAGTTTTCTTCTGTTGTCCTATGAAATTTTCCCAATCCTCTGGCTTTCAGCTACTCTTTGCTCTGTTATACATCTTTTCTTTTAGTTTTATTTTATCCCTAACTTCTCGTTAGCCACGGTTGCCTCCTACCCCCCTGAGAATCTTTCTTCATTTTTGGAATGAAATGATCCTGCGTCTTCCGGACTAGGCCCAGAAATTCCTGCCATTGCTGTTCCGCCGTCTTTCCTGCTAGTATCCCTTTCCATTCTACCTTGGCCAGCTCCTCTCCTATGCCTCCGTAATCCCCTTTGTTCAACTGCATCACTGCCACTTCCAATTTAACCTTCTCCTTCTCAAATTGCAGTTTAAAACTAATCATATTATGATCACTACGTCCAAGCGGTTCCTTAACCTCGAGTTCTCTTATCAAATTTGGTTCATTGGACAACGCTAAATCCAGAATTGCCATTTCTCAGGTCGGCTCCATTACAAGCTGCTCTAAGAATCCATCCCGGAGGCACTCTACAAACTCTCTTTCTTGGGGTCCTGAACCAACCTGATTTTCCCAGTCCACCAGCATATTGAAATCTTCCATCATCACAGTGGCATTACCTAGGTATGTTACAAAACTTACCTTGAGCAGCGCTGCAGTTCTGCTGCTCCCCATGTGCGTGACTTTGGCGCCTTTCAGAGGGAGGCGGGCTTAAAGTGCCGTTTTTCTGCAGACTGGGAAAATCGATCCATGTCGGGCGATTTCGTTGCGGAAGAAAAATCGCTTCGACATTTCTAGACAAACTAGAGTAATTTAAAAATCACCTTCAAAAGCCGTGAGCGCCGACAACGGGAAGGATTTTGCGTAGGGGAGAAAAAAAGGTACATAGTTTATTTTTATATTAAAAGTTGGTTTTTATGGAGGCTTTAATCATATTTTCATGTTGCGAAATGGGGTCCAAAAAAAATGTATGAACCAACAGTATTTTTCCTCCCGACTTCACCGCAAACCGCAACGTTCCAATCCACCGCATTCCACTAAAACTCACTCGCTAGTTGATTTAAATGGCCATTAATTCACAGGCAGTAAACACTAAATTCCTTCCATTTGGCCCAGAAATTCATGAAAATGAGATTTAAAAATTATGTTATATTGTGGATTATTGTGTGAATGTTATTTGGACACTTAGGCAATTTAAAAAAAAGTTAATCTTTTCTTAAGAAATGGATAGATGTTTAGATTTACTCATTGGATTTTGTAATTAGCTACAATTAGATAACTAACTAATTATATGCTTTAATTTCAGGTCATGCAAGTAAGATTGTTTCATATTTGTTTCAGAATGCTTCAATCTATAATAACTGGAAATGTCCTTGAGTTCTCTAAATTTTTAAGAAAATTATGGGCTTTTAACGGTTCTAGATCACAACTTTTGAGTTGTCAATTGAAAGGCAATGGGGAAGAAGATGCTAATTTCCGAGTATGAAAATGGTCATAACTTTCTTAATACTGAAGATATGAAAGTGAATTAGGTGTCAAATTAAACTTCTTTTTATGCTTTATCTGATGGGATAAATTGCAGACTTGATTTTTAAAATCTCAAAATTTTGTAACATTGCTACATTACCTTTGTTACATGCCAGTTTTAACTCCTGCTGCTACTTACACCCCACTATTTGGGGTCTGTAGATAACACCAATTAGTATCTTCTTGCCTTTGCAATTCCTCAACTCAATCCACAGTGACTCTACCTCGTCAGTCCCTATGTCTTCCCTCGCAAGGGACCGAATTCCATTCCTCACCAGAAGAGCTACCCTCCTCCTCTGCCCACCTGCCTGTCCTTTCTATATGATGTATAACCCTGAATTTTAAGTTCCCAGACCCGATCCTCCTGCAGCCACGTCTCGGTAATCCCCACAATGTCATATCTACCAACCTCTATCTGAGCCTCAAGTTCATCAACTTTACTTTTTATAGTTTGCGCGTTCAAATACAGTACTTTTAATTCCTTACGCATCTCACCATTCACATCGATCCCTACTACACTTGGCCATACTCTCCTATCCCTTTGTGAGCTTTCTTTCCCGTTAATTCTGGGGACATTAACTATTCCTTTACTCCCTTTCTCTTTAACTCCGTCCTTGACTATTCCATTTGACATCATTCTCCCCTTAGAATTTTTCTTCCTCTTTGCGATGAAAAGATCCTGTGTCTTCTGAATTATTCCCAGAAACTCCTGTCATTGCAGCTCCGTAGTCATTCCTGCTAGAGTCCCCTTCCAATCAACTTTAGCCAGCTCCTCCCTCATGCTTCTGTAGTCACCTTTACTGAGGTGATTACAGAGGCATGATTGGAAAGTCCGTCGAATATATCAATTCCTGGGTGTACGGATTGTAGGATCTTGTACCCTATCACTACCGTAGAAAAGGCTCCATGTGTTATTTAATTAGAATATTTTATAGAACAGCACATGAATGAGCCTTTCAGTCCACAATGTTGGCACCAAAACTAATGCCAAGTTAAACTGATCTGTACATAATCCATATCACTCTATTCCTTGTACTTCCATGTGCCTATGTCAAAGCCTCTTAAATGGCGTTATTGCATCTGCATCTGACAGTGTGTTCCAGGCCTTCACCAATGTGTTTTTAAAAAAAAACTTGCCCAGCACTTCTCCAGAGGAGGGGATATCAAACTCAGTTAAATTAGAAATTTTAGAATAAATAAAAGACAAAGAAGGGAGGTATATCATAGTAAAGGGCAAAGTTGATAATAATATCCTGACACTGGTGAATATCTATGCTCCCCCAGATAGTGATAAACATTTTTTCAAATCGCTATTTGATATTATTGCTATGGAAGCAGAAGGAATTTGTATATGTGGGGGGGGATTTGAATGTTGTACTGAATCATAGGCTTGATACGACAAGTAAAAAGAAGAATAAGAGCCAGTTAACAAAACTACTAAACACTACCTGTGAAGAATTTGGTTTTCTTGATGTCTAGAGGAATTTTCACCCTCTAGAAAGAGATTATACACATTACTCAATACCGTACCCAGTTTACTCCAGAATAGACTATTTCTTAATGCAGAAAGAAGACTGTTACAGGGTAACAGATTGCAGAATCGGTGTGGCAGATGTATCAGACCATAATGCCATATACTTAACAATTCAAATGGACAGTAGAAGGAAGAACAGTGTGGCGATTAAATGTTGGAATATTGAATGATAAAACAACTGTTAATGATATTAAATTGAAAATCAAAAGTTATCTAGTGACAATGGGGAGGTGGACCCATCCATACTATGGGACTCATTGAAGGCTGTAATACAAGGTAGGTTAATAGCGAGGGCATCACATATTAAAAAGGCCAGAATGAAAACATATAATAAGTTGATATCAGACCTCAAGGATTTAGGACAGAAGTACAAAAATAATAAGGACCAGAGAACATATAACTAAACAGAAGATTTGAGGAGACAAATGGATGGAAAATTGGGTCAAGAGGTGGAAAAAAAGCAAGATTTGTAAAACAGGCACATTATGAGCTAGGCCCTAAATCCACTAAAATACTTGCCCGAAGGCTACACAAACAACAGGCTGACAATACACAAAATTAAGGACCCCTATATACAGAAATTGAAGAGTGATCCAAAAGAAATAGAATATATCTTCCAGGAATATTATAAAGAATTACATACACAAATCTCTACAGTAGATGGGGAATCAAAGAGGACTTGTTTTAAGTACAATAGCTCTGCCCTGTATTGGAGAGACCCAAAATAAAATAATCACAGCAGAAATATCACTGGAGGAGATAGAAAAGACAATTGGTAGGATGAAAACAAACAAGGCCCCAGGCAGCAACGGTTTCCCTATAGAATGGTATAAAATATTTCGGAAAGAGCTGAACACACTTCTTCTGAGAATATTTAACTGGATTATCAAAGAAGGCAAGACACCCCCGTCATGGAAAGGGGCAATTATAATATTAATCCCAAAGGGAACAAAGACAAGGAAAATTGTACCAACTACAGACCGATATCAATTCTAAATGTGGACTATCTATATTACTAAAAGTCTGATTTTGACCGCTTTTGGCTCGCTGTACTGTGATTTCCGAGAGAACGCCGCCACCTACGGCTCCCATTTGTGGCCACCTTGCTCGGAGCCCCCCCTCCGCCTTCCTGGATCGGTGGATTTTTCCCATCGATGAAAAATCAGATATATTAATGTTTTAAAAGAAATTGCCATTCTCTCTGCTGCCCCTGCTGGTGGGAGGGGGGAGGGACTATAAAACCCGGAAGTGGTGCGCCTCACTCAGTCTCTGCAAGATGGAGGAAGCCAGAGGGTCACGTCTCTCTGAGCTCTGTATAACACTGAACACATGTGTACTCAACTGTGAGTGCCCTTAATGTGGTTTGAAAATGAAAATATGGTTGGTAATATATTGGCAAATGGTTGTTTGGGGGGTTTGGGTTGAAGTTAAAAGGCACTACTGCTAATAGTGGTTTGGGTGCTTTGGGTTGAAGTTAAAAGGCACTACTCCAAATGGTGGTTTGGGTGCTTTGGGTTGAAGTTAAAAGGAACTACTACAACCACCCGGTCTTTCAGAAAGTGGACACCAGAGGCCAGTGATTCACTGAGGGCCTGCTTTCAATGCACAGACTGGGGCATACTGATGGAGCCACAGGAATTCAACAGCAGTATGGACATCGACAGGATGGCAAAATGCAGAACGGACTACATCAACTTCTGTAGGGTTGTTGTTGTGCCAGTAAGAACTGTTTGTTGCTTTCCCAATAACAAACCTTGGATTAAAAGCAACATCAAGAGCCTCCTAAACAAGAAAAAGAAGGCTTTCAAGGTTGGTGATTGGGAAAGGATCAAGAGGGTACAGCACCACCTGAAAAGGAGTATGAAGCAGACAAAAGGGGACTCTAAAAGGAAGCTGGAGAAGAAACTGCAGCACAACAACATCAAAGAGGTGTGGAGAGGAATGAAGACCATCACTGGCTTCAAGGAGAAGAGAAGCCAGCCATCAGGAGACGTGGACAAGGCCAATGAGTTTAACCTGTTCTATAACAGGTTTGATCTGGTATCCCCTCCCACCTCCACAGGTGCAGCCTCTCCCCCACCATCACCTCCACGAGGCAGCCCCAATAACAGCACATCTGCAGCACCTCCTACGCCGGCATCCCCTCAACTGTTCTTCACGGCGGAGTAGGTGACGGCTGAGCTGAGGAGGTTGCGCCCTGGTAAAGCAGCTGGCCTTGATGGTGTATGTCCCAGGATACTGAAAGACTGGGCGGCTCAGCTGGCGGAGCCTCTCCAGACCATTTTCAACCTGAGTCTCCTGTCGGGGTGGGTACCAGGTCTGTGTAAAACATCATGTCTCGTGCCGGTTCCCAAAGCAGGGCGGCCGACCGAGATCAATGACGACAGACGTGCCCTCACATCTCATATTATGAAGACAATGGAGCGGCTACTCATTGGGCCTGACACCACAAGTCGAGCACGCACTCGACCCACTACAGTTTGCGTACCAGTAGAACATTGGGGTGGATGACGCAGTCCTCTACATGCTGCACCGGATCTACTCCTTTTTGGACGAACCAGGTGGCTACGTGAGCATTATGTTCTTCGACTTCTCAAGTGCGTTCAACACCATCCAACCCCTGATTCTGAATGACAAGCTTAAGAAGATGGGGGTGGACTCCACCTTTATCACCTGGATATACAACTACCTGACGGGTCGACCACAGTTTGTTAAGCTGGGGGACTGTGTCTCTGGCACAGTGGTGTGCAATGTTGGAGCCCCACAGGGAACGATTCTGGCCCCGTTCCTCTTCACCCTGTATACTGCAGACTTTAATCATAAGTCTGACACATGCCACGTACAGAAATATTCAGATGACACAGCGATTATGGCATGTGTAAGGAACGGGCATGAGGAGGAACACAGGAACTTGACCAGTGTCTTCTGTGCCTGGAGTAAAGAGTACTGTCTCATCCTGAACACAACTAAGACTAAAGAGATGGTGGTTAACTTTGGCAGGTCCAAGCTCCCCCTTCAGCCGGTCAACGCTGCAGGGGCTGACATTGAGGTGGTGCAGACATATAAATACCTTGGAGTGCACCTGGATAATAAACTGGACTGATCTATCAACTCTGACGCCCTCCATAAAAAAGGCCAGAGCAGACTCTTTTTCCCATGAAGGCTCAAATCCTCCAATGTGCGTAATGATATGCTGCACATGTTTTACAACACTGTGGTTGCAAGTGTTATTTTCTACGCTGTTGTCTGCTGGGGCAACAGCATTAGTGCAAAAAACAACAAGAAGCTGGACAAACTGGTTAAACGAGCTAGCTCAGTGCTGGAGGGGAGAGTGGACTCTGGGATGGATGAGAGGCATATGAGGCGCAAGGTGCAGGTTATCCTGAAAAACCTCGGGCATCCCCTCCATGTAACTCTGGAGAGTCAAAAGAACACTCGTAAACAACAACCGGCTCCTCTCCCTGCCCTGTAGAACGGAGCGGTTCAGGAGATCCTTCACCCCTGCAGCCATTAGATTTTATAATTCAGATCGCTAGGCTGTAGGGGGATGCAATTTTGCCTTTTTTTAATTTTTAATTGTTAATTATTGGTCTTTCTAAGTATTTATTGCTCTCAGGTAGTGTCCACATTGTATTTTATGTATTTTCTGTCTGCGTTCGTTTTGAATGTGTGGGTTTGTTGGTTGGGGGTTTCTGGACATCCGAATTTCCCTGAAGGGATCAATAAAGTATTTATTAAAATTGTGGTTTGGGTGCTTTGGGTTGAAGTTAAAAGGCACTACTGCAAGGGTGGTTTTGAGTGCTTTGGGTAACTTCCTGTTTGCACTGCATATTGATTTTAGATAAAACGCTACCACTTACGGCTGTGACTTTTGGCCATCTTACTCAGTCCCCCTCTGCCCAGCAGGTGCAGAGAATTCTTCCCATCAATGAAAATTAAAAGTATTATTAGTGTTTAAAAAAATGTTGAGAATCTGTCTCCTGTCAATCATGCCATGAAGGCCACACCTTTTCCAGTGGGAGGGAGAGGGGTTATAAAACACGGAAGTGTGGGTGTGGCTCAGTCTCTGCATGATGGGGGAGGGAGAGGTCACGACTCTGTCTGAGCTGCGAATCAACTGAACACACTGAATGTCTACTGAACTGTGAGTTTTGTGTTTTGTGTGGTTTTATGGTGGTTTCACCCTGCTTGAAATGGTATGAAACTGCACTTGAATTTGGTGGCCTTGCACCCTGCTTGAAGTGGTAGGAAACTGCACTTGAATTTGGTGGGCTTGCACCCTGCTCAAAATGGTAAGAAACTGCACTTGAATTTGGTGGCCTTGCACCCTGTTTGAAATGGAATTTCAAGGAATAGCCATGAGTCAACTGCCAGCCCAACAGCTGCTAGTGAGCTGCCAGCACATCAGGCTTGAGGGACTGAGCTGCCACCCCAAGAACCCATACCAGCGCTCCAGAAAGCCCCACCACTGGCCACCAATATTGGAATTAGTGGAAAGGTGGAATATTGCGTCGGGGGACCATCCCTCCCATGTGAACATGGGACCCAACGGGTCCCACTTAGTCTAGTAAATTATATTCTTCAATTATCTCCCAAACGATTTGAAAAGTTCATGCCAGATTTAATTGATGAAGACCAGACTGGTTTTATAATAGGCAGACAAACACAGGACAGTATTAGAAGAACCCTACATATAATACACAAGATTCAAAAGGAAAGTAAGCGCGGTGTCCTGATGCGGAAAAGGCTTTCGATAGCGTTAATTGGGATTTCTTATATCAAACACTAGAACAATTTAGCTTTATCGAAAATTCAATTCAAGTTATTAAAGCAATTTACCAGCAACCTACTGCAAGAGTAAAGGTGAATGGGTCCTTAACTGAGAGATTTGTGTTAGGAAGAGGAACGAGGAATGTTGTCTTAGCCCTACCCTGTTTGCTATATATATTGAACCATTGACTGAAGTGATTCATCAAGATAGGGAACCGAGGGGAGTAACTATAAGCGACAGAGAACATCAAATTGGCCTTTTTGCAGATGATGTAATGATGTATCTCACGAAAGTAAACACCCCCTTTCCGAGGATGATGGGGATCATAGAAAAATGTATGCAAGATATAAAGTGAATATTTCAAAAACTCAAACCATCCTATTTAATTGTGCTCCTCCAGAAGAAATCAAGCAAAAGTATCATATTAAATGGGATTCCAAATCAATCAAATACCTAGGGGTACATATAACAACAAATATATCAATGTTGTATGGGGCCAATTATAATCACATCAACCAAAACATAAGAAAGGATATTGAAACGATGGTCCACCTACCCAATGGATTTTAGTAGTAAGATACATGTGGTGAAAATGAATATTTTGCCAAGGCTATTGTACTTGTTTAATCTCTGCCAATAGAGGTACCATTAAAACAATTCAAGGAATGGGATAAATTAATATCTAGATTTATTTGGGGAGAAAAGAAGACCAGAATTCGATACACTACACTCCAGTTGCCAAAGCAGGGTGCAAGGCCACCGAACTCAAGTGCAGTTTTCCTACCACTTCAAGCAGGGTGCAGGGCCGCCAAACTCAAGTGCAGTTTCCTACCACTTCAAGCAGGGTGCAGGGTCACCAAACACAAGTGTAGTTTCATGCCAGTTCAAGCAGGGTGCAAGGCCACCAAATGCTAGTGCTGTTTAATGCCAGTTCAAGCAGGGTGCAAGGCCACCAAATTCAAGTGCAGTTTCATACCATTTCAAGCAGGGTGTAAGGCCACCAAATTCAAGTGCAGTTTCATACCATTTCATGCAGGGTGCAAGGCCACCACATTCAAATGCAGTTTCATACCATTTGAAGCAGGGTGAAACCATCATAAAATCACACAAAACACCACATAAACACTACACTCACAGTTCAGTATACATTCAGTGTGTTCAGTTGATTCACAGCTCAGAGAGTCATCCCTCTCCCTCTCCCTCTCCCTCTCCCTCTCCCTCTCCCTCTCCCTCTCCCTCTCCCTCTCCCTCTCCCTCTCCCTCTCCCTCTCCCTCTCCTGCAGAGACTAAGCTACACCCACACTTCCGGGTTTAATAATCCCTCCCCCCTCCCACTAGAAGGGGCGTGGCTTTCATGGCATGATTGACAGGAGGGAGATTCTCAACATTTTTTTAAACACTAATAACACTGGGTCCCATGTTCACACGGGAGGGCTGGTCCCCAACGAAATATTCCACCTCTCCACCAATTTCAACCACTAAATAATTGGTGTGAGGACAGCTATATAGCTAGGTGGAAAGAGATTGAGACATATATCCCTGACTTCCACATCCAAATACTCTTGGGAGAAAAAGCACTTCCTGGACATATCAGGAGTATAATCGATCCAATAACGATATTTACTTTAGAAACATGGTTCACTCTTACCAGACAACTTAAACTGAATAAACGACAAAAAGTTTTAAGATGGAAAGCTTTGGATAATGATTTTAACCGGGGATGTATGACTCAACATTTAAAGAGTGGATGAAAAAAGGAATGACTGCATTTTGTACTGTTACTGAAAATGGAGACATAAGATGTTTTCAAGATTTGAAGGACAGATTTGCACTTCGGAACCAAGACTTGTTTAGATATCTCCAACTGAGAGATTCTTACAATAAAAAAGTTAAAAGGGAGGCACTAGAAGAAAATAATCAAGTGATAGAAGTGATAGTTAATGCGTATCATCAAAAAACATCAAGGATTATTTCTAAACTTTATCTTAGTTTAATGGAATGCCAAGCTAAAACTACATTTTATGTAAAATTTAAGTGTGAAATTAATTGAACATCACAATCTCAGATGAAGAATGGCATCATATGTGTGTAACACCACGGACATCCACTAATCCACAAAAAATGAGAGAATTTAATTGGAAAAATTTGATTAGTTTCTTTATTATGCCTAACATAAAAAGCAAGCAAATTCTAAGGCAGCAAACATGCTGGAGACAATGTGGCCAAACTGACGCAAATCATGCACATATCTTCTGGAGTTGCCCAATAATAGATCCATTTTGGGACAGAGTGAATTCAGTATTAAAGGAGATATATGGTCTCCAAGAAGTGTTCCATTTTATACCTGGGTAATATAAATACAGTGGTGCTGAAGGGAGATCATTACTTGGTTAAAATCCTACTCGCAGCTGGCAGAAAGGCCATTACAAGAAAATGGCTTGCTGCGGCCACACCCAGACTTAGACAATGGTTAGACATAGTACAGGAAATATTTGTGATGGAGAAAATGACATATTCTCTAAGAGTGAAAGAAGACGAGTTTAACAGAAAATGGGAAAAATGAATTAGGAATAGAAATAAAGACATCAACGCTGTATAATTGTATTGACAATAATGTAAGTTATTGGAAAATGTTTTAATAACAAAATAGTTCAGTATACTGCATCATTAATTGTAAACTGAACCACCCGCTGCATTGGTGTACGATTCGCTGCATTGATGTATGTTTCGTTGTTATATTTGTGTTTTATTTGTGTATGCATAAAAGCAATAAAGACTAAAGTGAAAAAAAAACTGGCGACTGGACTAAGGGGCCTGTCCCACTTAGGCAATATTTTAGGCGACTGCCGGCGACTACAAGACTGGGATTCACCGAAGTCAGCACCAGCGACAACCTACGTCATCCTGGCGACAACCTACGACAGCACCTATGACAGGACAAGACAAACTACGGCAAGCCCACGGTCTACGACTGTCACTGAAAAGTTTTGAACATTACAAAATCCAGCGGCGACTAGAAAAACGCTACGATTCTTTGGGCAACTGAGGAGACTGCTTACATGCATACATGCAACACCCCTGCGACTGTGTGGCGACAGCACAGTCGCCGGCAGTCGCCGAAAAAATCTCCTTAGTGGGACAGGCCCTTAAATCTAACCGCTAACCCACCCCCCCTCTTTCTTTCCCCCCTCCCCTGTAGTCCATGGAGCAAACTTGATTGGATGAAGGTTACACAAAAAGCTGGAGAAACTCAGCGGGTGCAGCAGCATCTAAGGAGCGAAGGAGATAGGCGACGTTTCGGGTCGAGACCCTTCTTCAGGTTTCTTCGTAGGGAGGAGGAGAACTTCTTCAAAGTAGGCATACCTTGAGGAGATATCGCAGTGGAGTAGACAAAGTGTTAAAGAAGGAACTGCAGATGCTGGAGAATCGAGGGTTACACAAAAAGCTGGAGAAACTCAGCGGGTGCAGCAGCATCTAAGGAGCGAAGGAGATAGGCGACGTTTTGGGTCGAGACCCTTCTTCAGGTTGGACGAATGTCTTCTGATCTTATGCCCCATCATTTTTTCCTCTTAAATTTCACAATTCACAACTCTTCATTCCTTTTGTCGCACATTTTTGTTTTTATCTTTGGCCTTTGATCAACTATCTGCCCTTTCATAAAAATACCTTGCCTGCCTTCACCAATTACCTGCAATGCTTTGTCCTGCCCCTCCTCTTCTTCGACCTTTCTTCCTCCTCTCCTACAACCAGGCTGAACCAGGATCCTGACCCCAACCATCACCATGGATGCGACCAAACCCGCTGGGTTACCCCAGCACTTTGTGCCTATCTTCGGAGTAAACCAGCAATTCCTTCCTACACATCACCAAGGAGTCTGAAGAAGGGTCTCGACCCGAAACGTCTCTCCAGAGATGCTGCCTGTCTCGCTGAGTTACTCCAGCCCACAGGAACCAGTGAAGTGTCGCCGCCCGCCCGGCCGGCAGAGGGCGCGCCCGCTGGAGTCGAGCCGCCGCTGCCCGGGGCGACAGCGGCTGTTGCTGGCGGTTGGTCGCGCGCTCGCTCGCTCGCGCGGGGATCGCTGGGCCCGGAGGTCCCGGAGCGGAGCATCTTTGGCTGGGCCGCAGCGAGGCGCCGGCCGCTAACATGGCCTTCAGGTAGGAGCAATGCGCGGCCTGGTGCGACGGGGGACCTGGGGGACCTGGGGGACCTGGGGGACCTGGGGGAGGGGACGAGGTGAAAGGAGAGGGGGGAGAACCGGCCCGTGGTTCGGGGTTGGAGGGGGGTAGGTAAAGGGGGACATGGAATAAAGAGAGCTGGGGAGAGAGGGGAGAGAGGAAGAGAAGCGTGGAGAAGAGAGGAGAGGGAGGGGAGAGAGGAAGGGAAGAGAAAGAGGGGAGAGAGGAAGCGATGAGAAGAGGAGGGGAGAGGAAGAGAAGAGAGGGAGGGGAGGGGGAGAGAGGAGAAGAGAGGCGAGGGGAGAGAGGAAGAGAGGCGAGGGGAGAGAGGAAGAGAGGAGAGGAGGGGAGAGCGGAGGAGAGGAGAAGAGAGGAGAGGAGGTGAGGGGAGAGAGGAAGAGAGGATAGGAGAAGAGAGGTGAGGGGAGAGAGGAAGAGAAGAGAAGAGAGGATATAGAAGAGAGGAGAGGAAAGGAGGGGAGGGGAGAGAGGAAGGGAAGAGAGTGCATGTTAGAGGGTTAGAATGCCCGGTGGAGAGAGGGCGATTATCTGGTGGATGGGTGAGATGGGGCAGAGGGTGGGGGGTAGTGGTGGGTGAGGGGGCAGAGGACGGGGAAGATCACCTGGTGGGTGGGAGTGAGCCCAAGGGGGAGAGTTCAGGGAAGTGCGGAGAGTCCGGGTGGGTCGAGAGAGAGCTTCTGGTGGGCAGGGGAGTGCAAGGGGAGCAATTATTTTCTAAACCCACTGAACTTTCTATTGCAGACAGGACTCAGACGAAATAATATCTCCTATTATTAGGATGCCTGAGCTCAGCAGATCTGCAAGGCGATCCAGCACTGGAGAACAACTTATTGGTATCCTTTTTCTCCGGTGCTGATTCTGCTAAAGGACTTCCACACTTAACCATTTTTTTAAACTCAATGTGCATTGATTGTATTTCTGTACCTTGCATTTTCTCTGAAGATAGGCACAAAAAAGCTGGAGTAACTCAGCGAGGCAGGCAGCATCTCTGGAGAGAAGGAATGGGTGACTTTTCGGGTCGAGACCCTTCTTCAGACCCTTCTCTCCAGAGATGCTGCCTGTCCCACTGAGTTACTCTAGATTTTTGTGTCTATCTTCGGTTTAAACCAGCATCTGCAGTTCCTTCATACAAATTTATCTGTTCCATTTTTAATTGACTGTTGCAACGATTCTGTTTAAGTTTGATCATGGTGCTTTGGGGAATTATGGATGCGGTTTAGAGGGGGTTATGTGAGCATTGTCATTATCTAGAAATTTAAGGCCAGGACGTTCTTGGAATTTTGAGTTTATAATGCCTGGAAGAAAAGCCATCTAGAAGGAATAAATTATCTCGCCGAGGAAAGGCCCTCGAAGCATCAAATTGACCATCACAGCTGTGGACGGATGAAACTCACAAAAATACACATGAGAAAAGATTTGGTGAATTGAGGAGCAGAATTAAACGTTGCCAAAGTAATTGACATGGGGGAAATGCTGGTATTTCTCCATGGTATTTTATGAAGGCATAGATGCCACTGAGTTCAGGATTTTTCTGCAAAAACTTAATCTCAAACTTGCTTGCTATTTGCTGCTGTTTGTATTTTAATTCATTTTCTAAAAAAAAAGGACAATTACCCAAGTGATGGTAGCATCTTCCTGAATTGCATCAGTTCTTTTGAAGATACTCCCATACTGCTGCTGGGTAAATATTAGCAGAAGTTAGGTATAGGAATGCTGAAGGAATGGCAGCATGATATGGCAGATGGTAAGATGCTATGACTGTTGGGAGAGTCAAATAAAGAGACATAGTGATAAGGTAAAGAGGCAGTTCTTTCTAACTGTTCAGGAATTTCTTCTCATTTGATGTCTTGTGTTGGTATGTAGTGATATATCAATAGTTGGTGGGTGGTCAGAAGCAGAATCAGGAATGTAGACAGGGTGTTTTTTTTACAGCAGTTTAATTTTTACTCTGGATTATCGCATCTAAGCCTCCATTTCTTTGTATGTAATTCCCCAAGCCGCTAGCTAAACCTAAGTAAGAGCTTCATTAATCTATGACTATTGCAGTTGGTGTTAGACTCCAGAGTTGGTCAAGAATGTTGGTGAGTTTGCAGCCAGAACTAGGGTAGCGCACTGACAACTTTGCTGTTTAGTTCTTCGGTGGTTGCCACTGTTTACCAGCTGCTATGGATGATGAGAAAAGTGAAGCTGATCTATTAGTTTACAGTGAACCAAAAGCTTGTTTTGACAATCTGAAACATACAAAGTGAATTATACCTAGAATTTGCTTTATCCACGGAGAGATTGACCGCTCGGTATCATTGTAGTCTTAGTGTTGTTGCCGGTGGCCTTAGAGGTATTGTGTAAGAAGGAACTGCAGATGCTGATTTAAAACGAAGATAGACATTTTCACAATATCCCAATAAAAGATTCTTATTCCCAGGCATTTGATGTTTTAAATAAAATATATATTTAAAAACAAAGTAAACGTAATTGAATTCAGGTGCAGTCTGTTCAAGCCTTCCATAATTATCATCACTGGTACCATGTGTAGGAAGGAACTGCAGATGCTGGTTTAAACCGAAGCTGGATTAAATCAGCGGGACAGGCAGCATCTCTGGAGAGAAGGAATGAGTGACGTTTCGGGTCGATTCGGGAGAGATTGATCAGCCATGATTGAATGGCGGAGTAGGCAAGATGGGCCGAATGGCCTAATTCCGCTCCTATTACTTTTGACCATATGGCCTACAGACTGAAGTCTGAAGGTCTAGTCCCGAAACATTACCCATTCCTTCTCTCCAGAGATGCTGCCTGCCCGCCTTAGAGGTATCCATGTATTTTATTATCCTCAGGAAATCCTTGTCCCCTTTCCCAACAAATAACACCAACTTAGTGTATTTTTTATTTCCCTGGAGCATCTTAACATCATTTTGGACAAAGCAACGTACTTTGCAGACACAAAGAACTCCAGATGCCAAAATCCTACATGGAACACAAAATGCTGATGAAGAATAATGAACGGCTTGGATAGAGTGGATGTGGAGAGGATGTTTGAATGGTGGAGTAGACTTGATGGGCCGATTGACCTAATTCTATTCCTATTTCTTATAAGAAGAGTCCTGACCTGAAACGTGCTTCTGTGAGTCTGACGAAGGATTCTGACCCAAAAGGTCGCTCATCCATGTTCTCCAGAGTTGCTGCCTGACCCGCTGAGTTACTGCAGCACTTTGTGTTCCAAAGCAGCTTACGTAATCGGTGCCCCATTCATCACCCTAAATGTTCACTCCATCCACCTCTGGCATACAGTGGTTGCAATATCTACTCTGATAATGTACCTCAAACTTGCATCCCAAGTATGCAGAGGTTCAGGCACATCGGATCGCCACCTGCTGAAGGTTCCCCTCGCAAAATGCCTACTAACCAGACTTGAAAATGGATCACTCGCTATTGAATATCACTTGCCATTAATCGTCTAAATCCTGAAATTGTCTAAATCCTGAAATTCCCTCTCCAACAGCATTGTGTGAGTTTCGTCATGCGAAGGGCTGCAATGGATTACTACTGTCTTAAGGGCAAATGGGAATTTTGATCCTTCCAGAGATATCCACATCCTGAAAAATGTGTACATTGGGGGGGGGGGGGGGGGGGGAGTCGTCTCCTTGCTCTTTCCACAGTAAAGTGATGAAGGAAATGGACGTCCATATATATGGTTCATCTCAAAGCCTTGGGTCATTCCTCACTGTTTTACAGCTAAGTACCTCTGAAGAGACGTGACAGACAATTTGCACTTGACACTCATAAAAAAAAAATAATTCCAGAGAAATTATGAAATTATAAATATTTTCTTTTGAACTATCTAATTCAACCTTAACACATTCCCCAGAACTGAGGACAGCGGCCAAAGGAGCTTCTAGTGTACACCTGCCAGTAGTTGGCCGTGCTGAAGGTCATATATTTCATGAATTCTGTAAGTATTTATTCAAATAACCTATTCCTTTTAGGGATTCCTATTCCTTTTATGGATTAAGATTAGTCCCCATTTCAGATGGCCCGATACTGGAAATTAAAAGAAAATCAGAAAAGGCAATTTCTGCAGCGAGAAAACAGAACAGCTTCAGATCTGTGAACATTCATCAGGCTGGGTAATGTTATAAGATGCAGAGTTAGATGGAAGGAGCGGGGAGAAAAAAAGGAAATTGTTGCCATAAAATGGAAGGCAGGTGAGATTAAATTACAAAAGAATGATATAAAATCAAGATACGTTAATGGGGACCAGTAAAGAAAAGCTAGATTGATCTGGCAGAGATAACACAAATTTAATCCAGAGGTATAAATGGAATAGCATGATCATTATTAAAAAGAAAGTACTATGGATGCTAGAATGGAAACAGAAAATGATTGAAATCTGAAATTTGTGAGCTCAGTATTGAGTATAGAACACTTTATCGATGACTAATATGAAGAGTCAAGGGTGTTTAATTGTCATATGTACTGGCAACAGAACAATTAAATGGCGACAGATGGAACAATGATCTCCAGTCCCTTAAGCTTCTTTTGAACCTCTGCATTCATGTAGAAAGATGAAAACCAAGTTGTAGTAGATTGGGTTAGAGAAGTAAGGTGATAGTGGACCCAATCTTTTGAAAGATTCCGTGTTATGCACCATGTTCACATATTATGCTTAGCTTGCATTGAAATATTTCTTTGTTGCCATATTTTACTCTATGTTTAAAGCATCTCCATTTGCATGGCCCAGACCTCGTGAAGACTGAATTGACATTCTTGTTCATTAAATACTCCCATGCACAAATTGTTTTCATATTTTAATCGTTGAAAAATGAGCCTTTTCAGCAATCTAATTCTGGTCACATCGCTTTTTATGTGAACTCAGTGCTGGGTAAACAAATGTCCCATGATTAACTTTTGTGAAAAGAAATGCCATGGTTTTTGAACTTTGCTGCAAACAAATCATGTAGAAACCAATTATAAATGCTTCATTAACACTGTCCGATACTCAACCAAACTTAGTGTCATATTGAACACTGAAATGAGTTTCTGCTTTATCACCCTATGCTCTCAGATCGACTTCTGTGCTCCCACAATCTCCATCTTGATCTCAATTCGTACTCTGAAACCATCATCAATGCTTTAATTACCTTTGGACTTTATTCCAGTGATCTCCCATCCTGCGTACTTAATAAACGTGAACTCATCGATATATCTGCTTTCTTGTCACTATTGCCTGTATACTAATCACTCCAGACTCTATCCTAACTTGCACCAAGCCCAATTTGCATTTAGCCTATGTGCCTGCTGACTGAATCAGGATTTAACAAATTTAAATTTTGAATTGTTAGCCTTGTTTTGGATTTTATACATGTCCACTCCATTTCCGGAAACACAAACTCTGCAGCCCTCTGAGATCTCTGTGTATCTCCCATTGTAGTATATTTTGCATTGTTAAATTAATTACTTTGATGGCGATGACATAAGAAGCCTGGACCCTAGGGTGTACCCGTTAAATATAAAGAAACGTGACAGTGCAATTCTGTGGCCTTCTGTCTTCAAGATAATGTTCTTTGAATTAATTTGCAATAACCTTCAAAGGCATTGGACCATGTGATTGATTAGAGTAACCACTTTTAAGTAGAAATTACCTAAATTCGATAATGATACAGAAATAAAACTCAAACATCATTGTTTAATAATGACATCTGGCATTACTTTACAGATACTGCACAGACCAGAGTTTGTCCCCTTAAAAAACATGATCTAGCTAGTACTGGATTGCCATTTCAACATTCCATAACATTAACAACACCAGGTGAATCAACGGTAAGTACCAGCCAATTACTCCAATTTTAAAATATTTCTCTGGTTTAAAACAAGGTCAGGAGTAAAAGTGGATGGAAGCGTCATGAGTGTTGATTACTGGATGATTACAAAATATTTCAAAGTTTATTGTATACAATCTTAAGCATAACATTGTTATAATTTACAGTCATTCGATTTAAATTGACACATTTATTTTTGATAGCGATTATTTTTAAAATTAAGAACTCAAGTCTCGGAAACACTGGTTTATTTGTGTAATTGCCTTATATTAATTTGCACCATAATTTTCTGATACACGTTCTTTGGCTGTGGCAGGGTCACATGATGCCACTCATCATTCTTAGCAGTACACTAAACATGAAGCACGGGAAAATATTGTGACATGCGTTACAATTTAGAGATTAGTCGTGTAGTACACGGCAACTTTAAGATGTGGATAATTAACAAATTGATACCAATTTTGTGATTAATTGCAATGAAGTGCACTTAATATCCACCTTGTTAACAATTGATCACAAAGATTTGACTACTTTTAGAGAGACTTAGTTAGAGACTCGTAAGCACAGAACAGGCCATTTAGCCCACCGTGTCTATGTTGACTATCAAGCACCCACCTATACCAATCCCATTTACCACCATTTGGACTTTAGCCCTGGTAATTCAATTGCTTATCTGATACTTATTTTTTGTGTGAGCCTTTCACCCATCATCTAGCAGCTGTTTCAATGTGCTAGCACAATTTATATTTCTATATGACATGAGAGGACATTTTGGCCCTTTGATCCTATGCCAGCAGAAAGAACAGTCCTATTCCTGACAACTATTCCCTGTGATTTAATCTCACACATTCTCATTAACTCCCTCGGATTCAACCCTTTGCCTTACACGCTAGGAGCTATTAAAGTGGCCACTGAACCTTTTAAGTAACTCGTCTTTGGGATGTGGAAGGAAATCCGAGCAGGCTCTTATACAATCAGCATCCTTACCTCCATAAGTAACGCAGAGTGTATCCCAATCAGCACTGGTGACGCTGTGATACTTCCTCATTGATTGTCATTCATCTATTACTTCTTATCTCCCACTGAGGGCTCACAGGTTAAAGTTTTTGACGGTTCATTGTTTATTATAGGGAAGAATGATTGCTTTTAAACATTGCTTTCCGCCTAATTAAATATATTTTTTTATTTTGTCCATAGCACCGAATTTCATTTGACTTAGATGAGAATGAAGGAGACGAATTCACTTCACAGGGGATTATCTTGAAGTCATTTGCTTCACCTGCAAGCTTCACTGAGGACTTAACTCTTAGTGCTGTCCTATTGAATGTGGATGATCCAGGAGTAACTGGTGAGCAGTGGGCTTTATCATAAAGTTGTGGCAACTTTGATAAAAGTGAATATAGTCAAGTCAAAAGTCAAAGTCAAACAAACTTTATTGTCATTTAGAAATACATTGATATATGCAGTTCCAAACAAAATTACGTTGCATTTGGCTCCCTGTGCAACACAATAAATTAACCGAAGGATAGGCATGTATGAAAAGGATAAATAGACAATAGTGGCAGCCCATTACATGGCATTCAGGAGTCTGATGGCTCGTGGGAAGAAGCTGTTGCGGAACCTTGATGTTCTGCTCCTTATGCTGCGGTATCATTTCCCGAGGGCAGCAGAGTGAACAGTCCGTGATGGAGATGTGTGGGGTCCTTTATGATACTGCTGGCCTTAGACACACAGCGTTTGGTCGCAATATCCCCGATTGAGGGGAGAGAGGTCCCGATGATTTTTTCCGCTGTCCTCACCACTCTCTGCACAGACTTCCAGTCAGAGGCTCTACAGTCCCCAAACCAGACAGAGATACAGCTGGTCAGAATACTCTCTATGGTGCCCCTGTAGAAAGTAGTGAGGATGGGATGGGGGAGATGAGCTCTTCTCATCCGGCGCAGAAAGTGCAACCGCTGCTGCGCTCTCTTAACAGTTGATGAGATGTTAGTCGACCAGGTCAGACTGTTAGTGATATTTTAGCAACAACAGTATAATTTTTCAAAGATATTCTGCCATATTGGAGTAAAACTCCAAATTTTAATATTTTTCTGTTGACAGCATCAGCCCGCCTGTTCCCGGAGTTCTTGAATTCGTTCCTGCGTCATTTATCTAGTCCTATCTTTGATCTCATTGAATCTTATGAAGATATTTGTAATGAACAGGTAAGAAACGTAAAACCTAGATTCTGCAATTTGCTTTCTGCAGAGTAACAATGTTCCATATTCCTTCACATCTTCCTGACCCATTCAATACAGCGTTATAGCCATTCGTGATACGGAAATTTTCCCTTACAGGATTCACAAATTACTATCCAAAAACCTAAAACATAGAATAAAATTTGGTCTTGTAGGAAAAATTTATAACAACGAATTAAATTAAACAACAAACATTTTTTTGTAGTTATCAATTCTTGACACATGCATAGATTAATTGCTGGTTAACATAATAGTCCTTGTTGGTCATGGATACAAGAGGCTAGGTTGGGACCAGTCCTGTTTCAGAACAGTACATGTGGCAGAGTTGATCAAGGTGTCAATTGGAATGCTGAATGGCATTCCCATGGAGAATGACATGGATGGTGTGATTAAAGTTGCTTTATTGATTAAGGGAAGAACAAAATATTGTATGTTGCAAGTTAGTCTTTTGTAGGCAAGGATATGTTTGTGGAATAACAACCACTTTCTGCTAAGGCATAGCAAAATGGTGTTGAGCATCAATGCAAGAGGAACTCTGCAGGAAGGAACTATGGAGATAGATGGGTGATCATCTAAAGTCAATACCCTGTTCCTGCTTTTTCCCCATATCCCTTGATTCCATTAGCCCTAAGAGCTAAATCTAACTCTCTCTTGAAAACATCCAGTGAATTGGCCTCCACTGCCTTTTGTGGCAGAGAATTCCACAGAATTACAACTCTCTGGGTGAAGAAGTTTTCCTCATCTCAGGTCTGAATGACATACCCCTTATTCTTAAACTCTGACCCCTGGGTCTGGACTACCCCAACATCAGCAACATTTTTCCTGCATCTATCCTGTCCAATCCTTTAAGAATTATATGTTTCTACAAGATTTGCTCTCATTCTTCTAAATTCCAGTAAATACAAGCCCAGTCGACCCATTTTTTCATCATATGTCAGTCCTGCCATCCCGGGAATTAACCTGGTGAACCTACACCGCACTCCCTCCAATAGCAATAATGTCCTTTCTCAAATTTGGAGACCAAAATTGCACACAATACTCCAGTTCAGTCTCACCAGGGCCCTGCACAACTGCAGTAGGACCTCCTTGCTCCTAAACTCAAATCCTATGAAGACCATTGTTTTCTTCACTGCTTGCTTTACCTGCATGCTTTTTTCAGTGACAAGTACACCCAGGTCTTATTGCACCTCCCATTTCCCCATTCAGATAATAATCTGCCTTCCTGTTCTTGCCACCAAAGTAGATAACCTCACATTTATCCACATTATACTGCATCTGCCTACTCACCCAACCTATCCAAGTCACCCTGCAGCCTCATAGCATCCTCATCGCAGCTCACACTGCCACACAGCTTTGTGTCACCTGCAAACTTGGAGATGTCACATTTAATTCCCTCGTCTAAATTGTTAATATATATTGTAAATAACTGGGGTGCCAGCACCGAGCCTTCTCTTTGCTTCCTGTCCGCCAACGAGTTCTCTATCAATGTTAAATTCCAGAAGATTAATCAAGCATGATTTCCCGTTCATAAATCCACGCTGACTTTGACCGATCCTGTCACTGCTTTCCAAATGCGCTGCTATAACATCTTTAACAATCGACTCTAGAATCTTCCCCACTACCAATGTAAAGCTAACTGGTCTATAATTCCCCGTTTTATCTCTCTCCTTTCTTAAAAAAAGTAGGGTTACATTGGCTACCCTCCACAGTGCACAGGAACTGATCCAGAGTCGACAGCACATTGGAAAATGATCACCAATGCATCCACAATTTTTGGGCTACCACCTTGAGTACTCTGGGATGCAGACCATTAGGCCCTGGGGAATTATCTGCCTTCAGTCTCAGTAGTTTACCAAACACCATTTCCTCACTAATGTGGATTCCCTTCAGTTCCTTCCTCCCACTAGATCCTCGGTCCCCTAGTATTTCTGAGATATTGTTTGAGTTTTCCTTATTGAATACAGAACCAAAGTACTCATTTAACTGTTCTGCCATTTCTTTTTTTCCAATTATAAATTCACCTGACTCTGTGACCTACATTTGTCTTCACTAACCTTTGCCGTTTTACATATCTAAATAAGCTTCTAGAGTCGGTTTTTATATTCCCCGCAAACTTTCTTCATGCTCTTTTTGCCCTGTCTTAATTATCCCCTTTGTCCTTCACTGTTGAGTTCTAAATTTCTCCCAGTCCCCCAGTTTGCTGCTTCCTCTGGCCAATTTATACGCCTCTTCCTTGGATTTAACACTATCATTGATTTCCCTTGTTAGGTCTCTTAGCCAAATCCCGTCTCTTCAGAGTCCCCTTTCTTTATGTTCAGGACCCTAGTCTCTTAATTAACCGTGTCACTTTCCATCATAACGCGGAATTCCACCATATTATGATCACTGTTGCCCAAGGGGCTTTGCACAACAAGATTGATAACTAATCCTGTCCTCTACTGGGTTCTTCTACATTTTGATTTAAAAAACCATCCGGTATACATTCCAGGAAACCCCCCTCCTCGGTGCTGCTACCAATTTGGTTGGCCCAATCTATATATAGATTAAAGCAGGGGTCGGCAACCTTTTCTGCCAAGGGGCCAGGCACACGTCTGTGAGCGGATGGTGGGCCACACCTATCACGTGTACACATGTATCCCGCCCCGATGGCAGACATCAAATCATGTGTTCACATAGATCCCACTCCTTCGAGGATGCCACCTTTGCACTGAGCTCAAATATCACACTCACTCGTCCCCGGCCTGCTTGCATCCCCGATCCCGACAGTGAAGCCCAGACACAGAAGGTGCGCGGCCTTGCCGGCGGCTTTACGCAGGATGCGGTACTGGCAGAGCTCGGCTCTCGCCCATTGCGGCCGCCAGCGCCAGCCTCGTTGCGTCACCATGCCTGGGCCCAGAAGGAGGAGGAGCCTGGCCTCACACAGGGCGATGGGCAGCACGTTTTCAGTGTTTCACCCGACCCTCGGTTCGAAAATCACCTTCCAGGTAACGGAGATGACGCAAGTCTGCGGGCCGGATGATTGAGGGGAAAAAAGCGCCTGCGGGCCAGATGATTTCGTGTTACGGGCCGGATTCGGCCCATGGGCTGTAAGTTGCCGACCCCTGGATTAAAGTCACCAATGATAACTACAGTACCTTTGCAACACACATCCCTAATTTCCTGCTTGATGTTATCCCCAACCTCCCTCTTGGGTGCAGATTCGATTGAGTGGCTTCGAACAAGGAACTATGTTTTAAATAATTATTACCTAGGAATGAAGAGATCTAGGAGTTATGAGAAACTGCAGATGCTAGATTGTCACTTTTCATTTCACCGCACATCTCATATGCGTATGTGACAAATAAACTTGACTTGACTGGAACAAAACAAATTACTGGAGGATCTCAGAGGGTCAGGTATCGATGAAAGGTCTCGACCCCAAAAGTCAACTGTCCATTTCCCTCCACAGGTGCTGCCTGACCCACTGAATCATCCAATGTTTTTTTTTGCATTTGGATCTATGAGTAACTTAACTCCAGGATGCATTGAGCCCAGCCAAACCCACTAGTAAAATGGGCTAGAGAAGTAGCAAATACATCTATTGCTTGCAGACTGCCAGATCAGAGTAATCAGTTCAACACAATAGTCATGACTAACAAAATATTGATACCACCGCCTGGGAATGAGAGACAGCATAAACTGGAATGAGAGTGCAATAAAGGGCTGCTTTTCCCTGAGAACAAATGTGGTCATCAGGATACAGGTGGTGATGCACTGATGCATGTTGCCAAATTTAACAGCGGTCCTTCTGAAGTGAAGCAAGGTACAAGATAAATTGTTAAACATGATGGTTTCTTGGTGAGGAGGAAGAGCTTTGTTTCTCTGCTATCCTTTCCCCATGTCCCTGCAACTACTGCACTCACATTCACTCCTCAGATGCTGCTTGTTCTGCATGGGATCTCCAGCAATTCTTTGCTGTTACTTCAGTAAAGGATGTTTTAGATGTTTTGTTCATTGCCCAACCTCAAAGCAAAATAAATGTCCAGTTCAGATATAACGTATTTCCCTGCAATGAGGACGCTATTTTTTTACCCGAAAATAAGGCCCAAAAATTTACCTGCGTCTTGGAGGCCGAAGGTTAGATTGTTACCCGAGAAAGGTAAACTTGGCTATCCCTCAGTACAGTGGCTGTAAAAGGACAGCACGGGTGGGGGGGAGGGGAATTCCTTCCACAGCGTGTGCGGAGCCTAGCTGGGTCAGCACGTTTGGGCTGCCAAGGGTAAAGTTGTGTGTGCACGAGCGTTGCGAAGGAGGGGGTTGGGGATCATGCCAGCAACTCACTCAGTAGCTCGGGTAGCTGTGAGCGGCCGCCGGGACCGGACAGCGGAACTGCAGCTAGACCCGGGGCTCGCAGGCGATCTGGGAACTGCAGCTAGACCCGGGGCTCGCAGGCGATCTGGGAACTGCAGCTAGACCCGGGGCACGCAGGCGATCTGGGAACTGCAGCTAGACCCGGGGCACGCAGGCGATCTGGGAACTGCAGCTAGACCCTGGGCTCGCAGGTGACCTTGGCGCTACAGCCAGTCCCGGGAACGCGACGGATCTGGGAACTGCAGCTAGTCTAACAGGATAACTGTTATATGTATTTGTTAAAACACCAAATATGTATGTAGTTCTATGTGCTCAATTGTTTCAGGTTACACTGCTGCAGAAGATTGTGAACCGTGCAACACCTGGGCAACAGAAATTTTCAAAAATAGCCAGTGTTCTTTGGTTTCTTCAGCAGGAGATGGTCACTTGGCGTTTAATTGGCTCTCTTTACAGGTAATTTTAGGAAGTTGAGTACTAGATAATCTGAATTTTCATTTGGTAATTACATCAGATTTCTCAATGTTTGGTTCAGAGATGGAAACAGACCCTTCAGCCCACCGAATCCACACATGGATCACTTGTTCATACTAGTTCTATGTTATCCCACTTATCAACTCTGTACACATTAGAGGCAATTTTACAAAAACCAATTAACCTTCAAACCTGCACGCCTTTGGGATGTAGGAGGAAACTGGGGCAGCCATTGGAAACCCACATGGTTGCACGGAGAACATGCAATCTTCTCAGGGACAGCACCTGAGGTCAGGATCAAACCCAGGTCTCTGGCGCCGTGAGTAGTTCCACAAGCTGCGCCGTTGTACCACCCCACTGTGGCATAACACAAGCCCTTGTCAGCATTTTGCATCTTCTAATTAATGTCATTTCACCTTGTTGCCATATCTAATATTACTAGTAATCTCTGTGTTGTGGATGCACTCGTTTCAATTGTTTTTGCGTGCATCATCTTGTACAGGTTGCTTTTAACGAAGTTGGCTAACGATTTTAATTGGTGAAAATAAATTAAAATTATGATTATTGCAACTAATTTATCCTCTTTGAAAAACTACTTGTTTGTTGTACTGTCCTAATTGTTTTATCAGTTCTTTTTGGTGTGCCTAATTGTTCTGCCTTTTCAGTTTGTCTTGTTCCGTCAACAGTTTTTTTGCATTGCAGTTCAATTCTGTTTAGCCCCACCTTATTTGGGATACACCTATCACTTGCCAGCTTTTGCTCCACCCTATCCTCTCACACCTTTCTACCAGCTCTCTCCCTACTACTCCAGTCTGAAGAAGGGTCCTAAGTTGAAGTGTCTTCTGTCAATTTTCCTTCACAGATGCTGCCTGAAGCACTGAATTCCCCCCAAATTTGTGTTTTGTTAAATATAAAATTAATCTGATTGCTATTTGCAGTTTTAAAATTGCATGACTGCTGTCTTTCAGCTTATGATGCCCATAGATGTAGTTTTATATAGTTTAGATATATTGTTTCATATTCTAACATCAGCAGTTTTATTTGTATTCCATTGCCGTTGAATTCGCTGCAATTTTTCTTCCCTGAATGCCTATGTTGACGAAGTTCTCTCTTTGGTCTGTTTCAGATGTGCCTTTCTTGGCCTTTCTTAAATGTTTTGCTGATGTTTTCTTTTGTTAATAAATTAATTGTAATTATTTTCATAGTCTTTTATTTAATGTCCTTCCAGATCTAAAAAAACCCTCTGAATCAGAACACTGATCAAGGATCCTTGACCTGAAACATTAACTTGTTTGCCTTTCCACAGATGCTGGTTAACTGGCTGAGTTCATCTAGCATTCTGTTTCTCTTTATATAATTTCCTTTCGTGAACAATTTTTAATTCTGCAGGTAGATCACTTATCAGTTACATCGATTTTTAACTTAAATTTCTTCTGCTCTCCTTGAAATGGATTGTACAAGAAATGTGAAAATCAAATTAAAAACAAAAGGGAGAATAATTAGACTTTTCACATTAATATTTATGACCTTGTGGACTAATGATTTTAGTTCTGTATTCAATGAGAAAACTAAGAAATTCTAAAGTATTTTCATTTTCTTTAATTGTTGATTTTTAAATTATTTTTATACAGGGATAGAGTTGAATCGGGCAATGAAGAGGGGGTAATGTATGATATATCTGTAAGTATCATTACACTAATGTAATACACTGTTGTTGATGTACATTAATGGGCCTATCCCACTTAGGCACCTTTTAAGGCGACTGCAGAAGACTATGCAGTTGCCACATGGTCTCCACATGTTCGCGGGTGGTTGCCGGGGAGTCGCCTTCATGGTCGTGAAGAGTTCTCGCATTCTGGGAACTAGTCGCAGCCTTATTATGGTCGCCGTGATTTTTTTTCAACATGTTGAAAAATTAGCGGCGATTAGAATGTTTTATTTTAATGTGTCTAAATGTTTTAGTGTCTCTCGGTGTGTCTTGTCTGGGCGATGATGAGGGGGGGGTAAGGGGGGAACCGCTTTCACTCCCCTCCTCCACGGAGAGGCGACTTTTTCCATGTCGCCTCCCTCGCGGCCTAACGGCATGGATCAGGGTGGCCTTTCCTGGAATCGGGCCCGGAGCTTCAGCAGCGGGCGCAGTGTAGACTTTTCACCGCGGAGCGGGCGAGCCTTTGCCGGGGGTCACCAGAAGGGAGTGCTCCGATCGCTGGCTCGCGGACTGATACATCCTGAAGCCGCAGTCTGCGGAGCCTCTAGCCGCGGGCAGGGTGTGGAGTTACCATCCGGAACCCGGGATCCCTCACTGGGGATCTCTTGAGAAGAGCTCTGACCGCCGGCCTGCAGCCTATAACATCCTGAAACCGCGGTCTCCGGTAAGAAAGTGCCGATTTGGGACCTCCAAGCAGCGGAGTGTGTTCGAGCCAATGGCCCCAAACACAGGTGAACAAGGAGGAGGACTGACTGAACTTTGTGCTTTCCACCACAGTGAAGAATGCTATGTTGGATGTTTGTGTTAAATCGTATTGTGTGTTCTTTTTAAGTGTGCTGCTGCTGGCAAATTCATTTCACTGCACCTTTGGGTGTATGTGACGAATAAAATTGACTTTGAATGAAGCCACCATGGAGAGTAGTGAGAATTCTCGAGCCATAAAGATGTGCAAAATACCTATTAAATATATATGCCATTTTCTTGTTTTTCATCATCAATTTTTCAGACTCATTTTTGTCTAACCAATGCTCACTTTAATTTTCATTTAAAAATGTGTAGGAAATTTTATTATCTTTGGTTGCATTTCTTATCTTTTTTATTTAAAATTTTCCTTTCTTATTTACCTTTTAGTCATTTTTTGCTTTTTAAATATTCTGTCCAATCTGATCTGCCATCTATCTATAAGCCACTGTATGATTTTTAAGTTCAAATTATCTCCAACATTTTTTAGCTAACGATTGCTGGGTTTTGTTTTCTTGTGTGAATTATGTCTGAAGGATGTCTTAAATATCGGTCACTACATCTCAACTGTCGGATCCCTTAATGTAATTTCTCAAGTCACTAGCTAGCTCTGCTTTCAAGCCTGCATAACAACTCTTAATCAAGTTTAAAATACGAATCTTAGATAAATTATTTTCTCTCTCCCAAATCAAATTTTAAAATTGTTATCATATGATTCCTGCTACTTACCTGCCTTCACGATGGAGTCATTAATTCATTGCATTGAATTGTACAATTTCAGTAAAGGGTGCTCTTTGGTTGCTGTTCTATCAAAAACACTCTATGGACATTTCATCCAGGTTACCTTTGCCCCTCTGATTTTGTTTCAGGCTGTATGTAGCTTAAAAGTCTCCATGTTGATCTTACCTCCAGGACACATTTCCACAATTTCACCGTAATTCTGCGGTTACTGTTTTGCGGGTATATATATGCACCAGAGCTGCCTTGTTTTTATTATTTATTTACACACAAAACTCTTTTGAGCGAGTGGACAAGATGATGGCAGTGGAATATAATATGGAAAAATGTGAGGTGTATGTAACAGAAAAGCAGATTATTAGTTGAATGGTGAGAAATTGGGTGGTGTTGCTATTAGTGTTGACTTTGGTGTGCTTGAGCGGAAGGCCAATGTGCAGGTGCAGAATGTGACTTGGTGGCCAAATGCGATGATTTGAATACGGATGGAAGCTTTATTTCCTCTGAGGGGTTGGAGACTAGGTTATTGAGTTTATTCAAAACAGTGTTTGGTAGTTTTCTGGACATTTAAAGAAATTAAAATAACTATGGGATATGGATACGGTGCTGGAAAATGACACTGTATAATCTGCAATAATCGTCAATAAGCGAAAAGGTGAAGAGGGTCGGGTGGCTTACTTTTACTTTTTTTTATTAACTTGACAGCCTGGTCCTCTGGTGAACATGCAATCATCAGCAAACAGGGGAAGACATTTGACTGACCTCCAATTGCTGATGACTTGCAATGCTTAATCTTGGTGGTTGACGAGATCTTTGCAAAAGGCTTTTCATCGTGGTCGTTTTTTAAGATGATAGGGGTCCACTCATGTCACCCAAACTAAGAGCAAAACAAAAATTTCAACATTATTTTCCATATGAGTCATTTGGGAGGAAGGGCGTATTTCAAAAACATTATTAAAATGTATCTTTGAGCTAATGTATGCTCTTAAAATAAGCACTGTATTCCTTGCCTGACATCGTCCACCCCCCCCCCCCCCCTTTCACACTGCTGTTATGGGGCTGTGGGTTGGGTGATCCTGTATTGTCTTTGATGATTGAGAAGCTGATTAAATGTTAAATGAGGAGTGATCTGCTAACATGCTAAGAAGTTGTAAGAAAAAAAAGTCAAATAATTTGCTACATGAGAAAAGCTTTTTTTTTCAGACTCCAAATGCTACGGAAAAGACCATTGTTGAGATGCTTTTCCAGCGAGATCCACTGATCCGACAGAGCCAGGTACCTAGAGTATTATGCACAAACTGGAGAAATATATCCTGCATGTAAATTTGTACTATTTGCCTGCTAATTTTGCAGATTTTATATTTTTTCCACTAAGTTTTAAAAATGGTGATCTGTTGTTTGGATTGATTTATGTAAAATATTTGCACTGCCAGCTGCAGGCTACGTGCTTAAAATCTTAATTCCTTATAATTGAGTACATAGAAAATTAAAAAAAATCTCCAAATATTATCTGTTCAGAAAGTGACTGTCGTACATGAATATGACCTGCCATTAAATTGTTCAGCATATATCAATTGATAATAAAGGTACAATAAAGTCAGGAGTCCAAATTTAACAGCCTAACTGAATTTTGATAATTTAAAATATTTTAAAAATAAATCAGTTGGTTATTTGATCTTCCCCCACATTCTTCAGTGAAAGATATTTGAGATCAGCACATTGTCTTTGATGATGTTGCTCCGTATTTATCACATCTCTTACACAGTGGCATATTGTAATACATTACCTGTGAATTTGTTGTTTCAATTTGCCAATGGTGTTTTGGAAGTGTCGTAGTCTAACTTTCAGTTAGGCTGTGCCACATAGTAAGGAAGGGAGGTTTATTAAAAGAAATGTTCAACTGTGTATTTTAAACTTAATGTGTAACTGATTTGAAATTAACCATCTCCAAGTCTTTTCATGTGTTATAACCTTATCTGGTAGTGCTTGAGACACTAATTAGTTAAATATTAAATATTATTGTGGACAAAATAATCTATTAACATATACATATTTATATTAAAATAATATGAACAGTATTAATATAATATTTTTGATGATACATTATTAATAATAATATAATATTAACATTTATAGAATAATATTATATTATAATATCAATTAATTTGTATTAGTTGAGAAAGTAGGCTTTCAGTATCATCTTCCATATGCAATGTATGTCCTTTTTCAATGATTGCAACAAACACATACTTAAAATCTGATCTCTTGCTTCTCTTGCTAATCATCTTGCTCACTGGTCCCAGTCACCTTTTAATTCCATGGTGGGTGTTTTGTCCAATAATCAGCAACGTGAGGATTTATCTGATCTTGTTTAAGAATGTTAATTATCTATTTTTAATTTCATAGATTGTTGTAGACTGGTTGGAGAGTATTGCCAAAGATGAGGCTGGAAATTTTGCAGAGAATATTGAATATTATGCAAAATCTGTATACTGGTAAGAACCACAGTTTTTATTGGAGTGTGTGAATTTTATTGGAGTGTGTGAACCAAGTTGGGATCTTTGTTTCATTTCTGTGAAGAACAGCAGGTGCTGGTTTAAATTGAAGGTAGACACAAAACACTGGGGTAACTCATTGGGGCAGGCACCATCTTTGGAGAGAAGGAATGGGTGACGTTTTGGGTCGAGACCCTTCTTCAGACTGAAGACGTCACCCATTCCTTCTCTCCAGAGATGCTGCCTGTCCCACTGAGTTACTGCAGCATTTTATGTCCACCTCTGTTTCATATCTGTAGCCTTTCACACTCATTTGTTCTAAAGATTACTTTTAATTTTTGCTTTAAATTCCTGCAATGTCATCCACTTGTATGTTCTTGCATTGTAGTTGTAGGATAAAAGTGGATCATGGAAAGGAAAAGATGCTCGTGCTCTGTATTAGGACTGTACTCAGGAAGTTAAATTAGCATATTTCTGTAGTGGCACATGCTCTGATCATTAATTACCTCTTTTTTTAAGATCATATTGAAGCAAGGCTTGTGTTTTTGCCCCATCCCACAAACCCATGAACATAAGCTAAGAAGGATAGTATAAAGTAGAATACTTTTAGTACATTAAACCTTCCCTACTATCTTACTTCCATAGAGACAGTGCCCGCAGTCAGGATCAAACCCAGGTCTCTGGCACCTCAAGGCAGCAACTCTGCCACTCTGCCAAATGGTGATTGATTCGCCAAAATTTTACAAGCTTCAGTTTTCCAGACTCTACAATTTCGATATATGTGTTATTTAAATATATTCCTTTTATTATTCAAGGTAGATTCCGACTGCTGTTTTTTAAGCTAATAAAATAGGCAGGAGTTTTTAGGGACATTTTCAACCTCTCACTTCTGAGGTCTGAGGTTCCCACCTGCTTTAAAAGGGCATTAATATACCGGTGCCCAAGAAGAGCAGGGTGACGGTCCTCAATGATTATCGACCAGTGGCACTAACGCCGGTGGTGATAAAGTGCTTTGAGAGGTTGATCATGGCGCAAATCAACTCCTACCTCGACAAAAATCTGGACCCACTGCAGTTCGCCTACCACCACAACGGATCAACGGTGCATATGATCTCGCTGGCTCTCCACTCCGCTCTGGACCACTTAGACACCAAAAACTCAGATGTCAGGCTGTTATTCATTGATTACAGCTCGGCATTTAATACAATCATCTCCTCCAAGCTGGTTACCATACACGCAGAACTGGGTCTCTGCGCATTCCTCTGCAATTGGATCCTCGACTTCCTCATTCACAGACTACAGACTGTTCGAATCGGTGGAAAGGTGACAGCCTCGATAACAATCCGCACAGGAGCACCCCAAGGCTGCGTGCTCTGTCCCCTGCTGTACTGACTCTATACTCATGACTGTGTAGCTGGTCATAGTGTGAACTCCATCATCAAGTTCGCTGACAACACCACTGTTGTGGGACGTATCACTGATGGGGATGAGTCAGAGTATAGAAGATAGATCAACCGACTGACCAAATGGTGCCAGCACAATAACCTCAACACCGGCAAAACCAAGGAACTGATTGTGGACTTTGAAAGAGGTAGGATGGGGACCCACAGTTCCGTTTATATCAACAGGTCGATGGTTGAAAGGGTCAAGAGCTTCAAATTCCTGGGCGTGCACATCTCTGAAGATCTCTCCTGGTCCGAGACACTGATGCAATTATAAAGAAAGCGCATAAGCGCCTCTACTTCCTGACAAGATTACCGAGAGTTGGTTTGTCAAGGAGGACTCTCTCTAACATCTACAGGTGCACAGTATGCTGACCAGTTGCATCATGGCTTGGTTCAACAACTTGAGCGCCCAGGAGCGGAAATGACTACAAAAAGTAGTAAACACTTCCCAGTCCATCATCGGCTCTGACCTCCCTACCATCGAGGGGATCTATCGCAGTTGCTGCCTCAAAAAGGCTGGCAGCATCATCAAGGACCCACACCATCCTGGCCACACACTTATCTCCCCGCTACCTTCAGGTAGAAAGTACAGGAGCCTGAAGACTGCAACGTTCAGGTTCAGGAATAGCAACTTCCCCACAGCCATCAGGCTATTAAACTCAACTCAAAACTCTGAACATTAATAGCCCATTATCTGTTTATTTACACTTTATCTGTTTATTTATTCATGTGTGTATATATTTATATAATATATGGACACACTGATCTGTTCTGTATTCATGCCTACCATATTCTGTTGTGCTGAAGCAAAGCAAGAATGTCATTGTCCTATCTGGGACACATGACAATCACTCTTGAATCTTGAATAGTTGATCAAATATCCATCTACAGACTTTGGGGGCGGGGGACAGTGAGTTGGTGTTAATTACCTTAGAGATCATTATCCTCTTGTTACTGGTTAGGAAATAACATCAGCGGGCTAGTCTCCAATCAACAGATGGTAGTGAAGATATAATTGACCATTAAGGAAATAAATGTAGAGAATTATTTGTTAATTCTGTTTTGTAAATGTTATTTTAATTTTGTAGGGAAAATACACTGCATGTGTTGAAACAACAAAGATCTGGAATCTCTGGATTTTCAAGGCAACTTGTGACTGAGCTGGTAGGTTTTGTTCTGATTTTCCTCATATTTGGTTCATAGGGTCGGTTCATTTCCCTTTTTTACATTAAATTGGCTGGAACAACTGCAGAAATCCCAAACATTTGGAATACGGGAACTGATCCATGCTGGCATTTCTGCTGGGGATTTTTCTGTCAGACCTGTGCAAGGTGCAGGATTAGGTTAGAATAGATTTATTTATTATCATATACATGAAAGTGCAATGCAATTCCTTGTTCACACGAAGCTCAGAGCAAACATTGATAAATACAAAGGAAAATACAATGAAAAGTGCAAAAGATTGTGCAAAATTGAAGGTGAAAGAAATTAAAGAGGGTGGCCAGTGTGGGAAGCATTGCTGAGGATGCTTTCAACCTTCCTTGTGCAACGTCCTGTGAATATGGACTGAATGGAAGGAAATAACAGACCCATCATGTACTGGGCTGTGTTCACCACTTTTTGCAGGTTCAGGTAACCAAGAGCAGAGCAGTTGCCGTACGAGTCTGAGATGCATTCCGTCACATACATTCTCTCACGCATCTTCAGTTCCAGGGAGTCCTTGTGGACCTGCTGAATCTGAGACATCTACGAAAATAAAAATGCTGATGCGGTATCTTGTACCAGTTTAGGTTGTTAATGAGTAAGAAGGAACTGTAGATGCTGGTTTAAACTGAAGATAGATACAAAAAGCTGGAGTAACTCAGCGGGACAGAGAGCATCTCTGGAGAGAAGGAATGGGTGATGTTTCGGGTCGAGACCCTTTCCCAGAGATGCTGCCTGTCCCGCTGAGTTACTCCAGCTTTTTGTGTCTGTGTCTTAGGTTGTTAATGATATTGATGCCTAGGAACTCGAAACTGTCAACTGTCAGCAAGCAAGTCGATTGATGATGACAGGATTGTGTTCACCATGCCTCCCCACCCCCATCCTTTTAAGTTACGTCAACAATCAACTCTTTTGTCTTGCTGACGTTAAGGGCTAGGTTATTATCATGGGTGCACAGGAAGTAGGGCATGGGACTGAACACTCAACAACGAGGGGCACCAGTGTTGAAGTTCAGGGCGGAGGAAATTTTGTGACCAATTCTAACTGACTGAGGTCTGCCAGCCAAATATCCAGATGCAAGTTGGAGGTGGAGGCCCCAAGATTCGGGTCCAGAAGTTTAGGGATGAGCTTATTTGGTATTATGGCGTTGAAGGCTGAGCTGTAGAGAATGAATAGCACCTGACGTAGGTGTACCAATTGTCAGAGTCATCCGTAACCGTATAGAATTTATGGTAACTGAATGCCAATGGATAGTAAAGCAAATCTCCCTTTAAATTTTATTTTTTAATTTTATTGTGTATATTTTTGGGTAACTTCAATTTTTTTCTGTAATGATTTTGGATATTATTAATACTTTTTGAAAGCCTCTGACATTGAGTTATTTAAAAGCTCAACTTCCACAGATTGCAAAGTTGCTTATGGAGCTTGATCAGCTCTGTGACTCAAACTACTGGGCTTCCACAGCAATGGATGGAGTCCCTACTGTACTCGAGGCAGACACTTTCTGTTTGGACCAGTTATAGACAATAGGCGCAGTAGTAAGCCATTGGCCCTTCGAGCCAGCATCACCATTCAATGTGATCATGGCTGATCATCCCCAATCAGTTAGTTCGATCCACTTGGTTGCTTGGAATAAAAATCAGTTTTCCTCATATCCTCTGAAAGGGAACTTATTTGGTGAGCTGATCAAGATTTTTCAATGGCTTTAAGATCATTCTTGTTTTAGGTGAGCTAGTGAATTGAGCTGTACATTAAAGCACATGATCTCTATTTTAACTAAAATAAAACAAAAATATACAGGACACATTCAGCAGGTCAGACAGCATATGTGGAAGAAGACAGTCATTTTTAGGCGACTGCCAGTGACTGTCGTAGTCGTAGCAGGTCGCTGAAAAACCGGCGACTGGACCCCCCGCCCCTCGACATAAAATTTGAAATAGAATCATTACTTTAACAACAAAAAAAAAACTGCTCAGCACCGGCGACAACCTACGTTAACCTGGCGACACCTACGTCAGGAGAAGTCAAGCTTCGCTCATTGACGTCAAACCCACTGTCGCCGACTTTCTCCGAAAATGTTTCAACGTGTTGAAAATCCAGCGGCCACCAGAAAGAGGCTACGACTCTTTTGGCGACTGAGGAGACGACTCACAACCATACAGGCGACACCCCGGCGACCATGCGGCGATAGCCTAGTCGCCGGCAGTCGCCTAAAAAAATCGTCTAAGTGGGACAGGCCCATTAACCTTCTATTTTGATAACTTTTCATCGGAAGGGTTTGTCTCACCTGATTGAGTTTCTATTTTATTTTTCATTTACAGCATGTGTTGTATTTTGTGCTTCTACTTCGGCTAATCTGGTTCACAAAAGCACGACACGGGCACTGCGGCAAAGTTGCTGCCTTACAGTGCCAGAGACCTGGGTTCGATCCCTACTACGGGTGCTGTCTGTACGGAGTTTGTATGATCTCCATGTGAAAATGGATTTTCTTCAGGTTCGCCAGTTTCCTCCCACATTCAAAAGATGTGTAGGCTAATTGGCTTCAGTAAATTGCCCCTAGAGTGTAGGATAGAACTAGGGTATGAGTGATCACTACTCAGTGGGCAGAAGGGCCCGTTTCTGCACTGTATCTCTAAGCTTAAACTAAACTGAAATGTGAAAACTGCACAAAAACAAAATTCTGACCAAACTTTTATATTTTCTCCCAAGGATCCAGATGCTCCTATAAGACAGAAAATGCCTCTTGCTGACTTGGACAGGGAAGATGATGCCAGATTTATGAAATATCTCTTTGCTCTTATCCGAGCTGGAATGACTGATAAGGTACAGCTATTTTGATCTCATATTGACAGCCCGATGCAAAATTCCTCGTTTGATTGTATAATAACTATGTAATAATTTATAATGTAACACTTACCAGGCTCAGCGACTCTGTGAACGTTGCGGTCAGGCCTGGAGAGCTGCAACGCTTGAAGGGTGGAAACTATATCACGATCCAAACCTTAATGGCGGTGAGGATAATTCTAAAATGTTTAATCTCTTAGCTATTCTGATGGCTTCAGATTATTGTTTGAATTGCTGTTTGATTTCAGAATCAACGCTTGAAAGTATAGAAGGAAATCCATACAGAAGTGTTTGGAAGGCTTGTTGTTGGAGGATGGCAGAAGATGTAAGCTACACATGTAATTTTAAATCTTATAAATGCACTGATTGAGCAACGTTGGAGATAATTAGGAGTCCAGGCTATTTTTTACATTGAAATTGAAGTTTAATAGTTCTTTCTTTATAATTTTGAATCTTGGAAAGAATGCTAGAAGAACTTGGATAAAGACCCCATGGTAGACTAATTAACAGTGACTTGGTCGTATGGATTTATAACTGGCTTACTGATAGAAGACAGACGTTTCGGTTTGGAAGGACCATATTCAGATGGAGGTTTGTGACCAGTTGAGCTTCAAGGGGTTTTGTGCTGGGTTCTCTGTTGCTTGTGTTATATAATTATAAATTACACTGATGTAAACAGGTTATTGAATTTCCAGATTAGACCAAGATTGCTGGGGTAGCAGACTGAGGAAGGCTGCCAAAGTAACAGCAGCGTATGGATCAGCTACAGAAATGAACGGAGAAATGGCAGGTGAAATTTAATCCAAGGAAGTGTGAGGACTTTGACAGATCGAATCTATGGTGAAAATATAAAATTTGTGGCAAGACCCTTAACAGAAGTGATATTCAGAGGTATTTTTGGCTCCATGGCCATAGCTCCCTGAAGCTTAAGTAGATAAAGTGGTATTAAGTATAAAAGACAGGAAGCCATGATGCAGCTTTATGGGAATTTGGTTTGGCCACATTTGGAGTAATGCATGCAGTTCTGGAGCCCTTATGCATGAAGGAAGTGGAGAGTTTGAAGAAGGTGCAAAAGTTGTTTCTTCTAATGCTGCATGGATTGGGGGTTCATAGTTACAGGGAGAGGTTGGATTAATGTGGATTGTTTTTTTCTGGAATGCCCAATGTTGAGGGGAGACCTGATAGTAATAAATAGAATTATGAGAGGAATAGATAGGATAGACATTCAGAACCTTGAGAGGGGCAAAGTTTAAGAGCGATGTGTGCGGCATGTTTTTTTTACACAGAAGATGATGCGTGATGGTGGAGGCAGAAACAATGGTGGTATTTAAGAGAATTGTAGATAGCACATGGATATGCAAGGAATGGAGTGATATGGATTGTATGCATATCCCACCATTCATTGCAAATAACAGTTGGTCTTGCCATCATGTTCGGCACTGGCATTTTAGGTCGATGGGCCCTGTTCCTGTGCTGTGTTCTATTTTTTAGCTCAAGTCTTGCAGGATCTCAATCTGTCTCAACATAGATCCTAGTCTCCACATATGCTGCTTAACCCACTAAGTTCTTCTAGCATTCTGGTTCTTGTTCCTGATTTCTGCATCTGCAGTCTCTTTGGTGTTCAGAGCTTTGTAAATATTATAATGTTGAATAACCATTAATTATTTGGATTTCTAGGAACAGTTTAACCGATATGAACGAGCAATCTATGCTGCTCTAAGTGGAAACCTAAAACAGGTAATATAATCAAAGCAATCTCTTCCTTTTCCAGATCTCTAAACAAAACCATTCAGAAAATTCACAAATCTTGAATTGCTTGTATTCCTGCAGTTTCACAGTGCATTTTGTCATAAATTTTAGCTCCTTTCCGTGTGTGATACTTGGGAAGACTGCGTTTGGGCATACTTCAGGGTCATGGTAGACACTCTTGTGGAACAAGAAATCCGCTCATTGAGTCCTATGAGTGAATTTGAAGAATTACCTAAAGAATACATAGAGGCGAAGTACGTATAAACTTCAAATCTTTTACTAAACATCACAAAATAGGCAACTGTATTTCAGGTTTCACTCAGTATTCTTGAAATCAATTCATTACAAACCTTGCCTTGTACATTTTCAGTTGGACACCAGAGGCAATATTTGAAGAAATGCAAGCAACAGACAAACGGGTAAGACAAAACATAAGGCATGTGTGTTCTTAAATTCTGTTTTTTAATTAATAATTTTTTTATGCTATTGAAAAAGCCTGTCTTTTCTAAATGTCTTTTTATAAAATGGTGACCCAAGTCACCTAATGGAGCAAGAAAACGGAGCAAGTTTCCAAGACATTGGCCGAGGAAAGGAAATTATTTAATTGCACCAAAGATGCACAAAGGGCTGACAGTACTATCAGTGGTGCAGTACTTGGAGCGGAAGGAATGGAACATAGATTTTAAAGGAGTGGGTCCTCAGCTCTCATTAAATTGAGAGGGTTTACAAACATTAGGTTTGTATTCTTGGATTTTTTGAGATGTGAAGGGGAATAGTAAATATTAGGGAAATTATGTAAAAAAAACAGGATGGAAATTTTAGGTCGAAGGAGCACCATCCAAAAAATTAGGGACTTGCCTTTCAGGAATTATATTTGGAAACACTTCCGGGGCATAAAGGGTGATAGAGGTTTTGAACTCTTCCTGGAAAAGGCAATGTTAATTTAAAATCTGACACAGATTTTTGTTAACTCTGAATATTGTGGGATAATAATTTGGGATCAGCCATGGCCTTGTTAAATTATGGCACAATTTCTAGAGGTTTTCAATGAAAGAGAAAGGAATGGTGATATTTGAGGATTACTAGAGGATTTCAGTTGTAAATTGTGATCTAGAGGATGTGAAACTTGAGCTTGTAAAAATAGAGTAGAACATAGTTCATAAGGATTCATAGATGAGTTTGAATTATGAATTTAATTTGATTTTGATTTGACTTGTTGGGACTGCATTATGTTGTCATAGAGTCATACAGCATGGAAACAGGCTCTTCGGCCCGATTTGTCAACCAATATGCCCCATCTAAATTAGCACCATTTGCCCATGTTGGGCATGTATCCTTGCAAACCTTTCTGAAGTCGCAGTTCAAGCAGGAGTGGTCAAAGCAACAGCCTGACAAGAAGAAAAGGCAGCGGGTGGGAGGGAGGGAGGCCGGCCCACGGTATCTTTGTATACGGTAGCCTGAAGAAAATGCCATCCCCATGGGCTACAACATGAGCCGCAACGACAGCCGTGCTAACTGTTTAAGATGAAATGACACAAAGTACTGGAGTAACTCAGCAGACTAAATAGTCTGAAGAAGGTCCCATTGTCACCTATCCATGTTCTCCAGGGATGGTGTCTGACCAGCTGAATAACTCCAGCACTTTGTGTTCTTTTGCGTATTAACCAGCAACTGCAGTCTTTTGTTTGAGCTCCATGTATTGAAAATACCGTACTCGATTATAGCAGACAATTGGTAATAACGAACCCCCCCCCACCATGGTTCGTAAAACGAGGTTTTACTGAATTATTTTTTTTTTAGTTCATTTTTTGCTGCCTTTGGCCAGCTGGGGCTCTGAGTGTACTCCTTTGAGAAAATATAGTTGTATTTGTATGTGGTTTGTTGACTATAGATGTTTCTATATCAATTTCAGAACTAGTCTTCTGACGCATATTAAAAATCTGACCTAAAGTGAATAGAAACCGAGTCTTATAAACTTGATGAGGACCATGGGTTTTGGTTCTTCCTGATCAAAAGTGTAGGCCCGTCAAAAGGGGAAACAGTTAAATAAAACTTATTTCAATCCTTTAAAACTAAAAATAACCAAAGAGAATTGCAGAAGAGGAAGTGTGGAGCATGCTGAATGTTATCTGGGCAGCTTAGAATTGTACATGACAAGGTTTTGATATTCTGGTTAAATAATATTAGGAACAGAGGGCGATGGAGGCAGGCTATTTGGATGCTTTCAAGAGAGGAAGTCAGGGGATATGGGGAGAAGGCAGGAACGGGGTACAGATTGTGGATGATCAGCCATGATCACATTGAATGGCCTACTCTTGCATCTATTGTCTATTGAACAAAATGTAACCATAAATATTTCTGAAGATCCATCTTTTAATTCAATAGGTTCAAAACCTTGTGAAATTTAGAGTCATACAGCATGGAAACATCCCCTTCAGCCCACATCATCCATGCCGACCAAGATGCCCTTTCTGCGCTAGTCCCATCTGCCTGCATTTGACCCATATCCCTCTAAATCTTTCCTATCCATGTATCGGTCCAAGATTCTTTTAAATACAGTTGTAATACCTACCTCAACTTCCTCCTTTGGCAGCTCGTTCCATATACTTACCAGCCTCTGAGTGGAAAAGTTGCTCCTCAGGTTCCTATGTCATCTTCACCTATTTCTGGTTCTTGATTCCTTTACCATAAACAAAAGACTTTACCATAAGTAAAAGACATTCACCCAATCTATTCCCCTCATGGTTTTTTACAGCTATATAAGATCACCCTCAGCTTACATTCCAAGGAATAAAGTCTGAGCTTGCCCAATCACTCCTTGTAATTCAGGCCCTAGAGCCCTTGCAATATTTTCGTAAATCTTCTCTGTACTCTTTCATGTTTAATAACATTCTTCCTGTAGTAAGATGATCATAACTGAACCCAATACTCCAAATGTGGCCTCTCTGTCATTTTATACAACTGTGACAGGATGTCCCAATGTGACAGGATGTCAGGATGTACTCAATACCCTGAATGATGAAGGTCAATGTACCAAAAGCTGTCTTTACTGTCATATCTACTTCTAGTGAACTATGTGCCTGCACTCTCAATCTCTCTGCTCCACAGCACCCCCCCTGGACCCTACCAATCACTGAATGCTCTGCCATGGCTAGACCACTGAAAATGCAGCATCTCTTACTTGTCTGCATTAACTCCATTGCCATTCCTCAGCCCACTAGCCCAGTTGATCAAGATCTTGCTGTAATTTTTGATAAGGATATTCAGAGTCTACAACACTTCCTGTATTAGTGTTATCTGCAAATTTACTAATCATGCCGTACATTCTCATCTAAATCATCAATATAAACAGCAATGAGCAAACGGTTGTCACATGCCTGCTGTCTTAAACACAACCTTCCACTACCAACCTCTGCTTCCTTCCATGAAGCCAATTGTGTATGCAGGTAGCTAGTACTCCCTGGATACCATGCAATCTAACCTTCCATAGCAGCCTACCAAATGGAACCTTATCAAAGGCCTTGCTGAAGTCCATGTAGATAATGTCTCTGGCCTTGCCCCTGTCAACCTTCTTCATTATTTATTCTAAAAAACATAATCAAATTTGTAAGTTACTATCACCCAGGTACAAAACAATAAGCCTCTTAAAATGCATATATATTTTATCTCACAATCCTCTCCAGTAACTTGCCTACCACAGATGTTAGGCTAACTGCCTGGCTTTTCCTTGAAATAGAGGCACAACATTAGCCACCCTCATTTCAGTCGACACCTCACCTTTGTCAAATGATTTAGAGATCTAAATGGTTGCTAATATTGCAGACTAGAAACAAAGACACATAATAGACCATTCAGCTATTTGTGTTTAGGCTGGTACATTGCAAAAATGTTTCCGTCAATTCTGCATTTATCCCAAAATCTTTGATCTTTGCCAGAGATTAGGAAAATATATTTTAAGTAAATATTGATTTCCAAATTCTTCATTTTTATAAATGGTTTAAGGATTTTGCCCTAAAGTGTATAAATGCAGATGCCCAGTGTCAACAATGAATCCATTAATTCTTGTATAAAGGAGATTGGTGTCAGGAGTTGGATTATGTTTAGTGTGCATAAAATGTTGGTACCAAATATTTTAGTCTGCTCAGAAATTTGTGAATATTGAACTAATTTCTTTACTTGTAGCAAGTCTTGGAGGAGAATAAAGCTCATTATCACATCATTCAGAAATACATAATCTTGGGAGATATCGATGGTGAGTATTTTTGAAAAATAAATGTAAATTGTGTCAAAATAAAGTGTGAGATTTGACATTATCACCTAAATTGTATAGTTTTTTTGTAATTGTCTTTTGTTTGTAAATAATAGGCCTGATGGATGAATTTCAAGATTGGCTTACAAAGTGTAAGTTACTCCTTCCTCCTCATCTCCTACGTTTCATGACTCATCTCGTATTGTTCTTGTGGAATCTTGGCATACCAACAAAGGTACACTAGTTAATCACTATTTAATATTGCAATGTTTGAGAAGTCTCTTAATGCAATCAGAAATTGAAATTTCAGTTCCTTTGAATTTTAAATTTAGTAAACTTGGGTTTCATTTAAGATCTAATTTTCTTGATTAATTATTGAACTAAATGATCGCTGTTTTCCTTCCTGAAGAAATGCTTTTTGAAATATATTTTACATGCATCACCATTTTTTTTTAACATCCATTTCTGCTACTTGAGAGTGAAGGAGCTAATGCCATTATATCCGTAAATACAAATTTTTTTTTATACTGGAGCAAACCTGGGTGACATTCTCTTTCCCTCGGTGTATTCTTTATCTTTGCTTTCTGTTCAAGCTTTTATACGTGTTAAAATTAAATAAAGTGAATTAATTTGTTTTGTTGTATAAACAAGTTAAAATTTCATGCAGATCATCTTAGTTAAATTAACTTACTTTAATTATTTTATTATTTTCAGGAGGATGTTTGTATGGGCATTCTAAAAAGCTATATTGAGGTGAGATAATCAATTTCTCTCCAAGCACCACTTTTGAGCATGCTACACATTGGATGACTGTTGAAGCGTTTATTATGCATAATTTAACAAATTATTTTCGGCCATCCTAATAATATAATTTCATGTGCTCCCTTATATGATAGAAATAAGTTCTTGTCTATTGCAAGAATACAAACTTTAAAAATCACTTTAAAAATATTTTCCTTTGCAGTTCCTAATTGGAAAGAAGTACATAGACTTGATAGCATTTTATGTAAGACATTTACCGCAGCAATTGGGTATAGCTCAATATTCAGCATTTTTGGAGACCGTCACAGAGACGGAACAAAGGAAACGTTGTCTAGACCTTGCAAGAGAGGCTGGTAAGGAAACCTTGTAATATATATTTGCTGTGACATAAATGTTTTGATTAAATTGAAGTTTAAAAATAAACTTTATTGCTTCGCCTGGTTACTCATATATTCTCAGAATGAATCTCTAATTAATTAGGACTGTCCTGAGATGAAAGGCAGAAAAATGAGTTTTAGGTGTAAAATCCTTTGAGAATCCTTTGAGATGTAGAGAAATATCAAAACTTTTGTGAAAAGTATGTAATAAAAAAGGCTGATTCTAAATTCTCCAAAAGGGCCATTCTTTGGAAAGTGAACCAAAATGTCACACACGTGACCAGATGGCATCACATAGCGTATTACATTAAAAATTTATTGTAAGAGATTAATCTTATTAATTGCTATTTTCCTACCTACAGAACTATAATGCATGTCTGCTAAAGATATGAACATTCTAGCTTTTTTAAATTCACAGTTTGTAAGATAAAGCTGAGTTATGGAAAAAATGCTTCCCTGTGAGGTCACACGTGACCAGTCATATTTGACCTCTGACCATAAACAAACATTGTCAGCATAACGAAAAATTCACTTGATAAACTTAAAAAAATATGAATCATATATACTGTACAAAACAATATCCCTGTAATTGCAATATACCTTTCAGAATTAGAAGAGACTAGACCAAGTGGGACCCATTGGGTTCCTGTCACACGGATGGCCTGGTCCCCAACGCAACCCGTCCCCCCAAGGCAATATTCGACCACTCACCCATAGCGCCCATGGGAGGCCTAGTCCCCCAACGCAATATTCAACCACTCCCCCGTTCCCCCAACGCAACCCGTTCCCCCAATATTCCACCACTCACCCATAGCCCCCAACTGTGCAGGGATGGCTCATTTCCCCTTATTCACCCTACCTCATTTTAAACTTTAAAAAAAATCCAATTGTACTTGCTAGAGCTGGCAAGACTAAGTGTTCTGCAATTGCAACATTGTAGCGGGCAGGGCTACAATCCCATTGTGATGTCATAGCTGTAACTGCCTGTGCAGATGGAATAAATATTTCTCAAAGTAGGATTTTGTAAAGTTATAAATCTGAATGAAACTTGATTTAAAAAAAACACACACTACAAGTCAATTGTGAGTAAGGTGGTGCAGAAATTGTAGGTCTATCATGTACCGTTTTTGGCGTAGTTCAGGGCATCCCTGAAGCACAGACAGGCAGACTCACAAACAAACAAGATGAGGGTTTTAGTAATATAATATTGATTGATGTATTCCACAATTTTTCTTTTTTTGGTATCATAACCAACTAAACCCTTCCTATCCAAATATCTTTCAAAAAGTATCCTGAATGAAAATATTGCCCTTAAGGTCCCACTCAAATCTTTCCCCTCTTACTTTCACCCTGTGCCCTCTAGTTTTAGAATTCTCTACCCTGGGGGAAAAAGGCTGTCAGCAATCACTTTATCCATACCTCTCATGATCTTGCGCAACTCAATATAGTTACCCCTCTTTCTCCGATGTTCCAAAGGGACCGTCCCAGCTAATCCAATCCCTCCCTGTAATTGAAATCTGGAATCGAGGGTAACATCCTGGTGAATTTCTTTTGCACTTTTACCAAATGAATTACATCCTTGCTGCAGCCGAGTGACCAGAACTGCTCACACTATTGCAAGTGACTGTGCAGGTGCATCATGATATCCCGATTTTTATACTCCATACCCTTCCCGATGAAGGCAAGCATTCCAAAGGCCTTTGCCACACTGTCCATCTGACTCACCACTTCTGCAACAAGCTCCTGGACTCTACCATTTACACTGTAAGTCCTGCCCTGGTTTGACATATCAAAGTGCTATGTCTCATACTTGTCAGAGTTGAATCTCTCATACTTGTCAATCCTTGGCAACCTTTCCAGTTTATCTAGATCCTATTATAAACTTAAATATCCTTTCTTACTATCCACAATACCACCAATTTTAGTGTATCTGTAAATTTACCAACAATGTTAACTATCATCCAACTAGTTAATGTAGATGACAAACAACAGTAGACTCAGCACTGACCCCTATGAAACTCCACTGGGCACAGCCTCCAATCAGGAAAAACAACATTCCACATCTACTCATTGACCCCTTGCTCCAAGTCTATTGTGAATCCAAATGGCTAGCTCACCTTGAATTCCACATGCGCTAGACATTTCTAAAATCCATATAGACACCATCCATTCCTCCTCCAGATGACTTCTTCAAAAAATACTCTCAGATTTGTGAGACTATTTCCCACCTACAAAGCCATGCTGACTCACCCAAAACAGTCTGTGCCTATTCAAATGCTCGTCGACCTAGTCCAAAAGAATATCTGCCAACAACAAACCCACCACTTACGTCAGGCTCAGTGGCCTATAGTTCCCTGGCTTCTCCTTGCTGCCCTTTTACAATATATTAACCATCCTCCAGCCTTTCGAACATCTCCTGTGACTAACGATGATGGGAATACCTCCACAATCTCCTTATTAGCTTTCCACAGGTCACATAAGGATACACATAGTCAGGCCGTGGAGATTTATCTTCCTTAATGTGCTCTAACCTGCCAGCACTACCTCTTTGGTAGTTTGTTTCTGTTCACAACTCATATGCCTCAATTCCTTAGGTTTCATGATCTTGCTGAATATGGATCAGAACTATTCATTTAATATCTCCCCCCATCTCTTGCGGCTGTATACAGCGATGGCCACGCTGATCTTTCAGGCAACATTCTTTCATTAACCACCTTCTTACTCTTAATATACCTGTAAAATCACTTCAGAATTTCCTTTCCTGCCTACCGGCTCTATTATATATCCTCTTTTTGCCCTCCTGGTTACCTTAAGCATCCTCCTACACTTACACTAATGGATGGATTCACTTCATCCCAACTGCCTAAATCTGATGTATGCCTCCTTTTTCCTGACCAGAGCGTGATTCTTATCAGCCAGTGTTCCCTAAATCTGTTAGATTTGTTTTTTATCCTAATAAGAACATGCTGCCCACCTATTCTTGCTAGCTGGCCTTTGGAAAGCCTTCGACTTGCTAGCCATTCCCTTACCTGCAAATAGACACTCTCAATCGACCTGTACGTTCCTGCCTAATACTTCCTAAATCAGACCTTAACTTGTGGGCCAGTCCTACTTTTCTCATTAATTAATTCAAAACTAATATTTAGGAACACATTTATTTTAATTTATCCTAATTTGAAGTTGATTGTAGTTCTTTTGAGTTCCCAATTAAGCCTTAGATTCGACTGACCTATAAAAATAATGAGGAATTTCTCACAACATTGCATTAAAATGAAGTTTGATTAGGTGGAAAAAATTCATTAAACACAGGTTGATTTTTAAACAAAATACAAATTTGTTAATACATTTATTCCTATAGCATGGTGACGAACTAGGTACTGCTAATTCCAATAACTCCTTCTCCCACTATAAAATGGTGCCTGATCTGTGAGGTATTTTGTTTTTCAAATATTTCCATCCTCTTTTGATTTTGACTCAAACTTCATGTCACTCATAAATATACATATTCATGCTCATTTTCTGAAAAGCTATGAATTTAAATATGCGTATTTCTTCCAGATTTTTCAGAATGTAATGTTATTCTGTCTTTTGTTGTGCCAACCGTTTTCATTACTTAAATGTATTTTGCCTAAGGTGCTGATGTCATATTTTTCATATTTTCATATATCCTCTGTTGCTTTGTTACATCTCAGAGTTAACTAACAAATTACTAATTTTAAATGTCACTAGACCAAGTGGGACCCGTTGGGTCCCTGTCACATGAGAGGCCTGGTCCCCAACGCAATATTCTACCACTCACCCATTGCCCCCACGGGACGCCTGGTCCATAAATGCAACCCGTTCCCCTTTCTCCAACACAACCCATTCCCCCAATGCGATATTCCAGCACTCACCCATAGCCGACAACTGCGTAGGGGCTGCTCATTTTGCCTTATTCAGCCTCCCTCATTTTGAAACTTTAAAAAAATGCATTTGCACTTGCTATGGTAAGCAGAACGCGGTGTACTTGGATAGCAACAATGGCAGTTATTTTTTCCAAGTTTCTGCACATTTGTGAACATTTTCATAAATAACGAGAAACAATGCATCAAATTTTCAGACAAGGCGATTTTTGACATCATGGCGTAAATCTCCATCGGAATATGTTAAAAAAATCACTTAGCGCGTCGTGTTTTCGCGGAGATGTGAAACGCACACGAACAGCACGCACACGCACACACACACAGTTTTATAAGTGTATATATAGATAATTTCACACACAAACACACACACACACACACACACACACACACACACACACACACACACACACACACACACACACACACACACTCAGAGTTTTATATATAGATAATTTGACATTCAGCTGGTGCGCAGTAAGGCCCCAGACATCAATATAGTGAAACATTAAATTGTTTTGGTTATATTGATTGAAGGAAAGTATTGTTTAGGACAGTGGGGAATCTCATACACATATTATGTCATCTGTGGGATTTGGATAAAAGATTTCCTTTAAACATAAGATTTTTAGTTGTTCTGCACTGAGATTGTATGTTTGTCTGTGGAGGGTAACAAACATTGAGCTGTAGTTAATGCCTAAATGTATCAAATTTTAACTTTGTTTTGCACTAATAGTGCGTTGTGACAGAAGTGTAATCCCACTGCAAGCTTCTGTTAAACCTGTACTGGATGAACTATACAGGGTGGCCTTGTTTTTCACTGTATTTGGGTATATATGACAATAGTAAACCAATACCATTGGATGCCAATGCTTTTGAAAGCATATCACATCATACTGAATAGATAACATTTCGAATTAGGTATAACATATTATAATCTACTAGTATTATATGGTTTGAAAGGCTTAAAATGCTAACTCCTCAGTGAATATATTTTTGTATGAATACTTATTGTGATATTTTGTCAAAATTATTACACAGGTCTTGATGTAGCAGCTGTGACAAAGTCTGTCGTGGAAAATATCAGGAAAAGGGATGCAAAGGACTTTACTCACCATGACCTATCACCATCTCTGGACACTGCTACGACAAAAGTGAGTGTTATTTTCCACTAAAATATGCTTGACAAATGGCATTTATTAAACAAATGCACTTTATTTTATTTTTCTTTCAATCCAATTTTAGCAAAATATTTGAGGCAAGAATGGACCAATATTCTGTGCCTTATTCTGATTAATAACTCTCCAAAGTTACTGACCAGAGGAAATTTTGTCCCCAGTCTAATCTGTGGCTGTATTAGAATTCGATTTTGTCCGACGGAGATTCTAAACCTTTGCTTATAATCAGCTCAAGGCTTTAAACTTCAAGTTACATGAAGTCCATGTAACTTCATGCTTGAAACTGTCTATTAATACAAATAAATAATAAGAGAAAAAACGAGACCAGTAATGTCACTAATTTTAAATGTTGCTGTCTGGGTCCGGTAATAACTTATGACTTTTACAGGAAGATCAAATGAAAATTAATGTAATTGAGTGGTTGATGTTTGATCCTTCGCAAAGGGCAGAAGCACTAATACAAAGCAATGCGATCATGAGAAAATTCTTGGGTATGTTGGCTTTCTTTCTGCATGCACGTTTTAAAAACAACTTTTTAATGTTTATTTCGTCATAAATTAAAAGTAGATGTGTAAATCTCAGTAATCACTTTGATTTATGATTAATGTTTATGTAGATTTTCTTGCCTTGGAATTAAGCTGTGCAGTGTCCATTTTCTAGATACTAAACTGCCTCTGAAATGTCTGTGAAGTGAGTGTTGGCAAGCTCGTACTGTGCAGACATCCATAAAGGAGGCTGATGTTTTAATGTTGGTGATCAGTATCAGAACATTAACTTATTACCTGGTTTATCTTCGTATACTTGGATGATCAAGTATGATCAAACACACCATATTGCACATTGGCAATTGCACACCATAGCATGTCAATGGAGGCATTCCATTATGCTTGCTTGAATGTTAGTTTGGGATGGAATGGTTTTTTTAAATCTCCAATGTTGAAGGCCTTTCTATTGTAGTTCATTGTATAATGGATGGTGTGAACCTAGAAATAATCAAATCTTCAGACATAGGTTGTGAACATCAGTGTACAACTTACTGACTTCATTGAAGTGACATGGTTTCTTTTCACTGCTGTGAAATCCTATTCAATTCTGCTGGCTTGAGCATGTTGTAGATAATGACAAACAACTAGTGTGTTTTTCCTTCCTCTCAGCTAACAATGATACATTATACATTTCTTTCATTTGTCGTTTTCACACCTTATAGACAATAGACCAATAGGTGCAGGAATAGGCCATTCGGACCTTCGATCCAGCACCCCATTCAGTACCCTGTTCCTGCCTTCTCCCCTTACCCATCCACATATCTCTAGTCTCCCTTTCCCCTGACTCTCAGTCTGAAGAAGGATCTCGAGCCGAAACATCACCCATTTCTTCTCTGCAGAGATGCTTCTGATTACTCCAGAATTTTGTGTCTATTTTAGTGTGTTTTTACACATTGTACTTTGTGGAATTTTGTGTACCTAGATGTAAAACAATGCCAACTGTTTACCATAATTGCACCTGTTCAGCCCTGTTTTTGTCATGCCTTCTATGCTTTATTATAGATTCGCAATAATTCATTTTCACACAATTTTAATTTTAGGTCGTTACAGTTCTAAGGATATCTGTTTTTGTAACTTAGCTTTCGTTTGGAATTTCTCGAATTTGTTTCTGCTACTGCTCAAAGTAATGTTTCTGATATTAAATAAAGATTGTATGTATTTATTTTGGCAACTGAAGAGCTTTTCCATGTGACATTTAATATTTGGAATTAAAAACATAAAAGCATCATCAAATTAGAAACAAAGAAAACACAAGTCCAGGAGTAGGCCATTCAGCCATCGAGCCAGCACCGCAATTCAATATGATCATGGCTGATCATCTAAAATCAGTACCCATTTCCTGCTTTTTCCCCATATCCCTTGATTCCTTTGGCCTTAAGAGCTAAATTTGACTCTCTTGAAAACATCCAGTGAATTGGCCTCCAGTGCCTTTTGTGCCAGAGACTTCCAATGATATTCCAAAATGATAGGAAAACAGCAAGGCAAGAAAGGGAAAGAATTAATATCTCAAGTTCGTCTTCTCATGAAGGGTCCCAGATCTGAAACATTAACTTTTTTTTCCATTGATGCTATCTAACCTGCTGAGTGTTTCTAGCATTTTCTGTTTTTATTTTAGATTTCCAGCACCTGGTATTTATTAATTTTTATTTATGACATTCCAAAAGATAAATTTGTAATTAAATATAACCATGTAATGGGTGAGTAGTCTATTATATAAGAAGTGTAATTTTGTTTTTCTAGCTTCTAAGAAATATGAAGCAGCTAAAGAAGTGTTCAGCAAAATCCCACAGGATTCTATCGCTGAGGTGTATGCAAACTGGGATAATTATGGAATGGAATCCATGCCTCCAGCAGAGGATGAAAATGCTGTCCGGGAACACTTGTGTATAAGGGCTTATCTGGTACGATTCCAAAATGCGGCATTCCTAGCAGTGAAATCATATCCATAAGTAATGCAGAACGGAAATAAGACTAGCAAGTTTAATTGTTGATGAATGGAGAGTTATCCATATAACCCTGAACGGATGGATGACCATTAACATAATTCATATAGATGATTAATTTCAGCCAAGTGGTGTAAACATAACTTGGAGTTCTTCACCCTTATTTATATATATTTCTAATTTATCCAAAAATTTAAAAACTATTTAAGCTGCAGTGAGAAATTGCAGTGAGAAATTTTTGAGAAAACATACTCTCAAATGTTACTGTGCAAATGTGTTTTTTGCATTGTATGATTTCTTAGCATTCTCCCATTTCTGCATCTTGCCATTGTGATTTTATAAATTATGCTCTCTTCCAGGAAGCACACGAAAAATTTAATGAGTGGTTTAAAGTGATGCAATCTGCACCACCAGAACCCGCTCTTACTGAAAATGCAAGTTTCACCGAGACGGTGGCTCATGAGCACAAGCAGAAAAAGTTCAAGGTTAAAAATATACGTAAACATTTTAGCTGTTGCTGTTTTATTTTTTCCATTTGTGTTTCTCCAATGATTTTTTTTTAATCCCTCAATAGATTGATTATAAAAGATGGAGTGACAACTTAGAAGAACTGACCAATGATGTAAAAGAAAATATCTATAATGTCTTACTTTTTGTAAATGGAGGATGGTTGGTTGACATAAGAGAGGTAAAAATAAAATATATTCATTGTTGAATTTCAATATTTTTTTCGTTAAGGAATAATTTGAGTTCGCTGTTGAAGGTCTTTCAATATGTTTTCATCAAGGAATTATTTGAGTTCATCGTTGAAGGTCTTTCAATATGTTTTCGTCATGGAATTATTTATGTTCATTGTAGTCATTGTCATTCCCCAGTAATTGTCACCCACGGCTCCTCTGGTCATGGATGACCATTCTTTTGGCCAATCTACACACTTCTATTTCAGTTCTTAGACCCAAAAAGCTGGTCTGAAATAGAGTCTCAACCCAAAATGTCACCCATTCCTTCTCTTCAGAGATGCTGCCTGAGTTACTCCAGCTTTTTGTGTCTCTCATTGGTTTAAACCAGCATCTGCTGTTCCTTCCTACACATTTATTTCAGTTCTTGACAACCTGACATGAGACCCTGGTCAGTATCTAATCATAACAAACCATCCCTTCAAATCAAATTGCCATTTTGCCCAGCAGCAATTAATATGCTTTCATCCCCCTCAGCTCACACAATTGGTCTCTCTTGGTCTGCTCTGTATCAGACATACTTGTTGTTCACTCCAATGCTTGCCGTTCCCTTAATTTGTAACATATTTGATTTCTATGTTTCCTCAGTACCGATGAAAGATAAACCCTTGAATCGTGCCATCTCTTACCATCACCTCCCCCAAAAAATGCTGCCTGACCTGAGTATTTCCAACATTTTGTTTTGACTATTTGAATTTCAGTCTAGTCCAATCCTTGGCTCTAATCTGTGGAGTAGTAATAAGTGAAGCAGACTCATTAGGTTCATGAAATTCCAACTCGTATAACAAATAAAGCCTGTTAGATGGCGTTACAGGTTTGAGGAGGTCATTGTTGAAGAGCTGTCAGCCAAAATATATCCAGAAAGAAAATTTCGCAAAAGCAGTATTTTCATATAAAATATTTTTAACATTTTAATGCATTGGCCATCACAATGTGCAATTACAATTTCCTAAAAACTTCACAATTGGCTCCTGAAAGTATTTTGTTGCAAGACTTCAAATAAACTGCAAGTTGATCCATTGTGTGTTTGTGTTTTTAGTTTTATTAATTTACTATGATAACATGCTTTGAAAATGTTGCAGTTAATTAGATTAATTAGCTTAATTTCACCTTATGTTACAAGTGATGTATATTTTGTCTACAGCAATGTTAACAAAATTCCTATAGTTAACCGATAATTCTTATGATCCAGAATGGTGAAGAAGATGTCGAGCGCAAGCACCAGTTGAACTTGTTACGTCAGCTCTGCCTACCAGCTATGTGCTTCCTGCTTCATACAGTGTTGCACAGCACTAAGCAATACCAACAATGTTTAAAGCTGGCTGATGTGATTTCATCCGAACAACACAAAATTTATCAAGTAAGCAAGCAGACTTGAGATCCATTTAAAATATTTGATCTAGTCAGTTTTTGGTAACTTAGTAAAGCACAATTCATTTGAGAAATAGACTTTGTACGTCTGACAGCTAATCATGATATTTTTTAAAACATTATTCCAATCAACATAAAAGATCCTCTGTTAATAGATTAAATGTACCATCCCAGGACCCATATTAAATTGGGTTTTGCAGTCCAAAAATCTCCTTGATATATATTTCACCCAATATTAAAAGAATGTTTATTGCAATAAGACATGCTGTTTTAATGAGTACAATGTTTCTGCTAAAAGGGTAAAACATAATTGTGTAATATATAAGTAATCTGTCACTTTTACAGGATATGCTACAGTAGGTTCTTCTGGTAAGGGAGACAAATATCAAAAACATATTTTCATAATCATTTTATTAGGCTGGATTTTGCTGGACTGGCCTCCCCACCACTATCCTTAGTCTCTTTTTCACCCCACCACACATGATACCATACAATAGAACTTATCCCAGGAGGTGAATTGGTCTGCCAACAGTCGTAAAACACAACAAGATATACAAAACATGAAATTAAAGTGTAAAGTCCAGGATTGGGGATGTGCAGAGATTGGGGGGGGAAGGGGGGGGGGGGGGGGGGGAAAGGGGGAGGAGTTGGAAAAGCTGGAGTAACTCAGCGGGACAGGCAGCATCTCTGGATAAAAGGAATGAGTGGTGTGTCGTGCCTCTGGCTTCCGACTGGTTAGGGATAAGGGAGACGAAAGATAGACGGTGATGTGGAGAGATAAAGAAAAATGAATGAAAGATATGCAAAAAAAGTAATGATGATAAAGGAAACGGGCTGTTTCTTTAAGCTGTTAGTAGGGTGAAAATGAAAAGCTAGTGAGATTTGGGTGGGAGGTGGATAGAGAAAGAGGGAATGCCGGGGCTTCCTAAAGTGAGATAAATCAATAGCTGCCCAAGTGTAATATGAGATGCTGTTACTCCAACGTGCGTTTAGCCTCACTCTGACAATGGAGGAGACCGAGGACAGAAAGGTCTGTACATGTAGACACAAAATGCTGGAGTAACTCAGTAGGACAGGCAGCATCTCTGGAGAGGAGGAATGGGTGACGTTTCGGGTCGAGACTCTTCTTCATACAAGTCTGAAAGTCTGTGTAGGAATGGGAAAGAGGATTAAAGTGTCCGGCAATCGGGAGATCAGGTTGGTTCACACGGGCTGAGCGGAGATGTTCCGCGAAACAATCGCCCAGTCTGCGTTTGGTCTCGCCGATGTATAAGAGTCCACATCTTGAACAACAGATACAGTAGATGAGGTTGGAGGAGGTGCAAGTGAACCTCTGCCTAATGTGAAAGCACTGTCGGGATCCCTGGACAGAGTCGAGGGAGGAGGTACAGCGACAGGTGTTGCAGGGGAAGGTACCTGGGGAGGGGATGGTTTGGGTGGGAAGGGATGAGTTCACCAGGGAGTTGCGGAGGGAATGGTCTCTGCAGAAAGGGGTGGAGATGGGAAAATGTGGCTAGTGGTGGGATCCCGTTGATCCCGGTGGTGGAAATTTCAGAGAATTATGTGTTGTATGCGATGGCTGATGGGGTGGAAGGTAAGGACAAGGGGGACTCTGTCTCTGTTGCGACTAGGGGGAGGGAGAGTAAGGGCAGAGCTGTGGGGTACCGAAGAGACACAAGTGAGGGCCTCATCTATGATGTGAGAAGGGAACCCCCATTCCCTAACGAATGAGGATATCTTGGATGTTCTAGTATGGAACACCTCATCTTGGGCGCATATGTGGTGTGGACGGAGTAACTGGGAGTAGGGGATAGAGTCTTTACAGGAAGCAGGGTGGGAAGAAGTGTAGTCGAGATAGTTGTGGGAGTCAGTAGGTATGTAATAGATGTCAGTTAATAGTCCATTTCTTGTGATGGAGACTGAGATTAAGAAAGTGGAGGGAGGTGTCAGAGTTGGTCCAAGTAAATTTGAGTGCAGGATGAAAATTGGTGGTGAAGTTGATGAAGCCCATGAGCTCTGCATGGATGCAGGAGGTATCTCCGATGCAGTCGTCATCACTGTAATAGAGATAGAGTTTGGGGATAGGGCCAGTGCACGCCTGGAAATCTTAGACTACTTACACATTTCAGTAACTACATGCCTGTGTTCCCAATCAGAAATATCAGCCAGATCCATCTAATTGATAATTAAATATTGACTAAAGCTCTTCTGTAATGTTGATGTAATTTGTATTTCCTTACAACAGGTATTTGCTAAGGAGGAAATGGCGAAGTTTTTGCGGTTGTTGAGAGAGTCATCACTCATGCTGTTGGATCAGAATCTCGGACCTCTCGGATATGAATTACAGTCCTAGAGGATATCTGAAATTGCTGTGAGAAGATACGATTTTGTTAAAATAGGAATCCAAAATTTGCCAATTTCTGTTTAGATTTCACGATTTCTCATCCACCACCCTTGCTTCTCCATTTAAAGTTGAACTTTGTTGGAAATGGCCAACATTGGATTTATTTACACTTTTGTAAAAATCTTTTAGCATTTTACTAAAATGTTCTGGTTTGTAATTATAAATCAATAAAGTGGAAATATTTTGTGATTAGCCATTTTGATTTATGTACTTTAAAAAATATTAAGTGCATTCTATGGATCGTCCTATTTGTAGCAATGTTACAAAATTTTGAGATTTTAAAAATCGTCTGCAATTTATCCCATCAGATAAAGCATAAAAAGAAGTTTAATTTGACACCTAATTTACTTTCATATCTTCAGTATTAAAAAAAGTTATGGCCATTTTCAGACTCGTAAATTAGCATCTTGTTCCCTATTGCTTTTCCATTGACGACACAAAAGCTGTGATTGAGGACAGTCAAAAGCCCATAACTTTCTTAAAAATTAAGTGAACTGAAAGAAATGTTCAGTTATTATAGATTGAAGTATTCTGAAACAAATATGAAACAATCTTACGTGGATGACCTGAAATTAAAGCATATAATTAGTTAGTTACCCAATTGTAGCTAATTACAAAATTCAATTACTAGATCTAAACATCTATCAATTTCTTAAGAAAAGATGAACATTTTAAAATAACCTAAGTGTCCAAATAACATTCACACAATAATTCACAATATAACATGATTTTTAAATTTCATTGTCATTAACTTATAGGCCAAATGGAAGGAATTTAATGTTTAATTCCCGTAAATTAAATGGCCATTTAAATCATCTTGCGAGTGAGATTTTCTGGAACGCGATCGATTGGAACGTTGCGGTGAATTTAAATCCCATATTGGTTGGAAAAATACTGCCGGTTCGTATGGGGAATAAATCACCTTCTTGCAACGTGAGATTTTGATTAAAGGTATCCTAAAAAGCACTTTTTAATGAAAAAATAAACTGTGTACCTTGCCTTGTCCCCTACGCGAGGTCTGTCCCGTTGTCGGCGTTCACGGCTTTAAAAGATGATTTTAAATTTACTACTGCAATTAAATTAGCAAGCGTAGTTTAAAAATCACTTCAGAGAACGGCAGTCGAAGCGATTTTTCTTCATCAACTAAATAGCCTGTTCAAGATCGATTTGAATTGGCTTCCGAAATACCGCATTTATACCCGCCCCCCCTCTCAAAGTCGCCAAGGTCGTGCACACGGGCAGTGATAGAACTGCAGTGCCACTAAAGGTAAGTATTGTAACATAGCTACTATTTGTTAAACACTATAGATACTGGATTCAATTCAAACGAAATTGAATAAGAAATTTAATGCTAATATTTATTAATACAATTAGGTAAAAGCCTATTAATGAAAGTAATTTACCTTAAACTTTTGCCCCACATTCCTCACTCTAATGAGTAGCTGTGTTCTCATATTCTGTACCAGTCGAGGATCTAAAATAAATCTGAGCTTCACTGCTACATTCCCAGATCACTTAACATCTCAAAATCTTCCTTACAAATAATTTAGGAGTGTTATCCCATGGATTGGTCGAACAAAAGGCTGATCTTGTATTTTCCAATCATACAATTAGCATGTTGTGGTTAGAATCTCTTAAGAGCATACTCTAAGAATAGATTAGATATACAGCATGGAAACCTCAGCCCACTTGGTCTCTGCCCTCCAGTGATCACCCTTTTCACTAGCACTATCCTACACACTGGGGACAATTTACAATTTTACAGAAACCAATTAACCCACAAATCTATTCATCTTTGGGATGTGGGGAGAAACCAGAGTACGTAGAGGGAGAACGTACATACTCTGTACAGATAGCACCTGTAGTCAGGATTGAACCCAGGTCAACGGCGCTGTGCCTCTCGCCGTGTCCACTAGTAGAATGGAACAGCACAACACTTTCAAGTACCAACAGTCAATCCACTGCTTCTCACAACAGTTCTCCTTCCTTGCCCTGCACTCTACACCGGCCCTATCCCTCAACTCTTTCTCCACTACATTGCCGACTAGATTAGAGCTACCTCCTCCACCCGTGCAGAACTCGTGTACTTTATTAACTTCACCACTAACTTCTGCCCTGCCCTCAAATCTCTTTCTTGATCTGTGTCTCCATCACAGCAGACGGACTATTGAAGCACACTTATTACAAACCTAATAACTCCCAGTTATCTGGACTACACTTCTTCCCTCTTGCAAAGATGCTATTCCCTACTCTCAATTCAGTTGAATTTCTTCGTCTTTGCTGCATTTGTTCCCAAGATGATGTAATTCATCCAAGATATCCTCATTCTTCAGGGAACATGGGTTCCTCCCTTCTATCATAGATGGAGCCCACATGTGTCTCCTTTGTGTCCCGTAGTTCTGCTCTCTCTCTTCCCCCCCCCCCCCCCCTTTCCATACGTAACAAGGACAATGTTCCCCTGGTCCTCATTTTTCACCCCACCAACCTCTGCATCAAACCCATTATCCTCCAACAACTCCTAAGGGATTCCACCACTAATCACATCTTCCCATATCCAACTCTTTCTGCCTTACTTCTCCCTCTGCAAGTCCTTGGTTCACTAATCATTTCCCACTCAAACCACTGCTTCCTCCGGCACTTTCCCCAACAACCGCAGGAGATGTAACACCTGTGCTTTTATACCTCCTCTCTTTACTCCAGACGGGACCCCGACAGTCCTTTTAGGTGTGACGGAGATTCACATGTACTTCCTCGTAACCTGAGCTACTGCAACCTCCTGTACATCGGCAAGACCAGATGTAGACTTGCGACCGTTTTGCTAAACACTTACTTTAGGTCTGCTGAGGCTTATGGGATCTCCTGATTGCCAAATATTTCAACTACCCTTCTTATTTCCATACAGGCCTTTCTCTCCTGGGCCTCCACCATTGGTCCTCCAGGGTGCATGTGGTCTCACTCTGACAATGAAGGAGGCCCAAGACAGAAAGGCCAGTACAGGAATGGGTAGTTAAAATGATTAGCAACCAGGCTTTGGCGGACTGAACCCAGTCTACACCTTGGCTTGTCGATCTGGAGCACCGAATGCAGTGGATGAGGGTTGAGGAGGAGCGTGAGACAATAGACAATAGGTGTAGGAGTAGGCCATTCGGCCCCTTGAGCCAGCACCGCCATTCAAAGTGATTATGGCCGACCATCCCCAATCAGTACCCAGTTCCTGCTTTCTCCCCATATCCCCCGACTCCGCTATTTTTAAGAGCCCTATCTAGCTCTCTCTTGAAAGCATCCAGAGAACCTGCCTCCACCGTCCACTGAGGCAGAGAATTCCACAGACTCACCACTCTCTGTGAAAATAAGTGTTTCCTCGTCTCCGTTCTAAATGGCTTACTCCTTATTCTTAAACTGTGGTCCCCTGGTTATGGACTCCCCTAACATCCGGAACATTTTTCCTGCCTCTAGTGTCCAAACCCTTAACAATTTTACATGTTTCAATTAGATTGCTTCTCATCCTTCTAAACTCCAGAGTGTACAAGCCCAGCTGCTCCATTCTCTGGATTTCTGTCTCACGTGGAGGGACTGGTGGGGTCCCTGAATGGATGTGAGGGAGGAGGTAGTATTGGGATTAAAAATTGGGAGACAGACTGAAAAGTGATAAATGCCGGGCTTTCTTCCGCAAATAGCTTGTCGGGCAGCGGGACCCGCTCAAAGGCTCATCAGACGGTGTAAACCGTGAGGGAGCTGGAGATGTCAGACGAGAGGAGCAAGTAGAAAGGTGAACCGGGGTAATGACTCCGGCGGCTTCAAGGGAAGGGGTATAAGCACAGGTGTTACATCTCTGCAGGAGGAGCCCCCCAGCCCCCAGCCCCTCAATGTAAAGATAGTCGGACTAGGAGAGGAGAGGAGAGGGGTGTCGGTTTGTGGGAACTGCTCCAGTACATCGAGTATGTGGGCCGCCTGCACTTTGAATAACGAATGGTGCCAAAAATGAGGCGCCTGCATGTGTAATATATATATATATATATATTTGCAAAAAGAATTTCACTGTGCAGTTGCATATGTGACAAATAAACCACTGTTGAACCCTTCAAGGCACAGAGATCGCTTTACTTTGCAGCAAAGCTTTGCAGGGTAAGATGTAGCCTCTGTGGACAAGGCGGGGCAATGGGATGGGGCGGGAGGAGGAGGAGGAGGAGGGACGGGGTGGATGAAGCCGGGAGGGGACGCTCCGCCCGCCCGCCCGCCCTTCACTCGGTGTTTGCCAGCAACGAGGGCCGGCAATGGTCATGGTGTGGAGGTAGCGGGGCGCGGGGCTGGGTTTTCCCGTTGCTAGGGAGGGAGGGAGGGCCGGGCGGGCGGGTGAGGCCTAGGCCTCGGCCTCGGGCCGGGTCATGGCCGTCTCGGAGGCGCTGAAGCTGCGCGACAGCGGGCGCCTGGTGCTCGGGTTGCTGGTCAACCTGGCCTCCTCCATCTGCATCGTCCTGGTGAACAAGTGGATCTACGTGCAGTACGGCTTCCCCAACATGAGCCTGACCCTGGTGCACTTTGTCATGACCGCCCTGGGGCTGTGGCTCTGCCAGGCGCTCGGCCTCTTCTGCCCCAAGAGCCTGCGGCCCAGCCGGGTCCTGCTGCTGGCGCTCAGCTTCTGCGGCTTCGTGGTCTTCACCAACCTGTCCCTGCAGAACAACACCATCGGCACCTACCAGCTGGCCAAGGCCATGACCACGCCGGTCATCATTGGCATCCAGACCTTCTACTACAAGAAAACTTTCTCCACCAAGATAAAGCTGACACTGGTAAGGAGGACACAAGGTAAACTTATTCTGCCTGTCTGATACCCCATGCATTATTCACTGTCTTATAAAAACTGGGCAGCTAGACTAGAATAATTTGCAAATGTTCACCTGAAGTTTCAACAAGTATTAAAACGAAGTCTGCAAATTTGATTCTTTGGATGGAGACAACCCCGATGGTTACTTTATCAGTGGGAAGGAACTGCTGGTTTAAACCAAAGATCTCCTCTAGTATATTTGGTTTAAACCGAAGATAGACGCAAAAAGCCTGAAGCAGGGTCTCGACCCGAAACCTCGCCTATTCCTTTTCTCCAGAGATGCTGTCTGACCCACTGAGTGACTCCAGCTTCTTGTGTCTATCTTTGGTTAGTATTTCTGACAAGTTGAAACTATTTGTACCGATTTTCAATGTGACAAGCCACTTGGATTTTAGAATTTTAGGACAAAACGGCAAACGGTCGTGAGTACTGTATTTAGAATTAACCCTGAATTCATGCAGTGTTCAGTCTGATATTGTTGTAGGGAACAATTATTTTATGTTCTATTTATTTCATCGTTGTTAGGCCCTTTTCCAGATATTTGTGTAAAATATCAATGAATAGCCAAACAATCTGCTAAAAAGCTGTTGTTACCCTTACAGTTGAGTTCTTGAGCTCATTTGAGGTTAATTGTTTCTTTAGAAAATCATTTCCCTTTATTCTCATCCTTAACCAATTGATGTTATTTTCCCTAACATTATTTGTGCGTATTTGTCATCTGCTTTTTGACAAGTTTCTTAAGTTTTCAGGCTTTAACATTCTCAATCTTTATTTTATGTCAAAAGATTTACCACCTGAATTTATTTTTACCAGTTTGCTAAAATAGATTCTTCCTCTTGCTCCCCCTTTTGCTAAAATGGAATCCAATGTCTGGATAGCATATCACAATGTTATAATATGTTTATAAAAAAATTACAAATGAAACTGTTGCTATGCAGATAAACAGAGCAGATAAATTCTGAAGAAGGGTCTCGACCCAAAACGGGGGTTCAGAGATGCTGCCTGTCCCGCTGAGTTACTCCAACATTTTGTGTCTATCTTCGGTTTAAACCAGCATCTGCAGTTCCTTCCTACACAGATGAATTTGGTAACCAATTATGAAAAGCACATACAGTATAGGCAGACACAATCTTTTTCTCAGAGTGGAAATGTCAAATGCCAGAGGGTGTAGATTTGTGGTAGAGGGGAAAACTTTAAAATAGATTTGTGCGCTGTCTTTTTACACCAGCTGATAGGTGCCTGGAACACTTGTGGAGGTGATAGAACCTGATGCGATAGCTCTGTTTAAAAGGCATTTAGACAAATAAACAGGCAGGCAATAGAATACAAACTATATGCAGGTAGACGGAATCAGTTAGATTGACATCATATCCACCAATAATGCAGAACAGAAATAAGACTAGCAATTGCCAGCTCGCGTTTAATTGTTGGTGAATGGAGAGTTATCCATATAACCCTGAATAGATGGATGACCGTTAACAGACTGGCCCAGACATGTTGGGCTGAAAGGCCTGTTCCCCGTCCCATTGAACAAAATTAGTTGTGGGAAACCTTTCAACCTCTTTAAAACATCTTCAGGCATTTAACCGGAGGATTACAGTCAAACTGTAATAATCCAGCACCTCGGGAGTTTGGTGTCCGACTAGAAGATTTTTTATATCTGTTGGACTATACTCCTAATACAATGCATGTTTAATTCATTTGCTTAAATGTTGCAACGTAGATAGTATTTTTTTTTCTGGTAGACCTGATGAGTTTGAAGGAAGCACTGGAAACAATGCCCCCATGATGCTGAAGGGTCAGTACAGGTGCCCTCTGGCCAGCATGGACAAGTTGGGCTGAATGGCCTGTTTCCATGCAATACGAAACTACGATTTTATGTAAGCTTGACAAAATATTTTACTTCAAAACTTAACTCCAAATTCCACGACTTGCCGAGTTTTTCTATCGTTTTCTGTTTTAATATCAGATTTCCAGTATCTGTACTTTGCTTTTCTACCTCGAATACCATAAATGATTATGCATGCTGCAGCACAGAATGTACTAATGTGCAGTTATGGAAAGTTTAAAGCCATTAGAAGTGAATATAAGTAAATGTTCATGACTACATGGGAGGAATAACGGAGAATGAATAACTAGCACTGTGCTTTCCATGCAGAGTTTATTGTGAAAAAAATCTTGTGCTTGAATCAACACTTTGACAGAGCTTGCCTTTTAGATGCGTCATCATCAGTAAAATTACTGGAAGAACTCTTGAAATGTGTTTTTTCACAATATTTCGTAAACAAGTTAATGAATAGACTTTTACATTAAATATTCTGAAAGTTACCATTGTTGCTTTTTGAAATGTAACTTCCATCTATAAATGTTTAGCTCATCGTTTTTAGACCATCTCCCTGGGAGATGTCATAGTTAGTACTAGCTGTAAAGTTGTAGATATTCTGATCTAATCATCTCCTATTTATTGCAGATCCCTATTACATTGGGTGTAATTCTGAACTCTTACTTTGACGTGCAGTTCAATTTTCTGGGAATACTGTTTGCAACTCTTGGTATTTTGGTTACTTCTCTGTATCAAGTGGTTAGTAGTTTTGATACTTTCTTTATAGTTTTGTAATGAAATGCCCCTTGCCAATCTTGAAGGCAGTTTCAAGGATAAGACCAATTTTTCTTCAAAAAATTATTTAATTCTATTTAACAAAATAGCTTACCATGATTTTACAAGATTATTCAAGTAAGTACATTTTAAATGTCATATTAAATATCTTGAGTGATTTGAGCAATTTACTTTCTCTTTTGCAATTCTTTAATTATTTTCTCAAATAAGTAGTCTCAGATCTTAAAGGCTGTGGGCTCAAGCCCTACTTCCGAGACTTGAACTACCAAGGATGTACCTCAGTGTACTGAAAGGGTACAACACTGCTTCTGAGCACCATCCATCTATCTGATAAAACTTGGTTTAATGAATAAAAATCTATTCATTAAACCACGGCACTGTCTTCACTTAGATGGACATAAATGATCCCACTCCACTATTTCAAAGAAGAGCTTGGGAGTTATCACTGGGATGCAGGTCAATTTTTAGCTAACTTTATCTCTTGACTAATGTTATCTGGTCATTATCACGTGGCTGTTTGTGGGATTTTGCAGTTCTGCATTTCTTACATTTCAATTGTCGTAATGATTGAATTGTCTGCAAAGTAACACTGACTGAGATCACGAGTGTCACATAAATGCAATTTTTATTAGTAGGTATGTCTACGATCTTTAATTTTGGGTGACTGCTTTATATATTTTTAATTGTTATAAGTATGTTTCACAAAGACTTAACTTTGCAAGTTACATAAGGCTTTCCAAATCTTGGTAATTTTGTTTTTAATGCAAGGAACTATTTATTTTTATTTTTATTTGTGAATTGTTTCAGTTTTGGATATGTGATGTTTCGGAAAGTGTTTTGGCATAGCAGTGAGAAGTCAATGCCAATGTCAAGTGCTACTGACATCAGTAGGGTGCTTTATTTCCCTTCAGGCCCCTTAGCAGGTGCGCATTTTGCCCATTGTTGAAAAAAATTCCTTCCATGGGAATATTATTTTTCTCTGAATTAAAAAAAATGAATGTGCCACAAATGCCAGCCAGTAAGATCCATAATTTAGTTTCTGATCAGTGTTGAGTTGACTGCGGCTGGACATGGAAGGATTCCAAAGTGCTACTGATTAGTTATCCTGCTATGAAACCTTATCTTTCCTGAAAGCCGATGTACTACATGTCAAACTGACACTGTAAAACTATACATAATGGAGTTGCAGTTCTGGAAATAAACACTTTTAGTATGTGCCAACCATTCTTTCCTTCAGGCCACAAGTGTATTGATATTGCTGTGGAACTTTTTAATGTCTGTATAATTAAGGCAAACAAAACAAACTAAATCGGCATGGTGACATTATTTTCCAATGTGAAATTAAAGAGATAGCATCCTAACATGGTGCTGCTTCATTGAACAGAGGTTTTGATTATCTGTTAATTTGAATAGATTGTGAGATAGTTAATTATCACATGACACTTCTTGTAAATGTGATTGCTGGATCTGGGAATTAGTATTATAGGTATTATTATTTATCAGGCTCAGATGAACTACTTGATGATGGTTATTTACTAATGTGCTCAATAGTGTTTCTTTTTGGCTTTTTAGTGGGTAGGAGCCAAACAACATGAACTACAAGTGAACTCTATGCAGCTCCTATATTACCAGGCTCCGATGTCCTCTGCCATTCTTATGTTTGTTGTTCCCCTTTTTGAACCAGTGACTGGAGATGGTGGAATTTTTGGAAATTGGTCCAGTACAGCATTGGTAAGATTGCTTCAATATTTGGTATCATTATTTGTGCAATTTAAAAAAATATCTGGAGTACTGAAATTTAAGATTTTCTTTGTCAAGCATGAAAGGCCAGGATATTTAAAACTGCTAAATCTAATCAAAATTAAAGTGAAGTCTCCAATGTATTTGAAGTAGTACAAAAGTGATGTACAGATTTTTAAATGACATTTTATACACTGTTAATCAAATAACTATTACTGCTTAAGTAAAGAATACTTTGAGGACCACTGAACACAAGTCCCTTCTGTTTTCGTGGCCCTACAAATAAATAAAGGGCCTGTCCCATTTAGGCGATTTTTCCGGCGACCAGGCTGTTCTCACATGGTCGCGGGGTGACGCCTGTATGGTCGTAAGTAGTCTTCTCAAGTCGCCTAAAGAGTTGTGACGTTTTTCTGGTTGCCGCTGGATTTTGAAATGTTCAAAACCTTTCGGCGACTGTGGGCGTGACGTAGCTTATCTTCTCCTTTCGTAGGTGCTGTCATAGGTTGTCGCCAGGATGGTGTAGGTTGTCGCCGGGTGCTGACTTTGGTGAATTCCATGGGCGACTACCTACGTCAACCGGCGACAGGTACTGGCGACTGAATTGTCTTCAGTTGTCGCCGACAGGGTCGTTGCTTGTCGCGGGTGGGTGACTTCGGTTGTCGTAGGTAGTCAAAGTTGTGGTCGTAGGTTATCGAAAGTGTGGACGTCCGAAGTCGCGACAATTGGGTCACCGATTGTCAGTAGCTTGACGTTGATTAGGTGGTAGGTTGCCGTAGACATTGTCGTGGGGGGGGGATCCAGTCGCCGCTTTTTCGGCGACCTGCTACGACTGACAGTCGCCAAAAAAAAATGCCGAAGTGGGACAGGCCCTATAAGCTCCATGTTTTTTATCCACATACTTCATAAGAACATCTTGTTGCAACAATATAATATTTTTAATTTCTCCTCTACTGTATTGACCTTTCTGAAACTGACAAGTTAGTTTTAAATGACTTGCAGTTAGGCATAACTTACAACTTCGGACTTTGCATTCCGACTTAGTTTTTAATATCATATGCAATTTGAGAGGAAATACTCATCCCATCAGAATGCCTGAGTAATAATTTGAATGTTTGCTGGCATGCCATGTAACTGGTTGAGTGCATTTATTTTCATATTGACTAAAATTAGTTCAAAGTAAAATAATGACCAAGAGCCAAGCTCAAACTAGTTTTCAGCCAGGTGCATATGATAAATCCTATCAGAGGAGGAGAATGATAGACTTTCAAAGTGCTAAGGAAGCCGTGGGAGCACAGTAATGACTGCAAAACCATTCCATTTGTAAACCAGGGACAATCACATCCAGGGATTGTAAATTCAGTTCTTGGCCTGAATCATTACTACAATGTACCGTAGATGCAGAGAGCTTTACTTTTAGAAATGTATTGCAAATGGGATGTGTTCAAGTTTATCTGACTGCCTACAGCAGCAAACAGTTCTGCTTTCATTTATAACTTGTGCTTTAAAAAATAGAACACGAACACTCGGAGTTTAAATTATATTTATTTGGAATATAGTTAAAATTGCATTTTCTGCGCCACTAATTGTACTAAAAAATGATAAATGTAAGCTTGTTATTTTGTAGGTGATGGTGGTGTTTTCTGGAATAATTGCCTTTCTGGTGAATTTGTCCATTTACTGGATCATTGGAAATACCTCGCCTGTTACGTATCCTTCTGCATTTGCTATTATTGCCAGGTCATAGTAGTTCACTGTGTTGCTGAAACTGTACATTTTGCAGTTTTTACTTTTTTACATTTCTATTTTGTTAAAATTTGGGTTGATGTGAGTGTCAACAAATTTTCAAAGGTCTAAAGTCCACATAAGTTTTCTTTCTCCCTACAACTTTGAGTTCCGTGATCTGCATTGGGTTTTTACCAATTCCATTTTGATATAAATAAGTTTGTAAGTTACTGTATTTCCATTTGAGTCAGAAAATTGAATATGCCTTATCCAGAATCACTCAAGAATTGCATCCAAAATATTCCAACATGTACAGTGAAAAGCTTTGTTTTGCATACTATATGATGGATCAGGTATACCATACATAAATATAGTCAAGTCAATATTAAGTACAATAGATGGAGCAAAGGGGAAGATACAGAGTGCAGGATATAGTTCCCAGCATGTAGCACATTTCACTGTACCAAGGTAGATGTGACAAAGTGACACTTACATGTGTGATTAAAATCATTGAATCTATTGTTGTGCATCATTTCCAAAGACAATGTCGTCAATGATGCAGACAAAACCCTAGCTTATGGAAGGACTGTTAATTTCCTGTAGCGTGCAGGAAAGAACTGCAGATGTTGGTTTAAATCGAATGAAGACACAAAATGCTGAAGTAACTCCACGGGACAGGCAGCATCATCTGAAGAAGAGCATCGACCCGAAACTTTGGCCATTCCTTCTCTCTGCCTGTCTCGCTGAGTTACTCTAGCATTTTGTCTAATTTCCTGTAGTGCTCTAGCTTGTCCCTGCTCTCTTCCTTAAATGGGCTCCCTCATGTCTTCTGGTACCTTGACTGTGGCAATCCATTATGTAATTCATCTGCACTCTCACCAAATGTCCCTTTCAATAATTTTGATAAAATACAGGAAAACATGCTATGTTTGTTTCTTATACAACGGGATGAAATGTTGCACAACATTGTTTTGTTCCTTGACTTAAACTTCAGATATAATATGTTTGGACATTTCAAGTTCTGTATCACCCTCCTTGGAGGATACATTTTGTTTAAAGACCCTCTTTCAATGAATCAAGGTCTAGGAATTCTGTGTACTTTGTGTGGCATTTTATTTTACACCCATTTCAAACTTGGTGAGAAGGAAGAAGAAAAGAGCAAGTTGACACAAAGACCATAATAAACTACTTCTAGTGCATATAATGTTTTGAATGTGCTGCAAGTCATCTACAGTGCATTCAGAAAGTATTCAGACCCCATCACTATTTCCACATTTTGTTATGCTACAGCCTTATTCTAAAATTGATTGCATTCATTTTTTTTAATCATCAATCTACACACAATACCCCATAATAAAAAAGTGAAAACAGGTGTTTAGAAATGTTTGCAAAGGTATTACTGAAATAACACATTTACATAAGTATTCAGACCCTTTACTCAGTACTTTGTTGAGGCACCTTTGGCAGCGATTACAGCCTCAAGTCTTCTTGGGTATGACGCTACAAGCTTGGCGCACCTGTACTTGAGTAATTTCTCCCATTCTTCTCTGCAGATCCTCAAGCTCTGTCAGCTTGGATGGGGAGCGTCGATGCACAGCTATTTTCAGGTCTTTCCAGAGATGTTCGATCGGGTTCAAGTCCGGGCTCTGGCTGGGCCACTCAAGGACATTCACAGACTTGTCATGAAGCCACTCCTGCGCTGTCTTGGCTGTGTGCTTGGGGTCGTTGTCCTGTTGGAAGGTGAACCTCTGCCCCAGTCTGAGGACCAGAACGCTCTGGAGCAGGTTTTCATCAATGATCCCTCTGTACTTTGCTCCGTTCATCATTCCCTTGATCCTGACTAGTCTCCCAGTTCCTGCCGCTGAAAAACATCCCCACAGCATGATGCTGCCACCACCATGCTTCACCGTAGGTATAGTTTTGGCCAGGTGGTGAGTGGTACCTGGTTTCCTCCAGACGTGACGCTTGGCATTCAGGCCAAAGAGTTCAATCTTGGTTTCATCAGACCAGAGAATCTTGTTTCTCATGGTCTGAGAGTCCTTTAGGTGTCTTTTAGCAAACTCCAAGCGGGCTGTCATGTGCCTTTTACTGAGGAGTGGCTTCCGTCTGGCCACTCTACCATAAAGGCCTGATTGGTGGAGTGCTGCAGATATAGATGACCTTCTGGAAGGTTCTCCCATCTCCACAGAGGAACTCTGGAGCTCTGTCGGAGTGACCATCGGGTTCTTGGTCACCTCCTTGACCAAGGCCCTTCTCCCCCGATTGCTCAGTTTGGCCGGGCGGCCAGCTCTATGAAGAGTCCTGGTTTTTGCTCTGACATGCACTGTCAACTATGGGACCTTATATAGACGGGTGTGTGCTTTTCCAAATCATGTCCAATCAATTTAATTTACCACTGGTGGACCACAATCAAGTTGTAGAAACATCTCAAGGATAATCAATGGAAACAGGATGAACCTAAGATTCATTTTGAGTGTTATAGCAAAGGCTCTGAATACTGTAAATGTGATATTTCAGTTATTTATTTTTAATTACTTTGCAAAAATTTCTAAACACCTGTTTTCGCTTCTTCATTCTGGGGTATTGTGTATAGATTGATGATTTAAAAAAAAAAAATTTAATCAATTTTTAAATAAGGCTGTAACGTAACAATATGTAGAAAAAGTGAGGGCGTCTGAATACTTTCTGAATGCACTGTAGATCTGATTTTAGGTACTTGTTTAGTATTACATCATTGAGAAAGTGGAGAGATTAGCAATTAAATAGCATATTTTTAAATCTCAGAGTCTGCTTTTCAATGAAATTTGTCAATTTTCATGTGCCATCATTGATTTTCATTGTTGCCTATTTTTAGAAATGATCTTTACTGAAAGCTTGAATAAACTGGACTCTGCAGGATGTTTTTATAATCATAGAAATGTATGGTACAGTCAGCCATTGGGCCCATCATGTCAATGGCAAACAAAATTAGTGCCATTTAGTTTAGTCCCAATTCAAAGCTCCGTCTCTCACCTAGTGAGAGATCTAAGTGCTCAAACAGGTACTTTTCCAAAATGAATCTCTGCCTCCCTTTCGGGTAGAGTGTTCAAGAACTCATTATTTTTCTGAATTCCTGCTTCTAGTCCTGCTAATATACTAAATATATGTCACTTTGCTATTGTCTGCTTCTTTGTCAAAGGAAATTGCTTCTTGCCCAGGCCTCATAAAATTGAATCGGCTCCCTTCACCTGTATTCCAGATAAAATAACCAACTGAAATAACCCCACTCAAACCAAGACAGGCAAATATGTGCAATGATCTGGTGGTCACAATCGTATGTGGTATTCTGGCTGTGGCCTAACTAATGTTTTATGCAGTTCCACAGTGCAGTCCATTTTGAAGAGTATTAATGATACCTTTATGGACTTTATATGTCTGTAAAGTTACTGAATGGTTTTCTTTAAAATGTGGTATATAAATAAAAACATTATTTAATCATGTATTTTCTGATAATGGGTATTTGGAATTTACAGTTTAATATTTTGAAACATTTGAAGCATATTTTGAATGTCCAAAATGCTGCACATTTATTAAACGGGGATTGGGGGGGACAATAAATAATTAGATTTTGATGCTCATGGTTTCTGAGTATAATTAAATGAGTTGAGTCAGTGCAGTAATTGTAGGTAAAGTTTGCAAATTCCTTCTACATGGAGCAGCCTTAATATTTGTATTTAAAAAAATAGGGAGAAAGTGTTTTTTACCCATATTGGGAAAAGGGGCCAACCGGTACGCGTAATTAATAAACATAGAAAAATAAAACCACCGTTGCGTTTTGCAGTGACTAATATCATGCATTCCTTTAAATTGGATTAATCCACTAATCTGACAGCAGTAGGCAATCAATGCTTGGGATCTATTCAGAATTTATCACAATGATGCTTTAATAGAAAAGTACAAGTTATGAACATTTCATTTAAATTGGCCCATTACAAATTTAATGAGAAATGACCTAAAATAACTGAGTGTACATTGGCATGAAAGAAAATACCAGTAGTTTAGCAAAGCTATACCAGAAAACTGTTAGTATTATTTGGGATTGCTTAGTTTTATTGCACCAGTTGATCCCTGTGACATTGCAAGTTTAAAACAAAAATGTTGGAATGTTATATTTAAATAAAAGTTTTGTAATATTATACTTCAAGGGGCAAAAATCCAAGATTGTTTTGTCCCATCTGTTTACTTGGTTTATATGGTCCATTCTCTAATCTCTGTGGAAAAGCATTGCATTCTATCTGTCGAGTCAGTAATTATCTTCAACTGCTCTTTAATTCTACTAAATTGATTAATTATAAACCAACATCAGAGAAAATTGCAAACAAATGTACTCTCCATGAAATAGGAGAATTTTAGATACTTCAGGTTCATTAAAACAGTTGAATTTATTTCTTATTACCAGTCCATCATCTTCCACAAGCACTATTGGTTCTGTACTGACTAAACAGAATCAGATTTTCCTAACTTTACAGCTTTAATAACAAAGCTGTTCGTGAACATTTGAATTTTTTTTTTAATGCTGTGTGCTACTAAACTGATAAACCCAATGAAAGCTATTATGTGAAGATGACTGTTTGTAATGTATTGCATACTTTAACTGTGATACGCATAAATGAAAATGTAGGCTTCAAGCCTGTGATGTTTACAATGTCTAAAATATTATATTCCTACAAAGTGACTTGAGTTTTTCTTGACTTGTAATTTCTGATCAATTTGAGGGGATTTTGAACCACCTTTGCATTTAAGTGTTACATTTTATAACAGCATATCTATAGCAATATCTAAATAGCTATTTGCATAATAGGAAAGGAAAAATATTCTTGCATTGTGGTGAAATAGTATGATTAGGATAGTATTTGAGACGGCATCACTGTTGATATCCCCACAGAAGTTGCCTGACCTGCCACTGTTTGTATTTCACAATTTTCCAAGTTTTCCATGTATGAGGGAACAAACAGACAACCAAACTGAGAAGTACATTTCATGGGCTTTTAAAGCAAAGTAGTTGTTATTAAATGTAACTGGATAAGCAGCTCCCACTGCCTGACATTTGACATTTCTTTTTATCACACCCATTAAGTGAGCACAGGGAACAATCTTGGAGCAGGCATTTACATAGAAATTCTGCTCTGGTGATAATGATACTGAATTCTCACACTTGTTCATGAATTTGATTCCTAACATCTGTCGCAATCAGTCTATTTGGTGTTTAGTATAAAATTTAAAAAATGCTGGAAATTCCAGAAGGTCGGGCAACATCTTTGGAAAGGGAAATTTAGGTCAACAATAACATTTTGACAGTACATCGTATTATTGACATGAAAGGTTAAATCTGTTTCTCCATAATTTGTGCTGCTGTAATAAACAGCTTACTACCCCCTCAATAATATTCCTATCATCAAGCACACAATTCACCTAAGATGTTAAAGTCCTGCAGCACAGAAGCAGACTCTCAAGCCCACCAAGGCAGTCAATTGATAAGTACCCAATGTTGCTCTGTATTACGTTATCCTGATTTTGCTACTCACTCGGGGCAAGTCATAATGGCCAAATAATTTACTGCCTTGTACATCTTTGGGCTGTGGGAAAAAACTAGCCCTGAAGGAATTCAGTGCATCCCAGGGGAAATTGTGCAAACATGAAACAGGCATCACTAGATGCCAGGAGGCAGCAACTCTACTAGTATTAAGGTTTCATTTGGATTGATCAATGCATTTAATTGATCATATTTCTTGCTTTAACTATGAATAGGGGCAGTAGGCTAATAACTTGATGCCGTTCCTATATTCCTACCACAGTTCTGCTGGCAAACTAAATACCGAGTGGTAGGAAGGAACTGTAGATGCTGGTTTAAGCCAAAGATAGACACAGAATGCTGGAGTAACTCAGCGGATCAGACATCATTTCTGGAGAAAAGGAATAGGTGACATTTCAGGTCGACCCTTCTTCAGAAGAAGTGTTGACCCGACTCGTCACATTCCCTTTCTCCAGATATGCTGTCTGACCCGTTGAGTTACTCCAGCATTTTGTGTCTATCTTCTATTTTTGATACAGAGTTGATTTGAGGTTGAGAATATTCAGACATTGCCTGCAGACGGATCAGCTCCAAAGGCTTAAGGTTAAACAATATCAAGGAAACATCCACTTACTTGCTTTCGAAAGTAATGAAACGGCACTTTTCCACATTATGCGACCCGAAATGTCACCGACCGATGTTCTCCAGAGATGCTGCCTGACCCGCTGTATTACTTCACCACTTGTTTGTTCTTGTAAACTAGCATTTGCAGTTCCTTGTGTCTCTAAACTTCATTATAGTTGGATGAATTATTGTAAATGTTCAGCCGATCACTAACAAAAACATCAGACATTGTACAATTCTGTCCATTTGCCCTGATAAACTGACTTATCGCGTGCACTTGTAAACTATTCTGACTTATGTAACTCCTCGTAAATCATTTGCAGCCTTCCTGCAACAAACTGGGCTCTTCAAAACCATTCTTAACTGTTTGTGTCTGTAAATAGTTTAGGGATGAATCTGCTTAATAATAGATAATATAATCTCTTGCAATAGATACCTAGCATTTTAAATCCATGTTTCCTGAAATAAGCTGTTACATAGATAGGTTATTGAGTAAGGATGGGGGCGCTTGTTTTTAAATGCACCTAATTTCCATATATCAGATTAGGTTTCAGATCATTGGAAATGCAAATTCTCACTTGGAAGCTGCAGTCAGCATGAGAAAAATGATGTGGGGTTATGACTAAAATCATAGCAGAAAATCTATGTTTTCCCAACTATCATGAAGAAATTTGCCATCGGGTGGGAAACAAAATTTTTACTGAGGTTTTCAACTAAGAAGCTACTCACGGAGCCAAAGCTGAAGAAATCAAAACTAGTCTACTCGAGCATGCTGACCAGTTGCATCGTGGCTTGGTTCGGCAATTTGAGCGCCCAGGAGTGGAAAAAACTACAAAAGTAATAAACACTGCCCAGTCCATCATCGGCTCTGACCTCCCTACCATCGAGGGGATCTATCGCAGTCGCTGCCTCAAAAAGGCTGGCAGCATCATCAAGGTCCCACACCATCCTGGCCACACACTCATCTCCCCGCTACCTTCAGGTAGAAGGTACAGGAGCCTGAAGACTGCAACGTCCAGGTTCAGAAACAGCTTCTTCCCCACAGCCATCAGGCTATTGAACTCAACTCAAACAAAACTCTGAACATTAATAGCCCATTATCTGTTTATTTGCACTTTATCTGTTTTATTTATTCATGTGTGTATATATTTATACAATGGTAGATGGACACACTGATATGGACACACTGATCTGTTTCGTATTCATGCCTTCTATAATTCTGTTGTGCTGACGTAAAGCAAGAATTTCATTGGCCTGCCCTATCTGGGGCACATGAAAATAAACTCTTGAATCTCGAATCTCTATTGTTAAGTTAAATACTGAGTAAATATATGTTAAAGTAATTTTATTTAATGCTTATGAATAAATACCTATTCGCAGTCCTTAGTTTACAACAAGACAACATTTAATGGTGCTCAAGCCCATAAACTCGACAACAAAATGATCAGGTGAGTAAATCTCTTCACCATCTGGTGAGCACATTTTATACGATTATCACAAGCGATGGGATTAATTTTACAAAGCTGATTGGGGAGATTATAGACTGCCTTTGACGAAGAAGAAACATGGAGCAAACCACCACACCTATAAATCTGGCAGGAGAAAATTATTAAACAATGTTATGTTCATTCATCATAGGAGCAGAAATTAGACAATTCACCCCATCGAGTCTACTCCACCATTCAATCATGGCTGATCTATGTTTCTCTGTAAACTCAATTCTCCTGCCTTCGTCCTGGAACCTTTGACACCCTTACTAATCAAATACCTGTCAATCTCCACTGTAAACACACCCAATACCTTGGCCTCCACTGCCGTCTATGGCAATGAATTCCACAGATTCACCACCATCTAGCGGAAGATATTTCTCCTCATCTTTTGTAAAGGGACATACTTTTATTCTGAGGCTGTGCCCTAGAAACATAGAAAATAGGTGCAGGAGGAGGCCATTCGGCCCTTTGAGCCAGCACCGCCATTTATTGTGATCATGGCTGATTGTCCCCAATCAATAACCCGTGCCTGCCTTCTCCCCATATCCCTTGATTCCACTAGCCCCTAGAGCTTTATCTAACTCTCTCTTAAATCCACCCAGTGATTTGGCCTCCACTGCCCTCTGTGGCAGGGAATTCCACAAATTCACAACTCTGGGTGAAAACATTTTTTCTCACCTCAGTCTTAAATGGCCTCCCCTTTATTCTAAGACTGTGGCCCCTGGTTCTGGACTCACCCAACATTGGGAACATTTTTCCTGCATCTAGCTTGTCCAGTCCTTTTATAATTTTATATGTTTCTATAAGATTCCCCCTCATCCTTCTAAACTCCAGTGAATACAAGCCTAATCTTTCCAATCTTTCCTCATATGACAGTCCCGCCATCCCAGGGATCAATCTTGTGAACCTACGCTGCAGTGCCTCAATCACAAGGATGTCCTTCCTCAAATTAGGAGACCAAAACTGTACACAATACTCCAGATGTGGTCTTACCAGAGCCCTATACAACTGCAGAAGAACCTCTTTACTCCTGTACTGAAATCCTCTGGTTATGAAGGCCAACATTCCATTAGCTTTCTTCACTGCCTGCTGTACCTGCACGCCAACTTTCTGTGACTGGTGTACAAGGACACCCAGGTCTCGCTGTACCTCTCCCTTACCTAACCTAACCCCATTGAGATAACAATCTGCCCCCTTGTTTTTGCCGCCAAAGTGGATAACCTCACATTTATCTATATTATACTGCATCTGCCACGCATCTGCCCACTCACTCAACCTGTCCAGGTCCCCCTGCAACCTCCTAACATCCTCTTCACAGTTCACACTGCCACCCAGCTTTGTGTCATCCACAAACTTGCTAGTGTTGCTCCTAATTTCCTCTTCCAAATCATTAATATATATGGTAAACAGTTGTGGCCCCAACACCGAGCCTTGCGGCACTCCACTCGCTACTGCCTGCCATTCTGAAAAGGACCCCTACTCTTTGCTCCCTGTCTGCCAACCACTTTTCTATCCACGTCACCACCCTACCCCCAATACCATGTGCTCTAATTTTAGTCACCAGTCTCCCGTGCGGGACCTTATCAAAGGCTTTCTGAAAGTCTAGATATACTACATCCACTGGCACCCCTTCATCCATTTTACTTGTCACATCCTCAAAAAATTCCAGAAAATTAGTCAAGCATCATTTTCCCTTTCATAAATCCATGCTGACTTGGACTAATCCTTTTACTGCTATCCAAATGCCCCATTATTACATATTTAATAATTGACTCCAGCATCTTTCCCACCACCGAATTCAGGCTAACTGGTCTGTAATTCCCTGTTTTCTCTCTCACTCCTTTCTTGAAAAGTGGGATAACATTAGCTATCCTCCAATCCACAGGAACTGATCCTGAATCTATTGAACATTGGACAATGATCACCAATGCGTCCACTATTTCTAGAGTCACCTCCCTGGGGACCCTGGGATGCAGACCATCAGGCCCAGGGGATTTCTCATCCTTCAGTCCTATTAACCTACCCAATACTATTTTTCGCCTAATGAAAATTTCTTTCAGTTCCTCTACCCCTTTTGGTCCTAGCCTGGCCCTCTGGTCCTAGACTCTCGCACTAGTGGAAACAACCTCTCCACATCCAATCAATCCAGGCCTTTCATTGTACTGTAAATTTCTATGAAATTCCCCCCTCATCCTTCTAAACTCCTGTGAGTACAGGCCCAGAGCCATTATGCTCAGCACGTTAACCCAATCATCCCTGTGATAATTATCATAAATGGCAGCACATCCTTCCTTAGAAATGGGTTTCAACATTTCTCACAATACTCCAAAATGTGGTCTTACCAGTGCCTTATAAAGCTCAAGCATTACATCCCTGCTTTTATATCCTAGTTCTCTTGAAATGAATGCTAACATTGCATTTGCCTTCCTTACAACTGATTCAGTCTGCAAATTAACTTTTTGGGAATCCAGTACCAGCACTCCCAAGTCTCTTCGCAGCTCCCATTTCTGAATGTTCTCCCCATTTAGAAAATAGTCTATGCCTTTATTCCTACTACCAAAGTGTACGACCACGCACTTTGGTACACTGTATTCCATATGCCACTTCTTTGCCCACCAAACCTGTCCAAGTCCTTCTGCAGACTCCATGCTTCCACTACACCATGTGCCAGTCCACCTATCTGCATATCATCCACAAACCTGGCCACAAAGCCTTCAATTCCATCATTCAAATCATGAATATACAATGTGAAAAATAGCGGACCCAACAGAAATCAATGCGGAACCACTAGTCACTGGCAGCCATCCAGAAAAAGCCCCTGTATTCCCACTCTTTGCTTTCTGCCATTCAGCCAACCTTTTATCCATGCTTGTACCTACCTTCTATTTGGTTTTCATCTTGTTTTAGCAACCTCATGTGTGGCACTTTACCAAAGGTCTTCTGAAAATCCAAATGAACTACATCCACTGATTCCCCTTTGTCTATCCTATTTGTCTATTTGGATTTTAAGTGCATTTAGCAAATATCACAAAAACGGGTCAACAATATTGAAATTAATGGGAATAAAGGGTAAATGTTAGGTTGTGTTTCTATCTTGAGTAAGTAAAAAGCAAAATGTAAATGGTTCCTCTTCAGACTAGAGGATGGTCAACAGTAGTAACCTTCCAAGACCCTTGTTTTTTTGTATATGTGTGTATATATAAAATTACTTAGAATACAGTCAATGTTCAAAATCTGCTTATGATATCAAACGGTGGTGTGGCTAAAGCCAAAATGATGCCAATCGACTCCAATGGTACACAGACTAGCACCAAATTATAGATTAATTTTAGTAGAGGTGTGATAATATTGTACATAATCATCGTTGCATTTTATTAGATGCACCTGCCACCTAAATATTGACAAGACCAGAGGCACCGAAGTCCACACAAATCCTATGCCCAAGCCTCCTACATCCAGCAAATGTCGGAAACTAACCATTAACGTTTGAGAACAATAGCCCATGTTTCTCCTTTCAAAGCTGCTGTTTGATCTGGTGAGTACTTCCTGCATTTTCTGTTTATATTTCAGATTTCAGATATTGAACGAGTGTTGTCACCGCACCCTGACCCCCGCAAAACCGGTAAGTAATTGCCACTGCTCCATCTCCTTGCTGCTCCATCTACTTCATGTAGTGTAGAGTCAGGAGAGTCAAGAGCGTTTTATTATCATATGTCCCGAAAAGGAACAATTACATTCTTACTTGCAGCAACACAACAGAATTATGCTCTGTAAACACCATAATAAGCAACAAAAAGTTCAGTATATATATATACCAATGATAGTGTAACAAACAATAATAGTGCAATATTATGAACCTCGCTCGGGTGGCGGGAAATGTGCGGCTGCCGTGCATCTTAAACAAGTATCTTTGATCTCAAGTGCCGAGCATTGCAGCTCAGATTATGTGAGGCGGAGCGCGAGCAGCGGCGCTGTTGTCACGCGACCAATGCAAAGCTCCCGGGGCGGAGAGACTGAGTCAGAGAGCGATGCATCCATCCCGGACTTAGTGGTTGCGCGAGCCAGGGACAGATAGAACCCTCCCCGGGAGCAGATCGAACCCTCCCCGGGAGCGTCGGGACTGGAGCTCGAGATCTACAGACATTGCACTCGTGCCGCAGGAAACCAATGCACCTGGAATAAGGGAGCAGCGACCAGCCGGCATCCTCCTCCGCAGCGCAGTATGTGCCATCAGACCGGCATTCCAGGTACTGTATCAAACAACAAACCCCGCTGTTCTGTTTGGATCGCTTCAAAGTGAAAACTCACCGGCCTCAAATCTGTTGCTTTTTACATTTGTGGCCACAGTCAGGTGGAAAACTATGAATCTCATCCCTTTTAAGAACCTAATCCTTATTAAGTAGCTTTCAAATAATGTTTTGATGACAATCCGTAGAGGACGCGACGTGGTTTAAACAGGGGGGGTTACACAAAAAGCTGGAGAAACTCAGCGGGTGCAGCAGCATCTAAGGAGTGAAGGAGATAGGCGACGTTTCGGGTCGAGACCCTTCTTCAGACTGGTCAGGGATCAGGGAAACGAGAGATATAAACAGTGATATGGAGAGATAAAGCAAGAACAATGAGTGAAAGATATGCAAAAAAGTATTGGTGATAAGAAAAACAGGCCATTGTAAGCTGTTTACAGCTTACAATGGCCTGTTTTTCTTATCACCAATACTTTTTTGCATATCTTTCACTCATTGTTCTTGCTTTATCTCTCCATATCACTGTTTATATCTCTCGTTTCCCTGATCCCTGACCAGTCTGAAGAAGGGTCTCGACCCGAAACGTCGCCTATCTCCTTCACTCCTTAGATGCTGCTGCACCCGCTGAGTTTCTCCAGCTTTTTGTGTAACCCTCGATTCTCCAGCATCTGCAGTTCCTTCTTTAACACGTGGTTTAAACAGGTGTGCTTTGCTTTGAGTCTTAAAAAAAAAAATCACATTATGAAGTCGTGTCAATGCACAAGCATTGATGACTTGGAATGGACAATATATTGAAAAAGGATTTTCTGGATGAAAGGACACCGTCCTTCTAATGCCGATATATGATGCATTCATCTTGACAGGTCATTATATTTTTGTATCATTGTATACAAAAATAATTATTTTACAATACTGAACCGGACAAATCAGACGCAAATAACTCAGTGGGTCAGGCAGCATCTGTAGAGGAAGTGGTGGAATGATGTTTTGGGTTGAGTCCTTCCATACTGCCTGACTCGCTGGTCGAATCCCTCCACATGCTGTCTGACTCACTGAGTTCCCCCAGCACTTTGGGTTTTTTTTACTCAAGATTCTGCAGAATCAACTTTAGGATATGTTTGAGTAATTGCCAACGAAACTTGTTAACTTTATATTTTGTGGTCATGGTTTTAAAAAATGCACTGGGACTGGAGCTCACCAGCTGGAGCCATCACAACCAAACCTGGCATTGGAAAACAACCTCGGGAATGTTCTAACCGAGTGCTAAAGTTGCTAATGCCGTTTTAGTATTATTTTTGTGACAGATGTTTCCTTCATTTTCAAATGCTGGACAAAAAAGACAAATTGAAGGTAATACTTTAAGTGATTGAAGTCTTAAAGAAGTGCAGAGTGAGAAAGGGTAGGAGAACTTGTTTGAAACAAAGGCTACAGAAGAAAGGTGTGAGACAGGATTGAAGAGATGTAAATTGCAAAACTAGAGGGAGGAAAGTAGTGGGAAGAAATAGGTGGGAGTCTTGGTTGGTCAATGGGGAGGGAAGGGGGGAGAAAAAGGGAGGTGATGGGGTCATGGTTCGTGGAAAGTTGGGATAAGCAGGAGATTGCCTAACATTGGAGAATTTACTGCTCCTGCCATTGGGTAGTAAGCTACCCAGGTAGAATACAAGCGGCTGTTCCTGGAGCTATCGGAGGTGCAAAACTGTTCCCGTTCCATCTTTGCGCAGAGTCCAATGGTTCAAGTAAGTGACTCTCTACCACTTTCCTCTGGTGATTAGCAACTGGCAACAAAAGCTGGCCTTGGCAGTTGTATCTATATCCCAGGATTGAACAACAAAAATAAGCAGTTGCATTAGACACAAGCTTCAGTTTGGTAATATTTCACCAGTTACTATTAAAATATTTGATCCTTAAATATAACCACGAAACAGTCTGGCCCTGGCTCACTGCAGATGAAAGTAAGGGAAATCCAGTTGCCATGTCTGAAGAAGGATCCCGACTCGAAACATCACTTATCCATGTTCTCTAGAGATGCTGCCTGACAAGCTGAGTTATTATGCATTTTATATTTCTGTATTTTTTAAATATTTTGTTTCAAAGAATGGAACTTGGTTGTTCTGTTTACAATTGTTTACTTTATTTTTGCTTCTTAGTTGTGTCTTTGTCTCGGTTGATAATACTCCTGTCTCTGTATTGTTTTCAAGAACACACATTGCCCCTGCATTCTCAAAAGTGTTTTCATTTGCATAAGATATAAACTAAAGTGGAATGAAGAGGCGAGCTCCCAGCAACCTGACTAACATTTCTCCCATGGGCTAAACACAAAGAGCTGGTGTAACTTTAGCGGGTCAGGCAGTGTCTGTGGAGGGAATGGATGGGCGACATTTTCGGTCTGGACCTTTCTTCAGACCAACGATCAAGATTTCAGTATCAGTAGTTCCTTGTGTCTCATTTTTCCCATGGCCAATGACAAGAAAATAGATTGAAGGAGATAGGCAACGTTTCGGGCCGAAACCCTTCTTCGGACCTTCTGAAGAAGGGTTTCGGCCCGAAACGTTGCCTATCTCCTTCGCTCCTTCGATGCTGCTGCACCCGCTGAGTTTCTCCAGCATTTTGTGTACCCTCGATTTTCCAGAATCTGCAGTTCCTTCTTTAACACAAGAAAATAGATCACCTGGTCATTTATTTTCATTGACTATTTGAGTTCTTTATATTCATGCAGTACAATATTGATGGATTTCAAATGATAATCCATTATTTCTAATCAGGGTTACTTCCGAAGAAGGGTCTCGACACGAAACATCATCCATTCCTTCTTGTCAGAGATGCTGCTTGACCCGCTGAGTTACTCCAGCTTCTTGTATCTGTCTAAAGTTGTAATCAGGGTGAAGTTGGCCTTGGGATGTGATTTACTTGTAATTTTAAAACACAAGTTAACCCTTCAAAGTAAGGGGCACAATATTTTGGCTGCAGACCCAGGATTGGAGCTCTTGGAGAAACTTGCCTAGGATGTTAACTTGTCTCTTTTCTCAAGGTTCCTGCTTATTCAATATTTCTGTTTGGTCTTTGGTCTCGGAGTTAGGAATTGTTTTATCACAGTTTTACTTAATGCTGTAAGGTCCTCACTACAACTATATAAAACTGGTCATGAATGGTTTCTAATATTTCACCTATTTATTACATTCAGTGTCAGTAATGGGAAAAATATAATTGCCGGTATATCAAATGTTGTTACTTCAGTTGAAATTGAATCTGGTAGTTGTTAGTATCAATTCTATTTCCAGATTTTAATAAAAGATCTTGCCCTATCTTATCTATCTTATACTATAGGTATTATTTCCTTCTTTGAAGACATTTTGGTCTTGCACTAATATGATTAGTTGAATCGCCCCACCAATACAGCAACAATTTATATGTGGGATGTAACTGAGATTGACAATAAATTATTTAGGCGGCCAGTATCATGACTGAGTCTTAACCTTTCCTCTCCTTTCCTGTATGAGGTATTCAGATTGATGTTACGGTGCACATACTGGAAGATCTTGCATGTGATGTTATCAAAATCATGATGCAGCATATGAACAATGTAATTATGGGTAGATTATGAATTGCAACTATCATCGTGATTATTAGGAAAAAAACATTAACGTAGTTTAAAATGTGAGCATATGTTCATAACAAAAATCATTTATCATCATGCCTTGTTCAAGCCTATTTTGGTAATGTTGTGGGTAAATCATACCTGCTGTGACGTACCTGCAGCACCTGCGCTGGGTAATAAAGGAACATTGTTGTCATCCCAGACTTGGTACACTTTTATTTTCAATTATTATTTTCCACTGTAGCCTTGAGGGATTTCACCTGTTAATGCCTGAATTAATTTGAATTACCCAGTAGGGTTCCGTATTGAGGGGAATTTAGAATTAATGATGGATCAGATTTTATTTTACCTCCATAGATTAGAGTTTGGATACCTCTGATCTAATTTTCTTATCCTCAAATCTTGTAGGCTTCGTAATTGTTGCATTAAGACTTGGGCTGTTTCACCAATAATTTGTGAATTTAATTCTCCATTAGCTCCTGTGATTATTACATTTTTTTCAACCTCCTGTTCTAAGTTCTTAGATATTTTTTAAATTGTGTCCCCTTTTTGCAATTTATCAATCCGTGGGAAGATCTACTCCATTTTCTATATCTATCCCTTTATGAAATAATTCCTGTGGCTTTCCGTGAGTTATTATAGATAAACATACATTTGTTGGTCTACTGGAAACACAGTCATCTGGACTATACTTCCTCCCAACATGCTTCTTGCAAGAACACCATCCCCCTCTATCAATTTATCCATCTTTGCTGCATCTGCCCCCAAGATGTGGCATTCACTCAACCTCTAGTAAAGCCGGTTTCCCTCTTGCTGTTGGGGTTGGCTCCATCATCCATGTCACTGCTGAGTATCACAATTCTGTGTCTGTTCCCCCCCCCCCCCCCCTTTCAGAGCAAGGATCAAGTTCCCCTGGTCATCAGGGACGTGCGTTCAGGGGAGGCAGAGCCTCACCTGTCATACTCCCAATGAAAATAGCTATTAAGAAAAGTAAGGGAAAATAATAATAAATGTAAAATAAAGATTTTTCCACTGATCTGTGTTATAAATGTCATTTCTATATGAATCTAATCATTTATATAGTAAAAATCACAACATTGCAAATACACGGAGAGATGAGAGGTGAGGCAGCGGCGAGCTGAGCCTCCCCCTTGATTGTGCAACCCCTCAGAAACTGCATGGAGCGCGGGCAATAAGTGTGTGGCTGTTACTATCTCTTTGTATGTCATCAATGTAATGTTTGTAAACCCCTTCATTACATCTCCTCACCTTCCATGGTCCAGGTAACGTATTTCGGCGGCGGTAAGAATGGGTTGGCTGCGGGTTATAACGTGCCATAGTTCCTCTCTCCCTTCTCTCTCTCCACCCATTCTCTCTCCGCCCATTCTCTCTCTCTCTCCGCCCAATCTCTCATTCTCTCTCCACCCATTCCCTCTCTCCCTCTCTCCCTCTCTCCCTCTCCCTCTCCCTCTCCCTCTCCCTCTCCCTCTCCCTCTCCCTCTCCCTCTCCCTCTCCCTCCCTCTCCCTCTCCCTCTCCCTCCCTCTCCCTCCCTCTCCCTCCCTCTCTCTCCCTCTCTCTTCCTCTCTCCCTCTCTCCCTCTCTCCCTCCCACTCTCCCACCCTCTCTCCCTCCCTTCTGTTCTCTGTCCCTCCCTCCCTCCCAGCCACGGCTCCACCCCTCTCTCTCTGAGGGGAAACGCGGTGATCAATACAGGGAGGGCTGGGCCACTGATACTAGCCAGTGCCTCCCCAGCCATTGACCTCACCGCACATCACTGCTGCTCATAGCCTTTCACCCCACAACCTCTGCATCAAACACATCATTTTCTGACATCGCCACCAACTACATCATCATCCCACCACCAGTCACACCTTCCTGTCCCTACCCCTTTTTTTGCTTTCCCTAGAAACCATTCCCTCTGTAACTGCTTGGTGCACTCATCCTTTCCTACCCTAACTGCTTCCTACCCAGGTATTGTCCGCAAAGCCGCTGGAGACGTAACACCTGTCGCAATACCACCTCCCTCGCCTCCATCCAGCGAGGTGACCGATTTGCCAAACACTTGTGCTCGGTCTGCAAAGGCCTGCTGAATTTCTTATTGCTGATAATCATTTTAATTCCCCTTCCTATGGCCAGGCAAGTGATGGGTCGATATAGGGGAGGAGAGATTTGATCGGCAAAAGGTAGGATAAAGGCTAGAGATAAAAAGTGTGACGAAGGAGCAAAAGAGTGTAAGATAAGAAGAGGAGTGAATTAGGAATGAAATTTAAAGCCAGAGGGTGGGATATAGGTGGGAAGGACTGGTGCGGGGAGAAAGGAGTGAGGGAGACGGGAGGTTGGGCAGGAGGGTGGCATAAATGAGTATACATTGTTACTCCAGCACTTTGCTTTTTACTCATTCTAATATCTGAATTTCATTATATCTCCTTTATACACTTGTTAGGCTTCCAAATTATATCACTCTCTTTCCATTGCATTTTATGCAGTTTTTAATTCTAACATTTTAAACCAGTTAATTTCTCATTCTCAAGTTTATTATGCTGTTCATTCTAATTAATCTTCTAGGAACGCTACAATAATGTTTTTATGGTTCCTAGAAAGTTTCCTGATGTCTCCTGGCACAGTTTCACAAGGTGTGAGCATGTTACCGAGCCATTCTGCTCCTTGATGTAAACTTTGAAAGCGATGGGACCCGAGTGCATTCTTTTGTTGTTTCTCAGTGGGTTTTGTGGGTGTTGTTTACAAGTTCCCTAAAGAAAGGGTGATCTTCTGTACCTGCTGCTTTGCTGACTGACACCTTAAGCAAAGTTTGACTTGTACCTCTAAATGTGGTGATCGATTCTCTCAATGAACAACAGAGGTTATTGGACTGCGTTTCAGAGTATTGCCGCTGGTTGCCATGGTCGCTGGAAAGATTTTTATGCTGATCTTTTGCGCCAAATTCAACAGAAAGTGCCTGTATGGACCCAAGAGCTGTATATCTCAGAACAATTTCTGTGCTTCAGAATTACCAAGATAAAATAGATATTTTAGTCCACTTTATTTGTGTATGAGGTCATTAAAACTAATGAGATTGAAAATGTATCATGGAATATTCAAATTTATCTTCAGACCACCCCTTCAAACAAGAAGTCTGCTAATTGTCCTTGTGGATAAAGGCTAACACAAGTCTGGGCAGAATACTGGGTCTTGAGGAATAGAACCATGTCCTAGGAGTCCACACACACTTACACTGGAGTTCCCAGCCTTGGACTATTTTAACAGAACAAATGTAACATTGTGATATTTTACAGATGCAATATCATATTTACTGCTGCAACCGAACAAATTATTAATAATTTACTTTTTGTTAATGTAAATCATTCAAAAAATAAGAAAAGGCTGTATTGGTCTTTCAGAATAATCTTCCAGGTGATATTCATGTTCTGGTATTTCACGTCTTGGTATTTCACTGTTGAATGACTGGCTGAGTATTTTCTGCCATCTCAGATATCTATTGCCTGTAGTTTTATTCTTTTATTGTCATTTAGTTGTTATTGTTTTATAGTCTACATTATTTGTCTTTATGTTAGCAATATACTTTCAGGACATAGAATAACAGCTCAGGGACATTGTGCCAAACATGATGCCAAGACCAACTCTTATCTGCCTGCACTTAATTAATATCCCTCCATTCTCAGCCTATGTAAATGTCTCTTAAATGCCACTATTGCATCTATCTTCACCACCACTCCTGGCAATGTGTTGCAGGCAATCAACACCCTCTGTATAACAAAATAACCAGCACATCACTTTTTTTAAATTGTCCCTCTCATCTTAAAGCTATGCCCTCTAGTATTTGATATGTCCATCTCGGGCAACAGGTACTGACTGTCTACCCTATATGTTCACATAGTTTTAGATTCGTCTCAGGCCCCCCATCAACATCCGAAACTCTACTGAAAACCATTCAGTCTGTCCAACCTCTCCCTGTAGCTAATACCCCTAATCCAGGCATCATTCTGGTAAACCTCCTCTGCACCCTTTCCAAAGGTTCCACATTTTCCCTGTAATGTGGTGACCAGAAATGCACACAATGCTCCAAACGCAGCCTAACCAAAGTCTGACATGGCCGCATCGTGACTTCCTGCCTCTTGTGCTCAATCTACATTAATCATTTAAGGGTGGGGTCATTGGTTTGAAATGTGTAGTCTGTAGTGAAGAAACTGTGCTTACCGCTATTCAGGACGAAATCACACGGCAGAAGTATAATCATATTTGAGGTAGCTGTTGATAACTGTGCACCAGCGGGTTAAATAAAAATTGGACCACGTATCATTAAGATGGAATTTAAGTATCATATGTATGCTGTATTTAACTGGAGCAGTGGATGAAGAAATTGTTCTATTTTAAAAAGAAAAGACAGACATCATGCAGGGACGTGAGCTCAGTAATATCGTTAATGGTGACCATCTGAGCTGAAATCACTTGCAATTAGTCTTTATTGTCAATAACAACTAATTGGCAGACCGGAAGCAAAGAGTAGGAATAGAAACATAGAAATTAGGTGCAGGAGTAGGCCATTTGGCCCTTCGAGCCTGCACCGCCATTCAATATGATCATGGCTGATCATCCAACTCAGTATCCCGTACCTGCCTTCTCTCCATACCCTCTAATCCCCTTAGCCACAAGGGCCACATCTAACTCCCTCTTAAATATAGCCAATGAATTGACCTCAACTACCCTCTGTGGCAGAGAGTTCCAGAGACCCACCACTCTCTGTGTGGAAAAGGTCCTTCTCATCTCGGTCCTAAAGGATTTCCTCCTTATCCTTAAGCTGTGACCCCTTGTCCTAGACCTCCCCAACATCGGGAACAATTTTCCTGTATCTAGCCTGTCCAACCCCTTAAGAATTTTGTAAGTTTTGTAAGAATGAACGGGTCCTTTTCAGAATGGCAGGCAGTGGCGAGTGGAGTGCCACAAGGCTCTGTGTTGGGGCTGCAACTGTTTACCATATATATTAATGATTTGGGAGAGGGAATTAGGAGCAACACTAGCAAGTTTGCAGATGACACAAAGCTGGGTGGCAGTGTGAACTGTGAAGAGGATGTTAGGAGGTTGCAGGGGGACCTGGACAGGTTGAGTGAGTGGGCAGATGTGTGGCAGATGCAGTATAATATAGATAAATGTGAGGTTATCCACTTTGGCGGCAAAAACAAGGGGGCAGATTATTATCTCAATGGAGTTAGGTTAGGTAAGGGGGAGGTACAGCGAGACCTGGATGTCCTTGTACACCAGTCACTGAAAGTTGGCGTGCAGGTACAGCAGGCAGTGAAGAAAGCTAATGGAATGTTGGCCTTCATAACAAGAGGATTTCAGTACAGGAGTAAAGAGGTTCTTCTGCAGTTGTAAAGGGCTCTCGTGAGACCACATCTGGAGTATTGTGTACAGTTTTGGTCTCCTAATTTGAGGAAGGACATCCTTGTGATTGAGGCAGTGCAGCGTTGGTTCACGAGATTGATCCCTGGGATGGCGGGACTGTCATATGAGGAAAGATTGGAAAGACTAGGCTTGTATTCACTGGAGTTTAGAAGGATGAGGGGGAATCTTATAGAAACATATAAAATTATAAAAGGACTGGACAAGCTAGATGCAGGAAAAATGTTCCCAATGTTGGGTGAGTCCAGAACCAGGGGTCACAGTCTTAGAATAAAGGGGAGGTCATTTAAGACTGAGGTGAGAAAAAACGTTTTCACCCAGGGAGTTGTAAATTTATGGAATTCCCTGCTACAGAGGGCAGTGGAGGCCAAATCACTGAATGGATTTAAAAGAGAGAGTTGGATAGAGCTCTAGGGGCTAATGGAGTCAAGGGATTTGGGGAGAAGGCAGGCACGGGTTATTGATAGCGGACGATCAGCCATGATCACAATGAATGGCGGTGCTGGCTCGAAGGGCCAAATGGCCTCCTCCTGCACCTTCTATGTTTCTATGTAACAACTAATCATCACATTCTACAGTATTGTTCGTTAGTTTTATAATTTTATGGTGTTACTGAACTATACCTAATACTGGTTAACACTTTAAGTAATTACTGCATTTAAATGTATAGAATTGATAATCTTAAAAGACATTTCTAAAACAAACCACTTTTTGGCAGAAATATTCTATTCCGTTTTTTCCCACAGTTTCCAAAGAACTAAAGGATATCTTTGCCAGAGCCAGGAATGGAGAATTCTGTGTCCTGAAAATTGTGATTGAAAACGGTAGGTTGTTCAGGAGCTGGAATCGGCACTTAGCGAGAATCACCACTGGATTGTCTTGTATGTCACATCTTAAACAGTATCAAACCTTTCAGTATGCTTCTTATAAAACATCAAATTCTATCATACGAAAACAAAATTATATTATGTAAGCCAAATTATGTCTTCAAATGTAAGATTTATGACCCCACTACACTGGTTGAAGATACTGCCTGCTCACGTTTATTGAAGTCCAATATGGTCTTAAAAATATTTAGAGGGATAAATTGTGCTCTCTCAATTTGTATATCTTTTAATTCACGTCACAAAAGGTATGATACAGAAGGATTAAAGTGATACAAATTGTGAAGCTAGGGACAGGAATGCAAGTGGAAAGGAGAGAGGGAAGGTTATGTGGTTACTGAAAATTGGAGAATTCACACCACTCAGCCACCAAAGCGGAGTGTGAGGTGTTGTTTTCCTAGTTTTGTGTGGCCTCAGTCTGGCAATGATGGAGGTCTACGAAGGAAAGGTCAGTATGGGAACGGGAAGAGGAGTTAAAATGGATAATAATCGAGGGATCCTGTGGGCCTTGGTGGACCAAGTGTAAGTGTTCAGTGAAACAATCACTGAATCCACACGTGGTCTCACCGATGTACAGGCGGCCACATCGGGAACATCGGATGCAGTAGATGAGTTTCGATGAGGTGCATGTGAATCTCTGCCTCACTTGGAAGGACTGCTGGGGTCCCTGGATAGGGGTGTGGGAGGACAGAGTGGGAGAGTGTTACAACTTATACGGTTGCAGGAAAAGTACCTGGGGAGGGGATGGTTTGGGTGGGAAGGGATGAGTGAACCAAGGAGTTGCGGAGGAAGTGGCCTCTGCAGAGGGCAGAAAGAGGTGGGGATGGGAAGATGTGACTACTGGTGGGATCACATTGGAGATGATGGAAATGTTGGAGGATGATGTGTTGGATGCGGAGGCTGGTGGGGTGAAAGGTGAGGACCAAGTGAACTCTATCCGTGTTGCGTCGGAGATGTCCTCTTTTGTTAGTAAATGTGTTTTTTCCTCCTGCTGTCATCTCTGAAGTCTTTTGCTGAGAATTTGCAACACATCAATAAGGAACTTTCAGTGCTGTTCTGTGAATCTTCCATTTGAAGATCACAAACAGCATTTCTGCTCATCCATGCTGCTTTAATCAATGGAGTGTTGTCGAGCAGAGGGATCTAAGAGTGCAGGTGCTTGGTTCCTTAATGGTCAAAAAGACTTTTGGCACATTGGCCTTCATCAGAGTATTGAGTATAGAAGTTGGGAGGTCATGTTGCAGTTGTATAAGACATTGGCGAGGCCACATTTAGAATATTGTGTCCAGTTCTGGGCACCATGTTATAGGAAAGATATTGTACCTTGAAAGGGTTCAGAGAAGATTTACGAGGATGTTGCCAGGATTAGCGGGTCTGAGCTATAGGGAGAGGTTGAGTCGGCTGGGACTCTATTCCTTGGAGCGCAGGAAGATGAGGGGTGATCTTATAGAGGTGTATAAAATCATGAGAGGAATAGATCGGGTAGATGCATAAAGTCTCTTGCCCAGAGTGAGGGAATCGATGACTAGAGGACATACTTCTAAAGTGAAGGGGTAACAATTTAATAGGAATCTGAGGGGTAACTTTTCCACACAAAGGGTGGTGGGTGAATGGAACGAGCTGCCAGAGGAGGCTGTGGAGGCAGATACTATTGGAACGTTTAAGAGACATTTGGGCAGGTACATGGATAGGACAAGTTTGGAGGATATGGACGAAACACAGGCAGGTGGGACTCGTGTAGCTGGGACATGTTGGCCGGTGTGGGCAAGTTGGGCCGAAGAGCTTGTTTCCACACCATATCACTCTAAGACTTGACAGAAGTTCAGCATTAAAATAAAATGTAGGCAAGTTGCAGGATTGGGTTTTGCATTTCTGATTTTTTTTTTTGTTTCTTCTAAATTTCCTTGCTAATGTTAATTATTTGTTACAGAACAACTCAAGGTTGGTGCATCCAGAGAGTCTGTTAGCAGATGGGACCAAGAATATGATCTGTGCATTCTTCCTCTGCTAGAAGAACAGCAGCCTGCCTATATCTTGTACCGATTGGACACCATGAATGTTCAGGGATTTCAGTGGCTCTTTATTGCCTGGTCACCTGACCTTTCACCAGTAAGAATTTGGTTGTCATATGAAGATAAAGGAAAATGTGATTTAAATATAGCAAGCTTTGCAAGAAAAGGCCTTGGGACCAAATAGCATTTTAAGAAGGTTTCTTCTTTCCAATTTATCAGTAAGGTGTTATTTATTATTAGGATGTAGTTTATAGGCTCTCTTGGCTGTATTCACCCTTGAATCAACGTAGTGAATTATGTGTTTATTAGCGAGGGGGCTAGTGATTCAGCAGTGCAGTTTTCACAACCAAAACATCATAAAACATTGATGCACAGTGGTTGAAATCTCAGCCTCAGTCATTGTGAAATTTAACTTTCTACTTTTCAGCAGGATTTCCCCTTCCCCTTCACCTCTTGTGCAGTGTGAATATCATCCCAAATGATGCCAGTAATAGTGCAGCATATAACATTAATCTCTGGTGTGTGCAGCATCCATATGATACTTAAATTCCATCTTAAATGAAGAGAGTTTTATTGTCATGTGTCCCAGATAGGACAATGAATTTCTTACTTGCTGCTGCACAACAGAATATGTAAACATAATACAGGAGATACAAGTTCAGTGTGTCTATAGGCCATAGACCATATATACACAATAAATAATAGATAAAGTGCAATAGTAATAATACTGTTATTGTTCAGAGCTTATTTGATGTTGTGTTTAATATCCTGATGTCTGTGGGGAAGAAGCTGTTCTTGAACCTGGATGTTACAGATTTCAGGCTCCTGTACCTTCTTCCCAAAGGCAACAGAGAGATGAGTGTGTGGCCAGGGTGGTGTGGGTCTTTGATGATGCTGGCAGCCTTTTTGAGGCAGCGACTGCGATAGATCCCTTCGATGGTGGGGAGGTCAGAGCCGGTGATGGACTGGGCAGTGGTCACAACTTTCTGCATTCCTTTCCGCTCCTGGACGTTCAAGTTGCCATTGAATAAACAAAGTTCTCATTTAGTAATGATCTATTGTAAACTCGTTTAGCTTGGAACTGATATTGAAGGTTCTAATGTGTCCTCAATGCAGCCTCACAAATCTCTTGTCCACCTTGTCCATGGAGTTCATGGCCCTTTGGCGTTTTGGCCTCTGGATCATTTCTAGGCTGGTGTTACAAATCTCTGCCTCATTCTGCAGGAACGGATAGAGTAAGATGGGCATTTTCCTACATTTTCAGCTGCTCTAAATTCCAGATTTTCATAAAGTTTACCCAAGGTCTTTGCAAATGCCTCCTTCCAGAAGGCCTTGGTTGTTATCTCCTAATCTCTGCCACCATTTTGCACAAGCGATGTGCTTCTTATGGCCAGCACCTTCACCAGCTCTCAGCTCTTTCCTCTATGGGTGCATTCTCAAGTCCCACTCTCATCAAGGCAGCTTCCGTTCATTAAATAGCAACACTCTCCAGTAGCTTGGTTATGCTGTGGTGTCACAAGCTTCATAAATTGCAGCAACAAGTCAAAATGCTGGCATCTGTGGGAATTTGCAATTAATTAATTGTATTTAGGTAATTGAGATAACTGAATTAATACAGTGCATTGTGCTCACAGGATTTAAGTGGGTGAATCATCACTGCTGTTTTATGAATCTTGAAGTTAAAGATCTCCATCTTCATAAGGGTTTAACACCCAGCCTTGGGATATCTTATAGAGGAATATTGATAACATTAAAAAGTAGCAAAGCAATTTTTAACTGGAATATTATAGCAGGCATCTAAGAAATCACAACGCTTATAAATTCTGGTTAGCATTCCAGACCTCTCTCCCTCTCCATTTTATCTAAAACAAGACATGTTATAGATGCAAACTGGAGATGCTGCAAGGATTGTGATGCCTTGGTTTGCATCAATCAATTCTGAAAATCCTCCTTGGTCTACGGGGACTGTAATTGCCCTTTCATCGATATACTCCGGAGTTTGCTTCTTATTCTACTGCCAGTGAGAAGTGTAGGTCATTAGTTGCACCGTTAAGCTCAATTTCTAATGCATTGATTGGTGATTACGGAACTGAGTATCAAGCATGCGGATCTGATGGTTAAATGTGGATGTGCAAATGTGAATCACACCACAATTATTTGATCCATTTTCCCAATGGGAAGAATTTCTACAGGTTACAGTTAGGAAAAAATAACAAATTAATGATTTTATGTACAATGTGCATAAAGGAATCAATTTTCTATGAACCTGGTTAAATACCTGCTTCTGCAGCATTTGAGGTTCTACCCACATGTTCTGGTCACTACAGAACATGTTACCTGCATGTAGCATTAACTTAGGATTTAAGAGAGAGTTGGATAGAGCTCTAGGGGCTAGTGGAGTCAAGGGATATGGGGAGAAGGCGGGCACGGGTTATTGATAGCGGACGATCAGCCATGATCACAATGAATGGCGGTGCTGGCTCGAAGGGCCGAATGGCCTCCTCCTGCACTTATTTTCTATGTTTCTAGTGTTAGAGATTTCATCTTAATGCATTATGGAATTATTTTGTAGATTATTATTGTGTAGAATTTGGTGTAAATGATACTGAACATCAGTTAGATGTTTTGAGGCTATTTAAAAAAAAAAGGAAATTGCTAGAATCAGTGGGTTAAACAGAATCTGTGGAAAGAAAAAGAGTTAATGATTTGGACCAACACCCATTGTTAGAATATGTTTAAAGTATCTGGTTGGTGGAATGGAGTCAGTACCTTCCATCCACTGTTCAAATATCTTCTGGTCCAAAATTGCAACAGTTTCTAGTTGAAGTTTAGATGCAAGTATTCTTTGAATATGTGTTATCTGGTCATTTGTACCATTACTAAATAGCTATTTTCCTAATTTATAGTTTTTGAAATAAAGCACCTTAACAGTGTAAATAAATAAATCTGAGATTCTTTTAAAAGGTTTTCAAGATTATCTTTAATGCATGTTTTATAAATTTCTGATGTTCAGTTTCTTAATGTGGTTTATTAATGCTTCCTATCAATATTAATTAACTTAGTATTGCTCCCAATAATGCAACATATTTAACATTGTTCTTATGGTAGATTTTTTGTAAAGCAGAATATATATTTTGAATGTTTGTCATGTAGCTCTGACATATCAGTTGAAAAAAATTAAGAAATGTTTTCTTAAATAAATATAAATGAGATAAAGTAATAATAAATAAGATGATTTGTAGATTTCTGTGCTATTCTAATTCGGGGCAGCCATGCATTTCCAGTTTAGTTACTTTGCACTCACTGTGCCTGAGTGTCAAGTCTTGTTTAATAATACTCCCAGTTCATTACATTCAGAGGCACTATGTATATATCCACATTGCATTTGCAAATGTCATGACATGTTTACTTAATCTAAGTAGACCTTTTCAAAGTGGGTGAATGTTTTTCATGCAGCCCAGAGCTACATAATTGTCACTGATGGTATTTGTTTATAAAAGCTGAATCTGTGTTCATAGAAGGTTTGTGAAGTTTTCTTTTCCTATATCTTTTCTGCAGGTTCGACAAAAAATGCTATATGCAGCAACAAGAACAACGTTGAAGAAGGAATTTGGGAATAGCCACATCAAAGATGAATTATTTGGGACTGTCACGGTATGAATCTACTTTTTAATCTGTGGTTTGTTTTTGTTTTGCTACCAATCCTTACTCTATCTTGGGATGTCAGTGACAATATCAGGATGATATTTGATGCAGTTCCTAATGTGCTCAAATTACTTTATTTGCATTGATGTTGCATCACTAGTAAAATGAACTGTGTGCAATTAATCCACATCCACCGTTTGGCTTTACCAAGTCAGACAGTGCTCTAAGTCTAATTAATTGTTGCCCTTTGAAGGGACATGAGCCCCTGCAACTAGAGGCAAAATATTAAAAACTAATCATCATACAGAAGAATGAAATATCTCTAAATAGAAACGCGATATTTTGGTGGAAAACAGATTGCGACTCTAAAGAATGGCTTGTCAAAATACTGAGCCCTCATTGTAGTAGAGGGGTCAAGGAAAGAGCGTTCACGTCGTGGCCCTGTTTCCACCAATCTCTCCGCCACCACACACAAGAAACGACAAGACAGACACCTTTGTATGCAGATACCGAGAAGTGTGTTCAGCTCTGGCTGAACAACTTCTAATCTTGTGTGTGGACTCATAAGAAAAAGGTTTTGGTAGAACTATTATATTCATCTTTGGATAGTAGTGAACGGTGTGGACTCCATGGGCCAAAGAGCCTGTTTCCATGCTGCATCCCTTAAGAACGAAAAGGTTGTGAATAGTGGGAGTTAATTGCTTCATAAGTAACATTCTTATTAGAGATGGCATGAAGAAGGAATTTGGGAATAGCCACATCAAAGATGAATTATTTGAGAGTTAGGGTATGAACATACTTTTTCATAGATTGTTTGTTTTATCTTTGCTATCAGTCCTTGCTTTACCTCGGGATATCAGTGACTATCTCAGGGTGATTTTTGATGTCGGTTCCGAATTTACTAAGATTATTTTATTTGCACCATTTCATAACTTCCTGTGCCAAAGCCCTCATTGTCCCATCTTTACCATGGATGCCCTTCACACTTCCATTCCCCAACAAGAAGGCATCAGGACTCCTGGTCCTCCTTTGCAGAGCCCCTATCAGTTCCCCTCAACTAACACCTCTTCCTCCTGGGTGGAATTTGTCCTCACCCTAAACAACTACTTTTTTGACTCCTCTAACTTTCTTCAAATCAATGATGTAGCCATGTGCACTTGCATGGGCCCCAGCTATGCACGTATCTTTTGTTAGCTACGTTGAACACTCCTTGTTACAAATGTATGTTAGCACCATTCCCCAACTCCTCCTCCTCCTCCTCCTCTCTTGCATTGATAACTGCACCAGGGTTTCCTCCTGCAACCATGCAGAACTCATTTATTTCATCAATTTTACTACTAACTTTCAACCTGCACTCAAATTCAGATATCTGACATCGCTCTCCCTTTTCTCAATCGCTGGCTCCCTCACGGGACAGATTTCAACTGACCTCTACAACAAACCCATTAACTCCCACAGCTATCAGACCACACCTCCTCCATCATGCCTCTTGTAAGGATGCCATCTGCTGCTCTCAATTTCTCCAACTTGGCCACATCTGCTCCCAAGATGAGGTCCTCCGCTCTGACTTGTCCTATTTCTTCATATTCCATGGGCAGATTACAACATAACAGTACGAACATTGGATTCTCCAAGGTAAAGTAATGCCCTCATCCTCTCCCCGGTGCATACATTTTTCTCCCACCACACTAGTCACCCTTTCTCCTCTTCCATACGTTTATCTCCCATCTCTGAGTCCCATATTTCCTTCAGATACCCCTCTTTCTCCTCCCCATGTCCTGTTCCACCCATATCTCCCCCATAGTCTTTACAGTTCACACCTCCTTCGTTCCTCATCTGGCTCCCATTTGTCTCCTTTTCACCTGTCAGGCTTTGCCTTATTCCTACCTCTTTCCTGCTAACCCCCCACCCCCCTAGTGTGAAGACTCACGACCCAAAACCTTGCCTGTTCATTCCCTCCACAGATGCTGCCTGGCCCACTAGGTTCCTCCAGTGCAATGCTTATTGAATAAACAGTATACACGAGTTTCAAGTTTCAAGTTTATTCATGGATAACCCCTTGAGATGGACAGTCATCTTGTTTTCGAGGGGGTCCAACATAGAACATACAGCACAAGACATAACATACATAGAGGCTCTCATTGACCCACCTACCCACACACCAATCCCAAAACCCCTCCATCCCCACTTGTTATAGTTTATAACTATTGTTAATTGACTTTACATATCCAATAATAATAAGTTGTGTGTTACAGCATAATGTTGATGCATAATACCACATACCACCTATCATACATCGTACGTTAATACATACTATCAACATTATTACATGATATATTATTTCATAGTATTGTGACATAATACAATATAAGACCTTGTTACACTATGCAATACAATAATACATAAGTGTAATGGCCATGCATATACAATAGCTATGCCAAATGATCACACACAGAGCAAGCTAGATAAAGGAGCTTGAAGAGTCTAATACTAGAAACAGGTACATGGTTTTATAAGTAAGAGTAAAAGTGTATTTTTAAATAGACAAAATGAGCTAATAGTTCTTATGGTACTAGGCAGAGTGTTCCAGTCAGAAGGAGCTTTGAATTTAAAAGCACGTCTCCCAATTTCTTTGTTAGTTCTTGGAATGAAAAAGAAGGGTTGCTGAATATGTCTTAGTGAATATGAGGGTGTGTATGGTAATAGGTCTTGTTTTAAATAAGCAGGGTAATTGAGATGGATGCATTTAAAGATGAACTGGAACCAGTGGTAGCATCTTCAAGCGTGGGGGGATAACCAGTTTAGAATTTTGCACATAGAACAGTAGTGAGTTAGATATGGACACCTTAAAATAAATCTGCAGAGACTATTATAAACTACATTGAGGGGTTGAAGATGTGTATCAAATGTATTCTGATAGACAATATCAGCATAATCCAGTGTTGGTAGTAGTAGTTGAGAGACAATTCTTTTTCTCATCTGAAAGGTGAAACAAATGATATGGCGGTAAAGAATAGCTAGATTACAGCTGAGTTTTTTAGTAATCGTCTCAATATGCTGCGTAAATGAAAGCGTTGGGTCGAGCTAAACACCAAGATATTTGAAGTTCAATACTTGTTCCAGTGGTGATCCTTCATTAAATGATATAGTCAGATCTACAGAATTACCAAGGCCTTGTCTGGTACCAAATAACATACTGCATGATTTATTTTTATTTAAAATTAATTTGTTAGATAATAGCCATTTCTGAACAGAAGTAAGATCTGATTGAAGGGATCTTTCAATTTCAGACTTGTTAGTACTAGATGTATATAGCACTGCATCATCAGCATATAGTTGTGTTTGACAGTCAGAACAAATATTAGGGAGGTCGTTTATGAAAATAGAGAAGAGGAGTGGTCCCAAAGATGAACCTTGCGGGACCCCCTTCTCAACAATTAAGGAATTGGATTGACTCCCATTAAAGGTAACACATTGGCGTCTGTTATGAAGGTGTGAGTTAAACCACAGTAGATTGTTTTGAGAAAGACCAATTGAGTAAAGTTTATCAAACAGTAGGTAGTGGTCAACAACATCAAAGGCCTTGGTTAAATCAAGAACGATGGCACCGGTGAGTTTACCATCCTCAGAAGCAGAGAACACATCGCTGGTGAGTTTAACAGAGCTGTAGTTGTGGAGTGATTAGGTCTGAACCCAGACTGGCATGGAGATAGAATGTTGAAAGTTGAGATATAATGTGATAGCTGGTTGAACACTAGTTTCTCGAGGATTTTAGCCATCGAGTTGAAAATTGAGATGGGGCGGTAATTGTTAACATCGTGTGGGTCACCTCCCTTATGCAGTGGAATAACATTGGCACACTTCCATGCGAAAGGGAGGGTACAAGTTGAGAAGGACAAATTAAACAGGTTGCATAGTGGGTACATTAGAATATTAGCTCCTAACTTAATGAATTTAGTCTCAATACCAGCTGGTCCAGATCCACAATCATCCTTTAATTCATTAGTAGCATTTTGAACGTCGAACAGGTTTTATTTTTTGAAAAGAAAAAAGAGCTTCTACGTGTAGAGGTAGCTGGAAAGTCACATATAATAGATGAGTCAAATACAGTAGAGCTACATACAGTGGAGAAGTGATGGTTGAAAGCATTGGATATTACAGCAGGGTCCTGAATTATGTCATTATTGACCCGAATCTGAGTGCTGATATTTTGATTTGATTTATTAAGAACATTATTTAGTCTTTTCCAGAACTTTTTTTGATTATGTATGTCTTCAGAAAGATGTTTTTTAAAATAACTTGATTTAGTATTACGTGTTCTTGTCGTACACTGATTCTTTAAGAACCTATATTTTTCCCAATCAGCAGGGTCCTTTGTTTCGATAATGATAGATATAAAAATATCTGCCAATCTCTATCTTTATAATATTGCCTATTTCTATCTACCTATTTACCACGTCTCCATACTTAGCAGGGCTCTCACTTAACTTTTTTTCTCTGTTTCCAGCCGGACAACCTAGGCAGCTTTTTAGGTTGCCAAATGACAGTTTAGGTGGTCATTTAAGACGGCTTGCATGATGAGTGCGATAATGTCCTCGGACGAAGTGCGTAGTTACCAGTCGGAATTGTGCTCAATGAAGCATTCACATATTATTTCTGCTTCAAATAAAGTCACAAACTAAACATATTCACCAATCAAGACATGCCATATACCACAATGACATGCAGCAAAATTATAAAACAGTATCTCAACTCTTTTTACAAATTGCAATGAATGCAACTTATATTATTTCTTTCCACATCCAAACTAAAATGTGATTGGATTATTCAGCGTATGATCAACCTCGGTGAGACCAAGCGCAGGCATGGTGATCGCTTCGCACAACACCTCCACTCACTTTGCAATAACCAACCTGATCTCCCGGTGGCTCAGCACTTCAACTCCCCCTCCCATTCCAAATCCGACCTTTCTGTCCTGGACCTTCTCCATGGCCAGAGTGAGGCCCACCGCAAATTGGAGGATATTTTCGCTTGGGTAGTTTACACCCCAGCAGTATGAACATTGGCTTGTCCAATTTCAGGTAGTCCTTGCTTTCTCCCTCCTTCCCCTCCCATTCCCAGCTCTCCCACAGCCTACTGTCTCCGCCTCGTCCTTTCTTTTTCCCGCCGCCACCCCCGAACATCAGTCTGAAAAAGGGTCTCGACCCGAAACATTGCCTATTCCTTCGCTCCATAGATGTTGCCACACCCGCTGATTTTTCACCAGCTTTTTTGTCTACCACCCATTCACACAAGTTCTGATGTCCCACTTTCCTCACCCGCTCCCTACACATTAGGGGCAATTTTACAGAGACATATTAACCTACAAAGCCAATGCATCTTTGGGATGTGGGAGGAAACCCACACGCTTGCAGGGAGAATGTGTAAATTCAACACAGACAGTGCCCGAGGACAGGATCGAACACAGATCTCTGGCGTGTGAGGCAGCAAGTCTACCAGATGTGCCACTGTATTTTGTTTTCCAACACACAAAAAATTATACGTTAATAACTTTGGTTACTAAAAAAAAGAAACAATCCATTTTCAGTCTTAAAGGGCCTGTCCCACTTTCCCGAGTTACTCACAAATTCTCCCAAGTTTTCCCCTTGATTCAAACTCGGAGAATGTCCGTAGGAGTCCGTAGATATTTCGTAGCGGCTCTTTATACCAGCCTTAGGTACTCGGGGCATCAGGAAAGTCGGGACGTTTTTTCAGCATGTTGAAAAATGTCCACGAGTAAAAGAAATTGCCTCGACTACCTACGGCTGGCATCTCCGAGTTTGAATCAAGGGGAAAACTCGGGAGAATTTGTGAGTAACTCGGGAAAGTGGGACAGCCCTTAAATCTCTAAGTGACGCTATGTCCCTCTTTACAGCTACTGTATGTTTTAATTCAGTTCAAGACTATGGGGCAGTACATTGGCATAACGTTGCTGCCTAAAAGTGCCTGACACCCAGAATTGATCCTGAATATGAGTGCTGTCTGTATGGAGTTTGCTCCTTTTCACTTTGATCACATAGGTTTTCTCCGGGTGCTCTTGTTTCCTTCCACATTCCAAATGTGTGCAGGAACCTTTGTCAGACCCAACCCAAAATGTAATATTTTCCTTTTGTCCAGAGATTCTGTCTGGCCTGTTGAGTTACTCCAGCTTTTTGTGTCTATCTACAGTTTAAACCAGCATCTGCAGTTCCTTCCTACACACACGATACAATACGATAGAACTATATTAATCCCAGGAGGGAAATTGTGTGTGTGTGTGGGTATATACAGTGGCTTGCAAAAGTTTTCATACTCGTTGAACCTTTCCACATTTTGTCACGTTACAACCACAAACGTAAGTGTATTTTATTGGGATTTTATGTGATAGACCAACACAAAGTGGCACATAATTATGAAGTGGAAGGAAAAATATACATGGTTTTCAAATTTTTTACAAATAAAAAACTGAAAAGTGTGGCGTGCAAAAGTATTCAGCCCCTTTACTCTGATACCCCTAAATAAAATCCAGTGCAACCAATTGCCTTCAGAAGTCACCTAATTAGTAAATAGAGTCCACTTGTGTGTAATCTAATCTCAGTACAAAATACAGCTGTTCTGTGAAGGCCTCAGAGGTTTGTTAGAGAACATTAGTGAACAAACAGCATCATGAAGCCCAAGGAACCCACCAGACAGGTCAGGGATAAAGTTGTGGAGAAATTTAAAGCAGGGTTAGGTTATAAAAAAATATCCCAAGCTTTGAACATCTCACGGAGCACTGTTCAATCCATCATCCGAAAATGGAAAGAGTATGGCACCACTGCAAACCTACCAAGACATGGCCGTTCACCTAAACTGACAGGCCGGGCAAGGACAGCATTGATCAGAGAAGTAGCCAAGAGGCCCATGGTAACTCTGGAGGAGCTGCAGAGATCCACAGTTCAGGTGGGAGAATCTGTCCACAGGACAACTATTAGTCGTGCACTCCACAAATCGGGCCTTTATGTAAGAGTGGCAAGAAGAAAGCCATTGTTGAAATAAGAAGTCCCGTTTGCAGTTTGCCACAAGCCATGTGGGGGACACAGCAAACATGTGGAGGAAGGTGCTCTGGTCTGATGAGACCAAAATTGAAGTTTTTGGCCTAAATGCAAAACGCTATGTGTGGTGGAAAACTAACACTGCACATCACCCTGAACACACCATCCCCACTGTGAAACATGGTGGTGGCAGCATCATGCTGTGGGGATGCTTTTCTTCAGCAGGGACAGGGAAGTTGGTCAGAGTTGATGGGAAGATGGATGGAACAATACAGGGCAATCTTGGAAGAAAACCTGTTAGAGTCCGCAAAAGACTTGAGACTGGGGCGGAGGTTCACCTTCCAGCAGGGCAACGACCCTAAACATCCAGCCAGAGCTACAATGGAATGGTTTAGATCAAAGCATATTCATGTGTTAGAATGATCCAGTCAAAGTCCAGACCTAAATCCAATTGAGAATCTCTGGCAAGACTTGAAAATTGCTGTGCACAGACGCTCTCCATCTAATCTGACTGACCTTGAGCTATTTTGCAAAGAAGAATGGGCAAAAATTTCAGTCTCTAGATGTGCAAAGCTGGTAGAGACATACCCCAAAAGACTTGCAGCTGTAATTGCAGCGAAAGGTGGTTCTACAAATTATTGACTCGGTGGGGGCTGAATACTTTTGCACGCCACACTTTTCAGTTTTTTATTTGTAATAACATTTGGAAACCATGTATCATTTTCCTTCCACTTCACAATTATGCACCACTTTGTGTTGGTCTGTCACATAAAATCCCAATAAAATACATTTACATTTGTGGTTGTAACGTGATAAAATGTGGAAAAGTTCAAGGGGTATGAAAACTTTTGCAAGCCACTGTATATTACACACACACACACATTATAGATATATATATATAATTCCACACTGTATCTTTAAATTAAACTAAAAACACTAAAACTAGAGGGAGTCTAAAGAACGGTCTCTACTCAAAACGTCACCAAATGTCTTCTATCCAGAGATGCTGGCTGCTCCATGGAGTTCCCCCACACAATTAAAGCAAGGAATAGTCTTCACCCTACCATAGTTATCCAACCAGACGTAACTAAATTTAAGGTAGGTCTTTTTTCCCCAAGAACCTTTTTTTGCTTCAGTCCAAGTCAAGAGTCAAGAGAGTTTTATTATCATGTGTCCCAGATAGGCCAATGACATTCTTGCTTGCTGCAGCACAACAGAATATGTAAACATAATACAGAACAGGAGGTAAAGGTTCAGTGCGTCTATATAGCATAGACCATATATATATATATACACAGTAAATACACAGATAAAGTGCAATAGGCTGTTATTGTTCAGAGTTTGGAGTTTGGTGGTGGACCCTCCAACACCTCCAGTTTAAATTCCATTTGGAATATTTTTGGAGGACCAGGAAACCAAGAAGAAAGAGTTACTCCAGGGAGTTTCTCCAGCTCCAGGGAGTGATTCTGCGTTGGTTTTCAGCGGTCGCGGTGAGGCGGCAACCGGACAGCAATGGTGGCCAGATCTCCCACAATGCAAAGGGAGGGAGAAAGTGCCTGGCGCCAACCAGTTGCCGTGGCAGTGTGCATGTGCAGGGCGGCAGATGCTGTGCTGGCCGTGGTTGTGCACATGTGCAGGGGGAGGATGTGCAGGCCGTGGCAGTGCGCATGTGTAAGGCGGCCGGTTGTGCCGGTGGATGAGGAGCGGAGAGTCGGCGGCCTGGACACGAATAGCGGGCAGAGACGGAGAGATAGAGAGGGGGGCCCGCTCAGAGTTGAACGGCAGGTGTCTCGGGTGCTTGCCAAGCCGGGCACGGCTTTTAGGTGGCCCGGCGGGACTTTAGGTGGCCATTGGCACCCGGGCAACCGTTAATTTCGAACCCTGCTTAGCTATTCCTCTTTCCTCTTTAAGTATCAGCTGAACTATAAATATCAGCTCATTGTTTACTGATCATTTCATGTCGAATTCTGTTTGCTTATCATTCTAGATTCACTGACTTCAATTGACTCCTGATTTACTGATGCTTCAATTAAAATGACCCAAATCTTTCTATGTGGCCCTTCCCGAACCTTTTTGTCCATCATTGGCTCTTAATATGGTTAGAGGACTGGATTGTTAGGAGCGAATAGAGCTACATCAAATAACGGGGAATTACTGAGGAAATGATTTGAAAGTTTTATTATCTGCAGGGCCAAAACAGGTGTGCCTTCTTATCTGAGGAAGGATGAGCAAACCTTGGGTATGGGATGAGGTTGCTGGGATAGTGGGGAGTGGTGATAGGAACAGAACGTTGAATAACGTGAGGATAAAGTGTATTTTGGTGGGTCAGCTTTTCTATTTCCCACTTCTGTGTTTGTAGGAGGATGTGTCCTTCAGTGGTTACACAAAGCATCTTGTTTCGCAAAAGGATCCCGTCCCACTAACGGCAGCAGAAGAAGAGCTACAGAAGATTAAGGTAAATGAGCTAAATATAATAAAAAGGAACTACAAATTCTGGTTGATGCTAAAGATAGGCATAGACTGCTGGAGAAGCTCAGCGGGTCGGGCAGCATCTCTGGAGAAAAGGGATAGGGGAGATTTCGGGTCAAGCGCTTCTTCAAGCTGATTGACTGGGGGTGGGGGAGCGAAACTGGACGCAAGGGAAAAAAAACAGGACAAATCGGGGTCGGCAACAGATGACTGCGGGCAAGGAGGTTCCCCAATAGTCCAGTTGTTCGCTAGAGATGGTGTGAGTGCAAGAGGGATACATTGTTAAGGGCCTGTCCTACCAGCATCCGACTCCATGCGATGAGCGCGATCAAACTAGAAGCGGGGGCCGCGTGGAGGTCGGGTGATCCCTGTACAGGGCCGTTCCCACCAGCATGCGGCAAGCACGACCAAACCGGCAGCGGGGGCGAACTTGGAGCAAAGTCTTAAAGGTAAGTTCGCCAGGACAGAGAGGGGCACACAGAGAGGGGCACAGAGGCACACACACAGAGGGCCATGGAGCCACACACATAGAGGGTCACGGAGGCACCTACAGAGAGGGTCACGGAGGCACGATGTCGAGGCGGTGTGTAATGCGTCGAAGCGACTGCGAGCCGACAAGCTGTTGCCGCGCGGAATTTTTGAACATGTTCAGTTTTTCGGAGCCCCGCGCGATGTCGGGACGAACTTTGCACAATCCCGCACGGCTCCGGCGATCGAAGTGGGACCGGCCCCACGATGCCGGATGGCTCAAGCGACCACGTTAGGTCGCGCTCATCGCATAGAGTTGCATGCTGGTGGGACAGGCCCTTTACAAATTCAGCGACCGTTTGGCTGAACACTCGCGCTTGGTAAGTAAGTTTATTGGCCAAGTATTCATATACAAGGAATTTGCCTTGGTGCTCCGCCCACAAGTAACAACATGACATACAGTGACAGTTATGTATGACTCAGAAAACACTAAACATTAATAATAATAAAACATTAATGATAAAACACCATTGATCAAGCATGTGAACCAGCCAAATACCAGATCAAAGGGAGGCTACAGATTTTTGGCTGTTGAGTAGAGAAACTATTCGTGGATAAAAACTGTTTTTATGTCTGGCTGTGGCAGCTTTGAGTCCGGAGTCGCCTTCCAGAGGGAAGTGATTCAAATAATTTGTGGCCGGGGTGAGAGGGGTCAGAGCTGATCTTGCCCGCTCACTTCCTGGCCCTTGCAGTGTACAGTTCATCAATGGAGGAATTGGTGTGCCAAGGGCTACTGGATCTCTTGGGTGCTAAGCACTTTAACTCCTCCAACCAATCCAATACTCAGCTTTTTGTACTCGGCCTCCTCCATTGTCGTATATTGAACGAACAGCACCTCATATTTGGCTTGGGTGGTTTACAGCGCAGCGGTATGAACGTTGAATTTTTCAATTTTGGGTACGTTCTACAAACACCTTCCTCCCCAACCCTCCCTCTTATTGTTGTTTTCTCCGAGTGTCAGAGGCTGAGAGGAGACCCAATAGGCATTCATTAAATTCTAAGAGGCATATCTAGGATAGACAATCTTTTTGCTAGGGTAGAGATGTCAAATACTAGAGGGTATAGCTTTAAGGTGAGAGGGGGAATATTCAAAGGTGTGGGGCAAGAGGTGCCTGAATTATGCTGCGTGGGGCATTGGTGAAAGCAGACCTGATAGTAACATTTAGACGAGCATGAAAACAAGCAAAGAATGGAGGGTCACAGATCATGAGCAGGCAGATAGGGTTAGTTTAACTTGGCATCATGTTCGGCAGACATTGTGGGGCCAAAGGGCCTATTTCTAGTTCGTAATAGTCAATGCTAACTTTGTGAGTTGGGAAAACAATCCTAATTTTCCTTGTAGTACTTAATTTTGTTTAGTTAAATCTGTTTCCCTATTATTGATCTACCTGCCAAGCAAAATGGGTGTTTTTATGTTTAATTTGTGTAGGTCTCTCATACTTTACATAACATGATTAAAAACTCGTCTTTATTTTTTTTTAAAGTCCTTTATTTAAAAAAAAAAAAATCTATCACAGCTAGAATTCATAAGGTCATAAATGATAAGAGCAGAATTAGGCCATTCAGCTCATCAAGTCTACTCCACCATTCAATCATGGCTGATCTATGTCTCCCTCCAAACCACGTTCTCCTGCCTTCTCTCCATAACCCCTGACACCTGTACTAATCAAGAATCTATATATCTCTGCCATAAAAATATCCATTGACTTGGCCTCCACAGCCTACTGTGGCAAAGAATTTCACAGATTCACCACCCTCTGACTAAAGACATTCCACCTCATCTCCACCCTAAAGGAATGTCCTTTAATTCTGAGGCTATGACCTCTGACCCTAGACTCTCCCACTAGTGGAAACATCCTCTCCACATGCAATCTATCCAAGCCTTTCGCTATTCGGTAAATTTCAATGAGGACCCCTCATCCTTCTAAACTTCAGCGAGTACAGGCCCAGTGCCAAGCCTGACAACAGTTAGCCTTTCTGGAGCCCTCTAGGTATCCAGTCTTTCTCCGGTGAGGTGACTTGAACTGAATGCAGTCTATCGGTTGTAGTATATTTCAGTAGTTCTTGCATGATCACACTGTTCTTGCAGTTCATGGCTTGGCCAACAAAGGCTTGTGTCCTTTTAACTGAAGAGCAGTGAATGTTCCTTCCAAAATACCTGTTATTCGAAACCATACTCTTCTGTTCTTTGGTGTGTACTACCTTTCTTTGTTTCCTTTCCCAAGTTTATTACTTTGAACTTTTCTGGATTGAATTGCATTTGTTACGTACACTCCTTGTAATTCCATTGATGGGAACGTAATTATGTGTAAGTTTCCCTCCAAGTTGCATGTCATCTTGACTTGGAAATATAAACCTGTTCCTTAGACTTAATAATTCCTTGGCTACCAGGATGTGCAAAAATACTATGCTTGGCAGCAAAATTAACACCCCATGAATGTCTGTCAGAAAATAAAAATACATTGGTAAACCACTTGTTATATGTTTGGCAGGAGGACACTGAAATCTTTGTAGAAACTAAACGACCAACTTTGCAAGGAGTAGCCTTTCCTTTGCAGGAAGATGCTGTACAGGCCCTGGAAAAACTCCATCACAAAGAGCTTAGCTACGTCCAACTTGTAAGTATTTGTGTGAATGGACTGCTTAATTTTTTTTATCTACACATTGTTCTTTATGGAAATGATGTTTTGTAGTACTGATGATATAGCAAAATAACAATAGCAGTCACAGCCATTGCCTGGTCCATCACAGGTACTGACCTCCCCACCATCAAAAGGATCTGTAGGAGGCACTGCCTCGAAAAATGCAGCCAATATCGTCAAAGACCCACATCACTCTGCACATGCTCTCATTTCATTCCTACCACCAGGAAGGTGTACATAATCAAAGGCTCGTCCCACGCCCGTCATTCCTCCTCCTCCCCACTTCCGTCGGACAAAAGGTGAAGAAGCTTGAAAAGGTGCACCACCAGACTTGGGAACAGCTTCTTGCCCCCTGTGATCAGGCTTTTGCTCAGTCCTTCCATATGCTACTGTCCAATTTACCTCTTCCTATTTCGGACATTGGATTTTGTCAATGGAACTTGTGCCCTACAATGCTGAGAACTATGTTCTACACTTTATCTTTAATTTGCTCTACCTATTGTATATGAGTTGACTTGATTGTATTTATGTGTAGTATTATCTGGTCTGATTGGATAGCATAAAAAAGTTTTTCACTGTACCATGGTACAGATGTACACTTAACAAGAATAAACCCATATTCAAGGTATGATAAGACCCCAGGCCTTTTTGCACTTTGTCAATATCTTAATTCATTTATCATTTTACTTCCCATGTTCTGCACAGCCTCAAGGCTGCCTGTTCTTGTTGTATTACCTGAATCCTGGTGGTTTGTACAAAAGCATTTGTATTATCTCTCCTGTGGTTACAGATTGTAAAAACATGGTTGGTTTTCTTTACTTTTGTTTTCACAATCAGTTGACCATTAGTACCCAATAAGATCTTCTGTTTTTTTCTAAAGCATGGAGATAGTTTGTTTGTTTGTTTATTTCTTCCTTCTATTTTCCACATGATTTTGGCTGTGTTTAAGTGTCTGATTTCATTTTGCTATACTTCAGCTTGCCTTTCCATCCTCCAAATCTCTTAAAAGTTTGCTTGCTTTCATTGTCAGAAAGTTCGATGTATTTATTTTATTTGCCCCATATTGAGCTCGTGTTGATGTGACCACACGTGCTGTCGTCCTAGATATAGGAATTGGTTAAACTCTATTTGGATGAACGGCTTCCCTTAAATTGCTTTCAACTTTGTAATGCTTGTGTGATCTGAAAATAAAAGTTTTAAAACTACAAAGTGCAATTAAAATATGTATCACATCTGCAGAATTTATACTGTCAGCAGTATCTACCATTTGCTTTAAATTCAATAAATTAGTTATGCAAGGTCATCTGCTCTCACCAGAATGTATTTCCTATTCATTGTTATCATTGATTAATCAATGCATCACCTCTTTCTGTTGGCAGAAAATAGACTTCAATCATGAAAGTATAGTGTTGGCTGATACATCCCATACGGAGATAGGGGATTTACCAATGCGTGTACCAAAGGATTCTGCACGATATCATTTCTACCTCTATAAGCACTCGTACGAGGGAGACTACAGGGAGTCTATAGGTATAATTTCTTCGCTAACTGCTGATTTCATTGCAAACTTGGAAACTCACCTTGCAGTTATTTGTTGGAACTTGAAATGCCTGTTGTTGAATCCACAAAATAATAAAATCTCCTACACAAAAAAATACTTCCAAGGGGGACTTGATTTTATTGTAAATGCTCTTTCTCTCCTGCTGTTGCCTTTCCTTCATCTTTTTACTGGAACTTATTTTATCAAAGTGGGCATGTTGGTTCAATATAGGCCGTTCTTGAGTTCCTGTCATTGTTACTGCATCACCAGTTCAAAGGAAGTGCATGTTTTGAAGTTGGATTTGATTTCGATCATGTTTCTTTCATGGCAGCAACCAAGTACAAATATGCAATGAACAAATGACAGATCTTTATTAATAACGGAAATAATGGTACAAGGAAGCATTCTCTGAACTGGCTGACATAATTCATTTCTCACAATAATTGTTCTCATTTTTGAATACTTTATAATTAAATTGTAAATTGTTTCTTAAAACATAAATATTTTTGTTTTCCAGTGTTTATATATTCTATGCCTGGCTATACCTGTAGCATTCGAGAACGAATGTTATATTCCAGTTGTAAAAATCCCCTTATTGATATGGTGGAAAAACAGCTTTCACTGGAAATAACTAAAAAGGTAAAAACAAAAATGAAGTGTTTCAGCTTATTTGTACCAGTTTGCATCATCTGTACAATTCTTTAGCAACCAAGAAAGTGCCATAACAATCTCCCAATCCTTCCTCCATCAAAAACATAAGTGGGAATAGCTCGCATGGTCCTTGAGTTCTCTCTGGCATTTAATTAGTTATTAACTGAATCTGTATCTGTTAGGGTGTCTTGATTTAAATCTAAATAATGTAACCTGCTATCATGTATATCTATCCCTTCATTGATATATTTAGTCCAATCATGTGGTCTTGAAATAATTTATTTTGTAAAAATGTCCTTCTTATCCTCAAATCTGCTTGAATTTATCATTTTTCCATTTGTAAAATCAAATGGTGTAACAGAGTGGTTCACCTCTGTGCTTTCAGATTGAAATCGGCGATGGCAATGAGTTAACCCCTGACTTCTTATACGAGGAAGTGCATCCAAAGCAGCTCGCACACAGACAAATATTTGCAAAACCAAAGGGCCCTGCAGGCAAGAGGGGAATAAGGCGATTAATACGAGGGCCAGCAGAACCTGACAAAACGGATTAAAAATAGTGTATCTTCTAAGATCTCGCTTTTTTAAGGCTTAATAGTTAATACTTTTGTATACTGTGGCCATTCTATATCATTTTACATGTATTTTGTTCTATTTTGCTTATTTTGTTTATCATGTCTGGAGTATTGAGTTAGTTTCTGTAATTACGCTTTTTGGTTTGGGTGTTGGTCAGATGTTTGGCATCGCTGGTTTTTTTCACTAGCTCGGTTCCTGAAGATGCTATTGCTCTTACTGTGGTAAAGGATCAAAGTTGTGAGTTTGAATGCAAACTACAGCTGAGATTTAGTTTGCCACCTTGATGTTTTTATCAAACTTCTAGTGTGAACACGTCATTTGCTCAGTGCAAGCTACCAAACTGGACTTCAATTTGACCATAATGCCAAGTTTTGCTCTTTTTCTTATCATTAATGCCGTCAAGTTGTATGAAACTAAATAGGACCCAAACTAATTCTTAAATATGCTATATTGAATTCAGTCAAGTAGTACACATTGTTCAGTTGGGCTTTCCATATACATTTGCATGCTGGTGATAATTCCGTTTGTTTTTTTGCTCCAATTGGATGCTGAAGTCTTGCATAAAGTGAATGTTAATAATTTCAAACCATATGTCTCTAGTCACCTTTGTAATTACAACAGAAGGAAATCAGTTGCCCAACATTTGTTAAGTGACAGCACCAACATGTCTTATCTAAACCCTTTATCCATTTACCAGATCGATGATCATTATTATTCTGATCGATGATCAGTCGTGTCAATCCCAACAAACTCAAATTAAACGGGATTGAGTCGATCTCTAGAATTGCTAAAACCCCCCCCAAGCTTCCTTACAATCACAACAGAGATCTGGGTCACCAATTTTGGGATACCCAGATTCCCAACATATACCATTATTAATACCCGAGGATGAATGTAAAAAAAATTAATAAAACTACTATGACCTCATCCATTACGGTACTCTGTGACACTTTATTTAAAATCAAGGTATAATACAATGGAGGCATTACAAAAACCTTGAGTATCTATAATGTCTGCGTAGGTTTCAATCTGGCCTTGCCAAAACGAACATAGCTGAAACTAATGCAACTGTTTTGTTAAATGTAATACTTGTATAATGGGAAAATCATATATTTGGTATCAAATCATTTATGAAGAACCAATGTCTTCATATTAGTTACGATACTCAGATTACTAGTTAATTGACTACTGTAATATTCTAATTGCAAATTACAACAGCATGTTTTTGTTTTGAAATAATTAATTAAGACATAATGCCAAACCTGGTCAATAACTTGGATCTCATTTTCATTTGTCTGAAGTTTAGGCTAGACGTAATATTTAATAACTTTTTCAAAATCTCAAATAATTGAATATTGTCATGTTTGACATAAATGTAATTGCTTGACGTTCCACAAACATTTTCCATACCATCAGTATGTCAATACTACTTTTAATAGACGACGACCTAAATGTTATGAAATTATTGCCTTTTCTGAATTTATTCCTGTTTGGAAAACTGGGTCAAATTAACCCTTCGCCATTCAGTATTTTAATAACAGTGAGGAGAAATGTTCAAATCGTGGTGATGACTCAATTGAGGTGATCATTTGAAGCAAGGCAGCTCTTTGTCCAAGTTATTATCAGGAATGACCTCTCAAAATGTCCCAGCAAAGAACTTGAAATATTGGTGACCTTTTCACAAATAAATATTCTAATATCAGACTTGCGAGACATGATTTCTCAAGCAGAATACAAGCTGAATTATCCCTCCTGTGATATTGATAATTTTCTCACAGCATCAACTGCACATATGCATAAGACTTGGCAATATTAGCATATTTTTGTTCATCACTTCAGTGCAAGTTGCTGCATTGTCTGCCAGACCCATCACCTTGTACCTTGCACTTGTGACATGGGACTCAAATAGGCCAGGTAATCATGAGGTCGAATGAAGGTGTTGGCAACACGCTTAACATTGGAAATCACTCACTGGAAATTTGTGATTTCCACTCCCACCGCCCCTCACCCCCCCCCCCCCCCCCCCCCCCCCCCCGTTTTTATATTTACTTATTAACATCATTTCCACGACACATCTTTCTACATCTAATCAGCAGCTGTCATGGAAAGAGATTCTTTAAAGTCTGCCTTCCTCTTGTCCGGCATAGCAGATGTACCAGTTGCATTCCTTTCACATAACTCCACTTCTCTTACTATTTTTCTTGCCATTCACAATGAAAGACGCAGGATAAAATGAACTATAGTAACATGGTTAGAAACTGCCAAAATAATTGGAAGTAGAGTGCAGTATAGTAGCCTTTTTTAAACGGAAGAAGCTAGTTTGGTTAATATTTATTAATGATTTGAACTTGGGTGTATAGAATTCAATTTGCAAATTACTTACCATACTAAAACAAGGTGAACTAGGGCTTGATATTTTTTATCCATATCGTATTTTATGAGAATATTATTTGGTCTGAACTGTGATTAATATTGCACTTGTTGAATAATCAGGTTTAACATTTTGTTCTGATTACACTTCACCTGTTGCTGTAAAATTCAACTGGAATGCAAAGTAATAGTTACTCAGGTAGAAATTGTTGTACGGATTTATAAATCAGCAAATATTGCACAAGAAATTCTGACACATGAAAATTAAAACACCAAAACTAGCAACTTTGTTTTATATTACAATTTAAAAAGAATTACATCAAAGTAAGACCGCAGACCTTTCCATGGTTTATGGCTGGTCTGGTATCCAAGAATAAAAACATTTCCACAATTAAATATTTGCTGGTCAATGCCTCATTTCTCTTGATGCTGCATGGTTTTAGGAGAATGAAAAATTTTAACATCATTTAGGCTCATACTGAATCACTAATTTCTTTGTGCAGATTAAATCATTGTTTAGGTTGCACATAAAATTATGTATACCTGGCTATGATACTTCTTAAGGCTCAAGAGTGTTATTTGTCTTGCAGAAGAACAATGACATTCTAATTTTTACAGTTTTACAGGCACATAGATGCAACAAAAAACAATGTGAAAAATATACATCTTCTAGATGAACTGGGACGCATCCTCAGTGATGTGACCTGGGGTCATCGGGGGTTTTGGGTCTCACAACATCAGACACCCTCGCCAAGGCGACCCAGCCGGGGTTGATCAGGCCCCGACTTGCATCCCAGCAGCAACCGCATATGGATCAGCCATCTTAATAACTACTCTGCAGGGGTTGGGAGACTCTAGTGCATGGAGGGACTGGGGTCTGTGGGGTGACTCCTGGCCGGGCTCCTCCTATGTCTTACCAGGTTCAAGGCCTGTGCGCTGCACCTTTTTCTCCTTCTCCGAGCATTTCATTCTCGCCTGATGGATGTTTAGGCCACGATGGTTCATTAGGCCTTTCCGTAGCTTTGTTGGGTGTCTTTCTCACGAAAGACACAGACTGGGGTGCTAACCCAGCCTGTCCCGGGTGCCGTCCTTCCGTGCCGTCAACTGTCTCTCCAGTAGTCACCAAACTATTCTTGGTTGTCACTCAGTCTATTCCTAGGTGCCACTGGCTGAGCCAGACTTCAATGTGAAAAATATACATCTTCTAGATGAGCTGGGACGCATCCTCAGTGATGTGACCTGGGGTCATCGGGTGTTTCGGGTCTCACAACATCAGACACATCAGAATATGCTTTAGCGAGACAGGCATGTTGAGTTAAATAATTTTATTTGGCAAACAAAACGATAATAAAACGGTGCACGCGTGCCTGGCCAGCTAACACTAGAATAGCTCCTGCTGCTGGGAGGAGCGCTGACGACTGACTAGAAAGCCCGCGAACGAAACTAGGATAGAAATTCAGCATGCCGACGAATTCCTGTAGCCCCTTAATGGTGAGTGGCCGTGGAAACTGCCGAATCGCCTCCACCTTAGCGGGAAGAGGTGCAATGCCCGTGAGGTGACATGGTGTCCCGGGAAGGAAATAGAACGGAGCCCAAATTGACATTTGGCGTGGTTGATCACCAGCCCGTGGTCCTGAAGCCACTGGAACAGCACAAAAAGGTATGTGTAGTGTTCCTGGTGGAAGTGGCCGGCGACTAGAATTTCACCCAGGTACACAAACACGATCACCAATCCCGGACCCACCATATCCATCAACCGCTGGAAAGCCTGCGCGGCTTTCTTCAACCCGATCGGCATCTGCAGCCATTCAAATAGGACGAACGGGGTGATGATGGCGGTCTTGGGCACATCATCGGGGTGGACGGGAATCTGGTGGTAACTGCGCACCAGATCCACCTTGGAAAACATGGTATTACCGTCCAAGTGGGCCGTGAAGCCTTGAATGTGTGGGACTGGATAGCGATCAGCGGTCGTGACCGCATTCAGGCGGCGGTAATCCCCACATTGTCTCCACCCCTAAGATTAATTGGGGACCATATGTAATGGGGATGCCCACGGGCTGTTGGAGCGCCGCACAATCCCCATGTCCTCCAGTTGCCGGAACTCCTCCTTGGCACTGCATGCACGGGCGTGCAGGCTCCCGCCCGACAAGCTGCATGCAGTGGGGGGCCGGCAGTAAGAATATGATGGACCACCCCGTGCTTGGGGCGGCCGCGTGAAAGCGTGGGGTCAGAAGCTCCGGGAATTCAGCCAGTATGGGAGCATATGCCCGACCGACGTCCGTCACAGATCCGAGGTACGGGTCGGAGGGAACTGCGGGCCGCGAAGGTGTGGCCCGGGGAGACTCTGGAGGCATGAGGCGCCAACCCTGCACGTCTATCAGTAGAGGAAAAAGTCAGCAAAAAATCAGCGTCCAGCAACGGCTGGGAAACGTCCGCAATAGTAAAAGCCCACAAGTAACGGCGAGAGTTGAGGACGAGGGAAGGGCGGGGCCATGCTTACTGGCATGAGTATTGAGCCCAGATGGAGGAAGGATGCTCAGCACAGCCCCAGTGTCCACAAGGCAGCGAAGTCTGGAATGGTGATCCTGGACATAGAGGCCTCTACTGTCGATCGGCCGAGTCATTTCCCGAAAACAAGCTGACCTCTTATTGCGGTCTTCGGCGATCGACTGCGGCGCGGCTGCCGGTGCGAAGGCGTAACACCTGGCTGATGGACCTGCCCTCTTGCTGCTTGACAAACCACAGTTCGTCGCCCGTTTAGCGAGCTGCAGGGGGTCGGTGAAATCTGACCCAGCGAGGAGCAGGCGGATGTCGTTGGGCATCTGCTCGAGGAAGGCCTGCTCGAACAGCAGGCAGGGCTGGTGACCATCCATAAGAGCGAGCATCTCGCTCATCAGCGCAGATGGCTTATGATCGCCGAGGCTGTTCATGTGTAACAGGCGGGGCGCACGATCGCGGCGACTGAGCCGGAAAGTGCGGAGCAGCAGCGCTTTAAGGCCTTCATACTTGCTGAACACGGGCGCTCCCCACTACGTAGAAGTAACAGGTGGCATCCACGACGATGTTGCGGAGTTCGAATTGAGCCTCAATGTGGGTGAACACCACTTGAGGCTCTACCGCCCAGAAAAGGGGCAGTTTCAGGACAACCGCGTTTTGCTGGGCGGGCTGCGTGTTGAGGTTTTCGGCGGCGTTCATTGTAAAGATCCAAAAAAACATTCGGACTAGTGGGGTCACCATTTTAGCGAGACGGGCAGGTTGAGTTAAATAATTTTATTTGGCAAACACTAGAATAGCTCCTGCTGCTGGGAGGAGCGCTGACGACTGACTAGAAAGCCCGCGAGCGAACCCCCGCGGTCACATGATCGGGCCAACCAATGATGAGGGTTCAAACCTAGGTAATGCAAAGTCCGTGGTGGTAGGGTTGTGCAGGTGGTTCAAGATGCTGGTAACGGTTCTAAGGCTCCTCTACCTTCTTCCCAATGGTAGCAGCAAGAGTAGAGCATTACTGGTGTGGGTCTTTGGTATTGGCTGCTTTCTTGGCAGCACTCCTTGTAGATCCCTTCGAAGGTGGATTGGTCACTATTCATGATGGACCTGGCAATATCCACCACTTTCTGCTGTCTCTTATTTTCACAAATTAAGATTTCTAAAACCTGGCCATGATGTCATCAGGAATGACATCTCTGGCTACTGTCATGATGTTTTCCTTAAATCAAAAATGCAACTCACCCTTCTCTCTTTACCCCGCTTCTATCATGCCCGTAGCACATATACCGTGGAATATTAAGCTGCCAGTCATGTCCCTCCATTAGCCATGTTTCATTAATAACTCTAATATCCCAGTCCCACAAACCTATCCATGACCCGAGTTGGTCCATTTTGCCTGGAGGTAGTTGAGGCAGACACTACTGCGATAGGTGGGGAACCTGCGGCCTTCGCATGTGGCCTTCTAGGCCATTAAGTGCGGCCTTTTGAATGAATCCAAATTTTGTAGAACAAATCCTTTTATTTTTATTAATATGTTTTTGTTCGTCTTTTATTATATTAACTTTAATTAAAAAATGAACGTATTTAAAATACCAACGAGTAAAAGAAAATTCAATGAAATAATCCGGACAATTAAAACACATTAGTAAGTCATGAAGGCTATTTTCACAAAATAATGTACAATTTGAAGTATATCTAATTGAAGTTTCTTTGAGGCGGCCTTATTAGATTACAGCTAACTTAATGCGGCATTCCAACATGAAATTCAGCAGGTGGACTAGTGTAGTTGTCACATGTTGGGCAAGTTGGGCCAATGGGCCTGTTTCCACACTGGACAAAGTCAGCATGGATTTACGAAAGGTAAATCATGTCTGACGAATCTTGTGGAATTTTTCGAGGATGTAACTAGTAGCGTGGATGGGGGAGAACCAGTGGATGTGGTGTATCTGGATTTCCAGAAGGCTTTCGACAAGGTCCCACATAAGCGATTAGTATATAAACTTAAAGCATATGGCATTGGGGGTTCAGTATTGATGTGGATAGAGAACTGGCTGGCAAACAGGAAGCAAAGAGTAGGAGTAAACGGGTCGTTTTCACAATGGCAGGCAGTGACTAGTGGGGTACCGCAAGGCTCAGTGCTGGGACCCCAGCTATTTACAATATACATAAATGATCTGGATGAGGGAATTGAAGGCAATATCTCCAAGTTTGCGGATGACACTAAGCTGGGGGGCAGTGTTAGCTGTGAGGAGGATGCTAGGAGAATGCAAGGTGACTTGGATAGGCTGGGTGAGTGGGCAAATGTTTGGCAGATGCAATATAATGTGGATAAATGTGAGGTTATCCACTTTGGTGGCAAAAATAGGAAAACCGACTACTATCTAAATGGTGGCCGAGTAGGAAAAGGGGAGATGCAGCGTGACCTGGGTGTCATGGTACACCAGTCATTGAAAGTAGGCATGCAGGTACAGCAGGCAGTGAAGAAAGCCAATGGTATGTTAGCTTTCATAGCAAAAGGATTTGAGTATAGGAGCAGGGAGGTTCTACTTCAGTTGTATAGGGTCTTGGTGAGGCCACACCTGGAGTATTGCGTACAGTTCTGGTCTCCAAATCTGAGGAAGGACATTATTGCCATAGAGGGAGTGCAGCGAAGGTTCACCAGACTGATTCCTGGGATGTCAGGACTGTCTTATGAACAAAGACTGCATAGACTCGGTTTATACTCTCTAGAATTTAGGAGATTGAGAGGGGATCTTATAGAAACTTACAAGATTCTTAAGGGGTTGGATAGGCTAGATGCAGGAAGATTGTTCCCGATGTTGGGGAGGTCCAGGACAAGGGGTCACAGCTTAAGGATAAGGGGGAAATCCTTTAGGACCGAGATGAGAAGGAATTTTTTCACACAGAGAGTGGTGGGTCTCTGGAACTCTCTGCCACAGAGGGTAGTTGAGGCCAGTTCATTGGCTATATTTAAGAGGGAGTTAGATGTGGCCCTTGTGGCTAAGGGGATCAGAGGGTATGGAGAGAAGGCAGGTACGGGATACTAAGTTGGATGATCAGCTATGATCATATTGAATGGCGGTGCAGGCTCGAAGGGCCGAATGGCCTACTCCTGCACCTAATTTCTATGTATGTCTCTATAACTATCTTAACACCATGCAATAACAGGTTTATTATTAGTGCCCCTATAATGGCAAACATGAGGATTCTAGATTTAATTATCAAGGTAAAAGATTGCTCATAAAAATAGTTTTCTCATGAATGCAAAAAGTGATTTCGCCAGCACTGCAGAACTAAATAAGGTGAAAGTAATGCATATAGACCAAACGGGATGTGTACAATTTGGACATAATGGGAAGAAAAAATATTAATATAACTTACTGTGAGATCAGCAAACCTCCTTCCTCCCTACCACTCCAAAATATTCAGGTGAACTTCCACGTAACATTCTTGTACCCTACCTCTGGACTTGGTCTCAGGAGAATGCAAATGTGCAGTGTTTATTCAGCAAGGTCATCCGTATATGGACAGAGTACAATCCCTGTGCATTACCATTGCTTCGTCCGTCCACCCATCTCTTAAACTCTCATCGCATTGCGTTGTTTTTAAATCTGCGCAAAAACGGTACCGGATAGCGCTACAATTTTTCACCACCTTGCTCGCCATTCTCCTGTGTGCCAGTGCACCAAGTTTTGTTCCGATCAGTGAAATATTACAAAAGCTATTGGTCTTCTCTCTTCTCATTCGCTGGAACGGCGATGCCCCTTCTGGCACCTGCTGACAATCACCGGCGGCGAGAAGAATTAAAGCTGAAGGAGCGGAGTGCGGTCGTGGGTGGAGTCCACAGGCAGGAGCTGTGTCCACGGGCGGGGGCGACCACCACCACGACATGCCGAGAGCCGCTGAGTGAGGCTGGAGCTGGGAGCCACTGTTGTGGCATGAGCCGGGGACGGGAGCCACTGTGTGAGGACGGAACTAGGGCCAGGAGCCGCTGAGTGAGGCTGGAGCCGGTGCCGGGAGCCAGAGAGTGAGGTCGAATCCGGGGCCGAGAGCTGCTGAGTGACTCCGGAGCAGAGGCCCGGAGCCGTTGAGTGCGGCCGGGGCTGGGAGTCGCTGGGTGAGGCCGGAGCCGCTGAGCCCACACAGCCCCCTCCCCCCTCCCCACACACCAACCCCGCCCACAAACCCCCCTCCCCCCCACATGCAACCCACCCCCACACCCATCCCCATTTTGGGAAATAGTCGTGGCCTCATTATGGTCGCCGAGAATTTTTCAACGTTCCCATCTTAAGTCTCCATGGAGATTAGCAAGAAGTCTCGAGCCGTAGGTGGGTCGCCAGGAGGCCGAAGATTCTCGTAGATTGGAGCCGGTCACTACTCCCTGCCCCACTGGCCCCTGACAACCCCCTCATGAAGCCATCCCCCTCCCCCGGCTGCAGGGCGTTCCCCCCCCCACCCCACCGGCCCTCACCTGAAGCCGGTGGGGAGCGGCAGCGGCAGGTCCTAACAGCGGTAGGCCACGACAGCGATAGGCAGCAGCAGGCCGCGGCAGGGGTAGGCACCATAGGCAGTGGCAGGGGTAGGCAGTGACCCAGGAGACCATTTGGCCACCTGTGTCTGTTTCACTCAGTAAAGATTTGACAACCTAATCCCATCTATATACACTTTATTGGTAGGCTTACAAGGGCTCCAAGTGCAAATCCAGGTACTTTATAGAGATGGTGGCCATTCAGCCCACAATGTCCATAATGATCAGTAGGCTCCCATTTGTATTAATCCCACCTTCCAGCACTTTGCCTGTAGCCTTCAAAACCTAGGCAATGCAAGTGTTCTTTGACGTTAGCATAGCATTATAGATCTGTGCAGATAATCCTATAATTTACAAAAAGTAAAACAACATATCAAAGAGTTCCTTATCAAGAGGGTATCACGTGTGATATAAACAACATTATTTTTGTTACAAAAATCATATTTCTCCAGAAATAGGATCAGTGAAGAAAATTAATTGGGATCAAAGATAACACATTGTATAATTTGTTCACTTTTGTTAATATTGAAAAGATAACCAAAACGGACCAAGAACACCATTTATGATCACAATATAGATGGCATGCATGAGAATTTTTATTCTGAATATATGGTGCACGGAATGTGCAGACCTATAAGCAGTAAACGTTTATCAAGAATACTCTGGATATATCAAAAATGCAAAGTTTACATTGTGCACTGAATAATATTTTTCCTGTGACCTGTAAATGAGGATTCCAGCTTCAATTCATTATGAAGTGACTGGATAAGTCCGTTTCAATGAATTATACACCTGCAAAAGAATGAGAAATTATGTTTTAATATTTAATATTTAAAACGGCTATGAAGCCTTTATCTTGAATAGATGTATCAGTAGTACATACCTCTGTAATATCTGGTCTCTTGTTCTTCTTTTCATTTAAACACTGCCTTGCCGTTAAATACGTTTTCTTAATTCCTATGGAGTCCCAGTCTTGCATCTTTTTGTCAACATAATCTTCAATTGTCTTTTCTTCATCATCTATTTCTTCCTTGATATCAAGCTTTCGGATTCAAGATAAAGTGAAACTCAGATATTAAAAGAATTATTACACTAACTGGTGCAAATAAAATGTTATACTAATACGGGTGAATATCAAATGTAATTCAATATAACACCATGGGCAGTTGATTTATATTTTATTCAGATAATGTAACAACAGTCTGCAAGCGTACCATTGCACCAAGGCCACTGAAATATGGTTCACAATACAGGAGGCTCCATGGACTCATTGAAACTGCATCTGCTCTCAAAGCAATCTCATCTCTCCAATGTATTTACTTAATGAGTTTCTCACACCTAGCTCTTAAAACTTTGGATTCACACACTTGCCACCTACATTGGGGATAATTTGCACTAGCCAATTAATCTCACAACCAGGAGGTCTTTGAGATGTGGAAGAAATCTGAAACATGCAGGACAAATCTACATAGGGAGAATGTGCAAATTCCACACAGACAATACCAGAGGTCAGAAATGAACCCAAGTAGCGGGGGTTGTGAGACAGTTGCACTAAGTACAGTATCACTATACAATCCCAAAAGAAAGAACAATGTTTCCCACAATTAATTAAATTTCCCCACAATTAATTAATTTTCCCCACATTGGACTAGGCATCAGCCTAAATTGCAACAGCACTCTAAAAGTTTAAAAATTGGAATATTGTATTACCAATAGCTGTGGTTCACGATGCTCATCAACTGCTTTAAGTCCTGTTAATATTTCCAGTAAGACCTATATGTAAGGAGGAGAAAGGCACAGTCATACACATTTTTCACAGTCTGTTCTGGAATATGCTAAATCTACATTTGCCAACATTGGTTAGTTTTATTTTTGCTTGATTACTATCTAGGAAGTGAAGAGGAAAGATGGAAATCCAAGGGGAAAAAAAATCTCCTATGTAGACAATAGACAATAGGTGCAGGAGTAGGCCATTTGGCCCTTCGAGCCAGCACCACCATTCACTGTGAGCATAGCTGATCATCCACACTCAGTACCCGTTCCTGCCTTTTCCCCATATCCCCTGACTCCGCTATCTTTATCCAACTCTCTCTTGAAAGCATACAGAAAATTGGCCTCTACTGCCTTCTGAGGCAGAGAATTCCACAGATTCACAACCCTCTGTGTGAAAAAGTTTTTCATCATCTCCGTTCTAAATGGCTTACCCTTTATTCTTAACTGTGGCCCCTGGTTCTGGACTCCCCCCAACATCGGGAACATGTTTCCTGTGTCTAGCATATCGAAACCCTTAATAATCTTATATGTTTCAATAATATTCCCTCTCATCCTTCTAAATTACTGCGTATACAAGCCCAGCCGCTCCACTCTATCAACATATGACTGTCCTGCCATCCCGGGAATTAACCTCATGAACTCCCTCAATAGCAAGAATGTCCTTCCTCAAATTTGGAGACCAAAACTGCACACAATACTCCAGGTGTGGCCTCACTAGGGCTCTGTACAACTGCAGAAGAACCTCTTTGCTCCTATACTCCTCTTGTAATGAAGGACAACATGCCACTCGCTTTCTTGCCTGCTGTATCTGCATGCTTCCTTTCATTGACTGATGAACAAGGACCCCCAGACCTCGTTGTACTTTCCCCTTTTCCCATCTTGACCATTCAGATAATAATCTGCCTTCCTGTTTTTGCCACCAAAGTGGATAACCTCACATTTATCCACATTAAACTGCATCTACCATGCATCTACCCACTCCCCAACCTGTCCAAGTCACCCTGCATCCTCATAGCATCCTCCTCACTGTTCACACTGCCACCCAGCTTTGTGTCATCTGCAAATTTGCTAATGTTACTTTTAATCCCTTCATCTAAATCATTAATTATGTCAGTATTCCTAACTTTTTTATTTCAAATTATATGTATTATTTGTCACAACTGTGCAATTACAACTCAATGTTCCACTTGTGTAAATCATTTCACACTAATTGACCTTCCTAAATTTGATATTTACAACAACTGTTTTTATAAGGATAATGTAAGATGTATTTCTGATTTCTGGATTATGCAAAAACCTTATATAAAATACATTTGAAGTGAATAAAAATTGAATATTGTGAAAATAATTACAGTGAACATTACTTTTTTTCCTTTTATAATTTAAAAGAGGAATATAATTTATTCATTAATAACATTAAACTTTTAAGAATAAATTTTTTTATGGCTCATAACTTTTGAACATTTCATTAATATAGGAAATAAACCTACACATTTGTGCATTTTACATAATCAACCAGGGCAGGAGGGCCCGTTTGTGAAGATGGGGGTAAAGCATCATTAACAAACTTAAGCACACCCCTAAATGGGGAGATACCTGGCCATTGACCTTGATTGAAAGATTGGTTGTTTGATTGAAGGATACAGTGTGGAAACAGGTCATTCTGCCCACCAAGTCGACACCAACCACACCACCAATTTCACACCAGTTCTATGTTATTCCACTTTCTTCTTCAGTCCCAACACATTAGGGACAATTTACAGAGGCCAATTAACCTAAAATCCTGCACAAATTTGGGACATGGGAGGAAACCGGAGCACCCAGAGGAAACCCATGTGGTCACAGGAAATACATCTTTCATTGCAAACTCCATGCAGACAGCACCCATGGTCGAGATCAAATCCAGGTTTCTGGCACTGTGATACGTCACTATGCCGCCCCAGAAACATTATTGTTTCTAGAAATGGCATGAAGGCCAGGAAAGTATGGAAAAATAGAAACTGGAGGTAAGAGAAGTACAGTGCCCTCCATAAAGTTTGGGACAAAGACCCATCATTAATTTATTTGCCTCTGTACTCCACAGTTTGAGATTTGTAATGGAAAAAATTACATGTGGTTAAAGTGCACATTGTCAGATATTAATAAAGGCCATTTTTATACATTTTGGTTTCACCATGTAGAAATTGCAAGTGTTTATACAAAGCACCCCCCTGAAGCCATTTCAGGGCACCATAATGTTTGGGACAGATGGCTTCACAGGCGTTTGTGATTGCTCAGGTGTGTTTAATTGCCCCCTTAATGCAGGTATAAGAGAGCTCTCAGCATCTAGACTTTCCTCCAATCTTTCCATCACCTTTGGAAACTTTTATTTCTGTTTATCAACATGAGGACCAAAGATGTGCCAATGAAAGTCAAAGATGCCATTATGAGACTGAGAAACAAGAATAAAATGGTTGGAGACATCAGCCAAACCTTAGGCTTACCAAAATCAACTGTTTGGAACATCATTAAGAAGAAAGAGAGCACTGGTGAGCTTACTAATCGCAAAGGGACTGGCAGGCCAAGGAAGACCTCCACAGCTGATGACAGGAGAATTCTCTCAATTATAAAGAAAAATCCCCAAACACTTGCCCGACAGAACAGAAACACTCTTCAGGAGTCAGGTGTAGATTTGTCAATGACCACTGTCCGCAGAAGACTTCATGAACAGAAATACAGAGCCTGCACTGCAAGATGCAAACTACTGGTTAGCCGCAAAAAAAGGATGGCCAGGTTACAGTTTGCCAAGAAGTACTTAAAAGAGCAATCACAGTTCTGGCAAAAGGTCTTGTGGACAGATGAGAAGAAGATTAACTTATATCATAGTGATAGCAAGAGCAAAGTATGGAGGAGAGAAGGAACTGCCCAAGATCCAAAGCATACCACCTCATCTGTGAAACACGGTAGTGGGGATGTTATGGCCTGGGCATGTATGGCTGCTGAAGGTACTGGCTCACATCTTCATTGATGATACCACTGCTGATGGTGGTAGCATAATAAATTATGATGTGTATAGACACATCCTATCTGCTCTAAATAAAATGCCTCAAAACCCATTGGCCGGCAGTTCATTCTATAGCAAGTTAATGATCCCGTACATTGTTAAAGCAACAAAGGAGTTTTTCAAAGCTAAAAAAGGGTAAATTCTTAAGTGGCCAAAATGTATAAAAATGGCCTTTATTAAAATCTGACAATGTGCACTTTAACCACATGTGATTTTTTTTCTATTACAAAGCTCATGTGGAGTACAGAGGCAAATAAATAAACGACGGGTCTTTGTCCCAAACATTCTGTAGGGCACTGTAAAAGGGGCTGAAATTTAAGGTAAATGGCAAGTCAAGTTGAGTTTATTGTCATATGCACATGTACTGTGAGATAGCACCATCAAAAGCACATAGGTACTGACAACGTAGGAACACATGCAAATTATATAAAAACCATATAAAAATTCAACAAGACAGTGAAAATAAGAACTGTGCACAAAACAAGGCATTAGTGCAAACAACAATTAGAGAACAAGTCCATGGTAGTTCAGGATGTGGCCTACAGTGCTCTATTTCCAAGATAAGATTATGGTTTTAAGGTTGTGCAGATTGGCTCAAGAACCCGATGGTTGTAGGAAAGTCACTGTTCCTGAATCTAATGGTGTGGTACTAGGGCTTCTGTACCTCCTGCCCAACACAGCAGGTAAAAGAGACAGGGCAGCACAGTGGCGCAGCTTTAGAGTTGCTGCTTTACAGCAGCCAGACACCCAGGTTCGATCTTGACCTCCAATGCTGTCTGTACGGAGTCTGCACATTCTCCCTGTGGCCATGTGGGTTTTCTCCGGGTGTTCCGGTTTCCTCCCACATTCCAAAAGACTTGCGGGTTTGTAGATTAATTGGCTTCTGTAAATTGTCTCTGGTACCCCTAGTGTGTAGGATAGAACAAGCATATGGATGATTGTTGGCCGTTGTGGACTCGATGGGTCAAAGGGGCCGTTTCCACTGAACTAAACTAAAATAGGGCATGGCCGGAATGGTGGCGATGCCTTAGATGCAGCGCTTTTAATGACGTACAGTGACTGTAATGGACTTAACTGAGTCCATCACTCTTTGGAGTATTTTGTGTTCATCTATGTTGATATTGCCACTAGGCCATCAGGCAACAGGTCAGGATCTATTTTACAGTGCATCGGTAGAAGGTTAGAGTATTTGGTAACATGCCAAATCTCTTTAACCTTCTAAAAATGCATGCCTGCTTTGTGATTACATCTATGAGCTGGACCCAGTAGTGGCCATCTGAGATGTTAATGCTCAGGATTAGAGGGGAGATCAAGCAGACATTTTTTTTCACTCTGAGAATGGAACGGATCTGGAATTCACTGAACGAAGGGAAGATAAAGACGGAATATTATCTTTAAGATCGGTTAGGTTGGGTCGCTCTTTCAGGACAGGTGCAGGCAGACATGATTCACTGAATGATCTTCTGTGTAATATCTTTTCACTTCATTCGATCGTTCATTCAGGTAGGAAAAAAAAACTCAAGTACCTACCACTCCAAAGCTAAAAATATCTGACTTTGGTGTAATCTCCCCACGTAAAGCTTCTGGAGCCATGTATGCAGTTGTGCCTACAATTTTATCAGTTAACATAGTCTGTGGTAATTGTGTTGAAGCCCGAGTAAGTCCAAAGTCTGAAATTTTAGGAACAAACAAAGCATCCAACAAGATATTTGCACTGAAAAACAAAATGATCAATAAACATTTTCTGAGATACTTCAACTTCTTCAAGAAAGACAAATTTCAATGTTTCTGTGATTGCACGTTTCGTATTGTTCAAAGGGTATTTCAAAATAAATATTAGAATAACTGATCTGATAAATGATGCACAACAATTGTTCTCACTAATCCCACCCTTTTCCACCCACACCCCCTTTCCCTTCCACCTTTCTCTTCTTCTGGCTTTACATTTCACTCTTCCTCTCTGTCTGGCACCCTTTTCGCTCTTTTTCATCTCTAGCCTTTTTCTACTCATATTACAATCAAAACCCCCTCACCTGTAAATACCTATCACTTGCCAGGCTCTGTCCCACCCTCACCATTTTTCCAGCTTTCTCTCCCCATCTACAATCAATGTGAAGAAGGGTCCCGACCCAAAATATCACCTATCCATGACCTCCACAGATGCTGCCTGCGTTACTCCAGCACTTTGTTGTGTTTTTTTTAAACTGAACTGATCAACCACATTATATATTCAAGGCCTGAAAGTTGCTATATTTGCCAATGGATATGAAAACCCATGAAAATCCCCAAACTACAGAGGCTGCAAGTCTGAAATAAAAGTTATTGTTTCAGATTGGAGTCCCTTTATCAGAACTAGTAGGATGGAATCCTTTCTGGGGTGACCAAAGTCCTTTCGCAACAGAATTGGTAGTTATTCCAGGTGTCTATCCTTGTGGGGGGGATTTTCTGCACAGCCAGGGCAGTGGAATTGTCTGAATTTCATCCCCAGTACTCTCAAAGAAGTGCACCATCTTGAACTAATTCCAATAGAAGTAGAAACAGGTCATTTTCAAGATCTTAAATGATCAAAGGCTGCAGACTTGGACCCAATGAAAATAACCTTCATAGCAATGAGCCAATTTCAAATTTGAAAGGAAATCTTTGGCTGGAGCTGCGGTTAACACTTAGAATCAGCTGGTCAGCATTGCATTGGCATTGCTAATTTGTTTCTGCAGATGCCTGGTCAAAATCTGAATATAAATGACCCAAATTAGAGAAAAGTGAATGCAGTCTGAAGATTCCTGTCAGAAAATCCATTCATCCCATTCTGCCAAAATGGCAGAGGAATGAGGTTATTGTGTTCATGCCCATGGGCTTCCAATATGCCGTGCAATTCATTACCATGTCCAACTTAGAGTACTTAGCTCAGAAGGACGTGATATATTAAAGTCCTCTGAACAGCAAAGGAATCATAAAAATAGAGCTCCTAAATATGTACCGCAATGCATTTGGTAAGAATACATCAGCTGCAGTTGTGAGTATAGGATGCTTTGCAGCTCTCAGCTAGGGAATACTAATCAGCATGAGGGCTGGGAGGTGTCCAGTGTGGCTAACAGCCAATATGTCTATTTTTACAAACTTAAGAGCAGCTGCTAAATATTTATATCATTCATTTTCATAAACATTTATTTCATCTTATCATCTTTAGGAAGGAGGACACCTCCACACATATCAACCGAGAACTAATATCTAGCGATATACATACATACATGCTTCCATACAAACATACATGTTTGCCTACCATTCTAACCTAATGGGTTGGGTGCATCTGTAAAAAAGTCTGAGTGTGTCTGAAAGTGAGCATTGAGATTTAAATGTGGATTCTTTAGTTTTTTTTTCCTCTATTTCCTTTGGCTACCATTTCACCAACATATGTTGGTTCATTTATTTCAATATCATATCCCTATTCAACTTTTTCCTGCCTAGGAATTCAAAATCATTTTTTTTTGCCCCAAATTAAATATCAAAATAACCGTCTTATTGTCATTCTGGGATTTAATTGACAAATACATGGCAACCTCTTTGTCAGGAAGCATAGGAATACTTTACTCCCCTTTCAATGTTCAGTTTGGAATTACCCATCAAATTAACAACAGGGATGTAATGCTGAGGCTCTATAAGGCATTGGTCCGGCTGCATCTGGAGTACTGTGAGCAAATCTGGGCCCCATGTCCGAGGAAGGATGAGCTGGCTCTGGAGAAGGTCCAGAGGAGGATTACAAAAATGATTCCAGGAATGAGTGGGTTAGCATATGATGAGCGTTTGACAGCACTGGGCCTATACTCGGTGGAGTTTAGAAGGTTGAGGGGGGACCTCATTGAAATTTACAGAATAATGAAAGACATAGATAGAGTGGATGTGGAAAGGATGTTTCCATTGGTTGGAGAGTCTAGGACGAGAGGTCAGAGCCTCAGAATTAAACGGTGCTCTTTTAGAAAGGAAGTGAGGAGGAAGTTTGTTAGTCAGAGGGTAGTTAATCTGTGGAACTCATTGCCACAGAGGGCTGTGGAGGCCAAGTCAGTGGATATTTTTAAGGCAGAGATAGACAAATACTTGATTAGAATGGGTGTCAAGGGTTATGTGGAGAAGACAGGAAAATGGGATTAGGAGGCAGAGGTCAGCCATGATTGAATGGCGGAGTAGACTCAATGGGCCAAATGCCCTAATTCTACTCCTTGTGAACTTGTGAACTGTTTCTAGAAACTAAACATACCTGGAACAAAATAGTCTTCATAGCACAGGGCAGGAATGCCAGATAGGTGAAATGATTTAACCTCATCCTGGCTCACACCACACTGTACAGACCCGTCACATTAATTCTCACTTTGCATCCCGATGCTGCTGCAACAACACACCACTGCCATCTGCTGTTCTAAGATGTGACTACTTGCTCCCACACTGAAATTACTAATCCCCAATTCCCCATTTTACTTAAGGGCCTGTCCCACTTGGACGTCATTTGCACGTCACGCAGGTGGCGCGTGAGAATTTTGAGAATCCCAAAATCCTGGGGCGCCGCGCACCACCACGCGTCACTGCCTACACCTCCATGCCTCAGCACGCGCTATGCGCGCGTTGTGACGCGTAAATGATGTTGCGTAAATGACGCGCAAATGACGCCCAGTGGGACAGGCCCTTTACCCTCCAAATAAACTGCCTAACTGGTCCATGACCCTTACCTTTTACAATGTTAATCTATGATAAACATCTGTTCCCAATCCAATGTTTGTGTTAACTTAAAAAGACACAAGATGCTGGAGTAACGCAGCAGGTCAAGCAGTATCTCTGGAGAACATAAATAGGCGATATTTTGGATTGGGACTCTTCTTCAGACCATGTTCTTCAGAGAAGCTGCCTGACCCACTGAGTTACTCCAGCGCTGTGTGTCTTTTTTGTAAACCGGCATCTGCAGTTCACTGTATCTATGTTTGCTTTAATTTGTTACATTTATATATAATTGATTTATTTCTTCTATGATGTTTGAGTATAATTAAAACAATTACAAATACTGAAGGATATAATATAATGATAGAGCATAATGCTAATAAAAAAGTAAAAATTATAAATTTGTTCAGATTAATCAAATTAAGTTTTTTAAAGAAGTAACCAAAAAGGTTGATGAGGGCAAAGCTGTAGACATTGTCTGTATGGACCTCAGCAAGGCATTTGATAAATCTGTTCTGGACGGTTAGATCACATGGGATCCAGGTTGAGCTAACCGTCTGGATAGAGAATTGGTGTCATGGAAGGAAGCAGAGGGTGATGGTAGAAGGTTGTTTCCCAGTGGTATGCCTTAGGAATCGGTGCTGGACCCATTGCTGTTTGTGGTTTTTATCAACGATTTGGATGAGAATATACAAAGCATGATTAGTAAGATTGCAGACTTCAGTGAGGTGATATTTGGACCTTCACGGCTGCCCTGGGGAGTGTTGTAGAGCAGAGTACAGACTAGGTGTGTAGGTATATACTTCCCTTAAAGTGGCATGACAGGTAGAAAGAATGGTCAAGAAGACTTTTGGTACATTGGCCTTCATCAGTCAGGGAATTGAGTATAAAAGTTGTTATGTTATGTATCAATTGTGTAAGATGTTGGAGAAGTAGCATTTGGTGTATGTGTGTTCAGTTTTGGTGACCCCGCTATAGGAACTATGTCGTTAAGCTGGAAAGAGTGCAGAGAAGATTTACGAGGATGTTGAAAGGACTTGAGTGCCTGAATTATAGTAAGAGGTTTAGCAGGCTAGGACTTTATTCTTTGGAGAGAAGGAGGATGGTGAGTGGTTTTATAGAGGTGTATAGAATCATGAGGAGGAAATAGATAGGATTTTACCCGGAGTCGGGGAATCAAGAACCAGACGACATAAGTTTAAAGTGAGAGGGGAAAGATTTAATAGTAACCTGAGGAGCAGGATTTTCACACAGTGGGGGGTGGAACAAGCTGCCAGGTGAGGTATGTGTCAGAAGGAACTGCAGATGTTGGTTTATTCTGAAGACAGACACAAAATGCTGAAGTAACTCAGTGGATCAGGCAACAGCACTGGAGAAAAATAGGTGATGTTTTGGGACGGAACACCTTTTCAGATGGTAGTTGAGGCAGGTACTAAAACAACATATAAAAGATATTTGGATAGGTACATTGAAAAGAAAGGTTCACATGGATATGCATTAAACATGGGCAGGTGGGACTAGCTAAGTATGGGTAGATAAGGCATCTTGGTCAGCATTGGCAAGTTGGGCTGAAGGGCCTGTTTCCGTGCTGTATGATTCTAAAGGTCACTGGCATGAAATGTTAACCCAGTTTTTCCCTGCCCAGATAATGCCTGATCTGTTGATTATTTCCAGCATTTTCTGTTTCATTTCAAATTTCCAGCATCTGCAGTATTTTCTTTTGGATTGATTTGCCAGAAATTGCACACTGATTAACAAAATCAGTGAATGTCTTTTTGTTATGGAAAACTTGGATAATAATCAGTGATTTCTTCAGTTAGTACATTTCCAAGCCATCTAATGATAAGAAAATACCATAGATACAACACAGGAAATACAAAGAAACGTTAAAAACATTAAAGATATTTGTTACCTTTTTACATCACGATGAATATGATTATTTTCATGTAGGTATTTTAATCCATTAGCTGTACCCAAAGCAATACTGCATCTTGTGTGCCAAGAAATTGGAGGCGTCTTATCCTGAAAATGTGCAAGAATTAACTATATTAATCAATAAATGAACGCCATTGTAGATCAATCAAAACTAATACAAAGATCTCCATGTTCTGACTTTTATGAAGCATAAATGTAGTTACCCGACATGCTAATCTGTCCAGCAATGACCCATTGGGCATGTAATCATAAACCAGGCAGGGATGTTCCCAATCGTTGGAAAAACCAAATAACTCGACCAAATTTTCATGTTTACATCTGGAAATATGTTACACCAGAGTTATCATCAAGTTCAAAAATATTCTTACAGACTAATAAAAGTAGCAACAATTATTTGTCGAAACTGAACATACTTTGCTAATGTTTTAACTTCTTGAAGGAACTGGCGCTTGAGCTCGTCAGGACTGATATTTTGGTGACGTTCTGTCTGTGGGGGAAATAAAACAAGATGAAGTTTGTGATCAGTTGATAACTCAGTTCTAGCATAGATTTTCACAATCCTTTACACATTAAAGGGATGAAAAAGCTGGCAGAAGAAACTGCACATGGTATTTTATTGAAGAAAATGTAACTGTCTTTACAATGAACAGCATAATGCTTTTGAAGATAGACACAAAATGTTGGAATAACTCAGCGGGTCAGGCAACATCTCTGGAGAAATAGGTGACGTTTTGGGTAGAGATTCTTTTCTCTAGAGATGCTGTGTTACTCCAGCATTTTGTGTCTATCTTCAGTGTAAATCAGCATCTGCAATTGTTCTTATACAACATAATTCTTTCACCTTGTGTTATTAAACTATTTTCTACCTGCTCATTTAAAATGTTTTATTTTACCACTTACTTTCCCAAGTATTGGATTATCCTGTGAGAGCTCTGGAAGAAAGACTTGGCTTTACATGGCATCTTCAATAACAAGGAAATTCTATAATGCTTTGCAATCAACAAATAAAATCATTTTGATATGTAGGCAATATGGCAGGTAATTGACAGCCATAAATGCTCTGCAAATAACAGTGGCATTAAACCATGTTTTAAGCTTTTTTGTGACACTGATTCAATGCTAAATAAAGATCAGGAGGTTGTGAAGAATTTATTAAGCAAACAAAATCTGCATATACTAGAAATCTGACATAAAAGCAGGAATTGCTAGAAATATTCAGGAAGTGTGCAATTGAGGCCTGACCAATTGCAGATCAACAAAGCTGGAACAAGAAGACAGCAGTGAAGGAATGAAAAAAGATTAGCAGAGCTAAATAGCACCAGAACAAGAACTGGGTATTTTTTTAAAACAGCTCACACCAAAAGAGCATTCACTCAGCGGAAGCAGATTCTGAGGCAGATTCTGGAGACCTGGAGCAGACTTCACTCTGAACTTGGGCACCAGGATGGACTGCCACTGTCCTAGAAAGCATCCAGAGGAAAGTTGCACAAAGCCATATAAATGAGTCTGATTAGGAATCTACATTTAGTCTAAAATAGGTATATGTGAAAGTGTACTCAAAAAGAAGAGAAAATAAAATGTTCTGTTGAGCTGAAACAAGTATCACTAAATATCACTGAAGGGGTGCAGCTGGTAGAGCAGCCATTACAAAGTGCCAGACTCCCTGGTGAGATCCGACGCTTTCTTCCTGTGATCACGTGGGTTTCCTCTGGGGGCTCCGATTTCCATCCACATCCCAAAGACGTGCAGGCTTGTAGGTTACTTGGCCTCTATAAATGGTCCTTAATATGCAGGGAGTGGATGAGAACATGGAATGCCATAGAACCCATGTGAATGGTCAGCATGCATATGGTGGGCCGAAGGGATTGTTTCCATGCTGTATCTCTAATGTAAAGTACTTTAAAATAAATACAGATACAAATTTACAGATATTAGGTTATTCTACAGAATAATCAATTTTAGCATCAAATAAGCCAGCAATTTATATTTAACCCATGAGACCGTTGTTCATAGCTCACATACAGTCTTCATCCTTAAAATAAAATGTACATGTTTGTTTTTAACAATTAATCTTTCCAGTTGGATTTAATAAATCCCAATAAAATTGCTATGATTTAAATTAATTTGAACATCAATGGAATAATGCACCAATTATTTATTTTATGTTAAGAGCAAAGTGATATTAATGTTTGTTCTCCTTCGTAGTGGGCTGTTACTGCTTGCTTACTTGAGTTTCTTTCTGTTCCATGACAGTGAGTGGCTATAACTCAATTAAATGAAACGTGAATTACTGTAGTAAAGGCAATGAATGCAATAGTCAGATGCAATGGATCCATCTCCTCTCATAACCGCCTCATTGCTGTAAAGAGAGCTGTGAATCATAATTTTTTTAATAGCTCAAGCACAAGCAGCTTCCAGGAATTATATAATGGATTTACAAGGTGCAGTTTACCCGCCAAAAGCAATATTATGGTCCAATGAACAGTAAATTAGACAAATTGTGTTGCACAAAATCTATTGCATAAACACTTAATTGTTTCATTTTAGAATCTATTTGTCTAGATTGCAGTGTCCAACATTTTAGAAATAGGTACAAACCTCATTCAGGAAGAGGGGTTGAAGAAGAAGCAGAGATTGACAAATGCATCTCTTAGCACATGGCAACTTGAAGTATTTGTTACGTCTCACTTGCACTTGTAACATATTTTCATATACTTAGAAAAGCTGTTTATTGATGCCCTCATCTACTAAAAGTCTGCTAAAGGATGTGGAAAATTCATTCACCTAATATTAATAGTAGAGACAATAGACAATTGGTGCAGGAGTAGGCCATTCGGCCCTTCGAGCCAGCACCGCCATTCAATGTGATCATGGCTGATCATCCCCAATCAGTACCCCGTTCCTGCCTTCTCCCCATATCCACTGGCTCGGCTATCTATAAGAGCCCTATCTAGCTCTCTCTTGAAAGTATCCAGAGAACCGGCCTCCACTGCCCTCTGAGGCAGAGAATTCCACAGACTCACCACTCTGTGAGAAAACGTGTTTCCTCGTCTCCGTTCTAAATGGCTTACCCCTTATTCTTAAACTGTGGCTCCTGCTTCTGGACTCCCCCAACATCGATAACATGTTTTCTGCATTTAGCATGTTCAAACCCTTAACAATCTTATATGTTTCAATAAGATCCCCTCTCATCCTTCTAAACTCCTGCGTGTACAAGCCCAGCCGCTCCATTGTCTCAGCATATGACAGTCCCGCCATCCCAGGAAATAACCTTGTAAACCTACGCTGCACTCGCTCAATAGCAAGAATGTCCTTCCTCAAATTAGGGGGCCGTAACTGCACACAATACTCCAGCTGTGGTCTCACTAGGGCCCTGTACAACTGCAGAAGGACCTCCTTGCTCCTATACTTGAATCCTCTTGTTATAAAGGCCAACATGCCATTCGCTTTCTTCACTGCCTGCTGTCCCTGCATGATTACTTTCATAGACAGATGAACAAGGACTCCCAGATCCCGTTGTACTTCCACTTTTCCCAACTTGACCATTGAGGTTGCCCATCGAGGTTGGCTGCAGAGATTTTGCAGGGCAATCGTTCTACAAAGCCTTGAGTGCACTGGGCATCAATGGAGTGGCAAGGAGAAGAGCCATCAAGAACACCACAGAGGCAGAGCAGAAGGCCTCGAGACAGCTCTGGATCAGGAGAGAAGGTCTATGGGGAGGAGCGAATGCCACCTGAAAACAAGTCGTGGTCTGATCAACCACGGCTGGGTCGCCTGGGCGAGGGTGTCTGATGTTGAAAGACCCGAAATACCCAATGGCCACAGGTTACATCACTGATGATGTGTTCAGGAGCATCAATAGATGTATTTGTATCAATCTATCATCAGCCATGCATCTGCCCACTCCCCCAACCTGTCTAAGTCACCCTGCATCCTCATAGCATCCTCCTCACAGTTCACACTGCCACCCAGCTTTGTGTCATCTGCAAATTTGCTAATGTTACTTTGAATCCTTTCATCCAAATCATCGGCTGTGACCAGACATAGGGGTTTCGGAGGCTCCGGCAGCGGGCCAATGGACGGTGATGTTGGGAGCTCGTGGGTCCCTGGTGGGAGACAGCTTTTTGGAGCTCTCGCGGCGGCAGCTTCTCCCGCCTGAGTTGTGGGGCTGAAAATGACCCGGAGAGGGGCCTGACATCGCCCGGCGCGGCTTTAGCAGGGGAGAGACAAGACGTTGCCTTCGATCACAGTGAGGAGGGGGTTCACTGTGATGGATGTCTGTGTGTGATGGATGTCTGTGCGGGTTGGGTTGGTTGTGTGTTTTGTAAAATTGTTTCTTTTTGTTGTATAGCTGCAGAAACCAAAGTTCCCAACGGATAAATAAAGTTCATGATTGATTGATGTATATTGTAAATAGCTGCGGTCCCAGCCACGAGCCTTGCGGTACCTCACTAGTCACTGCCTGCCATTCTGAAAGGGACCAGTTAATCCCTACTCTTAGTTTCCTGTTTGCTAACCAAGTTTCTATCCATGTCAGCACTTTACCCCCAATACCATGTGCCCTAATTTTGCCCACTAATCTCCTATGTGGGACCTTATCAAATGCTTTCTGAAAGTCCAGGTACATACATCCACTGGCTCTCGCTTGCCCATTTTCCTAGTTACATCCTCAAAAGATTCCAGAAGATTATCAAGCATGATTTCCCCTTCGTAAATCCATGCTGACTCGGACCGACCTGTTACTGCTATCCAAATGTGCGGCTATTTCATCTTTTATAATTGACTCCAGCATCTTCCCCACCACCGATGTCAGGCTAACTGGTCTATAATTCCCTGTTTTCTCTCTCCTGGCGTTCTTAAAAAGTGGGATAACATTAGCTACCCTCCAATCAACAGGAACTGAGACTATAGAATGTTGGAAAATTATCACCAATGCATCTATGATTTCTAGACTCAATTTCTAGAGCCTTTATGTTTGATAAAGAGAAGTATCTAGTCTCTGTCATAAAGTGAACCCTCCTTTTAGAAATTAAATGTAAAAGATTTTTCCATTTTCCTATTACATCCAAAAGAAACATGTCTGACAATGCAGCATTCAATCGAGAGCCAACTAGATTATGTAGATAGATCTGGTGTGGGATGTGTATTCATGACTTGACTCAGAAATAAGACTTAGATGAGGCAACCTACTAATCACTATAAAACAGGCCATTGCATTACATAAATTGTGTATCATTTGCCAATTAATCTTCTTAAATTAATGATCTTTGAAAGTCCAACAAGAGAACATAGAAGACGAAGTTCTTAAATTATACACTATATAGTTAGTACTCACTCCAGCCAATTTTTTCACAGCCACTGTTCTGTTATTTATGAAACATCTGTAAACAACTCCAAACCCTCCCTCGCCAATCTTATTGCCACCACGTGAAACTGGACGCCCATCAAAGTTACTAGTCTTCTGCATTAATTCATAATAGCTGAAACTTTGAAGATCTGAAATGCAAATTATAAAAACTGTCAGCAAAACAACAAAATGACACATTATTTGCAACTTAAAAAAATCTGATTCAATAATTCCTTCTCCTTCTCTCTAACCTTGTATTTACTGCAGTTGACAGACTTTGTACATTGTAATGAAAGGTCGTTTAAATATTTAATATTTTGCAGATTATAGCAGAAATTAGATTTTTTAAAATACATATTGCTAAATTGCAGAAGCAATAACCATAGTTCAGTTCCTGAAATTATTGTTTCAAAAATATTTTCAAAATTATCTTGTGCTGGCCCACCTGAAAAATATCACAAATGCCCTGCTGGACCCCCTGTAGTTTGCAGTCTGATCCAATTGATCAGTGGATGACGCAGTCAACCTAGGCCTGTACTTCATCCTCCAGCACCTAGACCGCCAGAGGACATATGCAAGGATTTTGTTTGTGGATTTTAGCTCTGCATTCAACACCATTGTGCCAGAGCTACTACACGCCAAACTCTCCCAGTTGACTGTGCCTGAACCCCTCTGTCAGTGTATCAGTGTATCTCTACCCTTCTGCCCCCCTGATTGAACTGCTAATCAACTCCTCCTTACCAGGATCCACCTATCGCTTGCCAGCTCATGCCCATCCTTTCCCCTCACCTCTTTCTCCTAATTATCTACCCTTTACTCGTCTTGAAAAATGTCAAATGTCCTCCTGTCTCCACAGATGCTGCCTGTCCAGTTGATTTCCTCCAGCAGTCTGCTTTTTCTTCCAAATAATAAGATTAACAGAATCGAGTCTATAAGGGCATGTGGTCTTTATGAATAGTTGTACCTTTGGGATGCCTGCAAGCCAGCCAAATGCTTTTTCGAGGTATGAATGCAGAAGTTGCTTTTTATCAAAAATGGAAGCTTTCTCATTTTGCCAGTAGAGTTTTTCTTGACCCATAGTGTAGCAGTAAGTTGTAAAGTGTTGTGCGCAGGATATGTTAGTAGATAGCCTGCATGGACCACAAGGCAGATTTCTGCCTGTGACTGTAAAGAGGCTGTCCCACTGCGGCAACTAATCCACGAGTTCTGGCGAGTTTGCCCTTGACACATACTCACAGCATGGTCGACATGAGGTCCAAGGAGGTCTTTGTAACTCTCCTTCATGCTCGAGAGTAGTCCCCGCGTACTTGAGGCCTCAGCTAGGTTTCGGCGTATTTTTCAACATGTTGAAAAATGCCCGCGAGTAAAAAAAGGTTGCCATGGAAAAAATCGATACTTTTTTTATTCGTAGGTTTAGTCGAAGTAGGTCGGCAAGTTATTCGTAGGTAATCGAGGGTAGTCGAAGGTAATCAAAGGTTGTCGAAGGAAGTCGTAGATAGTCTTCAACATAGCCGAAGGAGGTCTTTTGCATGTTTCGAAGGAGGTCTTCAACATGACATTTTTTCAAACTCTCCTAAACTATTCTATTAGATCGCCGCAGTGGGACAGCCCCTTAACTCTTACTTTGACTTTGGGAGCAGTGCACGTTTGTGTTTGCTCCGTGTGGACATTGTCTGTCCATTTCCCTTCACAGATGCTGCCTGACCAACAAGTTCTACCTTCAGTTTGCTTTTGTTTTTTTCACACAAGATTCCAACATCTGCAGTATCTTATGCCTTCTGTCATTAAAGTTCTTTGCACAAGAAAGCACCCCATGCAGATTCCTCTACACACCCTGGGAGGACTTTGCTATCTTTTCATTTTTTGAGATTGGCATTGTAGCATTGATGGGTGTGAACGGAACACAAATTTCACCAGAATGTAATTTGATGAAAATTAAGGATAATACTATTGTACAACTTTCATCCTAAATTATTCATCTTGCAACTTTTAGGATTCCATACCCTATTACATTTTTTAAAAACACTTTGGCATGACTTTAACTTTGACTTTGTAATTATTTGTTATATTTTTATGTAAATATCATCACAAACATTTGACTCCAAACTGCCTATCTTACTCACTAGTTTCCGTAGAATCAGACACGGTGCTTTGCTGATTTGAACAGTCTGTCAATAAGGCAGTCTCCTGGGTCTTGCACGTTCTGCCAAGGTGACTGGATTCACGCTCAGAAACTTGTACCATTGACCTACACGTGGAAGTATCGGAAGACTTACAAGACACGGTGGTATCCTTTATTTCAGTTCGTGAACAAGTTGGCTTTGTCCTTGATACTTCTCCTGTTAAATTAAATCAAAGATCATGGTTAACACAAAACATGGAATACGATCATTAGGGCATGCTATCATTTGCTATTACTTTTTTTTTAGATTCAGCCACCATGTAAATCAAGAGCAAATAATTACTTTTTGCTCTTAATAAAATGTATTAGGTGATGGAAACACATAATTGACATAACTAAACATTGGGAAATTAAATGTTCAAGATTAGATTTGATACTGCTACCTCCAAAACAAAGACTACAAAAAGAGATGTTACAATTTCCAGAAAAACATATTCATCTGAAATGTTAAAAAAACAGGAAAAGCAGAATTACTCAGGAGATAATTCTGTTATTCCTGCTCTCAGCTCCTCTGACCATCTTTCATTATCCACTTAATATCAATTCCTCTTATCCTGCATCATCTCCTTTATCATTTAAACTCTTCACTTTTATGAACGTCACTTGTTCTTTCTTACACTCCTCATTTCTTAATATTTATTTAATCTCCAACGTTTACCAACTCTTCCTGTCTGCAAAAATGCTTTGGGGCTTCTATTTCCAGCACTCAGTTTCCATTTCATTAAAGCACTTGTTATTTCTCCAATCCTGATTCTCCAATTATTAATAACTTAATTGTGTTTCTGCTCATGTTTGTTTTCAATAATGTATGTTAATTTGTCAAAAAAATAAATGGCATTACATTATCCTATACAATTAAGGGTTAAAAAAAAAGAAAATTTACATTATAGATCATTATAGTACAGATGTATGTTTCGAATATCTTCATGAATCACAAGTTTTTTAAATCACAAAAATAGTTGTATACAGAATTATTTTATGTATCCTGTAACTAAAAATTTTGATTGGTTATATTAAACTGATTATACAATTACAAGTTAAATATTCTACTTCAACATTTGAAATACAAATAACACTAAATATTTTGTTTACAGCAGTTACAGAAGTTGAGGAAAATGAAATAATTGGTATGGTAAATCCTTTCTCCATTTATATATATTTATACATATTTGCTAAATGAGCATTGGAATGGATCAAACATGGCTCATTATTTGTCCCTTCTGCAAACAGATACCCACTACAATTTAGCAGCAACATGTAACTATTTTGAAAAGCTCTTAAATTGAGATCATGATTAAATTATCAGATGCATAACTAACTTAATTCAGCAATGAGTAACATAGCCAATATTACATATCTAATCTATGACTTTAAGCCATTCAGATTTACTAAAATAAGAATAAGACGCAGCAGTTGGCCAATGGACCCCACATGGTTATCTGCCATTCAATAACATCATTGCTGATCTTTTATCTCAGTCGTATTTACCTGCACTAACCCTACATCCCCGGATTTCCTTAGTACTCAATATTCCATTGACCTTGGTCCCAAATATACTTAGTGATTAAGCATCAATAGATCTCTTCGGTACAGAAACCCAAAGATTTAACATTTGCTGGATGAAGCTATTTCTTCTCGTCTCTGTCCAAAATGGCCAAACATTAGGTGAGATTACCATCTTTGGATCTAGACACCACAGCCAGGGCAAACATCACTACTGCATCCATCCTGTCGTGCTATCAAACTTTAGTACATTTCAATAAGATCATCTTGCATTCAACGAGACTGGTGAGAATTGGCCCAGTCTTTTTAATCTCGCCTCACATGTCACCACTAACATCCCTTTGAACTTACATGACATTCCCTGTATCACAATTTATCCTTCAATCTACTTTAGAGACTTGAGTACACATGTTTGTGACAAACACCAGAAGTTATATAATTTGGATAAGAATTTAAACTGAGGTCCAACTGCTTTCTATGCTAAATGTTCCCGATGTTGTGGGAGTCCAGAACCAGGGGCCACAGTTTAAGAATAAGGGGTAAGCCATTTAGAACGGAGATAAGGAAATGCTTTTTCACACAGAGTTGTGGGTCTGTGGAATTCCCGATGTTGGGGAACTCCAGAACAAGGGGTCACAGTTTAAGGATAAGGGGGAAGTCTTTTAGGACCGAGATGAGAAGATCTTTTTTCACACAGAGAGTGGCGAGTCTGTGGAATTCTCTGCCACAGAAGGTAGTTGAGGCCAGTTCATTGGCTATATTTAAGAGGGAGCTAGATGTGGCCCTTGTGGCTAAAGGGATCAGGGGGTATGGAGAGAAGGCAGGTACAGGATACTGAGTTGGATGATCAGCCATGATCATATTGAATGGCGGTGCAGGCTCGAAGGGCCGAATGGCCTACTCCTGCACCTATTTTCTATGATTCTATGATTCTATGAATTCTCTGCCTCAGAGGGCAGTGGAGGCCGGTTCTCTGGATGCTTTCAAGAGAGAGTTAGATAGAGGTCTTAAAGATAGCGGAGTCAAGGGATATGTGGAGAAGGCAGGAACGGGGTACTGGTTGTGGATGATCAGCCATGATCACATTGAATGGCACTGCTGGCTCGAAGGGCCGAATGGCCAACTTCTGCAACTATTGTCTATGTCACCCCATTATTTTTTTTCGTAGAAAATTATAAAGATTTATTTTCCACTGGGTGAAGACATTTCTCATCTGTCTTCAAATGACCAACTCCTTATTTTGAAATTGTGAAGCCCGATTCTAGACATCTCAGTCAATGGAAATAATATATCTGTATTTACTCAGTCAATTCAGTTACAAATTTTATCCAAATATTTAACATCCAATGGATAAAGATATTTCTTCAAATGGCCAACCCCTCACTGGAGGCTATAATCCCTGAATCTCGACACCACAGCCAGGAAACATCACCATTGTGTCCACCCTGTCGTTATCAGTAACTTAATACATTTCAATAAAATCACGTATCATTTCACCAGACTCGAAGAAGTGCCCTGTCTGCAGTCTCTCCTCATATGTCTTGAAGTAACCTGGTGAACCCTTGCTGCATTCCCTCAATCAGCCCATTACTTATTGTCCTAAACTCAAGGAAGCTTAATCTCTTCCCTTAAAACAATGTCCTCATCCTAGGTATCAATGTGGCAAACCTCTGTTTTACTTCCTCAATGGCAAGTAAATCATTTCATAGATAGGGAAACGAGATATTTCACAATATTCCAATTACTGTGACACCAGATTTCCTTACTATCTCTAAAAGTCTGATCTTGACCACTTTCTGTTTATCTGTTTCATGATTTTAGAAAAAAGCTGCCACTTACGGCTGTGATTTTTGGCCATCTTACTCAGAGTCTCCCTCCGCTACGCAGGACAAGAGGATTTTTCCCATCGATGGAAAAATAAAAGAGTTATAAATGTTAAAAAAATGTTGAGATTCTCTCTGCTGCCCAAGCTGGTGGGAGGGGGGAGGGACTATAAACCCCGGAAGTGTTGTGCCTCAGTCAGTCTCTGCAAGATGGGGGAAGTGGGAGGGTCACGTCGCTCAGTCTGAGCTGTGAATAACACTGAACACATGTCTACTAAACCATGAGTGTGGTTTTACTGACCTTGAGTGCCCTTAATGTGGTTTGCAAATGGTTGGTGGGGGTTTAGGTTGAAGTAATAGCACTGCAAAGGGTTGGGTGGGGTTTGGGTTGAAGTAAAAGCACTGCAAAGGGTTGGTGGGGGTTTGGGTTGAAGTAAAAGCATTGCAAATGGATGGTTGGTGGGGGTTTGGGTTGAAGTAAAAGCACTGCAAAGGGTTGGTGAGGGTTTGGGTTGAAGTAAAAGCACTGCAAATGGTTGGTGGGGGTTTGGGTTGAAGTAAAAGCACTGCAAATGGTTGGTGGGGGTTTGGTTTGAAGTAAAAGCACTGCAAGTGGTTGGTGGAGGTTTGGGTTGAAGTCAAAACAATGCAAATGGTTGGTGGGGGTTTGGGTTGAAGTAAAAGCACTGCAAATGGTTGGTGTGGGTTTGGGTTGAAGTAAAAGCACAGCAAATGGTTGGTGGGGGTTTGGGTTGAAGTAAAAGCACTGCAAATGGATGGTTGGTGTGGGTTTGGGTTGAAGTAAAAACACTGCAAATGGTTGGAAGTATCAATCTGAGAACTTCCTGTTTGCACTGTATATTGCGACTTACGACTGTGATATTTGGCCATCTTACTCAGTCCCCCTCCGCTCATCAGGTGCAGAGGATTCTTCCCATCAATGAAAAGGAAAAGTGTTATTGGTGTTTAGAAAATGTTGAGAAGCGCTCTCCTGTCAATCACGCCATGTAGGCCACACCGTTTCCGGTGGGAGGGGGGAGGGATTATAAAACCCGGAAGTGTGGGTGTGGCTCAGAATCAGCGTGATTGGGGAGGGAGAGGTCACAACTGTCTGAGCTGTGAATCAACTGAACACAATTAATGTCTACTGAACTGTGAGTGTGATGTTGTTTTATGGTGGTTTCACCCTGCTTGAAATGGTATGAAACTGCATTTGAATGTGGTGGCCTGGCACCCTGTTTGAAGTGGTATGAAACTGCACTTGAATTCGGTGGCCTTGCACCCTGCTTGAAGTGGTAAGAATCTGCACTTGAATTTGGTGGCCTTGCACCCTGCTTGAAGTGGTCGGAAACTTGCACTTGAATTCGGTGGCCTTGCACCCTGCTTGAAGTGTAGGAAACTGCACTTGAATTCGCTGGCTTGGCACCCTGCTTGAAGTGGTAAGAATCTGCACTTGAATTTGGTGGCCTGCTTGAAATGGATTTGAATTTGGTGGCCATGCACCCTGCTTGAAATGGAATTTCAAAGAATAGCCGTGAGTCAACTGCCAGCCCACCAGCTGTGAGTGAGCTGCCAGCACATCAGGCTTGAGGGACTGAGCTGCCACTCCAAGAATCTATTTGGCCCACAATGTCCATACTAGCCCTCTGGAAACCAGTCCCTTCAGCCCACAACACCCATACCAGCGCTCCAGAAAGCCCCACCCCCCCCCCCTGCCATCAAGGTTAACATGTGATTTGCCTTCATAATTGCCTTGTTTTCTCTGCAATATTTCTCAAATTTCCGTTGGGGCTCTGACAGTGGAGGAAGCCCAGGATATAAAGGTCAGTATGGGAATGGGAGAGGGAGTTAAAGTGTTTAGCAACTGGGAGATCATGTAAGTTTAGGCAAACTCATATTTTGCTTGGGCAGTTTACCACCCAGTGCTATGAATATTGACTTCTCTAACTTCAAGTAACCCTTGCATTCCCTCTCTCTCCATCCCTCCCCCATCCTAGTTCTCCGACCAGTCTGACTGTCCTCCTGATTAAATTTTATCTTTAATCAGAATCAGAATGCCTTTTATTGTCATTATACACATGTACAATGAGATTAAAAGCTGCTCCTACACAGTGCAAAACAAAAGGGGGGGGGGGGGGGGGGGGAGATAAGATGCACAGTTTCTGCGGCGCTACATACATATCTATAAAAAGACAATGGATAAATAGAATGAATAAATAGGTTTACTATATCCAGTATTGGTTATTGCACATATTGGAAATTGCAGTTACAGTACAAATTACATTAGGTAGACAGATGAAAGTCCGGGGGTTAGGCTGTGAAGTCAGTGCATGTGTGAGTAAAGGGAGATAATGGATTTTGGAAAGAAACTGTTCTTGCGTCTATTTGTCCTTGTGCTGATGCACCTTTGTGTGCTTCGTTGTCACCTTCCCTCAGCTAACAATGATCCATTCTACATGTTCCTTGAGCTTCATCCCATTTAATATCTCGTCTTCACACCTTACCCTTCCATATCTGTGTGACTCCCTCTCCCCTGACTCTTAGTCTGAAGAAGGGTCTCGACCCAAACCGTTACCCATTCATTCAATTCGGAGATGGATGCCTGTTGCTATGTTACTTCAATATTTTGTATCTATCTTCAGTGTAAACCAGCATTTGCAGTTCCTTCCTACACATAGTAAAGATGTTGTCAAGCTGAGAAGATTCATGAGGATTTTGCTAGGACTTGAGCGCCTGAGCTATGGGAGAGGTGAAGCAGGTTTGAACTTTATTCCTTGGGGCGCAGGAGGATGAGGTGTGATCTCAAAGAGGTGAACAAAATCATGAGAGGAATAGATCAGGTAAATGCCCAGAGTAAGGGAATCAAGAACCAGAGGACATATGTTTAAGGTGAGGGGGAAAGATTTAATAAGAACTTGATGGGTTCATTTTTTTTTACACAAAGGGTGGTGGGTGTATGGAACAAGCAGTTGGAGGTGCTAGTTGTGGCAGGTACTACCCCTTTATTTTAGAAACATTCAGACAGCTACATGGATAGGATAGGTTTAGATGGATATGGGTCAAATGCAGGCAGGTGGGGCTGGTGTAGATTGGTCAGCGTGGGCAAGTTGGAAGGAACTGTTTTCACGCTGACTCTATTAGTCTAAAACTAGAGGGCATAAGAGAAACTTAAAGGAGATATATGGGGTCCATTTTTCAGAGATGATGGTGAAGAGTTGGAACAAGCTGCCAGAGGAAAGGAGTCAAGGCCTATGGTCGTAATTTGGGAAAATGGGATTTGCATAGATAAGCATCAAGGTTGGTATGGATGAGGTGGTCCATAAATGCCTCCTTCCGTGCACTCTTTCTGATTCTATTGTATTTCTATCTAATTCCACCACCGCTTCTGACAATGCATTCTAGATATCAACCACTCTCTGTGTAATAGTCCTACCCGTCTGATTGCTTTTAAAACATCTTCCTCTCACCCTAAACCTATATCCTCATGTCTCTTACATTCCATGCTTTTTATCATCGTACAATTATCCATCAAGCCATCACTCAGCCTCCTTCATTCCGTTGTAAACAAGACCAACCTATTTACTCTTTTCATTTTTAAGGCAGAGATAGATAGATTCATGATTAGTACGGGAGTCAATGGTTATGGGAAGAAGGCAGGAAAATGGGGTTAGGAGAGAGAGATAGATCAGCCATGATTGAATGGCTGATGTGCTGAATGGCCTAATTCTGCTCCTATCACTTATGACATGACCAATCTATCAAACAATTGAAGTCCTCCATACCAGGCAACAGCTTGGTGAATCTTCCTTGCATCCTCTCATTGCAATCACATTGCCACATAACATTCCAACTTTTCCATTCTGTGCCCTGACCTATGAAGGTAAGTATTTGTTACCTTTGTACTGTTCATGTCCTAACCCTATTTAACTTCACAAAATGCATCACCTTGTACTTGTTGGGATTAAATTCCATCCGCCAATAAAAACATATTGTTCAATATTTTTTTACCATCAATTAAAATTGTTCCTATCAAAATATAAACATATAGAATTTCAGCACAGATATATATTGACATTCCATGTGAGCTACAAAGTTAATTTACTTAATCTTGATAATATTTTTCTCTTAACTGACCATAAACTATCTATGGAGATTCTCAGGTTTAAACAAAAAGAACAAAAAAAAGTAGCTGATTATCATTCTTTGCTTTGATATTTTTAAGACAGAAAAAAGACAATTGGGATAAATATCTCAGAAGAATCAGAGACTGCGATGCATATGGTTCTGGGTCTCGGGATCCATGAATGCTCCATAACAATGATACATAAAAACAATTAGCATTAATCCATTGTACAGAATAATAAATTCAATTACCTGGAAGCAACAAGCTAGCTGCAGCTAGGAAATGATTTTGAATCAGGATCTCTACAAGCTCGTGGACTGTAGTATTGCTTGTTCCCCAGTCAAACAAAAGTTCTGCCGTAGGACTCTTTCCCATATGAACCACGCCTTCGAATCTCCTTCAGACAAGTTACACAAAATTAGTTTGTTCAATTTATGCAATATTTATCTCAGCAATAGCAAAAACCATAAAGGGCCTATCCCACTGTACAAGCTAATTCAAGAGTTCTCCCGTGTTTCCCGATTCGAACTCGGAAAATTATGGTAAGTGCCGCTCGTAGGTACTCGGGACTCTCTGGAACATTTTTCAACGTTGAACAATCTTCACGCGTCTTCACGAGCTTATCGCGCTTCCCGAGTACCTGCCGTTAGCGTTACGAGCTGCTAAGAGACGTCCTGACGAACCCGCTACGTACATTCTACGTGCTTACCATGAGTTTGATTTTTTATTAAACTAGGGAGAGCTCTTGAGTTACCACGTACAGTGGGACAGGCCCTTAACTGAATTCTATGACTCTGATAATGCACCTTGATAAAAGAAAATACAATATTCGTGATAATGCAAAAGTTTTGGGTGAGAAAATGAAACAATTTGAATTATGCTAATATCCAAGTGGGAATACAGGTCCACGATCTGTCGTATTTTTGAAATTAGAACAATCCAGAAGAAAACATAATTGAACATTCACTTTGTACACCATCCTTTTTATTCACGTGAGTTAGGACCATGACAAAAAAAACTACAAAGGCTGCTGTCATTGACATTATGACAAACAGCGATCACCCCTCCATAAATATAGCAATTTATATGTAAGTTTCAGTTGGTATGTTTCAGCTTCCCAAAACAACCTGCACCACATAAACACTTCAGACTATAGTCCCGGTGTAAATCACCTGATTACTGAGCTTCAGAGTTCCCAACTCCAACCTTGACCCTGACTCCCGCTGCAAATCCAACCCACACTTTGGGCCCAGGCTTCAAACCAGACTGATTCCTGGGATGTCAGGACTTTCATATGAGGAAAGATTGGATAGACTCGGTTTGTACTCGATGGAATTTAGAAGATTGAGGGGGGATCTTATAGAAACCTACAAAATTCTTAAGGGGTTGGACAAGCTAGATGCTGGAAGATTGTTCCCGATGTTGGGGGAGTCCAGAACAAGGGGTCACAGTCTAAGGATAAGGGGGAATTCCTTTAGGACCGAAATGAGGAAAACATTCTTTACACAGAGAGTGGTGAGTCTCTGGAATTCTCTGCCACAGAAGGTAGTTGAGGCCAGTTCATTGGCTATATTTAAGAGGGCGTTAGATGTGGCACTTGTGGCTAAAGGGATCAGGGGGTATGGAGAGAAGGCAGGTACGGGATACTGAGTTGGATGATCAGCCATGATCACATTGAATGGCGGTGCAGGCTCGAAGGGCCGAATGGCCTACTCCTGCACCTATTTTCTATGTTTCTAAATGTACAAGTGACCCAAGCTCCAGTCCCCAGCACCAGCCACACACCCGGACCAAACTTCAGATCCCAGGTGTTCCCATCTCTCACCCTGGTTCTGGCCACACACCAGCTGTTGATATATCACTACAAGATATCAAATGCAATCCTTCTCACACTAAGCAGGATTTACCCAACACTGGGATTCGCAAGAAATGTACAATGCTATCCAATGTTCTCAGTAATACAGCATGCAGATCCATGGATAGCAGTTACAAAGGGATAGCGGATAAGGACATAATGTATATCTCAAAATAGGTTCTACTGGACCAAGACATCATTTTTAATTACTTGAATACTACTATAATATGAAGTGGAATAATAATTAATAATGTCACAAATAAGTTTCTCAGAAGGAAAACTTGCAATAATAAAAAACAAGCTTTTTATTTATTTAAAAGTATAATGTATCTTGTAGCATCTATAACTGGTGTAGTTAGTTTCAGAAGTCTTTAATATCAGTTAAGGCAAAAGCAGAAGTAATTGGCTGTGAAATATTCTATTTAATCTGAGGGATTCGGTGCAAAGGAAGGTGGAACAAGAGGAAAAGGAAGGTGGAACAGAGGGAGGAGCTTTGCCTGATAAATGTTCACCTTTAGACTTACAAAAATAGAGATTTTAGTTTATAGAGGAATATTTCCATGGACTACAGGACCCTATCTGTGGACCGGTCACATGAGTAGAAATGCTACAAACCATTAATGCAACTAAAACAAAATTTGTAAAAGGGAGCAACTGCCAGAGCTTTCTTACTTTTGCTTCTGAGAGTCGAGAATTTAAATGAGCTAATATACCTCTTTAACAACTAGCAAGAACTGAACTGTCTAAACAACTTCCTTCTTAGCTGTAAATTTCTATCATTCTTTGAATGAAATGCTAATTTCTTAGCTGGATTCTTACACAGTTATTTCACTGATGCAAATTACTAAGCAATTAAATAACAAAGTGCTGAGAGTAGTTTTGACTACCTTATATGTAACTGGCTGTATCTTGGCTCTCCAGTGGGTTTTTTAATGTTTACTGCCAACTTCTTCCACCCATCTTGTGGATCCAACATATCCCCAAGTTCACGAATAAGCTTGTGGTTCAAGAAGCGGATGTAGGAGTTTGGGTCTATTGATGTACTCATCTTCCTTCATCTGTTAGAAAATAATTATTGTATGATTTAAATTCACTGGGGGAAAAAAAGACACATACAAATAGTGTTAAAGAAGGAACTGCAGATGCTGGAAAATCGAGGGTACACAAAATGCTGGAGAAACTCAGCGGGTGCAGCAGCATCTATGGAGCGAAGGAGATAGGCAACCCTTCTTCAGACTGATGGGGGGGAAGAAAGGAAAAAGGAGGAGGAGCCCAAGGGCTGAGGGAGAGGTAGGAAGGGGAGGAGCCAACAAGGGTTAACAGAATTGAGAGAATTTGATGTTCATGCCAAGAGGATGCAGACTCCCCACGCGGAATATGAGCTGCTGTTCCTCCAATTTGCGGTGTTGCTCACTCTGGCCGTGGAGGAGGCCTAGGACAGAGACGTCGGATACGGAATAGGAGGGGGAGTTGAAGTGCTGAGCCACCGGCAGGTCGGGTTGGTTAATGCGGACCGAGTGGAGGTGTTCGGCAAAACGATCGCCAAGCCTCCGTTTGGTCTCACCGATATAGATCAGCTGGCATCTAGAGCAGCGGATGCAATAGATGAGGTTGGAGGAGGTGCAGGTGAACCTCTGTCGGACCTGGAAAGACTGCTTGGGTCCTTGAATGGAGTGGAGGGGGGAGGTAAAGCGACAAGTGTAGCATCTCTTGCGGTTGCAAGAGAAAGTGACCGGGGAAGGGGTGGAGCGGGAGGGAAGGGAAGAATTAACAAGGGAGTTGCGGAGGGAGCGGTCTTTGCGGAAGGCAGACGGGGGGAGATGGGAAGATGCGGCGAGTGGTGGGGTCACGTTGGAGGTGGCGAAACTGGTGGAGGACTATGTGTTGTATGTGCCGGCTGGTGGGGTGAAAGGTAAGGACCAGGGGGACTCTGCCCTTGTTGCGAGTGGGGGGGATGGGGAGAGAGGGCAGTGTTACGGGTTATGGAGGAGAACCTGGTGCGAGCCTCATCTATGGTGGGGGAGGGGAATCCCCGTTCCCTGAACAATTAGGATATTTGTGATGCCCTGGTGTGGAACACGTCATCCTGGGAGTAGATGCGGCGTAAGCGGAGAAATTGAGAATAGGGGGCAGAGTCCTTACAGGAAGCAGGGTGGGAGGAAGAGTAGTCCAGATAGCCGTGGGAGTCAGTGGGTTTATAGTGGATGTCGGTCAGGAGTCTATTAGCTCTCCCTCAGCCCTCCCCCTCCTTTTTCCTTTCTTCCCACCTCCCCCCATCAGTCTGAAGAAGTGTTTTGGCCCAAAACATTGCCTATCTCCTTCGCTCCATAGATGCTGCTGCACCCGCTGAGTTTCTCCAGCATTTTGTGTACCCACATACAAATAGTACCAGGATTAGGTCAAAGATAGGGTGGAGTATATACATTTTATTTTGGATGGTACATAGAAACATAGAAATTAGGTGCAGGAGTAGGCCATTCGGCCCTTTGAGCCTGCACCACCATTCAATATGATCATGGCTGATCATCCAACTCAGTATCCCGTACCTGCCTTCTCTCCATACCCTCTGATCCCCTTAGCCACAAGGGCCACATCTAACTCCCTCTTAAATATAGCCAATGAACTGGCCTCAACTACCCTCTGTGGCAGAGAGTTCCAGAGACCCACCACTCTCTGTGTGAAAAAATTCCCTCTCATCTCGGTCCTAAAGGATTTCCCCCTTATCCTTAAGCTGTGACCCCTTGTCATGGACCTCCCCAACATCGGGAACAATCTTCCTACATCTAGCCTGTCCAACCCCTTAAGAATCTTGTAAGTTTCTATAAGATCCCCTCTCAATCTCCTAAATTCTAGAGAGTATAAACCGAGTCTATGCAGTCTTTGTTCATAAGACAGTCCTGACATCCCAGGAATCAGTCTGGTGAACCTTCGCTGCACTCCCTCTATGGCAATAATGTCCTTCCTCAGATTTGGAGACCAGAACTGTACGCAATACTCCAGGTGTGGCCTCACCAAGACCCTATACAACTGAAGTAGAACCTCCCTGCTCCTATACTCAAATCCTTTTGCTATGAAAGCTAATATACCATTCGCTTTCTTCACTGCCTGCTGTACCTGCGTGCCTACTTTCAATGACTGGTGTACCATGACACCCAGGTCGTGCTGCATCTCCCCTTTTCCTAATCGGCCTCCAAAAAGGTACGTCAATTGTTTGCAAAAAAAACAATTTTAATTCCAAGATAGCAAGATGCTGCATGTCAGTTGAGACCACACAATAATGTTTTTTAAATACTAGCGCAAAAAACAAAAACCCAAGTCCCTAGTGCAACCAAGGCAATTCATAGTTTGTAGTTGGTATTTGTTGTGTTCAGTAGCCTGATAGTTGTTAGGAAGAAGCTGTTCCTGATCCTGCAAGTTACGGTTTTCAGACTCCTATACCTTCTTCCCTATATCAGGAGTGAAATGAGAGTGTGGCCAGGGTGGTGTGGGTTCTTGATGAGCTTGTACCTCGTACAGATCCCTTCAATGGAGGGGAAGTCAGTACCCACGATGGACTGCGCAGTGTCCACTGTGTAATCTCTTTTGTTCCAGGGCATTTGAGATGCTGAACCAGACCATGAGGCAACCAGTCAATATGCTCTACCCTACATCTGCAGATGTTCAAGAGAGTATTTGTTGATACTAAATCTCCTCGATCTTTAAGGAAGTCGAGGCATTGATGGGCTTTCTTTATGATTGCATCAATGTGCTGCGTCCAGAACAGATCCCCAGTTTGCCGGTTTATACCAATGTTAGACACAAAGTGCTGGAGTAACTCAGCAGGTCAGACAGCATCTGAGAAAAGGGATGGGTGACTTTTTGGTTAAGACCCTTCTTCAGTCTGAAGTGCGTAACCCAGGGACTTGTGGTTGTTGGCTCGCTCTTCCATCGACCTGTCGATAAAAAGTTTGTGAATCCTCAGTTTTCCTCTTCTAAAATCAACAATTAGTTCTTTGGTTTTACTAACGTTGAGCGCAAGGTGGTCATCCAAGGTGATTCATTCAATCTGACAATCGATCTTCCTCCAATACTCTGACACCGGTGATTTGTCCAACAGTGGTTCATTGTTGAATTTAAAGATGGAATTGGAACTGTGTGTGGTTACACAGTCATCGGTATTAAGTGAGTAGAGCAGGCGACTGATCACATATCCTTGAGATGGCCCCGCATTGATGGTTATTGAGAAATAATGTTTTGGGCAATTCGTACTGATTGTGGTCTGTTGATGAGGAAGTCGGGAATTCAGTTACAAAGGTATGTGCAGAGATCCAGTTCCCTGAGCTTGGCAACAGATTGGAGGGGATGATGGTGTTGAATGCCAAGCTGTAGTCTATGAAGCACAGGCTAATATTTGTGTTTTACTGTCCAAGTGGTCCAGTGCAGAATGGACAGCCAGAGAGATCTCACCGTCTGTTGATCTATTGCGTTGGTAAGCAACCTGTAGTGAGTCCAGGTTTTTTTTTGTTTCACTACATTTTTGGAGTAAGTTCCACGATTTAGACTTCACGACAACAAAGGCCTGACAGTGTACTGCCAATTTAGGGTTATGTGCGCTTTGGAGGGAATCCTGCAGGTGATGGCATTTCCATGCATGTGCTGCCTCTTCTTAGTGAAGTAGTGCGTTTGGGAGGTTTAGTTTTGTTTATTATTGTCACATGCACTGAGGTACAGTGAAAAGCTTTTGGTTGCGTGCTACCCAGGTAAAGAAAAGACTATACATGACTATACTTATTGCGCTGTTTACAGTGCACAATTAAAGGATAAAGGTTACAGCATTCAGTGCCAGATATAATATTAAAGGCCCAAGTCTGGGTGAGTAACTGCAGTCCTTTTTGTAGTTCGTATACAAAAGTTGTGGAGTGAATGAATGCTTAAGGTTGATAATAGGATGCCAAACAAGAGAGCTGCTTTGTCCTGGATGGTGCCGATCTGCTGGTAATGGGCTCCTTCATTTTTTGAGACGCTGTAAAGTGAATTAGCTATTTTTCAATCGTTAGCAAACACCCCTTTAACCTTACAGTAATGGAAGGAGGGTATTGCAGATGGTTAGGCCTCGCACACTGCCTGAGAATTCCCTGCAGTGATGGGCCACACAGTTGTGTAACTAATGCAGCCACTGCCAGATAATCGGGTTCAATCCTGACCTTGGGTCCTTCTGTGTGGAGTTTGCAATTTCTCACAGTGACTGTGTGGGTTTCTTCTGGGCCATCCCGTTTCTTCCCATCAGATGTGTGGTTAATTGGCCATTTTAAATTGCTCTTAATGTGTTGTTTGACGGTAGAATGCAGAGGAAGTCGATGAGAATTCGTAAGAATTAAAAAAAAAGATTTTCCTTGGGTTCGTGTAAATGAGTAGTTAATGGTTGAAGTGGATCCGGTGAGCCAAAGATTTTATACCCATGCTGCATTGACTACGCTGTTTCGATGCGTCTTTCAACAATTTGATACGATTATCAATTAGCAAAACGTGCCGCTGGTGAATCTCATCGGGCGAGGAGGCATCTGTGGAGGGAATGGGGCGTTTCTGGTTGGGACGCATCTTCGGTCTCATGAGATGCTGCCACTCATGATTTATCTCTGGCTTGTCTCTCTATAGGTTACAGTTCTACAATAGTGATCAAAACTGATCTATAATCATTGCGTCCAGTCTTTTCTAGTTTTGCTTCAGATTTTGCACATCTTTCTCTCTCTCTCTCTCTCTTTCTCTTTTCTAGTGTCCAACTAGTTTTGTCTACCATCACAAAACTTGCGCTTACGCTGTACTCGTGAAGGTCTGAAGAAGGGTCACGACTCCAAAAGTCACCCATTCCTTCTCTCCAGAGAAGCTGCCTGTCCCGTTGAGTTACTCCAACACGTTGTGTCCATCTCATTGTGAGAAATAGAGTGATTAAACCCCCATTGTTGTGAAGGTCCGGGCAAGGATTCTAACATCGTTGTGAATGAGGTAACCAGCATCGTCCTTGAGCACCACTGATAGCATTGTATAGTGGCAGGCAGAGATGGGGGATGCGGCCATAATCACCAGATACTAACTTTTCAATTAAAATACAAGAAACTAGGCCAGGCCAATAGCAACTGAGCATGCTTAATGAAATAAATGAATATTACTTACACGCCGCTGATCGAGAAACTGCTCATTACCATGAACATGCGATGTATGATGTGGGAGGTACTGGGGGACGTAACTATAGACTGTGGACCTCAGTGCTCTGATTGGGAAGAGCCAGAAGGGGAGGTTAAGCCAACAGAATTGTGTGTATAAAGGGGCTTTACTTTCCTGACTTCTGTGTGCCTCTAGGGGACAGCAAACGCGAGGCACCTATTCTGCAGAATATTATCTTAATAAAAACTTATTTGCCTGACTTTGTCTCTAAAGCGTTTGTGATTTTTTATATCTCACATCATGAAGTACAAGATGCACTAAATTGTTCTTGTATGCGACTTAACACCCCTGCGAAGAGGAGACAGCAGTGATCCGCATTACTTTTAGTTTTCTAAATGACAGCATCCCTACCATTTATTTCGCCGATGCAAGGTTCCTAGTTCCTTCCTCTTTATGGGGGGTGGTTGGGGAAGAGACGGAGCAGCGATGATATTGCAGTCAGTTACCGCAGACGCGGGGAAAGCGAGGAGTCGTGCCTGCGACCATTTGGCACATGAGAGAGAGCCCCAACTGCCAGGAGCACAGGCGGGCCCCACCGCAGGTAGGCCCCAACCCCCGTTACTATGGTGACCCTGCCTGCCCTGGGCTCGCCACTCACCCGCGCTCGCCGAGCCCGCTCAACGCCAGCAACCGCCGCTCCGTGCGCGTCACCCGGCCTCCACTTCCGCCCGGGCCTGTGGCTTTCCATGCGACGTCGCTGTTGTGAAATGCAAGTTATTTCAAACTTTCCCAGTCATTATTTTTGAAAACGCTGCCTTTTTTCTTTTGCATTCAGACCAACAGAGGCGCTGTTGGGCGGTTCGGTTTCCTCCCTCCATGTCCCGAAGCCGTGCGGGTTTGTAGGAAGGAACTGCAGGTGCTGGAGTAATTCAGTGGGGCAGGGGGCATCTCTGGAGAGAAGGAATAGGTGACGTTTCGGGTCGAGATCTTGTGGGTTAGTTGGCCTCTGTCAATTGCTCCTGGTGTAGGGAGTGGGTGCGAAAATGGGAATAAACAGGACTACAGTGGACGGGTGATAGACACAAAATGCGGGACAGGCAGCATCTCTGCAGAAGGAATAGGTGACGTTTCGGGACGAGACCCTTCTTGAACGGGTGGTCGCTGTGAAGGGCCTGCTGCTTTTCAATATCACTAAACAATCTAGGATGCTGGAAATCGGAAATAAAGCAGGCGACAGTCCAGAGAGAGTAGGTGAGGAGGGAGAAATAGAATTAACGCTGGAAGTTGAGCAGTCTTCAGGGCAAGGAGAAATTGGAGATCAAACCTGTTTTAAGTTGCAGAGAAGAGGGAAGGATAGTGAATTTAGGGAATGGCTGTAATAATACAAAATCAATGGATGGCTGAGAAAATCCCGCGGTGACTTGTTAATGACAGTTGATCTGCCTGGAGATTTTAATAAATGGAGATGAATGATGAGAGACTGTGACTTTTTTGTATGCGGTACAGAGCTTATTGTGTATGGCGTGCACAGCCTAAAGTGATACAGAGCAATGCAGTAGATAGGGAAATTAGCATTTTCCATGAACGGTCTGAAGCAAAGATACTAGAGGAGCTCTAGTATCTTTGGTCTGACGAAGGGGCCCAATCCAAACGGCCCAAGGTCGCTCATCCATTTTCCTCTCTTGATGTTGTCTGACTAGCTGAGTTCAAGTTTGTTTTCTTCTCAAGATTCTAGTATCTGCAATTTTTTTTGGTCTCTGGTGGGAACACAAACTAATATAAACACTGGAAATGCCCTGGAAGTCGGGCAGCATCTGTGGAGAGAGAAAAATAAAGGTAAGTTTACGTCAATGTCAGGGAAAGTTGTGTTGACCAAGTTTGGATTAGCCATGATCTTATTGTAGAGTCATGCAGTGTAGAAACAGACCCTTCGGCCAATTTGCCCACTCTGACCACTGTGCCCCATCTACACTGCCTGCCTGCATTTGACCCATATCACTCTAAACCTTTCTGTCCAAATGCCATTTAAATGGTGCTTTAGTACCTGCCTAAACTGCCTCTGACAGTTTGTTCAATATACCCACCACCCTCTGTGGAAATAATTGTCTCTCAAGTTCTTATTAAATCTTTCTCCCTTTACCTTAAACCTATGTCTTCTGGTTCGTGATTCCCTTATTCTGGGTAAAAGACTGCATTCACCCCATCTATGGGGATCATGACAGGCCTCCACGTGGCAATCCCCGAACGGACACGTCGGGCGACCAATTCTGTCAACATGTTGGACGACTACAGAAGCCAACAGCGCACTATACGTCGTCTGACACACGAGCGAGCGAACCACATCTATTACCCACATGATTATGCACATCTATACAAACACCACCGATGCCCCTGTGCTCCAAGGAACAAAGTCCTGTCCTGTTCAACCTCTGAGTAAAATGAAAATGTTATTATTGTTAATAATGTATCAGAATTGCAATCTCTCCTAGGAATACCAAATGCAAATAGATTCATTATTATAATAATTGAACAAAAACAAACTTCTTAAGTCCAACATCCAATAATATGTTTGGTCAACAAAAATAAAGTAATCTTTAGATTATTAACTGACAAAGGGTCTGTCATCACTTGCAGTTTGTTGAGTACAGACTTAATCCACTCCAAATATAAAGAAGAGTTGCCAGATATCACTCCTCAAAATATTATCTATGTTGCTTGATCGTGAATCCAACTCAATGGAAGGCTTTTTGCCCCCCCATCTGTTTTCTTTACTTTCTTGAAAGCTTAGTTGCAGGGATACAGCTCTAGTGTATGTCATCTCTCCTAGGAATTTAACTCTTGGACATATTAAATCCATCCCCCAACAAAGGGCCTATAAATCCTCCCCAAAGTATGGAAATGATCAAATATTGTAAGTTATGAAATGCAAGACTGAGAATTTAGACTTCCCATATGCATTGTGAAATAGAAAATTTACCTAGTTAATGTGCTAAACGATATTGTAATTCAAGATCTATGTATAAAGACATTCTTTCAGATTTAAAATATGTAAAAGTAGTCTTTTGAGCTTCAGCATGTGTATACACACTTCATTTCAAAAACGTGACTAGAACATACTAGATTAATTGTCTAAGAAAGAACTGCAGATGGTGGAAAAATCGAAGATAGATTAAATGGCTGATCATTCAGATTATTAGACCTGAATGTTAAGGAAATATTTTTAAATTGCAGATTCAAATTGGTTGAACCATTAACAGTTGTTAAATTAAAGACAATCTATAAATACTCATGTAGCATTACGCACGGCTTGTTTATTTCAGAGATGTTGGATAAAATTATTATTTAAAGATGTGGTCATATTTAATGGTTGGTATTTTACTGTATTGGATGCAAACGTCCTCTACAAACTATTCCAAGCAATAACATACACAAGGAAGTTCTTCCAGAAATGCTGAGTGGATGATCAGTCAATGCTATTTACTCTTATGTTATATCAAGAAAAAGATGATATTACTGAATGTAGAATGGATGAGAAAATCCAGTGGAGACTTGTTAATGACAACTGATCTGTCTGGAGATTACATCTCAGTTGTAATATTGAATATAAGCAATTCAGAACATTGAGTCTGTGGCCCAGCAATCCAAGTGCAGTTACAATACCGGCATCTACGTGACAAAGTGGAACATTACAAGGGTAATCCTGCTCATAAAATGTAGGATAAATCCAATCTGACAAATTCCAGCCTAACCATTGTTTTCTAAGTCATCACCAAAAGGGTACAGATATTATCAGCAGCATTATTAAGTGTTACTTACTCAACAAAACCTAGTTGCTACTTCCAAATTTGGGTTTCACGAGGACCAGACTTCATCACGGCCTTTGTCCAGACATAGACCAAAGAGTTGTAGTTTAGAGGTGACATGAAAATGACTGTCCTCAACATCAAGGCATCATTTGCCAGAGTGTGGCATCAAGGAGCTCTGGTAAAGTCAATGGGCATCAGTGGGAAAACACTGCAATGGTTGGAGGCATCGTTGGAGGTTAATCATCCCAGCTGCACAAATTCCTCTTTCTTTAAGGATACATCATGAAAATAGGCCCACCGCGTTCACGCCAACCATCGATCACCCGTTCACACTATTTCTGTGTTATCCCACTTTCGCATCCATTTTGTACACACTCCGGACAATTCAGAGCCAACTAACCTACAAACACACGTGTCTTTCGGATGTGGGAGGAAGTCATGCAGTCACAGGAAGAACTTATGCTGAGGGATGCATCGAAGGTGGACATTGAAATGCAGGGTCCCCTGGATGTTTATTGGCGGCCCAATAATAAAAACACATTCATGATAAAGTCCAACTTTATTCCAATAAATACACTGGAGCATTGCAACAACCAGCTGCTTGTGTCTGGCTTTCTAACTAGTGCCAGAGAGAGAGAGTCTTCATGTAGTACCGTAATACCATGTAAAGGATAGCATGCATATTTGTGTGGTGTAGGTTATAAATGGCATGAATTAATAAGGATTAATCTACACTGGAGTCACCCCTCAAACAGGAGCAGCGACAGCATCCCGGGAGGCCACATGAGTAGCAGGGGTGTTTTGACCAAAGATAGGTGTGACAGTATTGAATGTATAGACACAGAGTTTTTACACAGTTTTTGTTTAATAGACAATAGAGTTTAATGCTGATAAGTGTGAGGTGCTACATCTTGGCAGGACAAATCAAAATAGGACGTACATGGTAAATGGTAGTGAATTGAGGAATGCTGTGGAACAGAGGGATCTAGGAATAACTGTGCATAGTTCTCTGAAGGTGGAATCGCATGTAGATAGGGTGGTAAAGAAAGCTTTTGGTGTGCTGGCCTTTATAAATCAGAGCATTGAATATAGGAGTAGGGAAGTAATGTTAAAATTGTACAAGACATTGGTGAGACCAATTCTGGAGTATGGTGTACAAGTTTGGTCGCCTAATTATAGGAAGGATGTCAACAAAATAGAGAGAGTACAGAGGAGGTTTACTAGAATGTTGCCTGGGTTCCAGCAACTAAGTTACAGAGAAAGGTTTAACAAGTTGGGTCTTTATTCTTTGGAGCGCAGAAGGTTAAGCGGGGACTTGATTGAGGTCTTTAAAATGATGAAAGGGATAGACAGAGTTGACGTGGATAAGCTTTTCCCATTGAGGGTAGGGAAGATTCAAACAAGAGGGCATGACATGAGAATTAAGGGACAGAAGTTTAGGGGTAACATGAGGGGGAACTTCTTTACTCAGAGAGTGGTGGCTGTGTGGAATGATCTTCCAGCAGAAGTGGTGGAGGCAGGATCGATTGTAACATTTAAAAGTAAAGTGAATATGTATATGGACGGGAAGGGAATTGAGGGGTATGGTCTGAGTGCAGGTAGATGGGACTAGGGGAAAATAAATGGTCGGCACGGACTGGAAGGGCCGAGAAGGCCTGTTTCCGTGCTGTAATTGTTATATGGTTATATAGGTGCAGGAGTAGGCCATTTGGCCCTTTGAGCCAGCACCGTCATTCAATGTGATCATGGCTGATCATCCCAATTAGTACCCCATTCCCGCCTTCTCCCCATATCCCCTGACTCCGCTATTTTTAAGAGCCCTATCTAGCTCTCGTGTGAAAGCATCCAGAGAACCTGCCTCCACCACCCTCTGAGGCAGAAAATTCGAGAGACTCACCAATCTCTGTGAGAAAAAGTGTTTCCTCGTCTCCGTTCTAAATGACTTGCTTCTTATTCTTAAACTGGCCCCTGGTTCTGGACTCCCCCAACATCGGGAACATGTTTCCTGCCTCTAGTGTGTCCAAGCCCTTAACAATCTTTCATGTTTCAGTGAGATCCCCTCTTATCCTTCTAAACTGCAGAGTGTACAAGCCCAGCTGCTCCATTCTCTCAGCATATGACAGTCCTGCCATCCCGGGAATTAACCTTGTAAACCTACGCTGCACTTCCTCAATAGCAAGAATGTACTTCCTCAAATTAGGGAACCAAAACTGCACACAATACTCCAGGTGTGGTCTCACTAGGGCTCTGTACAACTGCAGAAGGATCTCTTTGCTCCTATACTCAATTCCTCTTGTTATAAAGGCCAGCATGCCATTGGCTTTCTTCACTGCCTGCTGTACGTGCATGCTTACCCTCATAGACTGATGTCCAAGAACAACCACGATCCCGTTGTACTTCCCCTTTTCCCAACTTGACGCCATTTAGATAGTAATCTGCCTTCCTGTTTTTGCTACCAAAGTGGATAACCTCACACTTATCCGCATTAAACTTCACCTGCCATGCATCTGCCCATTCCCCAACCTGTCCAAGTTAGCCTGCATTCTCATAGCATCCTCCTCACAGTTCACACTGCCACCCTGCTTTGTGTCATCTGCAAATTTTCTAATGTTACTTTGAATCCCTTCATCCAAATCATTGATGTATATTGTAAATAGCTGCAGTCCCAGCACCGAGCCTTGCAGTACCCAGTTTAGACATACCACATAGAAACTGGTCCTTAGGCTCACCAAGTTCACACCGACCATTGATCAAATAGTTCATTGGGCAATTTTACAGAGGCCAGTTAACTTACAAACTCGCACATCATTGGGATGTGGCAGGAAACCAGAGCACCTAAAGGAAACCCATGTGGCCATAGAAAAAACGTGTAAACTCTAACCCTCAGGTCAGTGTTGCACTCGGGTCTCTGGTGCTGTGATACAACTCTACCAGCTGAGTAAATTTTTTATTCTGAGTAAAATAGATTTAGGGGAAAAAATGTGGAGAAGCCACATAAATAATGTGACTACAGAGACGAGGTGGTCTGAAGAAAGTGACTTTCTGTGTGACACTTCAAAGCCTTTTAATCATAGCATGTCAGAAATATGATGGAAGAAGGCATTGCACTTGTTTTTATGAGTGCAGCTCCAACACCATTAGCAGCTCTTTCATCCTGGACCAGAAGGCTTGTTTTATTGGCACAATATCCAACACCTTAAACATAGAAGAATACAACACAGGAACAATGTGTTGAATATAATGCCAAGTACAGCCAACCTCTGCTGTATGTATTCATATCCTTCCATTCCTTACATATCCATATGCCCATGTAAAAGTCTCTTAAATTCCACTATCGTATCTGCCTCCACCACCACCACTAGCAATGCGTTCCTGGCCCCCACCACTTTGGTTTAAAAAAAAAACTTGCCCTGTGCATTTATTTTAAACTTTGCCCCTCTCATGTTAAAGTGATGCCCTATAATCCTTGACATTTCCATCCTGGGAAAACGGCTATGACTGCCTGCCCTATCTAAGTCTCTCAGACCTTTATATACTTCTACCTGGGCTCCCCTCATCCTCTGACATTCCAGAGAAAATAAAACAAATCTCTATGGGTAATATTCTCTATTCCAGGTCGCATTCTGGTAAAAATGTAGACACAAGGAATTGCAGATGCTGGTTTTCAAAACAAAGTGTTGGAGTAATTCAGCAGATTAGGCAGCATCTCTGGAGAACATGGATAGGCAATGTGTTGTCTCGGCTCCCTTCTTCTGACTGGTATACCTCTGGTAAAACTTTTCTGCACCTACTCCAAAGTCCCTACATCCTTCCTGTAATGAGGCAACTGGAACTGGAATACGATACTACAAATGCAGCTATAAAGCTGCGACATGATTTCCTGACTCTTGTACTCAAACTTCTTGTACTTTTTTATCATCATTGCATGGTGCCTACAGTTTGCACCGTTCATAAAATCTCATCTATGCAACAGCACTCCCAAATCTACAACATCCAGCACCAGGAGCTTCAGGCATATGGTAAGTTCCATACAATCAAAATTTGGGAAAATGCCGTTCCTTCATCATCGCTGGTTCTAAATCGTGGCACTCTACTCAAAGGCACTGTGGGACAGGCACATGCCGTCAGGGTAGGCAAGGTAAGCACTGCCTACCCTGACTAAAATTATGAAATGGGAATTATTAAATATAAATAGTAAAGGCATGGGAGAATTATGCCTATGTAAGAGACTGATCTCTTAGGTAGGCATAATTCCCTGTGCCTTTCACCCGCAGCGCTTGTGACACGGGAAGCTCTGTGCAGCCCCCGTGCCGTCAGCGCTGCCTGAAGCCGTCAATTTTAATCGGGGCTGAAGGCAGCAGAAATCCTGCCTTTGTAGCACTGCGCATGCGCAGCATCATACTGCGCATGCGCATCAGTCTACCGCGCATGCGCAGCGCAAGTTTATTGGCGGGGTTTTCAACCATGGTTTGTCGTGTCCCAATGATATGGTAAGTACATTTTGTGATTTATTTTTTTAAAAACCGTATTTGCCGGGGTGTGGGAGTCGGAGTGGGGAGAGAGCTCCTTTCACAGCGTGTGGGGAGTCTGGCCCGGGGTAACGTTGCGGGGAGGGCACAAATGTTATGAATGAGGGGTCGGGGGCATCCACTTGCGACGTTCCTTGCAAGGGGACATGAAATGACACTGCTCTGAGGCCGGTGGGGGGGGGGGGGAGAGAGAGAGAAGTAGCTCGAGCGGCCGCCGGGCCGGACAGCGGAACCAGCCGCCACCTTAGCTCCAGAACCACCCGCTCACCTCTGGCAGCTCTCCATCTAAAAACCTCTCTCCTGCCGCTCGCTGGCCTCACTCATGTCCTTAAATTCCAACAGCGCGATTGAGGTTACTCGGCTGTGGGAATTTAAGGATTTGCAGGAAGCCGCTGACATGAGTGAAGTCGGCGAACGGCAGGTGACAGGTGTTCAGACAGAGAGCACTGCCAAAGGTGAGCGGGCCGGCAGAAGGCGCTGAAGTGGTGGCCAGTTCAGCGGTGGCCACTCTCTGAGCTGCTTCTATCCCCAGCTACAGTCCGTGGCTTCGCACCCGGAGAGCTGCGGCAGCGGTGAGGCAGTGAAGATTCAGCACTTTGTGATAAGTCACTGTTTTTATTTATTTATTTATTTAACGGGGAGAACAATCTGCGCATGCGCGGTTTACATTTTTTTTAAAGCGGACTGAGTGCCTACCCAGAGTAATTACTCACGGCACGTGCCTGCTGTGGGAGTACCTTCATCAGAAACAATGCTGCAGTGCAAGAGGACAATCCACTTCTTGGGGGTTATTATAAATGGACAATAAATGCTGATCTTGATGAACCTGAAATAAAAATAAACAAAAATCAGCTACAATAGAACTACGTCCAATGTAAGCGTTGCTTGAATCTCTTGTAAATTGCCTGTGATTTTTTTAATCTTGTCTTATAAATGCATTTTTAGCGCTTAAATAAAGATCATTCCAATGGAACAGAGCATGGATGCTTTGACCTCCTAATATTTTTGTCTACAAATATTTATCAGGAAAACATTACAGATATTGTACTGTTCTTGCTACCAATCACAAATTAATAAATGCAGCTTCAAATCCCAGTTTGTTATGAGAGATGATAATCATTTATATTTATACAAATTAAATATTACTTTTTAGATTCCAATCTCTTTCTAAATGTAAACTAGTAATATATTTAAAATATTTTCCAAATATAACCCTTAGGGGGCAGCGCTTGATAGTACAATTTGACCTTGCACCTTGTTAGGCTGCTTTGATAAGTTAACCAGCTTTAAAGAATATATTTCAATTTTCATTCACTGTGTGAAAAGATATACCAGGGAAGTGAACATAACTTAATGAGTGGTTTGGGAAAGGGTAATATTTTGATTCCGAAATATTAGAACACTTGAGATAAATTAAATCTTTTAACTTTTTGGGATATGGTCCTAATTTATAAGGCCCACATTTATTGCTCATCCCTAATTACCCTTGAGAAGATGCCTGCCCAGTGTAAACCCCATTCTGGGTTGGGCTGTTATGTGTCAAGTGAAGTGCTGCCTCAAAACACTGCAGCACTTATAGTAAGAAAGAGATCCCAGGATTAAGAGTGAGTTACAATAAAAGTAAGCTTTCCAAGTTTGGATGGGGTGTGACTTAGAGTGTGATGCAAAGGTATTAGGGGTCACATGAATCTGCTGTACTTGTCCTTGGCGGTAGAGATTGCCAGTTTCCGAGATACTGTTTGACTAACCTGGGTGAGCAACTACAGTGCATTTTGTAGATACACTGCAGCTGCAGTGGGCTGCGGGTTGAAGACATGCATGTTTAAAATGGTGGATTGTTTGCTCTAATCTGGATCTTGTCAAGTTTCATTTGACCTGTTGGTGGTGCACTCATTCATGCAGGTGAAGTGTAATTCCATCATGGCCCTGGCAGGAAAATCTTGATTTTCGCTGGATATTTTGAGAATAATTTGTTCCTTTATTTATTTTTTTGTCACTATCAGTAATTAAAGTAATGGTAGCCTTGTCAACTTTGGCATGTGCCCTTTCACTAAAATTCCCTCAGTTTAGGAATGTTACTAAATTTTGAGATTTAATAAATCAAGCCTGTAATTTATCCCATCAGATAAAGCATACAAATAACTTTAATGTGATTCCTAATTCACTTTCATATCTTCAGTATTAAAAAGGTTATGGTCATTTTCATACACGGAAATTAGCATCTTGTTCCATATTGCTTTTCCATTGACTTAACACAAAAGCTGTGATCGAGGACAGTCAATTGACATAAAAGCCCATCATTTTCTTAAACATTAAGAGAACTGAATTAAATTTTCAGTTATTATAGATTGAAGCATTTGCAAACAAATATGAAACATCTTACTTGGATGACCTGAAATGAAAGCATATAATTAGTTAGTTACCTGATTGTAGCTAATTACAAAATTAATGGAAATAGTAATATACACCCAAACTGCCTTGAAAATTCAAAAATGTTATATTCTCAAGATCAGAACTTTAATATTATTGTATTATATGCTGTCAGTCCGTAATGGACAGGCAAAGAAATTACAATTTCTAGCAAAAGACCAAGTCTTTATGGAGAAGATCAGTTGTTAGCTGGTACATTGGCATATCATAATCAGTAGCATCATCATACTCCTCAGATTGTAACCAATAAGCAACTCTGTACACCTTGTTTTTCCTCAACTTTTCATTGTTGGCATTGTAAACTATAAGTTTGTGCTCTTCAAACCATGCATGACATGCCTTTCTGCCCACTACTTTCCCAAAAGAATGTCCTCTAGATCATCACATTTGGAGTTGGCCAGATTCGGATAATCTCTGCGAATGCTGTCTAAATCAGTCTCTTTTGCTGGGCATTTGGATTGATAATTTTGCATTTCTTCTTCGGAGACATCTGTTTAAAATGTAAAGAACAAAAAACAATGAACAGCATTAACAGAAACACGTTATTATTTGCAGTTTTAGAAAAAAAGGTAGAAATGATAAAGTTAAACACTAAAAGAAATAAATACCCAACAAAAAAAGTTCATTATCATTCATTAAATCAATTCATCTAATCAATTAAACTAATCTAAATTCAATTACTAGATCTAAACATCTATCAATTTCTTAAGAAAAGGCTTTTTTTTTTTAATAGCCCAAGTATCCAAATATCAAATAACAAAGTGATCCCATTCACACAAGAATACACAAAATAGCATGACTTTAAAATCTCACTTTGTCATCAATTTATATGCCAAACGGAAGGAATTTAATATTTAATCCCTATAAATTAATCCAGAGACATCCACCCTCAAGATAATCAAAATAATTATTTTTTGCACAATACATCTGACTAAAACTGTACTGTGGATATTTAGTATGAAAATATTGATCATGGATAGATAACACAAAATATAGATGATTTGGATGTTCTAATGACATAATTGTGCAAAATAAGAATGAATTTGATTATCTTGAGAGTGGATGTTTCTGGAATGTGATCGATTGGAATGTTGCCGTTGCCATAAAATTTTAAGCTCATATCGGCAGGCAAGACATGGCCGATTCGTATGGGGGCCTAAATAATTGCATCATAAGATTAAAATGAAGCCACACCAATTAGCAAGATAATATGTTAAATAAATGACATACCTTTTGTTTTGTCCTGCACTTGCAATCCGTGATGTTGAAGGCGTTGAAGTCATTAGAAGTTGTCTTTAACTTCAATCCAGCGATGCAATCGTCCAGCAAATTTTTAAAAACAAAACGGGGAACAGAAGTGCGAACGATTTTTCTTCATTAGCTAGCAACCCGAGGAAATTCCGCTCTGACAACCAATAGAAACCTGCATTTTAATCCCCCCCCAAGCGTCCAGAATCGCACGCACAGGTAGCAGGGAAATCTGGAGCGCCACTGATGGTAGGTTTTTGTAAAAACGCTACTCAGTTCTCTCTACTTCTCTGTAGTTTATAATACACTTATTTTCAGACATTTTCATTTCCGATGAAGGATTATTGACCTGAAATGTAGATTCTCCTCCTCTCTCCATGGATGTATCTGAACTGCCAAGTGATTTTCGTATTGCTGCGTTTTTCCCATCTGTACTTCTGACACTATCATGACCATGTAACTGGGAGATACACTAAAACCCATTAGAATGCTGCAGCTCAATTATCACATGACATTAGTTCATCAATTGTGTTACATTATTGAAGTTTCAGTTCACAAATCTGCTACAGATATGGAGTGTTAGTGCAGAAGAGGATGAGAGTGGATCTAAGGTACACAGAATTAAGAGAGGCATAAATATGGCAGATACGAAGAAACTACCCAGGGATGTCTGAGGACAGAAATCTAAGGTGAAGTTTACAAGCAATCTAAGGAAGATGTTTTCATCCAGTAGGTGGTTGAGGTTCGGAATGCACTGCCTGAGAAGACGGCGGAAGCATACACATTCATGTCATTTAAGAAACACCTCGAAGAACACAAATCACTATGGCATTGTAGGCTACAGACCAAAAAAAAACAAAGTGTTGGATTAACTCAGCAGGCCAGACAGCTGTGAGTGGAAGGAAATGGACAAATATGTTTCAGGTTGGAAATCTTCTTCAGATATTCAATGACTGCGTCACACTGTGTGATAGGATCATGTGCAAAGATCACCCCTTCAAAAATAAAAACGTACCCCCAGCTTAGTTAGAACTGACAAAGTCATCAATTGTATTCAATGTTTCTACATGTTGACTTCCAAAAGCATTCAAAACTCATTACAATAATTTAAAACATTGGAAAAAATTATAATTTTTAAAAGCTTATGACCTAAAACAATATAATAAAACAAAGTGCTTGAATAACAGACTGGTGAGTCTGAAGAGAGATTCGGCCCAATATGTCACCTATCCATGTTCTCCAAAGATGCTGCCTGACTTGCTGAGTTACTCCAGAACTTTATGTCTTTTTTTGTAAACCAGCTTCGGGTCTTTATGTCAATTTATGGCATGTTGATCTTGACGCTTGTAAGAACTTCTTAGTACCTGTTTTCCATGCTTCATTTGGGCAATGAACAAATAATGTCAGTTCCTTTTGCAGGAAAGGGTTATTTAGGTCTATTAGGTTTTTTTTGCTAGAATATTATTTCTAAACTAGAATAAGTGGGACCCGTTGGGTCCCAGCTTCACATGGGAGGGCTGGTCCCCCAACGCAATATTCCACCTCTCCACCAATTCCAATATTGCTGGACAGTGGGAGGTGGGGGGCTTTCTGTAGCGCTAGCATGGTGTTGTGGGCCGAAGGGATGGGTTTCCAGAGAGCTAGTATGGACATTATGGGCTGAATGGTTTCTTGGGCTGGCAGCTCAGTCACTGAGACCACACACACGCATGCTCACACACACATACTCACACACACATTCACACTCACATACCCACACACACACTCACAAACAAATACACACACACACACACACATTCACACACATAATACTAAAATGCCAAGTAACTTCAGAACGTGTTGAATATACAGTGTGTAAAACAGATCTTTAAAGCCTGATGTACAGGCTGCTGCTGCTGCTGAAGCACAATCATGCTTTAAATAACATCCAAAAAAACTCACCACAGAGCAGTAAACTCATGAATTATTCAGCAGCGCCTGCACTCGACGCCATCTTGACGTCACGCTCCTGCTGCTTGCCACGAACCGGAAATGACGCACTCAGCGCCAGCATGCTGCTAACTGGAAATCATCGGCGCCATCTTGCAACCAAGCGAAAATCACAGAATGAGCGTCAATTTTCAAATTAAACACAGTTCTGATCTAATAAAATGTTTATTCATGCTTTATACATCCGAAAAATGTTGCAACCATTTTCAAACCCAAGAGAAACAAATTTGCAAACTCTTTTAAACCAATACATTTTCTGTAAACATTTGTTTAACAGCCAAGAGAAACAAATTTGCAAACTCTTTACAACCAATGCATTTCCTGACAACATTTTTGTAACAGCCAAGAGAAACAAATTTGCAAACTCTTTACAACGAATACGTTCAGTGTTATTCGCAGCTCAGAGAGCCGTGACCCTCTGGCTTCCTGGGTCTGGCAGAGACTGAGTGAGGCACGACACTTCCGGGTTTTATAGTCCCTCCCCCTACTGCCAGCGGGGGCAGCAGAGAGAATGGGGAATTTGTTAAAAACATTAATATCTCTTTCATTTTTCATCAATGGGAAAAATCCTCTGGTCCATGATGGCGGAGGGGGTCTCTGAGCGAGGTGGCCAAAAATGATGGCCGTAGGTGGTGGCATTCTATCGGAAATCGCACCACAGTGGGCCAAAAGCGGTCAAGATCAGACTTTTAGTAATATAGATTATATTCTGGGCATTCTAAATTTGGAATTTCGACCAAATCAGACTTGGTTACTTGAACCAAAACTAAAAGTAGAAAACAGCAAACAATACTCAGCCAGTCAGGTGCCATCTGTGGACAGAGAAACAAAGGCAATGTTTTATGTCAATAACATTTCATCAGAACTCAGAAATGTTAGAAATCAAAGTTGCAGAAAAGCGAGAGATAGAGAGAACAAATGGTATGTCAGTGAGAGGGTGGTGACGAAGAGAGACATATTGAAACAAAATACTATGGTGTCAGTTGAAGGCGGGAAATGAAACTTGTTCATCACATCTGATCTATTTGAAGGAGATAAAATGAGATAGAAATTGATTAAAAAAATAGATGAAAACAACAATATTGGATTTGCAAAGTGCAAAATACCTTAGTTGGTGGAATCTGAAATAAAGGTGAATGCTTGAAATACTCAGCAGGTTAGGCTGCATCAGTGAAGAGAGAATTGGACAGTTCTGCTACAAATTGGTAAGACATCTGAAATTCATTGTTGAATCTATGAGAAGTAGAGTGGGTGTTGGTGGAGGTAGAAGAGTAAATCTGGGAGTTGTAAATCTGATGGTCCTTTCAGGATGCTGGGAGGGAAGAGTTGAATGTGGTTGGTGGTGATATTACAAACGCTGGAGAATTACCCACTCAGTGTGTGGCTTTTGGGATGGTGTGTTGGAAGATGAGGGTCGGGAAATTCTATACTTGCTCAGGGTTGAAGGAGAGGAGATGAGATTGGAAATTGAATATGTGTGACTGATAGCTCTATTGATTATGATTTAGAACAAACCATGGTTAAGAAAAAAAGACATTTTAGAGGCACTGGTGTGTGTAAGAAAGACATTATTATCAAACAGATATCACAGAACTGTAGAAACGGAGAGAATGGAATGTAGTCCTTACAACTGGGGGCAAGTGGGAGGAGGTGCAGTTAAGATAGCTTTGGGAGTTTTTGGGCTTTTAATGCACATTGATTGCTAATCTATTCCCCAAGATGGAAATCAAGAAGTTCAGAAAGGAAAGGGAAGTGTCAGAGATGGCCCATATAAAATTTAAAACAGGATGAAAATTGGCATCAATTTCCGAACCCAAACAGCCCTGGAGAACTCAAACCACTGTTTCCAATTATTTACTTAGCCTGTTTAAAAAAATATAACTTGAATATTTTGTATCCAATACTGGATTCTGGAACTCTCGTGTTTTGCCCTAGATACCCCTGAAACCCAATGCCTTAACATCCAAGAGCCACTCGTGTTCAAGCTCTGGTTGGAACAAATGGTTTTATCTGGTTAAACTATAATACCCTGGAGGAATTCCTAAGCTTCAACTGTGATAATTTGTTACTGAACATAAGACTGTACATTATGTGCACTGATCTGATCACAGAAAAGTGAAGCATTACTAATATGAATTTCCCAAAAGCTTTTTGTAAACTCTCAACTTTGCTGCCAAAATGATTTTTACATCATATCGAAAATAAAGTGAGACATTTCACAACTAAAAGCAATATCTGACTGCAAGTTGACTCCAACACTTGCATATATGCTTTGAAGACTTCAACATTGAAGTCTTCTTCAGCTTATCTAAGGTTGTCTGACTTAAGCCTTGCCAAAACTCACTTGCTTCTGACACCCTAATCCATGTCTTTGTTTCCTCTAGATGGCAATTCCGAAGCACACTTGCAGGTGTTCTCTCCAGAAACCTGAAACATTTTAAAACTGCGACCCATGTTGCCATACTCTGCCATCATCCCTATGCTTGCTAACCTCTCTTGCTCCTGATTAAGCAGTCCATTGATTTTAAAATCTTAGTCCTCTACGATCCTATGGCTCGCTATCTGTGTTCAATTCACTCTGTTCTCTGTGATCCAGCCCACCAAGAAAACAAGAAATAGGGGCAGTATTAGGTCATTAACACCTCCAAGCCTGCTCCGCCATTCAATATGATAATCGCTGAACAAAGTAGGCCTCAACTCTCTTATAACTGACTAAAATATCTCAAATTTTCTAATTCTGCTCTCTTGACCAATTGCAGTTTTATTGCATCAATCTTTGGGAAATATTTGTCCATCTGATCAGGCCCAAACTGTGGAATTCTTGCCAATATATCTTCCACTTCTCTGTTCATTGGCAAGGTTTTGGTCACCTGCAACCATATATCTTCATGGCTTGGTTTCAACTTTGATTTTATGTCATTCTGCCTTGGAATAGTTTGCAATATTAAAGGTAGCTATAAAATAAGTTGTTGCTGAACAGAAAAGTTGCTATACTGTCCGAGTTCAAGGAAAGACCGAACAAAATTATTTTGTTTTATTGCAGTTTCTTTGTTAGGGCAATTTAACATTAATCCCACCATCCCATTATGCCTCACAATATACTTCAGCTTCAAATTTGAAATAAGTTGTACCATTGGGGAAAAACATCTCAAACCCAACAACCTTTTTTTCTCTTTCAGGAGCAATTTTAAACTGAAAAGCCTTTATCATTGATTCTCGTCAGAGGAACGGCTTACTCCAATTAGTCCAATAAAACTTGTTGGTACACAAAAGGCTGGAGAAACTCAGCGGGTGCAGCAGCATCTAAGGAGCGAAGGAGATAGGCGACGTTTCGGGTCGAGACCCTTCTTCAGACTGGTTAGGGATCAGGGAAACGAGAGATATAGATGGTGATGTGGAGAGATAAAGAACAATGAATGAAAGATGTGCAAAAAAGTATCGATGATAAAAGTCTGGTCCTCCTCCACGGCCAGAGTGAGCAACACCGCAAGTTGGAGGAACAGCACCTCATATTCCGCTTGGGGAGTCTGCATCCTCTGGGCTTGAACATTGAATTTTCTCAATTCTGTTAACCCTTACTGTCTCCTCCCCTTCCCACCTCTCCCTCAGCCCTCGGGCCCTGGCATTCCTTCTCTCTCTATCTCTCCCCCACCCAAGTCGCACTAGCTTCTCGTTTTCACACTACAAATAGCTTACAATGGCCTGTTTCCTTTATCATCGATACTTTTTTGCATATCTTTCATTCATTGTTCTTTATCTCTCCACATCACCGTCTATATCTCTCGTTTCCCTGATCCCTAACCAGTCTGAAGAAGTGTCTTGACCCGAAACGTCGCCTATCTCCTTCGCTCCTTCAATGCTGCTGCGCCCGCTGAGTTTCTCCAGCCTTTTGTGTACCCTCGATTCTCCAGCATCTGCAGTTCCTTCTTTAACAAGAAAACATGTTATTTTGTAATACACAAAGTTAATTTCCAGCTCGCACTGTTGGTGAACAGCCTAGTTCTAGAGATGTCAACTCTGTCTGGTAGAGAGTCCATATGGTGATAACATCATGTAACTCTTGCTTTCAAAACTGGCAACACTCAAACTTCCTTGCTGGCAAGAATATTTGTATGTTCAGAACATAGCCTTTGGGTCAGCACTGTTTCAGAATTACTTCAACTTTTCAGTGTTTCATCTTAATACCCATAATCTCATTAGTTGTTTAATTACCATTCATTATGTAAAATAATCTTATTTTGTATATTTTCTTGCATTACATTACAGTTGCATTCCCATTAAATCTTATTTGCCTAGAATGGTTTTAGATAGTCAATTGATTTTGTGGATCTGTGGCAGCGTGCTCAGCTTCAATTATTCCCATGTACAAGTTATCATTCTATTAATTTGCACAGTTCTTGGATTGAATGCCTTTGCTGCAATACGACATAAATATCGGGACTTTAGGTGCAATGGCAATGACACTGTAAGATTTGATCCATTTGTGGCTGCTGGATTAAAGATCAACTAAAATCTTTGTCTATTGGTCTATCTGTGGAATAAGAACAACACATTAAATAACGCAGACAAAAAGATCTGTGTTACAAATGGGTATTTTGCATGGGATTTTCAAATGGGTAATTCACGTTGGAACAAAATGATTTGAAATCAGTTTTCTCTGGAGCATTTCCCTCATCCTAATAAGTGCCGATTGCTTTGTATCCTTTACCAACCTTACTACCTGCAGATTTTAGGTTTAATTTAAACACACAAGTATGTAAATTAGAAACTGGAACAGGTCACTTAGTTCCTCAAACCCAATGAGACCATGGCTGTTCTGATTGTAATCTCAATCATTGTACTTTGACACTCCATTCTGCATCAAACATGCCTGAGTGGAGATGGTTGAAAGCTTCAAGTTCCTAGTGTGAATATCAACAATAATTTATCCTGGACCAAGCACATTGAAGCTATGACCAAGAAAGCACACCAACACCTTTATTTGCTCAGAAGCCTGGACAGGTACATGGACAGGAAAGGTTTAGATGGATATAGTCCAAACACAAGCATTTATGGAGCATCTTGGTCGGCATGGATGGGTTGGGCTGAAGGTCCTGTTTCTGTGCTGTATGATTCTATGACTAAGGAAATTTGGCATGTCTCCAATTATTCCAATTTCTATAGATGCATCATTGAAAGCATTCTATTGAGATGCATTACGGTTTGGTTTGGCAACAGTTCTGCCCAAGACCACAATAAATCGTAGCATGATGTGGATATAGCCTAGTCCATTACACAAACAGGCCTCTCCTCATTAACTCCATCTATGCTTCACACCGCTTTGGGAAAGTAATCGACATAATCAAGGATCATTTTCAGCCTGTTCATTCCTCTTCTCCCATTTCCTATCAGCCAGAAGATATAAAAGCTTGAAAATGCATTACACCAGATTCAGGAACGGTTCTCGGGCATAGTCTTGATCTCTCAACTCTCTACCTCAATACAGACCTTGTACTTTTTATTACCCGCACTTTCTCTGTAACTGTACCACTATACTACTGTAAAACTATATTCGGCACTCTTGGTATTTTCTTCTGTACTGCTTGGTGAACTTGTGTAAGGCTTGATTCATGCATAGTATGATTTGACTGGATGGCACGCAAACAAGGTTTTTCACTGAGTACACATGACAATAATAAACCAATATATCCATTATATTAATTCCACATTCCCATTTAACACAATATGCTTTTATACCCCTGCTTATCAAGAAGCTACTTTAAAAAAGATATTTTTTAGCCCCTTTATGTTGTACTGCCACTCTAATCCTTGATCCCTTCCCCATCACTCTGCCATGATTCACTCTGCCCAGAGCCTTCAATGTTTTATATGCTTCTATAAAATCCTCCCTCAACCTTCCGCAAAAAAAGGCAATCCCATCCTCTTCATTGTATCCTTGTAATTATTGTCTCACATTTCAGCAATCAATTTTTGTAAATCTTTTTTGATCCCCCTTCTAATAATGTATTCACATCTTTCCTTTATGTGGTGACCATAATTGAACACAATACACCAATTGAATTTGAGTAATATACATAAAAGTTCTGCAGATCCTTGATATAGCCAAGAATTGTGTATGCCTTCTTCACCTTGCTCTTATCCTGCTGCTCCACATTCAATAATTTATGGACGCACACCCCTTGATCTCTCTGCTCCTGCATTCCTTTATACTATATTGCCTTAAAACCATACCGTTCCCATTCTTCCTGCCAAAAGGCATCATCTAACAATTCTCCACATCTGCCACGTGTCTGCTCATTCCACCAGTCAGTTTATGCTAAGCTGTAGAGAAATATGCTCTTCAAGGATCACAGTACTGCCAAATTTATGTCACCCGCAGATTTAGAAATTGTGACTTGCACGTCCACGACCAAGTTGTTAATCTTGATCAAAAATCAATGGCCCAAAACCAGTCCCTGGGAAGGACCACCATTCATCTCCCATCTGTCGGAAAATCAACTGTCAACCACAGTTGTCTGTTATTTGGCTAAATTCAGATGCATCTCATCAATGTCCCTTTTATGTCATGTGGTTTAACTTTGCCTTTTGGAACACCATTTATATATACACCACATTGACTGCATTACTAACATCAACTCTATCTGCTACTTCATTAAAAAAAACAAAATTGTCAAACATTTTTGGCAATCCATAATAAATCCATGTTAGCTTTACTTAATTAATCAATTTTCCACTAAGTGACTTAATCATGTCCTGGATTTTTTTCATAAAAGCTTTCTCACTACCAAGTGTAAACTGACATGCCTGTTGTTGCTTTGTTTATGCTTACTCAGTTTTTTGAATAATGGAGTAAAGTTCATTTGTTCGAGGCACACGAAGGATTTGGCAAGTTAGGTATTTATTCCTTTGAGCTCGAAAGCTAATCTGTGATCTATCGCCTTGCCCTTGTCAATCCTCTTAGTTACATCTTCCAAAAACGTAATCAAATTTGTGAGACACAAACTCCCATGTACAAAACCATGCTGACTACCCCTTATCTCCCCAGATGCACATATATCTTATCCCTCAGAATACTCTCCAGTAACTTCCCTACCACAGATGTTAGGGTCACGAGTTCCCAAGGTTTTCTTTGCAGCTCTTCATAAATAGAGGCACAACATTAGCCACCCTAACTCTTTGGAGACCCAATGAGTTACTTCAACTTTTTGTGTCCATCTTCAATTTAAACCAATATCTGCAGTTGCTTCCTGCAGATAATGATTTGTATATCTCAGCCAGGGTCCTTGGAATTTCAAGTGTCCTCGGATATAACTAATCTGGCCCAGGAGATTTATCTATCTTCATATGCCTTAGGACATCCAGCATCTCCTCGACCTTAAGACAGACTGTCCTCAAGACATCTCCATTTTCTGTTCCAATTTCCCTGGTCTTCATGTCTTTCTCCATAGGAAAAACTAATTGAGAAATATTCACAGCAAACCTTACTAATCTCCTGCAGCTCCTTATGCTCATGACCACTAGGTTCTGAGGGGCCCTATTCTCTCTCTAGTTACCCTAAGGTACTTTCCCTAAGGTACTCATAAAATATCTTTGGATTTTCCTTACTCTATCTGCCAGAGCTATCTCTTGCCCCCTTTTGCCTGCCTGATTTCCTTCTTAAGTATGCCGCTTCGTCCCCTAAACTCCTCCAGGGTTACATTTCATCCCAGCTGCCTATACCTTGCTCAGCCTACTTTATTTTTCCTGACCAGGACCTCAATTTCTCTCATCATTCAGGCTTCCTTACTTGCTTCGCCCATCACTTTAACAGGAACACGTATGCTTTGAACTCCCACCATCACGCTTTTAAAACAATCCCACGTTGGAAACCCTTTGCTCGCAAATAACCTACTCCAATCAACTTTTGCATGTTCCTTTTTAATACCATAAAATAATTACGTTTTCCTTTTCGAGCAATTAGGCAGAATCCTAAACCCAACCAACTTTAGATGCTTCAGCAATAACATTTTTCCATCGGAAAGAAAGTCATAAGGGGGACGTTTGGTGATGATTGCATGGCACTCAATTCAATTTGCCACCGTCGGCAAATGGAGTAGTCTAAGCAACAAATAGGCATGAGCTGATAACTGGCAGAGAACATTTGCATCACTAATCCTTTTGACAATGATTACCTCCAACAAAAGATTCCAACACCGTACCCTTGACATTCAATGAAATCACCAACCCCCACCACCAATGTGCCGTAGCTCACTGAAACAGTCACATAAACACTGTGGCGACATGATGAGCTCAGGGCTAGGCATCCTATATGAGTGATTCATCTAGTAAGTCACAAATGTAATGGAAACTTCACATGTCCTGGAAAAGTATTTTAGTTAGTATACTTATTAATCAACACAATGAAATCATCTCCTTTAAAAAAAATGTTTTATAGAGCACTTTATAGCCTTGGGACATGCCACTACAATTGATGTCTAAAGTACTTTGAAGTGTAGTTACTGTTACAATGTAGAAAACATGGTAGTTATTTGTACATTGAAGGCTTCTATAAATGACAATAATCATCTTTTAACATATGTATTTTGGCCAGAATAAGAAACTTCTTGCTTTTTGTGAAATTGTTGCTTAGGATCTCTTGTATCTAAGCAGGGTGCATGCAGGGTCATGATTTAACATTGCACCCTGAAGCCAGAACCTCTGACAGTGTCTCAGTTCCACACTGGAATTATTGACCTAGATTTATGTGTTGGAGTTGAATTTAAATCTACAAACCTCAGACGCCAAGGCAACCATGCTACCAAATGATCCATATTTAACACATCAAAAGCAACATATAAATATATATTAAATGCAGTAAAATATTTATTACGTTCTATAACATATGTTTCATTCACCACAAAATATTTTAAAACCAATATTTTCAGACCAATGTTACATTGATTACTCCGTCACATATTTTACTGCTTGCTATTATATTTCCCTTTGTCTGTACAGGGTGCCCTGCAAATACACATCCTCAATTTGTATATGAATATCTCAAAAGACAATTATTTTCATTTTGGCAAGGTTGACTTTGGTATCAATCTAATTTCAAAAGCACTGAATTGCACTTACCAACACCAGGAAGCCAACATATCTAATTAAATTGAAAGATTATACTTCCTAATTGCCACAATTAGAATAAGAGTATTACAAATTTGTTTTGTGATTAATGCCATTTTAAATATATGATTAAACAATTGGAACCCCCCATTTGTGTGTAAAACAAAATCCAATGAAATCCCTAAATAATAGCATCAAATTATATTTTGGACATTTATGAAGTTTTCTTGTTTTGCACTATTTTGATAAATGGTTAGTCTCAAGACCTTAGAGGCCTGCTTAAAAAAAACATGCCTCTGGCAATGTTAGATGTGTATACAAGCAGATGATACGAACCTCCTGTATAAATGTTTGGATGTATTTTTAGATGACATGTTGTAATATAAATCTGAAGTATGTACTCTCGTGCACGGATGTTTGTACAACTATTGATGCTTCTGTTTTTGCAACATCATCCGTTAATTATACAAACTGGAAGCCTGTAATAATGTTTATATAACAGGATTCATTCACTGTCAAGGCAGATGCTAAACTAATACATTCTTAACAGATTATGATCTGTTTGCCACCCAGGCCACCTTTAACTCCCAAGTGGACATAAATTCATACACCTCAACTGTTCTGGACTACGTAAAATTCTGCACTGATAACGTCACCACCCATAAAGTGATAAAGACCTTCCCTAATCAGAAGCCGTGGATGAGCAGGGAGGTCAGACTCCTGCTGAAGGCTCGAGACGCCGCTTTTAAATCTGGCGACGCTGAGGGATACAGCTCATCCAGGGCCAATCTGAAAAAGGGAATTAGGAATGCTAAACTCAATCACAAACAGCGGATTGAGGAGCATTTCCGAAACAACTCCGACCCCAGGCGCATGTGGCAAGGAATTAAGTCCATTGCCGACTACCATAAAATCAACACCCCCCCCCGGACAACGCCTCCCTTCCTAATGAGCTAAACCACTTCTATGCTCGCTTTGACCGGGACAACAAAACTCCCGCCATCAAAGTTGCTCCACCCCCGAATGAACAACCCCTCAGTCTCTCCACCTCTGCTGTACAAGACGCACTGAGCAAGGTGAATGAGCACAAAGCTGCCGGCCCCGATGGCATCCCCGGGCGGGTGCTCAGGGCATGTGCCGGCCAACTATCCCTGGTCCTCACTGACATTTTCAATCTGTCACTGGCCCAGGGTGTCGTCCCCACTTGCCTCAAGACATCTACCATTGTACCAGTGCCCAAACAATCAGCGACAGGGAGTCTCAACGACTACCGGCCAGTGGCACTCACCCCTGTCATCGCTAAGTGCTTTGAGCGGCTGATCCTGGCTCACCTCAAAGCCAGCCTCCCCCCCACACTGGACTCCCACCAATTTGCCTACCAGTCAAACAGGTCTACAGAGGACGCCATATCGACGGCCCTACACTCTGCCCTGCCCCACCTGGACAGCAACAACACCTACATCAGGCTGCTGTTTATTGACTTCAGCTCTGCCTTTAACACTGTCATACCCGCTAGCTTGATCACCAAACTCAGCGGTCTTGGCATCTCCACCTCCCTCTGCAATTGGACACTGGATTTCCTCACTAACAGACCACAGTCTGTTAGGGTTAACAACCTCACCTCCTCCACTATAACACTGAACACCGGCGTGCCACAGGGCTGTGTGCTCAGCCCTCTCCTCTACTCCCTCTTCACGCATGACTGCATCCCCAAGTATGGCTCCAACGCCATCATAAAATTTGCCGATGACACCACGGTGGTAGGACTGATCAGTGATAATGACGAATCAGCCTACAGGGAGGAGGTCCAGCACCTGACTACCTGGTGTGCCAACAATAACCTCGTCCTCAACTCCCAGAAGACGAAGGAAATAATTGTTGACTTTCGGAAGAACAGAGGGGGCAGACACACCCCCATCCATATAAATGGGACTGAGGTGGAGCGGGTCTCCAACTACAAATTCCTCGGGGTACACATCTCGGAGGATCTGTCCTGGTCCCTCAACACCTCAAAGCTAATCAAAAAGGCACAGCAGCGCCTTTACTTTCTGAGGAGGCTCAAAAAAGCCCACCTGTCCCCCCAGATCCTGACGAACTTCTACCGCTGCACCATCGAAAGCATCCTGACCACCTGCTTTATGGTATGGTACAGCAGTTGCACCGTGGCAGACAGGAAGGCACTACAACGGGTGGTGAAAACCGCCCAGTACATCATCGGTGCCCCGCTCCCTGCCTTGGATGCCCTCCACCGAAAACGGTGCCCGAAGCGGGCCGGGAAGATCATCAAGGACCCCTCACACCCTAATCATGGACTGTTTGCTCTCCTCCCATCAGGGAGGCGGTACAGGAGCCTCAGGTCCCGCACCAGTAGGACGAAGAACAGCTTCTTCAACTACACCATCCGACTGCTGAACTCGGAGCCCAGCTGATAGATTTGTCTGTACCCTGTATTTATTTATTTTCCATATTGCTACCACTGCACTCTGTATTTATTTTTCTATATCGCTATCACTAAGAACGACGCTAAACTGCATTTCGTTGTACCTATACTTGTATTTGTGCAATGACATTAAACTTGAATTGAATTGAATGATGCTTGTTATTTTTCATCTTTACAATCAAATCTGGCAAAACCTATAATCTCAAGGTCATCATTAAACTAAAACTCCTTCTTTTAATTAATAAACGTGGTATTTTTCACTGCCCTGTTATTTTTCACAACTTATCATCCTCACTCATACTCGAGGTTTAAGGGAAATTAGGAGAAAATGTTACACACAAGCCTAGGTTTTCTGAAAAGGTAACTTTAAAAAACTGTATGTGTTGTATCGAAAACTTGTTTTCCAATTAGGAATATTTCCTGCCGAATATGCTGTATCAAAAATTAAACTCCAAATCTTACATCTACCAGTAACCCGCAGACATCAAAAAGACAAAATAATTTACACATTTTAAATGTTTTCAATTCTATCCTGAATTTTTATACATAATGTAGCATAGCAATTGGGATAATCTACAATTTTTACAGTGAGATTATGGCTGTCCTTTTACACATTTTGCATAAGTTAAATATTTACAGATATTATTAGCTGTTAGAATGCTTGTCGTCCAAAGTTAAAACTCTCTATACATATATTTTTTCAAGAGGTATGAACTGCTATATTGGATCACACCATAGTAAGTTAAATTATGTTACTTTGTAAGTAAACCGATTTTAGACACATTGTTGCCATGCAACTGAAATACAGTGTCTGCATGTTTTCAATTGTAAGTGATCAATAATTTAGATTTATCTTCCAGAAGAAAATTGAATATCTTGACTTCAGACAATGCTACCTTTTCATAGGTTTAATTTGTTCTATAGTTTAACAAAGTACAGCAGCCATTTTATATGTTGTGCTATTGAGCTTCATAAAATTACAACGTTTTCAAGCAATTATTTTGGAATGTTGAAATGGTACTTTATTCAAACTCTGCTAAATATGTATTTCAGTTTTTAAAAAACATATTGCCGAAGAAAGCAGGCTAGGAGGCATCTATGCAGGCAAAGGAATAGTTGTTGTTGTGGTCCCTACATCAAGATGCTACCTGACCCGCCGAGTTCCTCCATCTGTTTGTTTTGCTTCAGTTTCCACCATCTACAGTCTCTTGTGTAGTAGTAGTATTCCAGTACTTGTGTGGTTCCTCAGAGTTTTACTTTTGGCTCTTTATATTTGAGGCTTTTATACACTTTGAGAGATCAAGTAATTACTTTAAGTGATGATGGTCTTATCCTTCTGCTTGTTGATGTTTCCTAGGTTTAGCTCATGGATACAAATCACAATATATTATACATATATATTCTACTCCACCAAAGATCATGACCATCCAAAATGTTATTGCTAACAGCCTGTTCAACTTTGTTTAAAGTTCATTGTTCATTCAATCCAATAATGTAATCTCACACTTCTTTGGTGTGTTTTCTCATGTTCTCATGATCATGCCATGGCTACTTGCAGGTGTGTACGTCAGTCATTGTTTCACACCTCCGGCAGCGCACATAACAGCACCATATGAATTTGCAGTCACATCGCTCCACGTGACGGACAACGTGTGTGTTGTATCCTCTTCCGCAACACAGCAGGTTACAGCCGTCTGCAGCGGGAGAGGTTCGGTTACATTGACGTCCCCGAGTCCCATGGATGCCTAACCTTTTATCCTCTACGCAATAATTGGGAGACTTCTTAACGTGCACTAGGTCATCCTTCTTCACTGGCACTTTCCGCTGTTCCTTGTCTTTGCGCCGAACCTTCTTCTTCGACTTGTCCAGTATTTGGACACTGTGTTCATATTTCTCTTTGAGGAATTGGCCGATTTTGTCAAAAGAAGACATGGATTTCCAGCAGGTTTTCACCGCACAGGAGCCAGACACACCGTGGCACCGGCAGTTCACTGACATCAACTTGGACACAGCCTATAGCAGAAATCAAAACAAATGGTTACCACCAATCTCGTTTAGTTTACATACTCAAGCCTTATAAATTAAACATACATCTCTCATGCATTTTGCCTTTTCAATTACTACTCAGTAAAAATTACGAAATAATGTGCACTGGTCTACCTAGAACAAACATTAAGCAAACTTCATCACAGAAACTCATTTACAATCATAGATGCACACAGCATTGCAACAAGCCCTTCAGCCCAACTCATACATTGCAACTAAGATACCCATCTTAGCTAGTACCACCTACCTGTGTTTTGCCCATAACCCACTCACCTTTCTAACAATTAACCTGTCCATTTGCTTTGTCTGCATTGAATATATTACAGTGCAGTGTGATGGTAGTAATATTAATTTTCTTTTGGAAAACTATTCCATGTTAACTACATCAAGCAGAAAAAATAAGTACTAATTTTAAGCCAGCGTTTCCAACTGTAAATGCCAGCTGATTAGGCATCACTGATGTGTGATCAGTGATTAGGAGCAACTTCAGATTTATTTTCTAAATCAAGAAATGGAAAAGGAAACTTTTTAAGTCTGGGCAATTTTTTTTCTACAACTGCAATACTTTATTGTCACATGTACCTGGTACAGTGAAATTCTTTATTTTGCATACATTACATAAGTATGCAAAGAGTTGCCACATATAGGGTGCTGACAAAGTTACAAAAGTATTCAATACAGTCCCGATGGTCTCTCATCCTCCCCCCCCCCCCCCCCCCCCCCGCCCAGAGTCCCACTTTGATCTCGGTGGCCCCCCTACACTGGATCCCTCTTTGTTCTCGCCGACGGTGATGGAAAGCCTTGTGGCCTATGTTGTTGCTAAATTTAAGGAATGCAAATCGGTTTCACAAGCAAATACGACCTTCCAAACCCCAAACAAAGAAGTATCAAAGCTTTTGGTTCCAATGCCAATTTAGGGTCAGAATCTGAATCCCATCTTAATTCACATAATAGCTTCATGATCAACATTACTACTTTAATGAGAACACAGATTTCCAAATGTAAATGTGAGGATTAGCTATAGTTTCAATGTCACAGTTCGGAAAAAAATCTGAACTGTGATAGTAATACTGAATTGTAGATGTAATTAGGGAGTTATTAATAAAGTTTGCCAATGCAGATTAAGCACCAGATATTGAGAATATATCAGTGTTCCAAGGGCAGCTTAACTTCCAGCCACTGTTTTCCAGGATAGAAACAAAACAAAAATACAATCTTGGCATATTCTCTTCTACCAGTGGTGCATTATTATTCCTGAATTATTAACAATGCAAATATGTGCAAGGTTAAAATATTTGCAGAACTTATAATTCTGCAAATTAATTAACAAATTATTGCTTTACTCTTAACCCACATTATTCAGGATAGCAGATCAGGATAGGAGCTTGTTAAGGCAATTTAAATTGTTCTTTCACTTGAATTCAAACATTCTTTGGCTTCATTCTGACCTCGATAGCGCTCAAACAGCCCAGGAATGCGGAAACTGAAATAATAGTTTCATACTAATGTCACTGAATCACAGAAAAAGGTGACAAGCAAAGGATGGCAGATGCTGAAACCTGAGGTAAAAAATAAACGGCCGAACGTAATGGGTCGAGCAGCTTGAGTGTGTGTGTGTGTGTGTGTGTGTGTGTGTGTGTGTGTGTGTGTGTGTGTGTGTGTGTGTGTGTGTGTGTGTGTGTGTGTGTGTGTGTGTGTGTGTGTGTGTGTGTGTGGGTGGGGGGGGGGGGAGAGATGTCAGCAGTTCATCCCCACCCCACTATATACTTACAGAAAGATACACACTACTAAGCCCACTGAGTTCCTGTAGCTGTTTTTTTTCTTGAATCACAGAGATGTTTAGATTTGGGCATGATTTCAAATATCAAGCCAAAATAGGCATAAGAGATCCTGGTTAACATGCATAAAAGGACATTTTTGGTTTCACTTAACCTGTTGGAAGCTGATCTGTCTTTAATTTATAAGAACTCAGAAAAGGGAAACAACTATAATTGAAGGTAGATACAAAATGCTGGAGTAAACAGCGGGACAGGCAGCATCTCTGGAGAGAAGGAATGGGTGACATTTCGGGTCGAGACCCTTCTTCAGACTTATTCTTTAATTTAATGAAAGGTTGCATGAGGTTATGCAGTTTGGTAAAGGAATCAAAAAGCAGATATTTATCTAAATGGGACATGTGTATGCAAATGAATGAAGTCCAGAGAAGACAAATAAGGAAAATGGAACACTGGCCTTCATTGCGATGGGCGTGAAGTTTAATAGAGAGGTTTTGTTACAGTTATAAAGGTGTTCATGACTCTGAAGTTCTGCGCCCACTTTTGCTCTCCTTACCTAAAAAGTCAGTCTATTAAATATATTTAAGGTCAGATTGACAAATATTTGAAAGATTACAGAATGGAGTATTATAAAGAACTGGCACAGAAGAGAAGCTGAAGCCAGCATAGATTAGCCATGGTCATGTTGAATGGTGGGGCTGGGTTGAGGGACACAGCGGTTTTCTCTGCTATTTTCTCTTGTTCTTCCCTGCATTCAAATCGGGGCAACACAGTGACACAGTAGTTGAGTTGCTGACTTACAGCGCCAGAGAACCTGGTTCAATCCCAGTATATACCTTCTCGCCGTTTAATTGACTTCTGTAAATTATCCCTAGTGTGTAAGATAGTGCTGTTGTATGGGGTGGTTGCTGATCGGCACTGACTCGGTGGGCTGAAGGACCTGTTTCCGCACTGAATCTCTAAAACTATATCTCAGTTAAACCCCATCTCAAGCTGGAAAGTCATCTTGTGAATTTCTATTTGTTTTAACATAAGGCTTTAAACTGTACTCATTAGTAAGTGATAACCTTTCGTTAGTTAATAATTATGTACTTATCCTAGCAGTCTCTTGCTTAGAGTGTGAAAGACAATTCAAAGCAAAGAATATTTACTGGCAACAATAGGCCAACCAATGAGTCAGCTGAGGGAGAGAAGGGCATGATTCGTCAAATAGTCTGTTGTGTATAATCAATTGACTTGGAAAACAAATCTGCTCAAGGATACAGAAGCCACAGTAACATTTCCCAATAAAAAATATCAGAATTTCTGTAGAAAAATTGAATGGAATAAAACTGCATATAAATTAAGTGCCAAAAATCATAAACTATCAACTGAATCATTAACTCTTCCTCTCCAGAGGTGCTGTTTAGTTTGGAGATACAGTGGAAAACAGGCCATTTGGTCCACTGATTCCGTGCCGATCAACAATCACCCGTACAGTAGTTCTATAACCATATAACAATTACAGCACGGAAACAGACCTTCTCGGCCCTTCCAGTCCATGCCGACCATTTATTTTCCCCTAGTCCCATCTACCTGCACTCAGACCATACCCCTCCATTCCCTTCTCGTCCATATACCTATCCACTTTACTTTTAAATGCTATCCTGCACACCAGGGACAATTTACAAGAGCCAATTAACCTACAAACCTGCATGTCTTTGGATTGTGGGACAAAACCAGAGCACCCGGAGAAAACGCACGCAATCACAGGCAGAACGCACAAACTCCATTCAAACAGCACCCATAGTCATGATCGAACCCGGAGCTTTACGCTGTGAAGCAGCAACTCTACTGCTGTGCCACCGTGCCACCCTAATTGTTTGTTCTGCTGCAGATTTTTTGGCATTTGATTTTATTTCAGGTTTCCAACAGAGTCATACAGCACGGAAACGAGTCCCACGGACCAACATCCATGCTGACCAAATTGCCCCATCTAAGCTTGTCCCATTTTCCCCACTTGCCCAATATCTCTCGAAACATTCTTATCCATGTAAATGTCTATTTGTACCTGCCTTTTTAATGTTGTTATAGTATTTGCCTCAACCACCTCTGGCAGCTGTTTCTATACATCCATCACCCTCTGTGAGATAAAGTTGCCTGCTCGAGTTCTATTTAAATCTATCCGCTCTCGCCTTAAACCCATGTCCTCTGGTTCCTCATTTATCTACCCCGGGTAAAGACTCTGCATTCACTCTATCTGTGCCCCTGAAGAATGTATACACATCTATAAGATCACTACTCAGTCCTGGTCTTCACTTCACTAATAATGTCCTGGTCTGCCCAACCTTTTCCAATAGCTGAGATACTCAAGTCCTGGCTACATCCTTGTAAATGGTTTTGATGACATCCCTCCTATACTAAATTGACCAAAGCTGCACATTTCACACATCTTTTATTCTTCTCTCCTTATCTCACATGTTTTGCCTTTTCATGTCTGGTCAGTGTCCACTCATAGTCCAAATAAGAGCCCTTTGTATCCACCTAGCATTTGACACACCCCTACCTCTCTTCCAGATCTCTCCTCCGTACTACAATGAGTCTGCAAGAGGGTCCCAACCGGAAATGTCACATATCTGTGTCCTCCAGAGATGCTGTGTGACCTGCTGAGTCACCCCAGCATTTGTGTTTTTGTTTTGTTAACTGTAGCCTACTGTTTATTTGCAGCACTTTTTGTTTCAATCCCATGAAATTGTGACCATGTATAACCACATTTACTGAAGACTGAATGGCCACACTGGAGTTTAACAGAGGCACACAGAACCCAATCTGAAAAAAAGACAGACGGCTGCAGTAAGGGGTGGGCAAGGGGATGGGGGGGGGGGGGGGGGGGGGTGTTTGGAAACGGGATGGGGGGGGGGGGGGGGGGATGGGAGTCGGAAGGATTTGGGTGTGATTGAATCAGATTGGAATGGTTGAATGGGACCGGGAGGGGGAGTTGGGAAGTGGGAGAAGGAGGTCATAAGGAATAGGAATAGAATTAGGCCATTCGGTCCACCAAGTCTATTCCACCATTCAATCATGGCTGATGTATCTCTCCCTCCTAACCCCATTCTCCCGTCTTCTCCCCATAACCTCTGACACCTGTACTAATCAAGAATCTATCTATCTCTGCCTTAAAAATATCCACTGACTTGGCCTCCGCATCCTTCTGCGGCAAAGAATTCTACAGATTCACTACCCTCTGACTAAAGCAATTACTCCTCATCTCCTTCCTATAAGAACGTCCTTTAATTCTGAGGCTATGACCTCTAGTCTTTATCTCTCCCACCAGTGGAAACATCCTCTCCACGTCCATTCTATCCAAGCCTTTCACTATTCTGTATGTATGAGAGGGGATGGGGGGAGATGGAAGTGGGGGGAGTTGGAGGGGGATGAAAGTGTGTTGGGAATGGACGGGGAGGGGTAATGAAGTAATGGGTGCACATCCTGGTGTGGCAGAGGGGAAGAGAGGGTGAAAATGAGTGAGTGAGGGGGTAAAAAGAGTTCCCTACCTGCCGGCCGGCCTCGTTATTATGCAGGGTCATGGTCGCCCGTGCCTCTCTGTCCGCCTCCAGTTCCCCGTCCGCCGGTTGGGCACTCGTGTCCACAAACCTTCTGCTGATGGCCGTGCCATAGTGCAGATGGTCCGAGCAGCCGCCCCAGTGCCAGCCCTCGTTGGCCGAGCCGCCGGCCTGCAGACTGCGGTCACACGAGCACTCGGTCAGGTTACCCGCGCTGCAGGAGCGCGTCACGGCGTGCACCAGCGCTGCCGCCATCACCGCCTGGATGAAGGCGTTCTCCTTAGTACCTGCAGAGCAAAGCACCACGTTAGTGCAACATCCCTCCCATTGCAGCTGCTAATAGCTAGTATAGCAATGGGACACGAGGAACTTGTTGTTAATTTGCACAAAATGCCCAACAGATAAATCAGCATCTGTGGAGAAAGATCCATGGGGGTTGTGTAGGACGGAACTGCAGATGCTGGTTTACACCGAAAATAGACACAAAAAGCTGGAGTAACTCAGTGGGACAGGCATCATCTCTGGATGGAAGGAATGGGTGACTTTTGGGGTCGAGACCCTACTTCAGTCTGCGAGTCAGGGGAGAGGGAGACTAGAGATATGGAAGGGTAAGGTGTGAAAATGACAGATCAAAGCAGTTTAGAACCTCATTGAAACTTACAGAATAATGAAAGGCATAGAGTGGATGTGGAAAGGTCCGAGCAGCCGCCCCAGTGCCAGCCCTCGTTGGCCGAGTCTGGTGGGAGAGTCTAGGACCAGAGGTCATAGCTTCAGAATAAATGGGCCAAGTCAGTGGATATTTTTAAGGCATGGATAGACAAATTCTTGATTAGAACGGGTGTCAAGGGTTATGGGGAGAAGGCAGGAAAATGGGATTCGGAGGCAGAGATCAGCCGCGATTGAAAGGTGGAGTAGATTCGATGGGCCGAATGGCCTAATTCCTCTTCTATAATTTGTGAACGTGAAAGCAGACGAAGATCAAGGAAATGTAGAATGGTTCATTGCTAGTTAGGAGAAGGTGACAAGGAGGCATATAAAGATCAAATGTAATCAGTGGGACAATTAGACTGGTCAGAGAACTAGGATGGGGGAGAAATGGAGAGAGAGGGATAGCAAGGGTTACTTGAAGTTAGATAAATCAATATTCATACGCTGGGTTGTAAACCGCCCAACAGAAATACGAGGTGCTGTTCCTCCAATTTGCATTGAGCCTCACTCTGACAGTGGAGGAGGCCAGGATAGAGAGGCCAGTATGGGAATGGGAAGGGGATTAATGTGTTCAGCAACCGGGAGATCATGTAGGTCTGGGCGGACTATGTCTAGGGGTTGGGCTGCTAATTGAAGAATGTGTGTACTTTTTGTTTAAATGTTCCCTATGTTTTGCTTTTGCACATTGCAACGGATGTATAAATAACATCCTCCCGTATCAGAATCAAACCAGAGGGCAGGTGGCAGCAGCAGCGTCGATGGCAAGTTAAGCCGAAGGGCTTGTTTCTGTGCTGTGTGCCTCTCTGGCATAGGTCTTAGGTGAGGGGGAAACATTTACTAGAAACTTGAGAGGGAACATTGGTGGGTATATGGAAAGAGGTGTCCGGGGAGGGAGTTGAAGGTAGGAAAAGCATAGAGGGGTATGGGCCAAATGCGCGCATATGTGGAGGGACCTTGGTCGGCATGGACAAATTGGGCTGAAGGGCCTGTTTTCTTGCTGTACGACTCTATGACACGAAGAAACATTCAACATTTAACAAACACTTCTTTTTCGGAACTATCCAGAAAATGGTTATATATCTCGTGGAGTTTGGACTGCAATTCCACTCAATCCAGTCTCCCATGCCCGCGTTCCGGCGCCAGTCTGGAGCCGAGAGTCAACACGTCGGCAGTCAAACACGAGGACCCCGGACTCATTACGGCGTGTGTAGGGTGAGTAGCTGCCCGTCTTTTCATGAATGAATATTTAACAAATGATAAATTCTTATCGGCTTACTTTATGGTTCCGGCTTGCGCTCTGAAAGGCAGGGGAACAAGCAAGCGGCAAATACTAAAGGACTTGAATAGCTTGCAATTCTTAATTTCCATTTCATTGAAATATGGTCGGCTTGTTTCCTGTGCAAACGGCGCACACAATGTTGTCCAGATAGAAATCAAATACTTTCACGTGAATGTCCATTATCCCCTTTCCCCAGCTGCGGGCGGTGCAGTGGACCGCGCACAGAAATGTAGCCATTAGGTGAGATTGTGGAATACATGAAGGGGTTATTTTTGTTGTTGTAACCTATCCATTTTAGAGAGCCATTTTAACGACCTACACCGATCGTTATCTGTCCGAAATTCCCCGAGCCCCTTAAAAGCAACGTTTTCTGTAAGTGACTCAACTTTACTAAAATGATTGGACAAGTTTATCCGACAGAAACAATCCATCGTGTAATGCAGGTATTTTTCTTTTAAATGCGATTACAATACACCATAAATAACTTAAAGCTAGACACAAAATGCTGGAACAACTTAGCGGGACAGTCAGCATCTCCGGAGAGAAGGAATTGCTCCAGCATTGTGTGTCTACCTTCGATTTAAATCAGTATCTGCAGTTCTTTCCTACCATAAATAACTTAATTTTGGTTTAACGTTGTAATTTGTTTATCCCACTGGTTCCGCAGTAAAATTCACCTAAACTGTGCCTATCTTCTTTCTTACAATGTTTTTGTTGTGTTCGGAAACGTTTAATTTTACCAAACGGATATCTGATGAGAGTTGAAAACTTGTTGACAAAGTTAACGGAAATCACATGGGGACCTGCAGAATGGCTCAATTACTTATTGACAGTGGAATCTACTTAATAAGAAGAAGGGTCTCGACCCGAAACGTCGCCTATCTCCTTCGCTCCTTAGATGCTGCTGCACCCGCTGAGTTTCTCCAGCTTTTTGTGTAACCATGGAATCTACTTACATCGTTACATTTAAAATGATAATCTCTAAAACCCATTCAACAACAACAGTTACTCCAGCATTTTGTGTTACACAACTGCAGTTCTTTTATTACATCGACAGTATTAGATTTAGCCAGTCATCAGAAATAGTAAAGTTGGATTTGCATATTTTGTTGCCACCTGATAATTAAACTCCATCTATCTGGCTGGAGCTTTGAACCAGTGACTTTATTTATACCCGGATTGGAGAATTCATTAAAAATACAATTCTTGACTTACCACTGGTTAGCTCAAAGCCAAACACGGAGTAATCACTGGTGATGGAGCAATTCCATCTCTCGTGTTTAAATTGACTTTGGCACTCGTAGATACCAATACGCGCTCCTTCTCTAATGGCCGGCAAAAGACTGGGTTTCCTTTTGCATAGATCTTTCAGTTTGTTGGAAAGCGGCAAAGCCGGGCAGCCCATCTTCTCCGTGACGCCACTGGCTGTGGATCCCAGCCACCTGTCGCGAGTATATAGAAACGTACATCACTACCAAATAAACTGCACGCCGCGAATAGACCGGCATCTCGCACTTGCGCGTATTAAGCTTTACTTACATCCAATTTCCTTGGCAGTGACATGGAAATACAGTTAGAATGACGGCGAATAACACACAACGCCGGTGTAATCCAAACGAAGACCCTCTCTCCATGACCGAATCATTTATTATCTTTTGCCACGCGAGTGTGTTGCGTCGTTAATGCAATTGAAAATTACGCGCAAACTCCTGCAACTTTGGGGGGATTGGTCCTTATAACGAACACACTGCCCATTCTGTAATTCCCCGGGAGTTTACAGAACGGGACACTGACCGGTGGACTGGAGAGGCAAAGTTTAAAAGAGATGCAGAATAACAAAAGAGATGAAGGATTGTTCCTGACAAACCTTTAGTTGCCGCCCACAACTGCCCATTGGACAAAGACAACATTACAATATAATAGGCAAACCACTGTAGCGATTGGTCGGTGTCCTTGTGACACTATACCCGGAGAAGTGCTACATATACTTTATCCATTCAAGTGTTAACCTCAAACACAAGATGGGTTACGTTCTGCTGCGGGTGGAGGCTGAGAGTTTAATAGAATATTTCAAGTTCAACTTCAGTTGAAATCATTGTGTTAAGTGGAACTTCTTAAGTTCTGAAGTGCTTGTTAGTCGGTACACAAACACACACAGAACTTACTAAATCGATGCTTCCACAAGCTCTATTCTGTCCGCCTTAATATTATTTAATTAAGTAGGAGCCGATTTGCAATTTAATGATTGTGCGGAAAAGCAAAATAACCAAATTTTCTGGAAATCTTAAATAAAAGTAAAGAACGCGGAAACACGCTGCGTGCGAGGCAACATCAGTGGAGAGAAACTGCCTGAAGTGTATCTTTTCTTTTCAGATACTTTGTTGCCTATTCCAGGCAATGTATTTATGTTGTTTGCTGACGTTGTTCCAGTTAACTAAATTCCATCTAAAAGTTAGTATGAAATGTGAACATTACGTTAAGCCACGTTTCCAGATTCTTGAATCATTTCTCCGTAAAAATATTGTCGATTGGAAGTAGGGTTGTACAACTAATGATTTGATCCTGATACCATGCAATACTGTTCAGGCAATGTTTTCCAAATGTTAAAGTCCATCGGTCTTCAGCATGTGTATTGTGTGCGTGTGCAAGGGCGGTGCGGTATTAAATGTTGTTCTGGCCTTGACAACTCGAATCAAATTTTATCTATTTGGAAATATTTCGTAAATGTTATTAGGATAATTGTCTCAAACGATATATTAAAAAAAAACACGGAATAATTAATATATTCGTGTGTATGTAAAAAGTGGAACGCAAACCTTCCTATGTTATAAGGAACTGCAGATGCTGGTTTAAACCGAAGATAGACACAAAAAAAAACTGGAGTAACTCAGCGGGGCAGGCGAGAAGGAATGGGTGACGTTTCGGGTCGAGCCCCTTCTTCAGCGTCCTGTCCCGCTGAGACACTCCAGCTTTTTGTGTCTATCTTCCTATGTTATATTGTGCTTTATCGTTCTTGCCCGGGATATTTGCCTTTATTTATAAGCATGGACATATAATTGTCATTAAAACAGCAAACCTTCACATTTCTTGTTTATTCAAACCTGAAGTCAGAAATTGCGAATTATTATTCGAACGTAAAATGTGGCAATCTGTTTTTTTTTAAAGTTCCATCGGACGATAACTGCAATCATATAACTGGCCTATAGTTACTTATCGTGCTACGGCTCCTTCCTTGAGTCAGTCTTTCGATGCAGCTGATATAACCATCCCTGTGTTGTTTGTGTATACCAGTTTGCCAAGCTGATGGTTTAGATTGTACAATATACACATCTGATCTTTAACTATAGAGCGAATGTGAGCGGGTGATCGATGATCGGCGTGGATTCGGTGGGCCGAAGGGTCTGTTTCCACGGTGTACCTCTAGAACTAAATTAAATTCTTACTTCCTCACTGCAATGCAAATTCGTAGCTTCAAGAACATCTCGCAGTACTTTATCAAATTGGGGACCGTATTGAACGATCACGGCGCGTTTAAGTAAGAATTGTGCGTATATTAAATAAACCGAAATTCTTCATTATTCTCCAAAACGATTTGGGATATTTAATCCAAGCATCCTGTTCGACCGCGATTGTGGTTTCTCGTGTAATGGATAATTCCCAATTTACTGTCAAATCTCTCCACAGCCGACCATCTAATTAATCATCCCCTTCATCAAAGCACAGAATGCAGTTAGCATGATACATCCTGCCAAAGTGATCCGGCTGTTACTCAACATTAGCGAGCTAACATTTACACAAAGCATATCGCAGGTGATGGGGATTATTTGCGATGCTATATTTTGATCAGATTTTGTCAAAGCTTTTCTTAAACGATGTATTGTTACTCTTCAATTTAATGGAGATAATCCGGAATTACCAATGTATCCATATTCAATTTGGATAGGAAAACCGACTGTCAGTCTGAAGAAGGGTCTCGAACCGAAACGTCACCAATTCCTTTTCTCCAGAGATGATGTCTGACCCGCTGAGTTACTCCAGCTTTTTGTGTCTATCTTCGGTTCAAAAACAAAAGTAAAGTTTGTTACACGAGGCACACAGAGTTGGCCCTTTTCACAACACGTGAGCATGCGGATGCAAGCCTATTATGTGTGTCTGTGTGCGTGTACCTGGCAGATTGACTCAAAACGGTAATACATTTGCTTCTGGTATACTTCGAGTGACTCGATGAAAGCTCTTAATCACTGAAGGATTGCCTTGGAAAATACGACAACAGCCATAATGGAGTGAGACATTCCGTAACTTCAAGTGAAGCCTTCAAAATTAGTTTCATCCGAAAGACTCAATTATAAAGAATGATGGGCTCGGGGGAGGGGAGTGACAGAATTGGTAGAGGAGGGGGTTATTGAGAGGGTGTGCAGTGCTTAAAAACAGACGTTAAGTATGGATATTTTAGAGTACAGCTACAATGTAAATTTCAGAGTTTATCTTGTACAATTTTAACATAATGGTAAATCGATTACTATTACAGTTCTAAATTTCGCACTGTGGATAATTTGCCTTAATTCCCCCAGAATATACATTCCTGCAACAAACAAAATAGTTTGATCGGTTAACGAAAACTATTCTACAATAATAACGTTTTTTTCGTTCTATACAAATGCTACATACATTGATTCCGCATTTGATAGCGAAATAAAATTATTATTAAAAAACACGCATTTTTGTGTCTTAACAAATTCCTCAAAACGGCATCCTGTTTTAACGCTTATAATTTATTTGATATCATCGAGGTTTTATTCCCTCACCATTTATTTGACGTGCGCATCAATCCTGCGTGCTATTTAACCGGCACACTATTAGAAGTCGTTGGAGTATTACCATGAACCTGCTGAACCTTCTGAATTTTGTAGTCGGCAGGGGCAGTACTCTACATATCACCAACTTGGACAATTTTACATTTTTAATCAACCCAATTAACCTACAAACCTGTACTCCATTCGGAATGTGGAGTAAGGGAAGATAGACAGAAAGTGCTGGTGTTTCAGTTCTCGGAGAAAACCCACGCAGATCACGGGGAGACCGTACAAACGCCAGACAGTCAACACCTGTAGTCGGGATCGAACCCGGGTCTCTGGCGCTGCATTTTGCTGTAAGGCGGCAACTCTACCGCTGTGCCACGTTTGAAGTTTGAATTATTTACATGTGTTTCAGATTTTTTTTTGTGCATTTTACGGAGCCATTTCAGTTGAGCTGCTATTCATAACTCGCCGAGTTAATATATGTAGCAGATTAATATACCAGTCTAGAGAAAAGTTCCAAGTGGATTAGTTTATTTCTGTTATAGGCAGTACATTTGAATATTAGTGTTTAGAGTAGGTGAACGAGGAAGCACTTAGAAACGTAATTTTTAGTATTGTTATTTGAACATATATATGTATTTAAAACGCTTCTAGTTAATCTAAAAACAACTACATTGTTCTACTGACATGGTTACTTGTGGCATGTGTGAATTTAATGGTACGTATTTTCTGTACATTTAAAATCAAAAACCATGCCACATCAGGTCCACAGTAAGTGCCGGAGCCAATAAGTGCAGAGCCACGACCATCATTGATGAATGATAATCAAGAATACACTAGTCGAATGGAAGAAATGCGTTCAATAAAATTGTACGTGTATTTGCAAATTAACATAACCAACATAACCGCCAAGTGGTAAAAATACTTCCTTTCATTTCCTATATTACTCTGCTACAAAGATCAGTCTTGATGTTTAAAGTGCCCTGTAGAACAAGTGAAATTCGCAGCCATAGATACTCTAGTTGTGCTATTTATTCTGTTTAAGTCACCGGAACTCTGTAACTCAGTATTTTGGAAAGGATCCTATAATCGAAAATGTTTTGAACAAAATACGGGTTGATAATTGCAACTCTTGTTTGGCTTAAACCACTGTTGATAGTTGTTCAATATCAGTTAACAACACCCAATACTGTATATATCTATTTGGCGGCACTCAACGAGGCGGTTGCCGTGGCGCTACTCAAATCTGACTCATCAAATGACAATGTGTGTCGAGCTGCTTCCTTACCAAGATGAGTTGTGTGGAAGGATATCTATGAATATATTTTCCCATTAACACGGGTCACAATGTCTCCCAAAAGGTTAATTTGCTCAATGTTCCAAGTACTTTTCTGGTTAAAACCTTCGATCAAATCCCTTTTTACAGCTGGGCCGCCAAACTTTGACGTATTTATCAGCATCGTCATTAAGTGGGTGTGTATTGTAAAACCGTATCTTATTAAATATCAGAATAAAACATACTTGTGTCCCAAGATTTATCAGTCAAAATGCGAGGCCCTTCTCTCCATTCCTTCTCTCCAGAGATGTTGCCTGTCCCGCTGAGTTACACCAGCACTTTCTGTCTATCTTCCCTTACTTTACATGTGCATTTGCAAATAAATTACGTTTCATGCAATAATAACTATTTCTGTAAACGTCGCAAACTGTTACAAGTCCACAAAATCAGATGTGTGCACTAAATGTCAAATTATATTTATGACACTGGAAAAAGCTCACCAATAACCTTGGCTCCACATGGGCTTTTTGTCATCCATTTACTGACTTCAACATTTACAGCTTGATAGCAATTCCATCATCATCATTACCTGGACCATCATCCTGCTGTTCCCATCCTTCAGATTTGGCTCCACGTCATTGCAGATGACAGAGCTTTGGCCATCAAAGTGCTCTGCTCAAGATTCTCTCTCCAAAGTCCTCTTGCTTTATCACTCCCTCTGGCCGTCTAGAATTTTTTACAGTATTTCAAAGTGAAGGTCAATGTCATATGCACCGGATATGAACTAGAATAATGACGTTCTTACTTCCTTATAAGGCACAATAAATATACAAAAAATATATATGTTATTGTCAGTGAACAAGACCATGAAAGTGCAAAATACAAAGTTCACAGAGGAACCATAGTAATGCAGCGTCTAGTGGTTAATTGCTGAGATAGGGTTGTGCAGGGTTGTACCTAATGGTATACAGGACAAGGCTGTTCTTGAACAGAGGTAATTGTTATCTGGCTCCTATATTGACAGGTAGCAGTGAGGACATAACAGCTAAATCCCTATCCCCAACTCTTTTTGAATATATGATATTAAATAATCGTCTCAAATTATAAGATGAGTAACGCTTTGGGATAAAACCTGTTTGATCATGATGTATTATTTTAGTAATCACCAAACTTAATCTTCGTGATAAAACTTTAGCTAAAATTTTTTGATCTGTATTTAAAAGAGCAATTGCTCTATATGATCCTGGGTCTTCCAAGTCCTTGTCAACCTTAGGAATTAGTGTAATTGTAGATTCATTTAGGGATTCCGGCAATTTTCCTTGTTCATATGTATATTTATACACTGCATGTAATCTTGGGGAGATCAGATCTTGAAATTTCTTATAAAATTCTGTACTCAGGCCATCCGGGCCCGCTGCTTTTCCATTATTTAATGATCCGATTGACTCCTCAATATCTTTTATTGATATATCCGCATTTAGCAAGTCTCTACCTCCCTGATCTAAGCTGTTAATATTACATTTTTGTAGAAATGTATCCATTTCATCCATTTGTCCTGTTATTTTTGATGAATAAAGACTTTGATAATATTGTAAAAATATATCATTGATATCTTTTGGTAAGGTCGATATATTGCCATTCTCAGATCTAATTCTATGTATCATTTTTTCGTCCTCTCGCTTTCTAAGTTGTCGAGCCAACAATTTTTGCGGTTTATCTCCAAATTCAAAGTGCACTTGTTTAGTTTGTTGATAAAGTTTAATTACTTGATTGGAATATATTTTATTTAGTTTATATTTTAATATTGCAATTTTATTACTTAACAATTTAGAGGGCTGTTTTGTATTCTCCATATCTAATTGTTTTATCTCTTTTTCCAAGTTTTGTTCCGTCTTTCTATTTTCTTTATTAAAGTATGCTTGTGCCGATATTATAGCTCCGCGCGTAAATGCTTTAAATGTATCCCAAAGTAATGATGGTGAAACTTCAGGTTTGTCATTAGTTTCAAAGAATAATTTAATCTGTTTTACCAGATAATCATAACAAGCCTTATCCTTTAATATTTCGGGATTAAACCTCCAATTATTAGATTTTATAATTATATCTTTTAATTTTATCTTAAAAGTTAATGGAGCGTGATCTGAAATAATAATATTATGATATTTTGAATCATATGTAAATGGAAGTAATTTTGAATCTATTAAAAAATAGTCTATTCTCGAGTAAGTTCCGAATACAGGTGAGAAAAAAGAATATTCTCGTCCTATTGGATTATCTATTCTCCAGATATCCTTAACGTTTGCTGTACTAATAAAGGAATTTATAAGTATGCTTGACTTAGAAATAGATTTACTTTTAAAATATATGTTATTGTCAGTGAACAAGACCATGAAAGTGCAAAATACAAAGTTCACAGAGGAACCATAGTAATGCAGCGTCTAGTGGTTAATTGCTGAGATAGGGTTGTGCAGGGTTGTACCTAATGGTATACAGGACAAGGCTGTTCTTGAACAGAGGTAATTGTTATCTGGCTCCTATATTGACAGGTAGCAGTGAGAAGAGAGCATGGCCAGGGTGTTGTGGGTTTTTGATATAACTTACCTTCTTGAGATGGCTTCTGTAGATTCCTTTGATGGTGGGGAGATTACCACTTTATGCATCCTCTGTCATTCTTATTTAAATGTTTGAAGCAGCCCATGATGCAACCAGTCAGTATGTGCTCCACCATTCGCCAGCCAAAGTTCAATAGAGTATTCGTTACATGCTGAATCATTGTAAACCTCCATGGAAGTAGAGGTGTTGGTGAGTTTTCTGTGTGATCGCATCTATGTGCTGGACCCAGATTGGATCATCAGAGATGTGTAGGTACAGATTCTTGAACCTGTGGATTCTTTCCAGTGCCACCTCACCAAAGATGACAGATGCATGATTCCTCAGGTTTCCCTTCCTGAAATCAAGCCTGTTGGTCTTGTTGACATTGAGAGGAAGATCGTTGTTCTGGCACCACTCAATCAGATTATCAATATCCCTCCTGCATTCTGACTCATCATTATATATTATTCTTTGGTCAAATCAGCTCTCAATGCAGGTTGTGGCAGTAGATAAATTGAAATGGGTCCAGGTCATTACTGAGTTAGGAGCTGATTCATGTTATAACCACTTTCTCGAAGCACTTCATCACAATGGACGTGAGTGCCACCAGTCAGTATTTGATCAGCTCTGTCTCCTTGATTTTCTTGGGCACAGGTGTTATGGATATCCTTTTAAAACAGGTGGGGATAGGCAGAAATTCCAACTAGTTAGGCCACACAGTTTCTGAGAACACGGTTAGGTACACCATCAGGGCAGGGCACTTTCCAAGGATTCACTCTTGTGAAGGCTCATCTATTGACACCTTGCAGACTGTGATCATGGGGTCATTGAGGGCACATAAATTGGGCCCTGGGATGGAGTTGGAGGTGTCATCTCCAACATTTCACCCTTACTTGGAGGTTGTCCCGCTGACCACATTTCAGGGCACAATGGAGGTCTCCATGGCACATGCAGGTCCTGTAATTACAGTGACTGTGTGTTGCGAGGTCAGGATGTCCGTGTCTCTTGGGTGATGGTAAGAAGTCTCTTAGCTACTGCACCGATTTGTGCTAAACACAAGGTGCTGGAGGAACTCTGTGGATCAGACAGCATCTGAGGAGGGAAAGGACCTTTCTTGAGACACGTGATTTCTGCTGATTTTCTTAGTGGACAGACAATGTTTCGGGTCAGGGCCTTTCTACAGATGTGAATTCTGCTGATTTTCTTAGCATGAGGAATTAAAACGGGTGTTATCTGTCTAATCTACTGGCAACATGTCACCACAACACACTCCAATTCCATTTTTTATTTTAAAAGAATTGATTTTATGTTGGTTGCATCAGTAGTCAAGTGCAATAGTGAATCTGCAGAGGAGCACAACATCACTGATCAACATCTTGTTTCATGGAGAAAATGGTTATTGTCAGCTTTCCAGAGAAATTATGTGGAATATTGACAATGTTACTGTCACTACAACTGCAAATTCTTGGCCAATCTAGTTCAGCTGATGTTATTTCGGATAAACTGGTCAGAAAACAGGAGAACTATAATTTCAGTTGCGTTATCAAATCTTCTTGATGTACCCAAACAGCTGCATGTGGTTAACCTTTAATATTTCAACTTAAAGTAGGCTCCATCAAAAAAAAAGTAGCATTATATTGAATGAATTGAATTGAATTGCATTTACATGACTATTTGAAATTTAAGCTGCGTTATACATTGATGTTTGGGATTTAAACCCAAGCATGAAAATCTAACCTAGTTTAAGTTGTTAGCACTGTCACTTTCCGATTGAGACAAAAGTATTAACCAAAAATAAACTGATGCACACATTTTTCCCATGCTGTCTATTAAATTTGAATGCACATCTCTTTAATCTTTGAGGATAACATAAAATGTCAAATAATAGCTACAAAGCGTGTTGGTTCTTTTCTATAACGCAGCTGAAATACAATCGTACATACTTGATCAATGTCACTTGTACTGTATTTACCATGTTCATATTCATGTGACAAAATTGCAATTATTCATGTGTATAAGATAATGGTCAGTCATGATCGAGGGGAGCCTACTACTAAGATAATGGTATTGATCATCAGTCACAGAGGAAATATGATGCAAACGCAGTCATTGCTTTTCACAACTAATAGTATTTCAGGTTCATGGCTTGAAAAGCTACTTTTCCCTTCCAGCTGAAAAAATCCACATCTTGAATCTGACACGGCTATCTTGCTTTTTTGTACAGGAGATGAGTAATTATTATGAAAAATTGGAAGTTCACCCCAAGCCAACTGAAAACATTAATGACAACTTTCTCCCAATTGTTACGTTTTGATGGTGATTACATTGATATTTAGTATTATATTTGGCATTGTGCATTTGGATTTGAAGGTTACAGGTACTGTTTATATTTGTCAATTTCCAGGTATCAATCTGTTGCCTTTTGAAGTAGCATGAACTGTGATTCACTGTATTAGTGAGGAAAAATTAATGAACCATTGGTGTTTGTCAATATTAATGTTGTCAGTGTTAAATAGTTTCAGCTCAAGAAAAAACCTCTGCAAAAAGAGATCAGATGTGTAAAAGCGAACATTATTTTGTTTGTTATCTATCAGCTGTTTGGGCCCATAGAATGAATGTTGGACACCTGAATTGTGAGAATCCGGCATGGATTGTACATCTATTATATTGGCTTGAATGACTTTTAGTCATCTTGGGAATTTGCTAGAGGCAGTGATGTCCTGCATAAATTATGGTTTCTCATTAGTTGTAGAACATTGAGCCCAAAATGAAGGTGTAAACTTGTAAGTTCAACTTTACACTCGCAAAGTTCTGTTTAGAGTAAATTTAAAACAATAATTGTTTGCCATTGATGTCACCCAATAAAATTGAATCAACAAACAAAGACTTATTCCCCACAATTATTCAACCCTACCCCCACCCTGGCTGGTTGATTTATTCCTCTTTCCAATTGATGAGCAACAGCAGTTTGCCAGCAACACTTAACTAAGACATTTACATTTCTCCCTACTTTGGTATGGGTGTGTCTTTCAGTGGTACATTCATTTTCCACACCAGGAGGATGGCACAGTGATGCAGCAGAGGGTGGCGAGGTGGTGCAGCGGTAAATTTGCTGCCTTACAGCATCAGAGAGCAGGCTTGATCCTGACCACAGAGGATCTGTGTGTAGTTTGCATGTTCTCCCGGTGACTGCATGGGTTATCTCCAGATCCTCCAGTATCCTAACGCAATCCAAAGACATGCAGGTTTGTAGGTTGAAGGACCTGAAACGTCACCTATTCCTTTTCTCTAGAGATGCTGCCTGTCCCACTGAGTTACTCCAGCATTTTGTGCCTAGTATAGAGTGTTTTTGTACATTGGTCTAAACCAGCATCTGCAGTTCCTTCCTACACAGATTTGTAGGTTAATTGACTTTTGTAAGTTGTCCCTAGTGTGTAGGATAGAACTAGTGTATGGGTGATATTTGGTCAGCATGGACTCATTGGGCTGAAGCATTTGTTCCACGCTGTATCTCTAATCTAAACTAAAATAAACTAAACTAGGGCTATTCACCTTTGTTTCTACACCCCATCCACCTAAATCCAAAGAATGCATACCTTCAGAGCCTGGCTTTGAAGATTGAAAGCTTCTATTGTACCTTTCTTCCTTGTTATAATCCCAATGTTTTGTTTTGACAATTTATTCACAAAGTCTGATCTGCTGTGTCATTTTCTGGCTACTTAATTTGGGATTGCATAAATTATCTTGTTATCTAACTGTCCTAAGTAACACAGTGTTTCAGATCTTGTTGCAAGCTTTATACTTTTATCCTTTAGACTTTAGAGGTACAGCGTGGAAACAGACCCTTCTGTCCACTGGGTCCATGCCGAAAAGCGATCCCCATACAATAGCACGACCCTACACACTAGGGGCAATTTACAGAAGTGATTTAACCTACAAACCTGTTGGTCTTTGGAGTGTGGGAGGAAGCCATAGCACTCGGAGAAAACCCAAAGGGAGAATGTACAAACTTTGTACAAATAGCTCCCGCAGTCAGGATCGAACCTAGGTCTTTTGCGTCGTATGGCAGCAACTCCACCGCTGTGCCACTGTGCCTCCCCTATTACTCAGTGGTTCCCTGTTAACTTAAAATCATGCAAGTGCAGTTCCTCCTGCACCTTACACTTTGAAAGGAATTATACCAATTTTTGCATTACAAAGGCAGGTTAGTTTGGCCATCACATAAAATACAATGTCAAACACATAGCTATGATGTAAATTGCAACAGCACTTTTCATTATGAGAGGAATACAACTCTAATATATCCTCTAAATCCTTTCACCAGCAACTCTTCACTCCTGAATTACATTGACTTCCCTTTGTGCATTTGTCCCAGTTAAAAAAAATCGTCCCTGCCTTTTCCTTCTGCACCCGTACATCCACCATAAAGTCTCTAGTACATCCCCACTCCATAGTAGTGGCTGCTTCTTCATTTACCAAAGCTCTAAACTTAAAATTCATCTAGCTTTCTCCCCATCTAGTATATAGTCTCCCTCTCCCTTTCCCTCCCCTTCTCCCTCTACCTCTCCCCCTCCTCCCTCCCACCTCCTTCCCTCCCTCCCTCTGTCTCTACCTCCCCCCTCTCCCCCCTCTCTCTCTCTCCCTCTCTCCCTCCCTCTCTCCCTCCCTCTCTCCCTCCCTCTCTCCCTCCCTCTCTCCCTCCCTCTCTCCCTCCCTCTCTCCCTCCCTCTCCCCCTCCCTCTCCCCCTCCCTCTCCCCCTCCCTCTCCCCCTCCCTCTCCCCCTCCCCCCTCCCCCTCCCCCTCCCCCTCCCCCTCCCCCAATTAACCTTCTAAGTGTTCATTTTATCTGATAGATATGATAAAAAAAAGACTGCAGATGCTGTAGATCTGTGATAAATATACACAATCCTGGAAACATTGAGCAGGCCAGGATCACCCCCAGTGAAAGAAACCTGACATGTTGACTCTTCTCATCTTTCCACAGATTCCATCTGACCTGCTCAGACATTCCAGCCTTTTCAGTTTTTATACTGATTGTTGTATTTCTTTATTGTGTCCATTTACTCTAAGATCATATCCTTGGACATCACATGCAAATGTAATGCAGTTTATTACCCAAGTACTGTAATGTTTCACCCTCTGTATCTATTTTCAACATTAATTCTTCACGATATGCGATCTGTTTTCCACTTTCTTTCTGCATCAAACCTTACATAATAATTTGAAATTACATATTTGGATTATGTGATAATGTGCAAATTGCTCCTACAAATGGTTGTATCCTGGCAGTTTTCATCACCAGCGGTCATGAGTTCAGATCATACCATTGGAAAGTAGAGAAAATAATTGCAGGTGACAGACGACCACCATGAACAGAATAAACTTTAACTGTTTCTGCGAACCTCAGACTCTCATGAGACTGATATTTCCAATGTAAATGTTGATTTTGTCAAAATTGACAGGCACAGTGACCACCTCGGGGACCATTGTTAATAACTCAAGCTTTGGGTCTACCAGCAGCATGGGGTTCATTTCTCAGGGACCAGTGACTGGTATCGTACAGCTGTGGATACGATATGAAGCAAACACCTGAGAGAAAATACATGATATTTAGGTATTAATCAGAATGGTTCTATTTACTAAGCACTTGATATCATAAATAGGAGATTGGCCCACATCCCCCCCTTGTGAATTAGAATATGGCAATGGTTTATCTGCACTTCTGTAAGTGTGATTACTTATCTGCAAAGGCAGGTGAATTTAACACAAATAGAAAAGACTGGTCAGGCAGCATCTCTGGAGGGCATGGATTGGTGATGTTTCATGCCCGGTCTTTGGAAAGGAAAGTGCGAATTGAGTGCATTTAACATGGAATAGATGTTCCTTTACCAGATTGCCCTGATAATAGACACATTTATAAACCAAGACAGGAGTTCTGGTAATATTGTTCAACAATGAATTCTGAGAAAGAATCGGTGGAGGTTCTCCTAAAGGCAGTGGCTGTTATCAAAAGGTTTATTTCATGATAAAAAAATAACACAGGAGTCACAGGATGTATGCCATCAGGCTCCTCAAGCCAGCCCCGTCATTTAATCCGATCGTGGTTGATCTGTGCTGGCCTCAATTCCTCTTCTGTGCCATTTTTCGATACCCCTTTATTCCTTGACCTATCAAATAATTATCTACTTCCACTTTAAATACTTCACCAACACCCACCATTGACTTATTACACATAGAACGCATGCACTGAGTCAAGGAGAATAATAAAGTTCATATTAAGGTAATTGACCTGAATTACTATCCACTGCAGAAGGTGCAGATAGATGGCCTTTATTTTACTTCGGAGTCACGTGAGTGACTACGTGAAGAAGCCCCGCCTGGCGCTGGATCGGCATTACGTCGACGCTATTGGTAGAGGAAGAGCTGCAGAGCGCAGCTCCAACACAGCGGTAAGGAAACGGCCCGCAGGTAAGTAAAATTATTTTACTTCCAGGGCGTTTTCTAAGCTCCGTAGGCTGGCGGGTAAACCAGGAGGAGTTAAATTAAAATTAATTTTTTTTTAAAAATCGCGGGTAAAACGTGCGTCCCGGGGTGTAGAAAAATCGGGACAGCAGATTATTGCGGAGCTGGTTCCGATACCGGTGGCCGTTGAAATACCCGTTAGTGAGGCTTTGATTGCTCCACAAACAGAAACTTTGGAGGAAAACCCAGTGCCTAAAAAATGTAAAAGAAAAGCTAAAAGGCCTGAGGTTTCTGAGGATTCTGAATCAGAAGGTCCAGAAAGAAAAGCCTTATGACTCAGAATGGATCAAATGGAGAAAATGCTCCAAACTATAATCAACCAAGGGTCTAAGTACCTAGAATATTCCCAGGCAGCCCCTGAGGGGGTTCCATATAATGAATATAGTGCCAGTTTGAATTGGGAATTTGAAACTCCAGTGCCCGGGATTGGGCTGGAGGAGGTCTCCTTGAACAAGTTTCAGGAGTACCAGGGCTGTATGAGACAGACCCTGAAAGTGGTGATTGAGGTCCGGAGTACACACCACAATACAAATATATTGATCCAGGTGTGCCTGATGTGGCACAAAGTTTTGCTATACCTGGAGGAGGCGGTGAGGCCATGGAAGAAAACCTGGCGGCCAATATTAATTATATGGTCTCTCACACGCTTCAAGAAGCTGTTATGGTTGAGACAGCAGAATTGTATAAAACACCTATTAATTGTGCCTCATTGAAGGTACCTACGGTGAATCCGGCTATTTGGGCGCCAATGTCATCGATGATGTGGGCGCAGGAGATTCGATTTCAAAGAATCCTCAAGCTGATTTCAGCTGGCATTACTGCTTTTGGAAGATAAGTGGAAGGTTGTGGAGTGACCAAAGTTTAGAAGCATATGTTGGCTTTATTCTGCAACTCATTTTTTGAGATAAATTGCATGAGGAAGATTGCCATTTGGCCTCTGTTACATCCAAGATTTGCAGGGTTGTGCAAGCCAAGCAATGTTCAAACTCCTGGTTATTTGTTCGGAGAAAATTTGTCTAAACAAATTAAAGAAATGGATGAAGAGGCAAAAACTATTGGCCTTATGAAACCCTTCAGTTTTGGCCAGAGAAGGGCTGTTCATATGAAAAGGGGATTTGATTTTGGAGCTGGAACAAGCCGAGGCAGGAGTATGATAAGAAAGAATTACCAGCCAGCACAGCCGAATGTACACCCATTTATTGGGAAAAGGAGATCATTTCGTCCAGTTGGAGAGCTACAAAAACTTTATCCTATCAAAGAAGAATGTTTGGATGAACCTCAGATTGGTGGTAGACTCCGAATGTTTTATAATGAATGGGACAGTATAACAGCTGATCGTGTTGTATTAGATACTGTGTTAGGATCTACCATTGATTTTGTAGAAGGTATGGATCCATTGGGACAGAATAAGCCTAATCATTCTTTGATGTTTCAGTTCTTGAAAAAATTCAAATTGACTAAGAGGTTAAGAATTTGTGTGAGAAAGGAGTTATTGAGAAAACAGGAGAGGATCCACATCAATTTGTATCAAATATTTTCCCCAGACCAAAGAAAGATGGGGGTTGTAGAATCATTTTAGATCTCACACAATTGAATACATTTGTCCAGTATAAATATTTTAAAATGGACACATTCAACACTGCAATGCAGCTGGTATCAACAGGTTGTTATATGGCTACAATAGATTTGAAGGATGCATATTATTCGGTCCCAATTCATCATAGTTTTCGCAGGTATTTAAAGTTTAAATGGATGGGACAGCTGTGGCAATACAAAGCATTACCTAATGGATTAAGTTCAGCACCTAGATTGTTCACTAAATTGTTGAAGCCAGCACTTGCACTGCTAAGGGCACAAAAACACATCGTTATAGCTTATCTAGATGACATTCTAATTGTCAATGCTAATCAGGAGTCAGCTGAAAAATCAGTCTCAGCAACTACAAACTTGTTTGAAAAGTTGGGATTCCTGATTCATCCAACAAAATCTAAGTTACAGCCATCCCAAACCATTGAATAGCTGGGGTTTGTGATTAATTCAGTTACCATGTTGGTAACTTTACCAATGGATAAGGTGTTAGATTTGACAAATGTGTGTCAGAACCTGATTAACAAACCTTATCCCTCCATCCGAGAAGTTACTAAGGTTATTGGGAAGTTGGTAGCAGCATTTCCAGCAGTAGAATTTGGTCCACTACATTACCAAAATCTTCATAGGGCAAAAACTCAAGCGCTTATTCAGCGAGCAGGCCATTTTGATAGGCCAATGCAATTGCCAAAGCAAGCTTTATCAGAATTACATTGGTGGATTGAGAATGTTCCACAAGCTGCTAAGAACATTTTAGTTCAGCAGCCAGTAGTGTTTTTGCAAACTGACGCAAGTTCTCTCGGATGGGGTGCTACGGATAATGAGACCAGCTGTGGGGGCAGATGGGCTGTCCAAGAGGATTTATTGCTCCAAACATATGGTATTAATTATTTGGAGCTACTGGGAGGATTTTATGGATTAAAAGCTTATTGTTCTACATTAAAAGGTTTGCATGTCCAAATACAAATAGACAATACCACAGCTGTGGCATAGATCAATCACATGGGTGGTGTCAGATCAATATCATGTGATCATCTGGTAAACCAGATGTGGTAATGGTGTATTGGTAAAATATTTGGTTTTCAGCTATTTATCTCCCAGGGAGAGACAATGTTGTGGCAGACAAAAGATCACGAATATTTAAAGACAATACAGAATGGATGTTAAATCCACAAAATTTCAAAAATATTGTCAGTCGGTATGGAGTACCGGACATTGATCTGTTTGCATCTAGATTGAATCACCAATTGCCCAAATACGTGTCTTGGGAACACGATCCAGGGGCAGTAGCGGTGGATGCTTTCTCGCTTCACTGGGGGAATACGTTCTTTTAAGCTTTTCTCCCATTCTGTCTGATTGGGCAATGTCTTAAGAAAATAGCGCAAGACGCTGCCAAAGGCATTTTGGTGGTGCCAAATTGGCCTACGCAATCATGGTTCCCATTGATGCTTAAAATGATTGTTGAACCATGTATGACAATTCCCAGTTGCGACAACCAGTAACAAAATAAATTCATCCATTGCATGATCATATGAATTTATTAATCTGCAGGTTCTGACCAGACCATTGCAAGAGTTTGAACTGTCGGACAGGACCGTGGATGTTATAGATGCAGCTTGGAGGAATAGCACTAAAAAACAATATATGTCACATATAAAGGAAATGTGAAGTTTTTGTACACAGTCAAAGATATCTTATCATACTGCAAACATTTCAAATGTATTGGAGTTCCTTGCTGGGTTACATTTTGATGAGCATTTGAGTTATAGTGCCATTAATTGTGTTCGTAGTGCATTGTCGTCCTACTTAGGACAAATTTCTGATCGGGATTCAGTTGGGTCTCACCCATTAGTATCCTGATTCATGAAAGGAATTTTAATAAAAATCCTCCCAAGCCCAAATATCCAGAATTTTGGGATGTTAGCATTGTTCTCACTTTGCTTAAGCAATGGACTCCAATTACTTCAATGTCTTTGCAGAAGTTAACATTGAAGGTAATAATGTTAATGGCATTGGTATCAGCTCAAAGAGTACAAACTTTGCAATTGTTATGGTTGGATTGCATGCATGTGACTGCAGATAACATTGTGTTTTATGTTTATGACCTGATCAAACAAAGCAGACCAGGGAGAACTGGAGCTAAGGAAATGTTTAAAGCATATCCTATCGATGAAACATTGTGTGTAGTAAGCATTTAACCCAATACATCGAGGTAACCAAAAATCTCAGAGGTTCTGAGGAAACGTTATTGATAACGCACAAAAAACCACATAAAAATTTCAGTTCAAACTATTTCTAGATGGTTAAAACAGGTTTTGGATCTAGCAGGAATAGACACTGATGTGTTTAAATCTCACTCCACTAGGGCGGCAGCTACGTCCGCGGCGAAGGTACAGGACGTACCACTCGATCAAATTTTTAGAGGCCGCAGGGTGGTGTAGAGAAGAAACATTTTCAAAGTTCTACAATAAACCTGTTGTCACGGTGCCAGGATTTGGGCACGCAGTACTGGGTTCTCTTTAAATGCTTGCTTTGTTTTATATTATCGATTTATATTATTGATTTATGTTACCATTGACATCATTTATCATTTTTCTTTTGTAATTTTCTCCTACGATGGAGGGGTTATTATTTTAAAAAATTGTTCTTTTTTAAAGGACATTACATAAATTGTAACAATGTCTTAAAATACCATTTACTCACTACTGTTTTGACTAAACAGAGAGTCGTATGGAATGAATCTACGACATAAAAAACACAGAGCTTTAAAATCTTCACGTAGTCACTCACGTGACTCCGAAGTAAAATAGTAAGATTAAACGAGAACTTACCTGTTCTAAGTTTGATCTTTATTTTATGAGGAGTTACGATGAGGGATTACGTGCCCTCCGCTCCCAACCATCATAATATAAATGATCATCTGGTAGTTCTAGTCTATGTTGGGCCGTACTATCTTACTCCGGCTATTGGTTCTGTGTTTTTCATGCCGCTGCTTTGAAGTATGCCGATCCAGCGCCAGGCGGGGCTTCTTCACGTAATCCCTCATCGTAACTCCTCATAAAATAAAGATCAAACTTCGAACAGGTAAGTTCTCATTTAATCTTACTATTAAATGTGACTGCCTAGGAGAGATCCAATACAACAAACACAAGACCTGACACAAAGACGGCTATTTAAGTCTGGCACTCTTAACACATGTGGCACTCTGTGTGGTGTGAAGACCCCCTGTGTGATTTGCTGGTGGAACAGAATCAATGAGTATTTGCAGGAGGTGCATTTGCTTTCATTACTGTCTTGGCAAGTTGAACATTCTGTCCCATATGGTTGCAAAGGTGGGTGGATTGCGTCAGTGAGGTACATATAAATGAATGTTATTTTGAGGAAGAAGGAGAGGTTATAGATAGAAGTGAAGGATTTGTATGCAAAATAAAATGCGGAAAACATAAACTTTTAGAGCAAATTTAAAAATGAAAATCAAATTCATTTATCTGTTGATGGAGTGATGGAAGACATTTCAGTTGTGACATAAAGTAATATCTATTCATTGATAACATGATTGCTCATTCTCAACTTAGCATTAAGGGAGAGACTCAGTTTTAGCCAATATAACCATGTAAAATACATTCTACTGTTTTGTATTGAAACATTTTATATTATCATCATACAAGTGTGTTTAAATGATCATTCTATCTGTGTTTGGTTAACAGTTTCTATTGAGCAACACTGTGACAAAGCAAGAAAAGCTTTATATCAATCTATATCTATTTCGATAAAAGCACATCGTGGTGATAATTTTCCACCATTAAAATGGCACAATGTGGAATGCCCTCATTGCATTGAGAGGTTTGGGCAGATTTTGGGGGGGATGGTTTGACTAGGTACCTGTGGACGACTTAAGGCCTGGAATTTAAATCATCTTTAATCATCAGGTGTAGTACTGCAGTACAGTAGGTTGTTAATTTATCACTACTACTAGTATAACTACGTAATGTGGGAAATGGGTGTTAATATAAAGTGTACAGTGAGGTGGAGTTAGTGATGCTACATTACTCTGATTGGTTCACATGCAATAACCAATCTGCATCCTTCCCCGTGGAGAGAAAAGTTGTTAAACAAATGTTAAACACGCGCAGTTAAACATACTCGCTGTACCTTTCAGGCGGTCTACTAATCCGACCCGAACGCATACGGACAAACCCTTCTCCTTCTGTACCAGAAAAGTTAGTGGGGCTGGGAGGTGAGGAACCTGAGAAAGAGAGCGCAGCCGGGGACACTTGAGGAGAATGGTGGGGTGAGCAAGGCGGAGAGTGCATGCTGGGGACATTGGGACTAGGAAGAGCAGAGGCAGTAGTGGGTTTAAACAGCAGAGGCAGTTTTTATGGACCGGTAGGAGCTGGTCGAGGTTCGTTCACAAGCAGGAGATGTTGATGGCTGCGCCGGTACAGAACACCATCAACGTTGACAAGGTAGGAACGAGGTTCCTTGGATGGGCCTATGACGAGACCCAGACGGGTATGTCCCACAGCAGTCTGCAAATGGACCACCTGACCTTGCATTAGTGGTTTGCTGGACTTGTCATAGGAGCGCTTCTGGACACCGTATTTCTCCTGAATGCGCTTCTGGACCGTAGTGGGTTTGAGCACCTGTGACTGCAGCTGTTGCTGGGCAACGGGTAGCGGAGGCCATGTTGTATGAGACATCAGCTGTTGAGCGGGAGAACCCAGGATCCCATCCCTGGAAATGTTTCTCACAGTTCAGGAGATCAAGGTAGACATCAGACTTGGCAAATGAGAACGTTCCGTTAGTTGTTTTGCGCTCCTGACCGCACGTTCGATGAGGCCGTTGGATTGGGGGTATTCAGGGCTGCTAGTGACATGGTGGAAATTCCATTGTCTGGCAAATTGTTTAAATGCTTGGCTGGTGAATTGACTTCCGTTGTCAGTTTGTAGACGAACTGGTGCGGCGGATACAGACAAAATGTCTCTGAAGTTTTTGTATAACCATCTCGGACGTGATGGAGTACGGCAAGTCAAGTTCAAACCAGTTGGACTAGGACTAGGTAGTGTTTACTGTGCTATTGGAAGATGTCCGCTGCAAGAGATGTCCAAGGCAGTGCCGGAGGGGGTTGTTGTAGTAGAGGCTGTTTCTGTTGATGGGGTGCCTCCTGAACAAGCCCATTCACGCAGTGCCTGCTCGTTTGCAGCGCATGATGATGCAGCTACAGCGTTTTGATTTCAAGATCGTCTACAAAAAAGGCAAAGACATACTCATCGCTGACACCCTCTCTTGTGCACCACGTGCATCCAGTGCACGGCATCCCACTTCTGACACCATGTAAACGACTTACAGACACAGGTCTGGAGTTTAAATCATCTTTAATCATCAGGTATAGTAGTGCAGTACAGTAGGTTGTTAGTTCATCACTACTACTAGTATAACTACATAATGTAGGAAATGGGTGTTAATATAAAGTGTACAGTAAGGTGGAGTTAGTGATACTACACTACTCGAAGAAAATCCACGAAGGTCATGGGGAGAACGCATAAACTCCGTACAGACAAGCGCCCATAGTTAGGATCAAACGCGGCTCTCGGGCGCAGTAAGATAGTAGCTCTACTGCTGCGCCACCATGCCGCCCTATTTGATCCCTTGTACCTGGTCCACCGTTCAATAAGATCACGGTTTTCCTTTCACGTTGACACTACTTTCCTGCACTTGATTCTCTTAATATCCAAAAGCCTACGGGTCTGTCTGGAGTAAACTCAGTGACTGAGTCCCCACCGCTATCCTAGACAGGGAACTAAAGACTCATTCTGGGTGGAAAAAAAAATTCCATGTGCTCTAATATTGTTCATTAATCTCTTGAGTGGCTCTCTATCAAAAGATACACCGTACTTTTAAGGGGTTCTTAAGGGGTTGGACAGGCTAGATGCAGGAAGATTGTTCCCGATGTTGGGGAACTCCAGAACAAGGGGTCACAGTTTAACGATAAGGGGAAATCTTTTAGGACCGAGATGAGAAGATCATTTTTCACACAGAGAGTTGTGAGTCTGTGGAATTCTCTGCCACAGAAGGTAGTTGAGGCTAGTTCATTGGCTATATTAAAGTGGGAGTTAGATGTGGCCCTTGTGGCTAAAGGGATCAGGGGGTATGGAGAGAAGGCAGGTACAGGATACTGAGTTGGATGATCAGCCATGATCATATTGAATGGCGGTGCAGGCTCGAAGGGCCAAATGGCCTACTCCTGCACCTATTTTCTATTTTTCTATGATTCTATGATATTTCCACTCTCTTTTATCTATCGAGCCTTTTCCCATTCATTATTTCCATGTTGACTTTGCGGAGTGTTGTTAATTTATACTAAATGCCATTTTACTACTTCAAGCATGGATTCCAGCAGTTACCTGAAATTCCTGCTGGCAGCTTAATCTCCTAAATCTCACTTTGTTAGAACCTTGGAGAGATGTAGCAAAGAAGTGGCCAATGAGCCAATCAACCACCCATTTAGACCAACCTACATTAATGAAACATTTCCATCAACTGCTCCCCCCCCCCCCATCCCCATTACAAAGCTATATACTGGAACAATTAACCTACGAAACCTCACATCATTGGGATGTGGGAGGAAACCCATGTGACCGCAGAGAAAGAATGCTAATGTTTGTAGGTTAACAGTTCAGTGCCTGAGGTCAGGATTGAACCCGAGAATCTGCATTCTTGTGGCAGTAGCTCTACTAACTGTGCTACTGAACAGCCCTATCTAATCCTATTAGAATTGTAAAACTGGGAACTGGTTTGCTCCATCACTGGGCCTTATTTGGACACAAGCAAGCTACCAAATCTCCCTCCACGCACAATGCCGAACTTCTCAGCAACCATCTTTCCATTAGTTTGTTATTCCAATTCTTCTTCTTTTCACTGAGGTTTCTGGTAGTATTAAAATTAGTTATAGTTATTTAATATTCCTATGCAACAAATTTTTAAATTTCTAAAATTAGGATACATAATTAAAACCAGCAATGAAGCAAAAAGATGACAAGCAGAGAGAAATTCTACACTCAGTTCTTACAGGAATTTAACTCCTGTAATTGTGGTATTAGGTGGAGACTGACAATGGTAGTGAATCGCATGGTACACATCAATGTGAACAGGTGGGAACTGCAAGTTTTGTATTGAATGGACATTTCTGTCAACGTTTGTGTATCATTGTCCCAGTGTAATAGACTTGATTTTTTTTACTCTCCCTACCTGATAGGAAAAACATGGGCAACCTGTTAAAATTACAGGAGTCTATAATTGTTCCATTCCTGCCACAATCTCAAAATGTTTGATTAAGTAAAAGAGTGCTGATGAAAGGAAAGTGGTACTCATGTCTGGATTTTCAGAAAATATATCATAAATTCGCATATAAAAACCATTAATAGGCAAAAGAAACGAAAGCAAAAGTAAAAGCCAAAAAAGCCATTAGCATGAAGGACAAAATTGAAGACAATAAAGGCATTCAATTCAATTCAATTCAATAAGAGATTAGGGATAAGAAATTGGTTTAGGGAAACAGGCCAAAGAAAAACTGTCTTCTTAAGAGACATAGCGCTTCATAGATGCTGTCTCACCCACTGAGTTTCGCCAGCATTTTTGTGTTGTGGAATAAGAAGATAGTTGACAAATAATTTCACTGGAGAAAAGTGCAAAATTATTCATTTTAGTCAAAAGAATGAGGAGAGACAAGAAAGATTAAAGAACATAAAGGCTAAGTGTATACACAAACCGAGAAACCTGAAGGTTTAACTGGAAATATCCTTCATGGCAGGTTGGAAAAATGGATATTAAATCGTACTGTATATGATAGGGAGCTTCATACCGTTGAGTGGCAGAGGGTCAAGAGGCATTCAGGCCATGAGGTACTTACACAAGAGGATGTTTGAGCATAATAATTTAGTACATCCCTACCAGGAATAGATTTTAAAAAATGCAGAAATATTAATTGAAAGGTTTCACTCTTTCAAATCTGCTTGGAGTTGGAAAGGCTGGGAAGAGATTGCTGGGTTGAGCGATGGTAGATGGAGAGAACTGTTCACTTCAGTGGATAACATTGAGCACCAGAGGATGTATATTTAAATACATTGGCAAAACATTACAGATGACTTAAGGAAAACTACTTTTTATTTACAAAATTAAGGAATTTATCAGTTTCCGAAGGGGAACTGCATGACTATTAGAAGGCAAGAATATTTGCGATGGGGAAAGAACTGGGGAATGGAACAATTAAATTGCACTGTAAACAACTGATATGGACTCAATGGCCCAAATTCAGAGTTAAAACAATTCTATGATTTTAGAAATTCTTACCAGTGCCTGTCTTGAGTTCCAAAGTTTAGCTGCCTGAAACTGATTAGTAAATATATTCAAAATTAGCTATTGGCAACATTGGGTTCCCAGAACCATTTGCATTGGATGGAATGGTGACAAAGATCACTTTACCATTTTTATTATGGTCTCTGAAACTGTCTGAATCAACTAAAAGAACGGATGAGAATGTAGAGAGGCCCAGGAGCCGTTGGTGAGGGAGGAGCGACGTCCGAGCGGTAAGCTTAAAACCCGAGCGCGGGGCTTTGTTTTTACAGAGGCCCAGGAGCCGTTGGTGAGGGAGGAGCGACTGAAATCCATAACATTCTAAATCCGTAACGTTCTATTCAATTAACTGAGCTTGAGGGAGCCGCTGATTGGTGGACTTGAGTACGCAGCTGATTGGCAGTCAGATTACAGCAGTTTGTAGTGTACTGTACTTTGTATTTTGTATTATATATTGTATTTTGTGTTGTATCTAGGGTAAGGGAAGTATGAGTGCCAGGACAGCTTACTGTTCTGGATGTCAGATGTGGGAGGTCATGGAGTCGGGTAGCCCTCCAGACGTCCACATCTGCGCCAGGTGCGTCGAGATGGGGCACCTAAAGGAGTGTGTTAGGAACCTGGAGCAGCAGCTCGATGACTTCCGTCTGGTCAGGGAGAGTGAGGAGGTCATAGAGAGGAGTTACAGGGAGGTAGTCTCTCCAAAACCACAGGAGGCAGACAAGTGGGTCACAGTTAGGAGAGGCAAGGGGCAGAGGCGGGCGCTAGAGAGTACACCAGTGGCTGTACACCTTGGAAATAAGTACTCCTGTTTGAGTGCTGTTCGGGTGGGACAGCCTACCTGGGGGTAGCAACAGCGACCTGGCCTGCGGTATAGACACCGGTCCTGTTGCTCAGAAGGGTAAGGAAAAGAAGAGGAGGACATTAGTAATAGGGGACTCTATAGTTAGGGGGTCAGATTGACGATTCTGTGGACGCAGTCCGGAGAACCGGATGGTAGTTTGCCTCCCTGGTGCCAGGGTCCGGGATGTGTCTGAACGTGTCCAAGATATCCTGAAAAGGGAGGGAGAGGAGCCTGAGGTCGTGGTACATATTGGTACCAATGACATAGGTAAAAAAAGAGAAGAGATCCTGAAAGGAGAATTTAGGGAGTTAGGAAGACAGTTAAGGAAAAGAACCGCAAACATAACAATCTCAGGATTACTTCCTGTGCCATGCGACAGTGAGAGTAGGAATGGAGCAAGGTGGAGGATAAATGCCTGGCTGAAGGATTGGTGCAGAGGGCAGTGATTCAAGTTTCTGGATCAATGGGACCTCTTTTGGGGTAGGAGTGACCTCTATAAAAAGGATGGGTTGCACTTGAACCCGAGGGGGACCAGTATCCTGGCTGGGAAATTTGCAAAGGCTACCGGGGGGACTTTAAACTAGAACGGTTGGGGGGAGGGACTCAAATAGAGAAAGCCAGTAGACAGGGTCTGAGGCAGGAGGTAGAGAAGGGAAGCACTCAGACCCAACATGTAGGGAGGAAAGAAGAAAAAAATAATAAACAGAGAATAAGAGGTGGTGGTTTTCCAGGGCAAAATTCAAAAGGAACCACTTGTCAACATAATTGTATAAGGAGTAAGAGTGTTGTAAAAACAAGCCTGAAGGCTTTGTGTCTCAATGCAAGGAGCATTCGTAATAAGGTGGACGAGTTGAATGTGCAGATAGCTATTAATGACTATGATATAGTTGGGATCACGGAGACATGGCTCCAGGGGGACCAAGGCTGGGAACTGAACATCCAGGGATATTCAATATTCAGGAGGGATAGACAGAAAGTGAAGGGAGGTGGGGTAGCGTTGCTGGTGAGAGAGGAGATTAATGCAATAGAAAGGAAGGACATTAGCTTGGGGATGTGGAATCGATATGGGTAGAGCTGCTAAACTCTAAGGGGCAGAAAACGTTAGTGGGAGTTGTGTACAGGCCACCTAACAGTAGTATTGGAGTTGGGGATGGCATCAAACAGGAAATTAGAAATACGTGCAACAAGGGTAAAACAGTTATAATGGGTGACTTCAATCTACATGTAGATTGGGTGAATCAAATGGGCAGGGGTGCTGAGGAAGAGGATTTCTTGGAATGTATGCAGGATAGTTTTCTAAACCAACATGTAGAGGAACCAACGAGAGAGCAGGCTACTCTAGACTGCGTATAAAGTAATGAGGAAGGGTTAGTTAGCAGTCTTGTTGTGCGGGGCCCCTTGGGCAAGAGTGACCATAATATGGTTGAGTTCTTCATTAGGATGGAGAGTGACATAATTAAGTCAGAAACAAACGTTCTGAACTTAAACAAAGGTAACTTTGAAGGTATGAGACATGAATTGGCCAAGATAGACTGGCAAGTGATTCTTAAAGGGTTGACAGTGGATGTGCAATGGAAGGTTTTTAAAGACTGCATGGATGAACTACAACAATTGTTCATCCCAGTTTGGCAAAAGAATAAATCAGGGCAGGTAGTACATCCATGGATAACAAGGGAAATCAGGGATAGTATAAAAACAAAAGATGAAGCATACAAATTGGCCAGAAAAAGCAGCCTACCAGAGGACTGGGAGAAATTCAGAGTTCAGCAGAGGAGAACAAATTAGGAAAGGGAAAATAGATTATGAAAGAAAACTGGCAGGGAACATAAAACCTGACTGCAAAAGTTGTTATAGATATGTGAAGAGAAAGAGATCAGTTAAAACAAATGTAGGCCCCTTGCAGTCAGAAACAGGTGAATTGATCATGGGGAACAAGGACATGGCAGACCAATTGAATAACTACTTTGGTTCTGTCTTCATTAAGGAGGACATAAATAATCTGCCGGAAATAGCAGGGGACCAGCGGTCAAATAAGGTGGAAGAACTGAGTGGAAATCCAGGTTAGCCAAGAAGTGGTGTTGGGTAAATTGAATGGATTAAAGGCCAATAAATCCCCATGGCAAGATAGTCTACATCCCTGAGTACTCACGGAAGTAGCGCTAGAAATAGTGGATGCATTAGTGATAATTTTTAAAACCTCCTTAGATTCTGAAGTAGTTCATGAGGATTGGAGGGTAGCTAATGTAACCCACTTTTAAAAAAAGGAGGGAGAGAGAAAACGGGGAATTACAGACCAGTTAGTCTAACATCGGTAGTGGGGAAACTGCTAGAGTCAGTTATTAAAGACGGGATAGCAGTACATTTGGAAAGTGGTGAAATCATTAGACAAAGTCAGCATGGATTTACGAAAGGTAAATCATGTCTGACGAATCTTATAGAATTTTTAGAGGATGTAACTAGCAGAGTTGATGAGGGAGAACCAGTGGATGTGTTATATCTAGACTTTCAGAAGGCTTTCGACAAGGTCCCACATAAGAGATTAGTATATAAACTTAAAGCACATGGTATTGGGGGTTCAGTTTTGATATGGATAGAGAACTGGCTGGCAGACAGGAACCAAAGGGTAGGAGTAAACGGGTCCTTTTCAGAATGGCAGGCAGTGACTAGTGGGGTACCGCAAGGCTCAGTGCTGGGACCCCAGCTATTTACAATATATATTAATGATTTGGACGAGGGAATTGAATGCAACATCTCCAAGTTTGCGGATGACACTAAGCTGGGGGGTAGTGTTAGGTGTGAGGAGGATGCTAGGAGGCTGTAAGGTGACTTGGATGGGCTGGGTGAGAGGGCAAATGCATGGCAGATGCAGTATAATGTGGATACATGTGAGGTTATCCACTTTGGTGGCAAAAACAGGAGGGTAGACTATTATCTTAATGGTGGCAAATTAGGAAAAGGGGAGATGCAATGAGACCTGGGTGTCATGGTACACCAATCATTGAAAGTAGGCATGCAGGTGCAGCAGGCAGTGAAGAAAGCAAATGGTATGTTAGCATTCATAGCGTAAGGATTTGAGTATAGGAGCAGGGAGGTTCTACTGCAGTTGTACAAGGTTTTCGTGAGACCACACCTGGAGTATTGCGTACAGTTTTGGTCTCCAAATCTGAGAAAAGACATTCTTGCCATAGAGGGGGTACAGAGAAGGTTCACCAGACTGATTCCTGGGATGTCAGGACTTTCATATGAGGAAACACTGGATAGACTTGGCTTGTACTCGCTAGAATTTAGAAGACTGAGGGGGGATCTTATAGAAACCTACAAAATGCTTAAGGGGTTGGATAGGCTAGATGCAGGAAAATTGTTCCCGATGTTGGGGAGGTCCAGAACCAGGGGTCACAGTCTAAGGATAAGGGGGAATTCCTTTAGGACCGAGATGAGGAAAACATTTTTCACACAGAGAGTGGTAAGTCTCTGGAATTACCTGCCACAGAAGGTAGTTGAGGCCAGTTCATTGGCTATATTTAAGAGGGAGTTAGATGTGGCCCTTGTGGCTAAAGGGATCAGGGGGTATGGAGAGAAGGCAGGTAGGGGATACTGAGTTGGATGATCAGCCATGATCACATTGAATGGTGGTGCAGGCTCGAAGGGCCAAATGGCCTACTCCTGAACCTATTTTCTATGTTTCTATGCTTCTATGTAGGGAGAATTTAAAAAAAGGTATTAATATACAATTAGTTTAAAGTAGTCATTGATGATCAGTATGGACTTTGTGGCCTAAAGCCCTGTTTTTATGACTGACTATTTAAAAAAGTTATTGGATTCCTGAGATCCCTTGCAATTTCAATGAACTGGTGGTCCAAAGTATTTCAGTGAATGAAGATTGCTTTTCTTTTACCTGTTTCTTTATCCTGAATAAACATTCATCACTTTGTACAAAAGCAATATTTTGCAGATACTAGAAATCTCAAGACATGGGAAAATGCTCGAAACGCAGATCAAACAGCATCCGTGAAGTGAGAAATAGAACCAATGTTTTAAGTCGAACACCATTAATTAGAACTGGGGAAAGCTGGAGATGCGCAGAAAGGAGAAGAGAAGAGAAATAAAAGTCTTTGGTAGGGTGGACAAGCAAGGATGATGATAGAATGTAACAATTGGACAACATCCGCTTTGTTCCACTGCTATTCCAAGTCAAAGGTGAACCATGGACCTTTTTTCTTTCTGGGATCTTCATCTGCAGAAGCCTCCCAACTTTGACCCTCTAAGACTTGCTCAGCCATTGGCACAGTGATCCTGCTGATGCGCACAGCCCTTCCTAATCATCTGCCAAACCATCTGTCTTGAACTCCACTCTGAACTGCCATCCCTCTATGATTCACTTCTTCACCACACAGTAAATAAAATATTACTGCTGTCCTTTGCTTTGCAGCCACTGGTCGCCTCGCCCTCACTTTGATAAATCCGACCATACTGCCCTCGCCCTCGGGGGGGGGGTGGGACGGGGGACTGCTTGGAGTGCTTGGACTCCAGGACTGCTTGGAGTCTGTAGACTGGCCAATGTTCAGGGACTCGGCAATGGGCCTGAATGAATACGCCACGGTCGTTACAGACTTCATAAAGAAATGTGTGGAGGACTGCATCCCAACAAAAACCTTCCGAGTGTTTCCTCCAGAAGCCTTGGATGAACCATGAGATCCGCATTACTCTGAAGACCAGATCACGGGCATTCAGGTCTGGAGATACAGAAGTCTCCAAGAAGTCCAGATACGACCTGCTTTAAAAGGGCATCAATAATACCGGTGCCCAAGAAGAGCAAGGTGACGTGCCTCAATGACTATCAACCAGTGGCACTAACGTCTGTGGTGATGAAGTAGTTTAAGAGGTTGATTATGGAGCATATCAACTCCTACCTCGACAAGAACCTCGACCCACTGCAGTTCACTTACCGCCACAGAAGATCAATGGTGGATGTGATCTCACTGGCTCTCCACTCCACTCTGGACCACTTGGACAACAAATGTCATATGTCAGGCTGTTACTCATTGACCACAGCTCGGCGTTTAATACCATCATCCCCTCCAAGCTGATTACCAAGCTCTCAAATCTGAGTCTCTGCACATCCCTCTGCAATTGGATCCTCGACTTCCTCATCCCCAGACCACAGACTGTCCGTATTGGTGGAATTGTGTCATCCTCGATAACAATCAGCACGGGAGCACCTCAAGGCTGCGTGCTCAGCCCCCTGCTGTACTCACTCTATACTCATGACTGCGTAGCCAGACATAGTGCGAACTCCATCATCAAATTCGTCGACGACACCACTGTTGTGGGACGAATCACTGATGGTGACGAGTCAGAGTATAGAAGTGAGTTTGACCGATTGATCAAATGGCGCCAGCGCAACAACCTGGCTCTCAACACCAGCAAAACCAGAGAACTGATTGTGGACTTTGGAAGGGGGAGGATAGGGACCCACAAACAATGGTGGAAAAGGTCAAGAACTTCAAATTCCTGTGCGTGCATATTTCCGAAGATCATTCCTGGCCCCAGCACACTGTTGCAATTATAAAGATAGCACATCAGCGCCTCCACTTCCTGAGAAGATTATAGAGAGTCGGTATGTCAAGGAGGACTCTCTCGAACCTCCACAGGTGCACAGTAGAAAGCATACTGACTGGTTGCATCCTGCCCAGTCCATCATTGGTTCTGACCTCCTCACCATTGAAGGGATCTATCGCAGTCGCTGCTTCAAAAAGGCTGCCAACATCATCAAAGACTCACACCATCCTGACCACACTCATCTCTCCGTTGCCATCAGGTAGAAGGTACAGGAGCCTGAAATCTGGTACATCCAGGTTCAGGAACAGCTTCTTCCCCACAGCCATCAGGCTATTCAACACAACATCACACAAACTCGGAACTATAACAGCCTATTGCACTTTATCTGTTTATTTATGTGTATATATACGGTCTATGCTATATAGACACACTGAACTGTTCTATGTATTATGCCTACACTATTCTGTTGTGCTGCAGCAAATAAGAATGGTATTGTTCTATCTGGGACACATGATATTAAACACTCTTGACTTTACTGATACGAAACTCATGTTATGTGGAGACTATTACAGCACATTTCATTTTTCCTGCGCTTGTCATGTTAGATGTATTATGTGGTCACAATTAAACATGCCATGCAATTTTACCTCTATTTAAGCAGGCAGAATTTCAGGTAAAATACCCTGTAAGATCTATCCTGTCTGACTTTCTTCCATTTGCTATCCCTGGTGAAACTGCAACAGAGCCGATTTAAAAGTAAAGCTGTGTTTGAAGTGGTCAGTTCATTAAACTGATCAGAGTTGACATCTGATTTTCTGCCTGCCCATCATCTCTCTTTGGAGAGGTGCTATAATTAGATACACACTGAGGTCCTTTGCGGAATGCTTGCTTTTGTTTAAGGAAATTTAATCTTCAGTTCAGAGGCTCTATTTACCATGGGACTAGATGGAGTTATGAAACTCAGAAGAAAACAGCATCAGTGGATAATTTAAAGGCAGAGATAGATCGATTCTTGATTAATATGGGTATCAGGGGTTGTGGGGAGAAGGCAGGAGAATGGAGTTAGGATAGACAGATCAGCCATGACTGAAAGCGGAGTAGAGTTGATGGGCCGAATGGCATAATTCTACTCCTATCCTTTATGAAACACTGATTTCTTTTCCTTTTTTTTAGTTATTTAAAAAAAATATGAATGACTTGTTATATCATGTAGTTTAATGCACATGGGTGTTGCAGGATTGCCTTCCTGATAGATCCAGCATACGGGTCTCAGACTGAATGAGAGTGTTTGAAGCTTCCTGGGGTCTCACACAGTGCTGAAAGTTCTTGATGGATTGCTGGCAGTGGAAGTTAACTGCTGACTCAGGTTCGAGGAGACACCTTGCAGTGAGTGGGTGGCCTGGAGATTGCTGGCTCACTGATTAGTGAACAGCCCCTTGATCCAGCCACCACCTAACCAGAGAATTGAAGTGCTGGCTGCAACTGGTGTCTGGCAGGTTGGATGTTATCACCAAATAGGTTATTCGGTGAATATTTTGGAAATACATTGACCTTGAAAATAGAAGCAAGCCTTGACTGGAAAACCTTGACTGGTGTTATTTAAAGGGGGGCTCATGCTACCTGTGTTGATGCTGTTGAATTTGAAGCATCCAGTTTCTTCCTTGATCATTTTGGTGCCCTCTTATAATGATGACCTAGTGATCGTTCACACAATGCTCCATCTCCTTGTAGCCATTATCCTGAAGCTCGCTCGACCATCAATTGCCTGCCCACAATCGAATATGTACCACCCTACCCATATCAATGATCCTTTTCATGTTACTTTCCTTCCTTACAAACCACCCAACCTCCACCAACAATCTGCCAGCCAACTAATTTTCTCAAAGAGCTCCCTTATCCCAGATGTGTAGGAAGGAACTGCAGATGCTGGTTTACATGGAAGATAAACACAAAATACTGGAGTAACTCAGCAGGACAGGCAGCGTCTCTGGATAGAAGGAATGGGTGACGTTTCAGGTTGAGACCCTTCTTCAGATGTCAGGAACTCGCAGACAAAAGTCCTCTGCGACACCTTCAGCTTTGTGCATGATAGTATATTGCTGCAGAGGTCATGTACAGTATATAATAGGGACATACAGTATCTCCTACATGGTGACATGGGGCATTACAGTTTCCAGTTCCCCATATTACACACATAAATTAGCAATGTTACAAAATTTTGAGATTTAAAAAATCAAGTCTGCAATTTATCCCATCAGATAAAGCATAAAAAGAAGTTTAATTTGACACCTAATTCACTTTCATATCTTCAGTATTAAAAAGGTTATCGCCATTTTCACACTCAGAAATTAGCATCTTGTTCCCTATTGCTTTTCCATTGCCTTAACACAAAAGCTGTGATCAAGGACAGTCAAAAGCCCATAACTTTCTTAAAAATTAAGAGAGCTGAATGAAATTTTCAGTTATTATAGATTGATGGATTCAATCTTACTTGGATGACCTGAAATTAAAGCATATAATTAGTTAGTTACCTAATTGTAGCGAATTACAAAATTCAATTACTAGATCTAAACATTTATCCATTTCTTAAGAAAAGGTTAACATTTTTAAAAAGCCTAAGTGTCCAAATAACATTCACACAATAATTCACAATATAACATGATTTTAAAATCTCATTGTCATTAATTTATAGGCCAAATTGAAGGAATTTAGTGTTTAATTCCCGTAAATTAATGGCCATTTAAATCATCTTGCGAGTGGATTTTTGTGGACGCGATCGTTTGGAACGTTGCGGTTTGCGGTGAATTTAACCCCCAGTCGGCATGAAAAATACTGCCGATTCGTATATTTTCTAAGTCACCTTTTCGCAACATGAAAATTTGATTAAAGGCATCCGTAGAAGCATGTTTTTATGTAAAAATAAACTGTGTACCTTGTTTTGACCCCTACGTGAGATCCGTCCCGTTATTGGCATTCACGGCTTTAGAAGATGATTTTTAATTCACTCATGCTAATAAATGATCCAGCGTAGTTTAAAAATAACTCCATAAAACAAATGTCAGAGCGATTTCTCTTCAGCAACTAAATCCCCTGAGATTAATCAATTTGAATAGTCTGGAGTAAACGACATTTTAAACCCGCCCCCCTCTCAAAGGCGCCAAAGTCGCGCACACGGGCAGTGGCAGAACTGCAGCACCGCTAAAGGTAAGTTTAGTAACATACCTACATAAATAATGATGTTTCAATTGTTATCCTCTTGTTTGCAATGAGGAATGACAGTGAATTTCTCTAATTATTAATTAACTAATTATTTTTAATACTTTTAAAGAATTGTTGGAAGATTTATAGAAAGATATTTAGCCCTGTTTAGAGCATTGGCCTTCTAAAACCCTTTTTAATTCCTCTTTTCCAAGGCAATCCATGGATGATAAAAAAACAGGCATCTGCAGTGTTGTAAATTAAAGCACTATATGTTTTAATAGAAAATTAAAAATACATTAATGTATTAAAAGTAGATGTAAAAAAATACCAACATTTTATAAACATTGAACATTCTCTGTATGCAAAATATGTTTAAGACATTTGAGAATTTAGACAACATTCTAAACTATTTACTTGCCTGCCAAACAATGGCATTATAAACAGCATTGTGAGGTATATATAATTTGTTATCACCAGCAATATCTGGGGAATGTGATTTATCGTGAACAATACATATAAAAATATAAAGCTATCCAGAAATCCAGCAGAAAATAGTGCAGATAGTGACTGAATATTGCACAGAAAAGGATTAAGTGGCTTACTTAAGGACTTCAAGTCTCATATGTACTTAATCTTATGTAAAATACTTTGTTTCGCCCACAGCTGTTTATGCAATTCATCTGGCCAGACAGCGAGTCACATCAATTTTCTGCTTTTCCATCTGCCATTCTGAAGCCTCACATTTTCAGAGGCACATATTGATTTCATAAAGATTTAAAAAGTGTCACATGTCTTTGGTGGTGGTAGGATATGTAGCCAATCAGCAAGAAACAGAATGCATACCGTGCGGTATTTTGCACAGATCTCCAGGGAAGCAGCAAATCTTAAAACTGTAAAATGTGTCTTTTTTATTGCTGAGTACTCAGAATGTTCAATCTGTTAACACAGACTCTGCTGAGAAGAATTTCTGAATAGGCCTGGTTTATTGGACCTTTGACATGATAGTGTGATTTAGAAGCAGACAAAGCATCTCGGAGTGCTGAAGCCTTGCTCTGGCTTGAGTTGTCCTTTCCAGTAAAGGAGTGTGCTAAATGCTTCATTTTTACATGCATTGTTGATCTAGAGTATTCAGAACTGGTTACCTAGGAGGAAAGGAGGGAAAAAAGGGAAAATCATAATTTATATATTCCAAAAGAATGTTTATTTTTGATAAATTCAGATTCAAATGATATCTATTCAAGACTGTCACTTCTCTTATCAAGGTATTTCATTTTTACTTGAACCATTAAACTTTGCAAGATATTATCCTCACAGATTTCATATAATATTTGGATTTAAGTTATCTAAGCAGCTAGATTTTGGGCTCTGAATTTTAATTCTTGAAATATCTATCTGTCATCATCTTATTTTATCTGTTAAAGAAGGAACTGCAGATGCTGGAGAATCGAGGGTTACACAAAAAGCTGGAGAAACTCAGCGGGGGTTACACAAAAAGCTGGAGAAACTCCCGCTGAGTTTCTCCAGCTTTTTGTGTAACCATCTTATTTTATCTGTTGGCTTTATTGAGTCTTATCAAGTAAACTGAAACATAGTGATCTATCCTTTAACCTTCCCAATGTTGTACAATTGTTGTGGTCAGTTTATATTACTCATTTGTTAGTGGATTCCTTAGTGCCTATTTTTTTTTAATCCTTTTGTTGCTGATGCGTTTATAGAATGCCATATATTCTTTTGATAAATTATTAGGTCCACCGTGAATTCTGTGAGACCCTCTCTCACGGCTCCCTCTCTGTGATTCCAGGAGTCTGAAAATGGACACATCGCCTATCCATGCTCTGAAGAATGGTCCCGACCTGAAATGTCACCTATCCATGTTCTCCAGAGACGCTGCCTGACCTGCTGAGTTACTCCAGTTACTTTGTGTCTTTTATTATGTCTTGTTTGCTGACTCAACTCTTTTATTAACCTCTTCCCTCAGGTGCTTGTGTCTTCTTAATTGCCACAAACAGGCAGGTTACAGCAGTGAAGCAAAGGCGTATATTATTGTGGTGAAGCTGATGCACGGGCATCTATGCAGAAGTGGACCTGTTACATTTACAACGCTTTATAAAGTTCCCCATGAGATGATTGTGGATTGTATAAATGCTGGCGGGCTGATGTCCTTTGATGTTCAGACGGATTCTATTTTCATGGACTCACTACTCCTGTGGAACCTCTGTTATGATATGTAGAGTTGTGCATCAATGGGAAAGCTGTCTCATATATAATGCTGATATAAGAGTGGCATGGAATTGGAAAAATTCCAAAAAAAATTCCGGGAAGAGATGAACCACTAAGGCTAATTAATTTGGTGAGATCATGTTCTGAGATTTGTTGGAATCATGACATAATATTCAGTGGGAATTCTACAATGTCTTGAATGCACAAAAGCATTTGATAAGCTGTAGAAACTATATTGTATATCACAATAAGTTATGGAAAATGAATTAGATAAGTACACTGAATATCTCATTGCAAAATTAATAGTAGAAACATTAAAAAAAAAAGTTACCTCATGAAAATGACATGCACACTTTCCCTGAAGAAATTCTTTATAACGTCCCATAGTGATACTAAATGTATCAACTACATCAAAACCATATTTCTTTGCCTCGGAGAGTATTTCCGTATTTTCTTTCCACAGGTTTTGTACTTCTTCCTAAAATAACAAAAAAAAAAATCAAACACATGAAGATACTAGCAAATATCTTTAGTCTTTGGCATATTAACGAAAATTAGGAATTGGAAGTGATTACTTGTTTCACCTTGGACTTAAATTTTGGGATTAATTTAGATAAATCTATTTTAGCGACCTATTTAGACCTTATTTTAAATTACCCATAATCCTCAAAATGTTTACACACTGTTGAAGCTATCGTTACTGGGAATTTCTGGATGCTTTAAAATGATGTCAGTAATTCACCTTCTTGTAATGCATACAGTGCGAATTCTACAGATAGACACAAAAAGCTGGAGTAACTCAGCGGGATAGGCGGCATCTCTGGAGAGAAGGAATGGGTGACATTTCGGGTCGATAACCCTTCTTCAGACTCTATGAATTCTAGATCTACTGACCAAAGAATCAAAAGAAAACTACAGTAGAATTGAAACAATTTGGCAGGTACATTGTAAGTTGATTATCATTTTTGTCTTATTATAGAATAGAATAGAATAGAATGCCTTTTATTGTCATTCAAATAGACAAGGTTTGAACGAAATTTCATTCCTGCAGACATGACATTACAAAAAAAACCAAGACACACACTTAACACAATTTACACAAACATCCATCACAGTGAATCTCCAACACCTCCTCACTGTGATGGAAGGCAAAAGTCTTATCTATTCCCTTTGTTCTTCTCCCGTGGTCCAGCAGCCCAACTGCAGCGTCGAGGCGACTGGGGCTCACGATGTTAAAGCCCCCGGCGGGTGATGGTAAGTCCCGCGGCCGTTTAAGCTGCGCCAGGCGATGTTAGGCCCCGCTCCGAGTCATTTAAACCCCGCGATTCCGGCGGGAGAAGTTGCCGTTGCAGGAGTTCCGAAAAGCGTTCTCCCACCAGGGACCTGCGAGCTCCCGATGTTCCTGTCCACCGGGCCTGAGGCCGCAGCCTCCGAAGCTCCGAAGTCGGGTTGCAGCTGTGCACCTCTACAGCTCTCCCCGCTCCGAAGTCGGCCAGCTCTGCTATGGTGAGTCCGCAGGTTACGTGACTGGAGTCCTCCGGTTGGTTCCGGTTGGAGGCCGCCGCCGGCTCCATGATGTTAGGCCCAACGACACCGGAGACCCGACAGGGAAAAAGTCGGGTCCCCGAACAGGGAAGAAATTATGTGGCAAAATTCATGTGTTCTTCTCCTGAAAATCAAAGTTTGAGGCATTTGGAGGCACAGTGATAATTCCAAATCCAAATTCTATGATATGACACTGTTATCCTGACTTCTCGACTAACCATGGGGGTGGATGGGTGAGATAGATGGGGTGCACAGGATAAAATATTGTCATGCTTTGCTTAACTTTCAACGTCGGTTCTCCAAAAATAACCGGGTATTTTTCCTAAACTCCTTCACCACCCACTCCCACTAATGCACCCACCAAATTGCTGCTCAATCCATCTCAAAGCTTGCCTGGTTTTTCATTGTCACAGCTGTCGAGTTATATCAGGATGCTCACAGCACACAAACAAACTCAGTGTGAGACTTCAAGAGGACTACAATACAAAAACAGGGATGTAATGCTGAGGCTCTATAAGGCACTGATCAGACCACGTTTGGAGTATTCTGAGCAATTTTGTGCCCCATATCTGAGGAAGATTGTGCTGGCGCAGGAGAGGGTCCAGAGGCGGTTTACGAGAATGATAACAGGAATGAGTGGATTAGCCTATCATGAGCATTTGATGGTTTTACTCGCTGGAGTTTAGAAGAATGAGGGGGGATCTCATTGAAACTTACCAAATAGTGAAGGGCCTGGATAGACTGGATGTGGAGAGGATAATTCCTCTAGTGGGAGAGTCTAGGACCAGAGGTCATAGCCTCAGAATTAAGGGACGTTCCTTTAGGAAGGAGATGAGGAGGAATTTCTTTAGTCTGAGAATGGTGAATCTGGAATTCATTGCCACAGAAAGCTCTGGAGGCCATCAATGGATATTTTTAAGGCAGAGATGGATAGATTCTTGCTTAGTACAGGCAGGTGCCAGGGGTTATGGGGAGAAGGTAGGAGGATGTGGTTTGGCGGGAGAGATAGATCAGCCATGATTGAATGGCGGAGTACACTTGATGGGCCAAATGGCCTAATTCTGCTACCATCACTTATGAACCTATGAATATCCTTCAGTAAACATACGCAGTGTACTGAACATTTCATGCCGTTTAAAATTTTAAAAGTGCATCCATGCTCCCAACTCATCCTCAGCTTTTTAATCTTTCTATGACCTTCTGCTTTTATTTCTTTTTTCCACATTAGATTGTGTGCAAAATTTGAACCATTGAAAAAGTTGTTTGGCCTGCACAAGGTAGTTCTGCAGAATAAATAATATTCTATAATCTTCCGAAATTTCTTCTGAAAGTTCTTCTGGACTCCTTTAAAACCAGTTAAGAGATACTTTGATCGTGCTATATGTTAGAGCATAACAGTTCATAGCAAATATAGCGATAGCTTTGCCCACGCCAGTTGCCGTTCGTGTTTATTTTCTGCAAAAGAACCATTTTTCAGTTTGATGAGGTGTCTGATGCCAACACTACTTTAGATTCTGGATCTTGTTTTGTAGGACATGAGTTAAGCATGTTAAAGGGCTTAAGGTGAACACCGGGTTTTGCTCTATGAAAAGGCAACGCATTTAATTGGACCTTAAATCCATTAGTACTTCCGCTTACCACACCTGCTGCCAAATCTCCAGTTGCAACCTTGAGATTTTCAAAGGTTTGGATCACACAGTGGTTAAATATTTAATCTCCTGAAATGATACCCTAGGTCTAATTCCGTCATCCTTAAGCTTCAATGAAAGAGTATCCAATGGCTTATGAAATGACCAGGTGGCATACGCAAAGCATGTGGCACATTAAGTGCACTGAGACATGGAAGCTGCACTTAAGGATTTCCTCAAGGTTGTCTCCACTTTCTTTGCTGTTGTAATTTATCTACTGTGTCAAACTTTGGGAGGTTTTACCTCCTGAAAGCATGAGGCACTCTCTATAACGACTGCGTTGAGTTTAAAAGAATATTTCAATTCCACGATCTTCAATGGAATTCAAAAAACATCCATTAATGAATGAAATGGACATTAATTTGCTTTAAAAATGGATCAGAAAATGGATGGAAGAAAAAGGCTGATTTAAAATGTTATTTTTAGTAATGATGAATTCACCGCACAAAAAAATGTAAAGTTCTTTAATAGATGTAATTTTTTAGCTAGTGACTGAACTGAAGGGAAGAATTTCAGAGCAATAGCTCTGATAAAAATGGGCGGGCACAGATGGTTTTGGTCTAAGTCTATGATTGCTGCAGTCATTACTAATTACCACGTAATGGAGGAGGTGAGGAGGCCCCATGAGATCACACAGAGTGGCACAATTCACAGTGGCAATCTCCACACAGTAAACAAATCATGGACTGCCTAAAGCAGGCTTTATTTAATGGGATAGTTGTGGTGATGTATATGTTTACTGCAATGTCCAATGACCCCCATGCTGGTTGTGCATGTGCCCATCTACCAAGAATGGCATTGATCGATTGCTTTTTAGTTAATTGGCTGACCACAGACTAACAAATGTGTTTACATCTACCTGGGAGTAATTGCATCAATATCTTTGTGAATCAAAGCCAATATCTTTTGGTGCTCTGGTGGATCAGATATATCAGAGACATGGGCACTCTTACTGGACTCTGCATTGGCACAGAACTACTGAGGACTTGAATACTAACTGGTAGCTACTGCACACACCACTATCGGATGACATGTTCAGATATCCCATTAGCACACAACATTTGGTTTCAAACTGTCTGCAATAACTTAATTTGCTTCAAAGCTAATTAAGTGGCTCTCAGAATAAGATTCCAAAGCAGCTAGAGTAGCACTGAGCCATGGAGTCTCTACTTTAAGTTTTTAGTTTGGGCGTCATTGTATTGCCTCATGATCAAAGAAGATTGAACACAATTGTTATTTTATATTTACAGACACACACACTCATATAAATCTCAGTACATGTATCGAGTACACTCAGTACTTCAGAGTTCTAATTCATGCAGGATGGAAACTAAAGGGCCTGTTCCACTTGGGCGTCATTTGCGCGTAATTTACGCGACATCATTTACGCGTCATGACACACGATGCGCTCGCCATGACGCGCACGTGATGTGCACATGTTGCGCAATACGCGCGCATGGTGCATAGTGACGTAGGCAGCGACGCGCGGTTACGTGCGGCGCCCCAGGATTTTGGGATGTTCAAAATCTTCGCGCAAGTAACGCCCAAGTGAGACAGGCCCTTAAGGTACTCAATTCCTACACAATTCCTATGCAACGGTTGCATTATGACTTGGTTCAGCAAGTTGAATGTCCAGGAGTCCAGGAGTGGAAACGACTATGTTGTGTCCACTGCCCAGTCCATCACCGGCTTTGACCTCCCACTGTCGAATGGATCTATCCTAGTCGCTGCCTCAAAAAGGCAGCCAAAATCATCAAAGACCCACACCATCCTGACCACACACTCATTTCACCTCTGCCATCGGGAGCCTGAAAACTGTAATGTGCAGTGTCTTCCCTACGGCCATCAGGCTATTAAACACTACACCAAATAAGCTCTGAGCTCTGCTGAACTGCAAAAGACTATTATTACTGCACTATATTTGTTATTTATTGAACTTTTTTTCAATTTGGTGCTTCCCCTTTTCCTTCATTACAACCAAAAATTAATCTACTTTTCTCTGCAGCACACCGAGACCTTCCTGATCAGGTAGCATTAATAGCTACCAGCCCAATAATAACACAAAGTATGAAGAAGGTTCCCAACTGTACTGCCGTCTGTCCATTCCTTCCACAGATGCTGGCTGACCTGTTAATTTCTTCCAGCACTTTGTGTTTAGCTCAACATTCCAACATCTGTAATTCCTTGCATCTCCTGCCACTAAATATTGCCTTGGCACTCCAGCTCTCAGACCGAGAAGCCATTCTAAGGTTAGTGCAGAAGACTGCAGAATGAAATTTTTCTTAGTGCTCCAGTATGTGTCAAGTGCTCAACTGCACTGAACACATGGAGACAAATAGGTGCAACACTTGCTTCATGTCATGCATAAAAATCTCAGGAGTCAAGAGTGTTTAATTGTCATATGTACCGACAACAGAACAATGAAATGTTTTCTTGCAGCAGCATAACAAGTCTGTAAACACACTACTCATAGAGAATATATAATAAACAAAATGTCAGTAAATTAATAACCACGATATCACTGCAAAAAAAGCCTCAAAGTCCTCAGTGCAACAAAAGATGTGCCTACATTTCACTGGTAAGGTTAATGTTGTTTAGTATTTGTGACTTGTTGGGAAGTGTCTAGCATACATACAAGTCTGACACGAATACAGAAGCTGTCGATGTCTTCAGAAGGCCAGTCCACCAAGTGTCTGCCTGCCTGACACAGCCCCCCGATCATCTCTCTAACCATCACACCATCTTGCAGTCCTCTGTCAGCAATCCCCATTCACACCAACATCTGCTAGACCAACCTAAACATACATCTGCCACAGCACCTGGACGTTCTAGGAGCAGAATTAGGCCATTCGGTCCATCAAGTCTACTCCACCATTCAATCATGACTGATATATCTTTCCCTCACAACCCCATTCCCCTGGCTTCACCCCATAACCCCTGACACCCTTACTAATTAACAATATGTAAATATCCACCTTAAAAATATAATTGATGGCCTCCCCAGGTATGTCCTTTTATTCTGAGGCTATGGCCTCTGGTCCAAGACTCTCCCACTAATGGAAACATCCTCTCCACTCCACTCAATCCAGTTCTTTCACTATTCGGTAAGTTTCAATAAGGTCCCCCCTCGTCTTTCTAAACCCTGGCGAGTGCAGGACCAGTACCTTCAAACCCTCGTCATATGTTAACCCAATCAATCCTGGGATAATTCTGGTAAACCTCTTCTGGACCCTCTTCAACACCAGCATATCCTTCCTCAGATGTGGGGCCCAAAACTGCACACAGTGCTCCTGATGGGGTCTGACCAGTGCCTTATGCAGCCTCAGCATGACATCCCTGTTTTTGTATTGTCGCCATCTCAAAATATATGCTAGCATTGCGTTCGTCTTTCTTACTCTTGATTCGACTTACAAATGAACTTTTGGAGAATCCTGCACCAGCACTGCCATGTCCTTTTGCACCTCTGATTGATGAATTCGCTCCTCATTTACAAAATAGTCTACCCCTTTATTCCTACAAACAAAATGCATGACTCCACACTTTGCTGCGCTGTATTCCACATGCTACTTTTCAGCTCACTCTCCCAACCTGTCCTTCTGCAGAGTCCCTGCTTTCTCTACACTACCTGTCCCTCTGCCTATCTTCATATAATCTGCAAAGATGGCCACAAAGCCTTCAATTCCCTCATCCAAATCATTTATATACACCATGAAGAATAGCAGCCCCAGCACCGGCCCTGCAGAACACCGCTAGTCACTGGTAGCCAACCAGAAAAATCCCCCTTTATTGCCACTCTTTGCCTTCTGCCATCCAGCCAATCTGCTATCCATGCTAGTATCTTCCCACTAATACCATGGGCTCCCATCTTCTTTGGCAGCCTCATGTACAGCACCTTTACATAGTCCTTCCAGGTAAACCACATCCATTGACTATCCCTTGTCTATCCTGCTATTTCCTGTATAGCCTTTTTAGTTAACTTCTGTTGTTTTTTAAATGCTTCCCATTCCTCCAGCTTTCCACTAATCTTTGCAATGTTCTCTTTTAGTTTTATGGTGTCTTCGATTTCCCTTGTCAACCACGGTCACCTCATTCTCCCCTTCGAATCTTTCTTCCTCTTTGGAATGAAAAGATCCTGCATCTTCTGAATTGTTCCCATAAATTCCTATCATTGCTGTTCCACCGTCATTCCTGCTAACGTCTCTTTCAAATCAACTTTCACCGTTGCTCAACAGAATTACAGACATATCCGATTTCATCTTCACCCTCACAAATTGCAGGTTGAATTTTATCATATTATGGTCACTACCTCCTCGTGGTTCTTTTACATTAAGATCCCTAATCAAATCTGGTTCATTACACAATACCAAATCCAGAATTGTCTTTTTTCCTGGTAGGCTCAACTAAAAGCTGCTAGAAACCATCTTGTGGGCACTCTACAAATTCCATCTCCAGGGGTTCAGTACCAATCTGATTTTCCCAGTCTATCTGCATATTGAAATCCTCATGAGCACCGTAACATTTCTTACATGCCAATTGTCTCCTGTAACTTCCTGGCTATCGTTTGGAGGCCTGTAAATAACTCTCTCTGCACTCTAGAGCATCACTATAAGAATGGCACAATGGTGCTACAGGTAGGGAAACTTTCACAAAGCTTCATTGACCTATGGTGCTGTCAGTGTGGAGTGGGCACTTCCACACTTGCATTGCATGGATCACCCCCAAGTGATCACTTTTTCTTTCACAAACAAAAACTGTGCCTATGATTACATTTATCGGCTACCATAAAATAATCATTAACTTAAGGTAGTCAAATGTGCTGGAGAAACTCAGCGGGTGGGGCAGCAACTATGGAGCGAAGGAAATAGGCAACGTTTAGGCCCGAAACATTGCCTATTTCCTTAGCTCCATAGATGCTGTCTCACCCGCTGAGTTTCTCCAGCTCCTTTGTCTATCTTCGATTTTCCAGCATCTGCAGTTCCTTCTTAATCATTAACTTAAGTTACTGATGGGAGAATGGAGAGGTATTAATGGGCACATGAGAGGGAATAGGTGATAGGGTGGGATTGAGGGGTTGCTATGGCACCTGGCATAGACGATGAGTTAAATGTTCTTCTTCTATACCCCAAGGAAATATAAATATATCAACACCCCACCCCACCAGTTCTTCTAATCATGTTTCTACTCTCAAAGGCTTGAGCGTCCTATACAGTCTCTATTTCAAGGGAGAGTTTAGGGCCTGTCCCACTATACGAGTTCATTCAAGAGCTCTCCCGAGTTTAAAAAATAATAAAACTCTCGGTAAGCATGTAGAATGTACGGAGCGGGTACATTGGAGCTCGGGACGTCTCTTAGCGGCTCGTAACGCTAACGGCAGGTACTCAGGAAACGTGGTAAGCTCGGGAAGACTCGTGAAGATTTTTCAACATGTTGAAAAATGTCCACGAGAGCCCCAAGTACCTACGAGCGGCTATTACCGTAATTCTCCGAGTTCAAATCAGGGGAAACTCGGGAGAACTCTTGAATTAGCTCGTACAGTGGGACAGCCCCATTAGATGTAGCACTTAGGGCTAAAGGAATCAAGGGATATGGGGGGAAAAAGCAGGAACGGGTACTGATTTTAGATGATCAGCCATGATCATATTGAATGGTGGTGCTGGCTCGAAAGGCCGAATGGCCTACTCCTGCACATATTTTTCTATATTTCTATGTTTTCTATGTAATATTGGACATTCTTGGCCACAGAAGGCTCAGTTCAGGACATTGATGGATCTGCATGTTAAGTACATGCAAACAAACGGCATTGTGCCTATCAGAAAGCCCATGTATGTAAAAAATAGTTCCACCTCAGCAGGGGTCTTTGCATCCATGGACTATCTGATGATAAAGATTAGTAGAGTTGCAGAGATAATGCATTTGTATTTTTAAATCAATTTTGCAAATTAATTTCCATATCATCATGTTTCTCTGCGTGTTGTCAGCAGCTGATGTTAGGCATGTCCATATGCAAATCTCCTAACCAATATAACATTTTGCAAACTTCACACTGAATCAACAATCTCTCAAGATTATTAACTATCTGCTAGAGAAAGATGTGCTGTTAAGCACAAATTAGAACTTTGGATGTTATATTGCAATGCAAATGATGGTATCAGCCTTCATCTGTGATACTGCAGATGCTGGAAATCTGAAATAAAAACAAACTTGAACCTATGCACACAGTACATGCATTTGACCGAATGAAAATGTTGGAAACATTGAGGAGGACAGGGAGCATCTATAAAAAGAGAAACAGTTATGATTTCAGCTCAAGGAACCTTTGTCAGAATTTAGAAGGGCCTGATCATGTTTGTGTAAATTGTGTTGTGTCTTGGTTCTTTTCTTGTTTGTATGACTGCAGAAACTAAATTTCGTTTGAACCTCAATGAGGTTCAAATGACAATAAACGATATTGTATTGTATTGTGTATCAGAAAAGTTAATTCTGTTTCTCTTGTCATAGTTACTGCCTGACCCACTGAAGGTTTACAGCAATTTCTACTTTTCTTTTATATAAAATAGATGTCGTTGATTGGTTTATTAGTTTGCTGCTGCAATTAATTCACTCTCCAAAATGGGGTAATTAATTGTAAGTTACACAAAATAATATGTTTCTGTATTTTCCCTTCTTAGATAGAATATGGACAAAGCATATTTTTGAGCTATAACGAACTACTAAGATTATTTAAATAATATTTTCAAATTCACCCTACTGATCTCAGGGAGAAAAATATAACACAGTTGCTGGAATTAAGCTTACTCCCAAGTCTTCAACAATATTCTTTACTGCAGTCTACTAGGTGGTAATCATTTGGTTTCCAATAATAAGTGGATCAGAGGTCTCACTAATAAAGACGTGCTGCATACAGTAAAGGTATTTGCAACAACACAATGAAAGCATAACAATTAGAGAACTAAATATTACGGATCTGCAACGTGAATACATGTTCAACTAAGAGTGTTATTAACATCAAAAAAATTGATATTACTTAACATTGATCGATAAAATAGTACCGACCTAAACAGCTAAGTAAATGGTGGAATTAAAGCACCTCAGGTTGAAACAGTGGTTATGACTAATGTTGAAGGAAGGAACAATAATATGGTGATTAGTTTGAAGTAAGTTGGTCTACAGTGGCAAATCAAGGCAAGCATGATAGTTTGTGAATTTGATTTTGTTGATAATCATTGACAATATAATCATTTTAATCTTGTGGTATTAAGGTTCATTGTATTAAAATTAACAATTTGATTTTTAAAAGTTAATTTCTTTTCAAGGTGCACTCACAACATTTTTTTCTTCTTCTGCGCTCTTCACCGGTGATGAAAAAAGGTAAACAAGTAACCTGTTACCAAACTTATGGCAATGCTGTTCTGGAGTGTCCCAGAGGAACGTAGCAAAGAGTCTGGGGAATAACTGGCCTCTTTTGGCATTCTTCCATTGAGACATAGCTGAGATTGGATACAGTAGATGTCAGCTTTGTTTAGTTCACAGCACTCTCACACTATTTGTCTTTGAGGTTTATGGGCCCAGCGTCTGTCAAAAAGAAATGACTTGAATGCAGAACCTAGGCGAGCATTCCAGAGCTGCGGAGATATTGTCCTTTGAAATTTGCCTTAAAAGAAGGTCATACAGCTAGATGTAAAGGCAAAAAAGGAAGGTCTTCATTCAAAGCCACAAGGAAATTGAGGAATGTGTGAGATTAAATATATGGATTTACCATCATTTGAAACCCAGCACAGTACTTTAGTGCAAGCAATTATTTAGTACTTGAATATCTCCATAAATCTCAAATAAGGTTGGATAAGGTTCCACTTGGCAAGCTGCTCTGGAAGGTTAGATCGCATGGGATCCGAGGAGAGGTAGCTGAATGGATAGCAAATTGGCTCCATGAAAGGAATCAGAGGGTGATGGTGGAAGGTTGCTTCTCAGACTGGAGGCCTGTGACTAGTGGTGTGCCTCAGGGTTCGGTGCTGGGCCTGTTACTGTTTGTCATCTACATCAATGATTTGGATGAGAACATATAGGGCACAGTCAAGTTTGCTGATGATACTAAGTTTGCAGATAGTGAAGATGTTTGTGAAAGATTGCAACAGGATCTGGATCGGTAGGCCTCTGGGCAGTGTTGTAGAGCAGAGGGATCTAGGAGTACAGGTGCATGGTTCCTTGAAGTTTGAGTTGCATGTAGTTAAGGTGGTCAAAAAGGCTTTTGGCACTTTGTCCTTCATCAGTCAGAGTATTGAGTAGAGAAGTTGAGAGGTCATCTTGCAGTTGTATAAGACATTGGTGAGACCACATTTAGAATATTGTGTTTAGTTCTGAGTACCATGTTATAGGAAAAATATTGTCAAGCTTGAAAGTGTTCAGAAAAGATTTACAAAGATGTTGCCAGGACCAGAGGGTGTAAGAGGTTGAGTAGGCTGGGTCTCCATTCCATGGACGCAGGAGGATAAGGGGAGATCTTATGGAGGTATACAAAATCATGAGAGGAATATATCGGAGATGCATAGAGTCTTTTGCCCAGAGTAGGGGAATCGAGTACCAGAGGATATAGGTTCAAGATGAAGGGGAAAAGATTTAATAGGAATCCAAGGGGTAACTTTTTCACGTAAAGGGTGGTGGGTGTATGGAATAAGCTGCCAGAAGAGGTAGTTGAGGCTGGGACTATCCCATCGTTTAAGAAACAATTAAACAGGTACATGGATAGGACAGGTTTGGAGGGATATGGACCAAGCGCAGGCAAGTGGGACTCATGTAACATAGAAACATAGCAACATAGAAAATAGGTGCAGGAGGAGGCCATTCTGCCCTTCGAGCCAGCACCGCCATTCATTGTGATCATGGCTGATCGTCCGCTATCAATAACTCGTGCCTGCCTTCTCCCCATATCCCTTGACTCCACTAGCCCCTAGAGCTCTATCCAACTCTCTCTTAAATCCATCCAGTGATTTGGCCTCCACTGCCCTGTGTGGCAGGGAATTCCATAAATTCTCAAGTCTCTGGGTAAAAAAGTTTTTTCTCACCTCAGTCTTAAATGACCTCCCCTTTATTCTAAGAGTAGCTGTGACATTATTGGTCGGTGTGGGCGTGTTGGGCTGAAGGGCCTGTTTCTGCACTGTATCACTCTATGACTCTATGACCATAAGAGTCAGATATAGAAAGATACTGAAAGGACATTTCCTTGTACAGACACAGTCCCGAGGGAGCCGAGGACATCCTATGCTCACACCTCAATGAGTTCTGGGCCAGACATCATGTAGAGCTCTTCTTCCGTTCCCTCTAGCTCTGGGGCTTACTCTATGCAAAGGAGTCCCTCCCCCCCCCCCCCCCCCCACCGATCCTTCCCCCCTTAGTGGAAAACCCTTCTCCCGTCTCCTACATTTCTCCTTCTCATGGACCCCCCACCCAACCTTCTACCCCCTTCCTCCCACTCTGCCTCTTGCAAAGACGCTCTGGAACTTTTTACTTTAAATTGCCGATGAAACATCAACCGTCGTGACTTCTCTACTTCCCTTAATCAGTACAATCTCTCCCCCCCCCCCCCCCCCCCCCCACTCTGAACGCACAGCCCTATGTTCCCTTAACAACAGTCCCAACATCGTTATTAAACCTGCCAGCAAGGGAGGTGCTATTGCGGGCTGGACTCTACCGCACTGAGGCCATGTGCCAGCTCTCAGACACCTCCTCATATCTAACACTTGACGCTGACCCTGCAGATGAACATCAGGCCATCATCTTCCAGTTTCCAATCTCATCACCTCTGGCCTCGCCTCACAGTCTCTAACCTTATCGTTCCACAGCCCCATACTGCCCGCTTCTACCTCCTCTCAACATCCAACATCCACAAACAGGAATGCCCTAGCAAGACCCATTGTCTCTGCCTTCTCCTGCCCCACTCAACATCTCCACATATCTTGATTCCATCCTATTCTCCCTTGTCCACTCCCTTCCCACCTACGTCCGAGACACATCACATACCCTTCAATTCCAATAACTTTCAATTTCTATGCCCCAAATTAGCTCATCTTTACTGACAATGTCTGGTCTCTATACACCTCCATCGCTCACTGGGAAGGTCTCAAGGCCCTTCCTGTTCTTCTTACAACAGAGAAGAAATCAATTTCCCTCTACGAACACTCTCCTCTGCCTGGCCGAACTTGTCTTCACCCTCAACTACTTATCTTTTGACTCCTCTCACTTTCTCCAAGCTAAAGGTGTAGCCACGGGCACTCACAAGGCCTGTTATGCCTGTCTTTTGTCGGATATATCAAACAGTCATTCCAGGCATGTGCTGGCACCATTCCCCAACTCTTTCTCCGCTACATCAACAACTGCATCGGAACTGCCTCCTGCACCCAGAGCTCATTGATTTCATTAACTTCACCACTAACTTCCACCCTGTCCTCAAATTCACCAGGACTATCTCTGACACTTCTCCTCTGTCTTGATCTCTCTGTCTGCATCACAGGGAACAGACTATCGACTGATATTTACAACAAGCTGATTGAGCCCCACAGTTATCTGGACTACACTTCCTCCCACTCTGCCTCTTGCAAAGACGCTATCTCCTATTCTCAATCCCTCTCTGTCTCCACCACATCAGGTCCCACGATCAGGCCTTTCATTCCAGGACATTTAAGATGTCCACCTTCTTTAGTAAACGAGGTTTCCCCCCTATTGTCATAGATGGACCCCTCACTCATGTCTCCTCCATGTCCCATAGTTGTGCTCTAGCTTCCCCTCCCCCCCAACTCTATCCCCAAGGATAGATTTCTCCTGGTCCGCACCTTTCACCCCACCAGCTGCAGCATCGAACACTTAATCTTCTGACATTGCTGTCAGCTCTAGCATGATCCCACCACACTCACATTGCGTTCTGCCTTTTGCAGAGAATGCTCTCTCTGCAACTCCTTGGATCACTCATCCCTGCCCATCCAAATTGCCTTCTTCCCAGGCACTTTCCCTTGCAACTGCAGGAGATGTAACACCTGTTCTGCCTATACCTCCTCCCTTGTCACCTCATCCAGGGACCCTAGCAGTCCTATCAGGTGAGCAGTTCTTTGCTTCTCCAGAAGCAGCAGACATGCACAGGATAAGAATCAGCACTTTAGATGGAGATGGGGAGAACTTTCTTCGAGTAAATGGTTAAGGAAATCTTCATCTAAGGGAGCAGTCATTCATTCAAAAGTTGAACTTTCATTCAAAGTTGAAGTTAATTCTCGTTATGCGTAGAAATTCATCAAAGGATGCGGTAATCAGTTGGAAAGAGGATTTGCAGCACACCTTTAATGGAAAGGCTTCTAAACTTGTATAGAGCCTACTACCGTTGCTTCTATTTTGTATTTTCTCGGAATGAGCTGGGTTTCAGTCATTATCAGTATAAGAACGCTATTATTTTCTTCTAATTCCCTGGAATTTGTGCCTGTAACTTCTACTAAAATGCTGCACCGCGTTCCCCTTGTGTGAAAACAGATTTGCTGCTGTAACAAGCTCTTTGAGGAAAGTAAAATTAGTTATCGAATACTACTGCCACAAATCAATCTAGATTTGTTTCAGTAAATGTGGATACTTATGTTTTTGTTAAACTTTGTGGGGTTTAGATGGAACAAGATCTGCAAGTTTCAATCTTGTGGGTGGTCATTTATTGTCAAATGTTTTAGTATTCTTTTGGAATTTGTAATCAGAATTAACTTTCAATGTACCAATCAGGTGACTATCTGAAGATACATGATTATCAAAGATTATCTCATCGGGTTATTCAATGTTTCTTTCACAAATAAATTACATTTTTTTTAAAGAAACTGCCAGATTTTTTGGTGTTATGCCATTGATTCAAAACAGTTGAACTTTCAGATTTTATGGAATTCATTGAATTCCATCAAAGTAAGTAACATTTTATGATGTAATGATTCATACCAGGTGAAAAATAACTTCTGTCCATAATCAGTTCCATTTTCCTAATTCCTTGTTTTAGTAGGGGCTTTAGTTCTTTTAAAATAACATATTGTTTCACTGTACTAATATCATCACCAGTAATATTTCTCCTGCTATGAATGGTATACCACTTTTCATATATATATATATATGGATATTAACTACATGCTGAAGACAGAGTGCAATGAGAAGACAGACACAAAATGCTGGAGTAACTCAACGGGACAGGCAGCGTCTCCGGATAGAAGGAATAGGTGACCTTTCGGGCCAAGACCCTTCTTCAGATGGGTTCTTCAATGAGAAGAACCAATTTGGTAATTATCAGGTGAAGATTTTGGAGTGAAAACTGCTTGATTAGCATTTCAGAGAAAATTAACAAAGTCTTTTAGCTTTATGGTGAACATAGGAAAGGTTTTGTGGCATTGAAGAGTGATGTGGTTGTGAAGTTAGTAGAGCATGGCCTCATACCTCAAGTGACTGGGCTCAATCCTAATCTCTCAAACTATCTGTGTGTAGTCTGTATTTTAGTGTCATACAACATGGAAACTGTCCCTCCAGCCCACCTTGTCTACGCCAACCAAGATGTCTCTTTGACCTAGTACCATATACCAGCATTTGGCCCATATCTCCCTACACCTTTAAATAAACTCCAATAAAATATCTGAACCTTTCTCCCAATGACTGCATGGGTTTCATTCAAGTGCCCCAGCTTCTGCAGCATTTCAAAGATACTTGAGTTCATAGCTTATTTGGCCACCTTAAGTTGGCTGTAGTGTGTAATAAGTGGCAGAATCTGGGTGCAGTTCAAGCCTAATTCAGGTAATTACTCCCCTATTCCTCCTCCTCCTCAGCCCCACTCCCCCGGCCCCCACCCCCAGCCTGGTGCACACACATTTGTCCCACCATCTCTGTTACCCTGCTCCGTTCCCCTATTGTGTGTGCTCATTGCCCACCCCTGAGTCCAATACTTTCCTCGTATATCACCTCTTTCCCCTTTCCCTGTCCATTTCTACCCTTATTCCTCCCGTCAGCTTTACATTTCTACCTCCTCTTCTTTCTCCTCTTATCTGACTCCCGTTTGTCTCCATTTCACTTCTAGCCTTTCTCTTACTCTCCCCATGTAACCCTCACCTATACCCACTTGCCAGTAGTTTTATCATTTGCCCAGCTTTGCCCCATCCTCACCTCTTGTTTCCAGCTTTCGCTCCCTTACTCCAACAATCTGAAGAAGGGAACCGGCCTGAAACATCCTCTGTTCATTCCCTTTCCAGATGCTGCCTGAGGTGCTGAGTTCCTCCAGTTGTTTTTTTTTGCTCAAGATTCCAACACCTGCACTTGCTTGTGTGTTGGGAGTTGGAGCAAGTGCAGTTGGAATCTTAAGCAAAAAAAACACAACTGGAGGAACTCAGCACATCAGGCAGCATCTGGGAAGGGAATGAACAGAGGATGTTTACTATTTATTTTTTGGGCTGTCATTGAAGGAGTGAGGAAGAACTTCGAATAATACTCTTGAGATGATGCTGTTCAAGAGCTTTTAGAGGAAGCATTTGTGCTTTACTAACACAGAGTCTTATGGGCCTGTCCCACTTAGGAGACTTTTTGGGAGACTGCAGGAGACTATGCAGTCGCCACATGTTTGCGGGTGGTTGCCGGGGAGTCGCCTTCATGGTCGCGAGGAGTTCCCACATTTTGGGGACTAGTCGCGGCCTCATTATGGTCGCCAAGAATTTTTCGACATGTTGAAGAATTAGCGGCGAATAGAATGCCGCCTCCATGGAGAGTAGCGAGAATTCTGGAGCCGCAGGTGGGTCGCCAGGAGGTCCTAGTGGGTCCCCAGGAGGTCGAATGTTCTCGTAGGTTCTAGCCGGTGCTGACCGGTGAATTTCATTGGGGAAACAAAAAGGTAAGCAGTAGTTTTCAGAACTGAGGATAACCGACCGGTAATGTTAAATGTCCGCCGAGCTTCACAGCCGTGTATCTCTGGCTTCTTAAAAGTTGTCTCTACTCCTTCTCCCTCCTTCTCCCCCCTCTCCACCCCTCTTTTAAAGGACTTACCGTACACTGTGCTTTAGCTGTCTTAATTACAGCGCCAACCTTCTTATTCATCGCGGTGTTTGTCTGTGTCACCTTGGCTATGCACAGTGAGAAATTTTTGGACAGCGCTCCCCTGCTTGCCCTGGCCGCCACCTTTGCTATGTGTGTGTGTGTGTTCCACTCTGACAGTCGCCGTCGCAGTTCCCAGTTTTTCAGGCAACTGCCAGCAACTTGACAGTCGCCAGCAGTCTGCTGAAAAACCGCCTAAGTGAGACAGGCCCATAAGAGAAAACTGTGAGCAGAAGCATAATAAGGAAGCATCAAGCAATGCATGGGTATAACCTGTAACCTATACAGCTTAACACTTTTTGTACTGTAGATGGAGATTTTCACAAGTAGAAATAAAGGATTTTGTGCCAAGGCTTAATGTTGTAATCAGAACCGAGAGACACAAAAGGCTGGAGTCACTCAGCGGGTCAGACAGCATCTCTGGAAAAAAGGAATAGGTGATGTTTCGGGCCGAGACCGTTCTTCAGGCTGAGAGTCATGCCTCTGAAAAAGGGTCTCGACCCGAAACGTCACCTATTACTTTTCTCCAGAGATGTTGTCTGACCTGCTGAGTTATTCCAGCATTTTGTGTCTATTTTTGGTTTAAACCAGCATCTGCAGTTCCTTCCTACACATCAGAGCTGATACACCTGACCCGTTGTACTGCCGGCAACCCCCACATTCGGGAGATGCGTACATTCCTAGAAACTTGGACACATCGCGAATTTCAATTAGGTGAAGCCACGTGTCAAGAAATGAGCGGTGAAAATAAACTGTTGATTTGTTTACATACAGTATTTTCGCACAAATTCCGTGAGAGCAAATTTTATTCCATGTCTCAAATGTTTGGGTAGTGATTTGTAAATTCTGTAAGTCAAATATTGGTAACCAGAAGTGCCATACGGCAGGGGTTCCTGCACCCACATACAGGGAAGGATGTGTAGTCACAACACAGTCGTTAACTAATATCTAACTTCTGGTTTGTTTCCATGAGAGTATTATTTAGAAACAGGCAGATTCCCACTGATTCCCAGAGGTTTTTGTCCTCCAGCAACCACCTTCAACTAGCATCGCAACCGGCTTCGACTAAAAAATTACCGATTTTTAAAACGGAAAACCACTTTCGACCATTAGGGAGACTGACAAAAACCTCCGGGAACCGCACGTAAACCTTGGGTGGGGCGCAAAGTCTCCAGAGGTTTCCGTTCAGGTTTCCTAAGTGGGACAGGGGCATAAAGTGCCTTGTGTTGCTTGTTCAGTGACAGAGAAGCAGATATTTCATAACTGGTGCATCTGTTCCATCCTCGAGTCATAGACTGGATTCCTTCTTGAAACCTTTTTTCCCCTTTCATTTAGCCAAAACATGAGAATTCCACAACACTGCTTAGAACAAAACAGAACAAAAGCTATCAGTCCAGACAACATCCTAGTCGCAGTCCTGAAAATGTATCTAGAAATCCAACTTTAACTTAGTTAACCTTTTCCTGTACTATAGTAGCATCCACCTGGCAATGTGGAAATTTGCCCATAAGTGTAAAAGAACACAAAAAATATACTCCCAATTATCAAAGTGTTGTCCACAATGCCTTCAAGCAGCAAATTATGCAACAATAACCTTCTTAATAGTAGACAAAAATGCTGGAGAAACTCAGCGGGTGAGGCAGCATCTATGGAGCGAAGGAAATAAGAAGAACGGTCTCGACCTGAAACGTCGCCTATTTCCTTCATTGAATTCTACATATTGCCACCTTCGTACCTACACCCTACAAACTCGTATCAATTTACAGAGGCCGATTAATCTACAAACCAACGCGTCTTTGGGATGTGGGAGGCAACCAGAGCACCTGGAGGAAACCCATGTGGTCACAGGATGAACGTATGAACTTTACACAGGCAGCACCCGGGGTCATGATCATTCCAGAGTCTCTGGTGCGGTGAGGCAGCAGATCTACCAGCTGTGCCACTGTGCCGTCTCTAACAAAATTGGAGTGGTTTCCCTTTGATATCCCATGGACATGGGATACCTAATGGAAACCACTTCATTGTCTGGAGTCGCATATAGGAATACAGTTATGATTGTAGGAGGCCAATGATTTTAACTGCAGGATTTTCCTGTAAGTGTTAGAAGCAACCTATTAAAAATAAATAAATCATTTTCCACTTTACTGTTTATTCCCACATATTAATTTAATGGATGCTCCACCCATCGCTTTCCCTCAGCATACTGTATATTCACTCTTCAAATCGGGCTTGTATTACAGATTGAGAGTGGAAACATGTTTTATTCATCTATGGGACAGGGCACTACTGATCAGCAAATATTTACTCCCCAATCCCAACTCCCCAATCCCAATGGCCTGTTGGCCCGCAGCCGCATCGAGGACGTGCGCAACGTCTCAATGTCGCACGCTGCGTCTTGACGGCGTACGCAATGCCTGAACGGCGTACGCAGCGTCTTGACAGCGTACGCCTAGCACGTGGCGTTACGCGATGACGTCACCACCCAGCGTGCCGTTGCGTGATGACGTCACCGCCAGATGCCGTGCGACGTCCAAATTCAGTCGGCCCGCCTCCTGCCTAGCTGATTGGTGCGTATGATGTCGGGACCAACTCCGCACGGCTCCGCGGTTGGAAGTGGGACCGGCCCCGCGAGGCCGTACACCTCAAGCCACCACGTTTGGTCGCGCTCGCGCATGCAGTCGCATGCTGGTGGGACAGGCCCTTTACCGAGTTACTCCAGCATTTTGTGTCTACCATCGGTGTAAACCAGCATATGAAGTTCCTTCCTATACAGTAACATAGAAACATAGAAATTAGGTGCAGGAGTAGGCCATTCGGCCCTTCGAGCTTGCACTGCCATTCAATATGATCATGGCTGATCATCCAACTCAGTATCCCGTACCTGCCTTCTCTCCATACCCCCTGATCCCCTTAGCCACAAGGGCCACATCTAACTCCCTCGTAAATATAGCCAATGAACTGGCCTCAACTACCCTCTGTGGCAGAGAGTTCCAGAGACCCACCACTCTCTGTGTGAAAATTATGTCACGCAGTACGCATGATGAAACACTTTGCTTGACCATGTACAGTATGTGCTATTCCTCTACACCATCAAGGACAAAGCAACTAATTTTGTTTGCACTCCATTCATCACCCCAAAACATTCATTCTCTCCACCACTGTTGCACAGTAGCTGCAGCATATGACATCTATGAAACATATTGCAGTGTCTCCTGCAGGCTACTTTACCAGCATCTCCTCAACGCCCATCATCTTCTCACGAGAGTTGTGAATGGGGAGTAAATATTAGCTAATCAGTAGTGCCCTGTCCCATAAATGGATTAAAACAAATCCACTCTCTTAACCTGCTGTAATACAAGCCTGATTTGAGGATTGAATATATGCTGAGGGAAAACAATGGGTAGCGCATCCATTAAATGAATAGAAGTGGCAATAAACAATATAGTGGAAAGGCACCAAAATGATTTATTTAGTGAAGTACATGAATGGAGTTGCAGAATGTTTTTGGATTGAAACATTCAAAGATAGACACAAAATGCTGGAGTGACTCAGCAGGTGAGGCAGCATCTCTGGAGAAAATGGAGAGACGAGACTCTTCAGATTTGACCCAAAATGGCAACTATCAACTATCTCCATAGATGCTGCTTGACCCACTGAATTGCTTCAGCATTTTGCGCCTATCTTTAGTATAAATCAGCATCTGCAGTTTCTTTTTATTACACTGAAATATTCAATGCAGTTACGAGGAAAAACTGGTCTTGCCAAATGCCTTCATGACTGCTAGTGTAGAATCGCTACTGTTGGAAAGGGCTTTGATTTTGCTACCTTGGTAAAATATAGTGCAGCTCTATTAAGCTGCCTGTTGTACTTAATGAATAATGCTTGCCTCTGTATTTACTTATTCAACCAAAAAGACCGAGTAAACATCGGCCTTCTAATATGCCAAATGCATAATTGCATGTAGCAGAACAATGCCAAAGAAATGCCATTAACCTCTTAAAAAAAAACTTTGTTTTAAGTCAAGCAATCTAATGTATCCTGTGTTAATGGAAATTCTTGAATAGAAAAATCTATTATGAGCTAAGAAATATAATTTTCTTTGTGACCTAAATTGAATGGCTTAATGTTTTATACAAAGATACTCTTTGTCACTGAAACACTTAAAACTACACCTACCAATGAAATATGAAACAGTAAAGCACAAGGAGGACAGCAGATAAACTTAATTTACTGCTCCATTTGATCAGTGAGTGTATCATTTATAATGCTGAACCACAAGCTAATTGATCAAATGAAATTAAAAAAAACAAAAAATGCTGCAGATCTGAATGGAAAATGATGGTCAAACATGTATAAACCACCACAAAGCTATCAGAGAAAGTGCTTGCAAAATGCCATAGGTTTCAAATGGTCCATTACATGGTCTGGTTGGTCACTGTGCCCAATAAAACTCAGATAGGTTACTGGACAGGAGAACAATTGACTCCAAAACTCATGTTAAATCAAGATTTTGTGAAATACATATCAGTTAGTGAGCATTTCTCAGAAATGGCATGAAGTTTGAAGGAATAACGGTAAAGCCACATTCACAAAATATTTTTTTTTGAGGCGAGTCCGTAGGATTCCTTGCCTTAAGTTAAACACATTAATCTCATCATTTATAATTGGGTTTAATGTTTATGTAAACTAATCTATGAATGGTTGAAATTCAATTAAGTAATATAAGGCACGGAGTTCTTTAATAATTCCACCTGTAATTGAATGGGATCATGGTAAAAAATCATAGAAAATGCAAATATACCATCTCATCTCCTCTTTGTTTCCTACCACAAGTGCTGATGGTCACTACTCCTTCCTTAACAGACATGTAAACAGAGCTCTAGGCGGCTTCCAGCCCATGTCCAAGATACATTTCAGTCCTCCTTGCCTCATACACAACTGTTTAAGTGGTCCTGGTATGGGGAGGGGTGGTATTAACACTGTGGTTCCTCAAAAGAGGTCCTTACAGCATCCCCACAACTCCATTCATTCTCATCTGCATTTCCATTCTTGCAAATGCCTCAGTCTGTGTCAAGAAATCCGTTTAATGTGTGCATTGAATGGCACTATTGTAACGAGCTGCCAGAGGAGGCACGTACTATAACAATATTTAATAGACATTTGCACAGGTACATCGATAGGAAAGGATTAGAGAGAAATAGAACTATCTGAAATGGGGCATTTTGCCCAGGTAAATCGATAGGAAAATCGATAGGAAAGAGAGATACAGAAGTAGCTGAAATTAGGCATTTTGGTCGGCACAAACAAGTTGGGTGAAGGACCTGTTTCAGTGCTCTGTGACTCAATGACAGTATGAGTATTACCAATTTTTTGGAGCAGTGGGTGAGCATGAGTAGATCTAATTTTGCTTACCTTTGCAATTTTTCACTGGTCCATGTATTTATCCTTGCATGGTTAGGACAGGCTGTTTAAACCAAAGTGATTTAATACTGCCTTTTATTTCTTCAGGAATTGTCACTTACACTTACTTGAACTTTTTATGCGGAGAGCAATGGGCACAGAATACTTTGTGATTTGCTTGAAATAACCACATGCTCCACATTTGCTTTGATGAAGGTGTATGGCAAGCTTGCCTTCACTGGGTGGGACACTCATTGTTGGCTGTACAAGATGCAGCTGTACAAGATGTTGGCATATTGTGTGCAGATCTCGTCACCCGACTATAGGAAGAATAAGATTAAGATGGGGAGAGTTCAGAAAAAGATTGACAATGTTGCCAGGACTGAAGGGCTTGAGTTATAGGAGGAGACTGGAATAACTGGGATGATCTCCCTGGACCTAATGTGGCTGAAGGGAATCCTTGTTGAGGTTTTTCAAATCATGAGGGGAATAGATAAAGTGAATAGTCACAGTCTTTTTCCCAGGATAGGAAAGTCAAAAACTAGAGGGCATAGGTTTAAGGAGAGGAGAAAAAGAATTAACGGGGACCAGAGCAACAAGTTTTTTTTCACACAGGTTTGAGTTTGTTTAGTTTGTCACGTGTTCTGAGGTACGGTGAAAAGCTTTTGTTGCCTGTTAACCAGTCAGCGGAAAAACAATACGTGATTGTGATCGAGCCATCCACGGTGTACAGATACAGGACAAACGGAATAACATGAATAATGTTTAAGGCAAGATAAAGCCAGTAAAGTCTGATCAATGATAGAGAGAGTCTGAAGGTCTCCAATGAGGTAGATAGTAGTTCAGACTGCTGGGTATATGGAATGTGCTACCAAAGAGAATGTTAGAGGCAGACACAAAATATGGGAGTAACTCATCTTTGAAGAAAATGGATAGGTATGTTTTGGGTCGGGACCCTTCTTTGGACTGATGGTACAGGCAAGTACAGTTCCAACATTTAAAGACATTTGGACAGGTGCATGGATAGGAAATGTTTAGATGGGTATAGACTAAACACAGACAAATGGGATTAGCTGAGATAGGCACATTTGTCGGCAATTTGTTGGACCTAAGGACTTTTTTCTGTATGAATTAACTCTATGTCTCTTTACATGAAACAATTATATTCTGAAAATATAAATATAGTATCTATATATTATATATATATCATCTGTATATAAATCTATCTATAGCAATGTTACAAAATTTTGAGATTTAAAAAATCAAGTCTGCAATTTATCCCATCAGATAAAGCATAAAAAGAAGTTTAATTTGACACCTAATTTACTTTCATATCTTCAGTATTAAGAAAGTTATGGCCATTTTCATACTCGGAAATTAGCATCTTGCTCCCCATTGCCTTTCAATTGACAACTCAAAAGCTGTGATCTGGAAAAGTTAAAAGCCCATAACTTTCTTAAAAATTAAGCGAACTCAATGAAATTTTCAGTTATTATAGATTGAAGCATTCTGAAACAAATATTAAACAATCTTACTTGGATTACCTGAAATTAAAGCATATAATTAGTTAGTTATCTAATTGTAGCTAATTACAAAATTCAATGAGTAGATCTAAACATCTATCCATTTCTTAAGGAAAGATAAATATTTTTTAAATTGCCTATGTGTACAAATAACATTCACACAATAATCCACAATATAACATAATTTTTAAATCTCATTTTCATGAATTTCTGGGCCAAATGGAAGGAATTTAGTGTTTGATTCCTGTAAATTAATGGCCATTTAAATCAACTAGCGAGTGGGTTTTAGTGGAATGCGGTGGATTGGAACGTTGCGGTTAGCGGTGAAGTCGGGAGGAAAAATACTGTTTGTTCATACATTTTTTGGGACCCCATTTCGCAACATAAAAATATTATTAAAGCCTCCCGAAAAACCAACTTTTAATATGAAAATAAACTATTTACCTTTTTTTTCTCCCCTACGGAAAATCCTTCCGGTTGTCGGCGCTCACGGCTTTTGAAGGTGATTTGTAAATTACTCTAGTTAATAAATAATTTAGAGTAATTTAAAAATACCTTCATTGATGAAATGTCGGAGCGATTTTTCTTCCGCAACGAAATCGCCCGACATTCATCGATTTTCCAGGTCTGTTGAAAAACGGCACTTTAAGCCCGCCCCCCTCTGAAAGGCGCCAAAGTCGCGCACAAGGGGAGCGGCAGAACTGCAGCGCCGCTAAAGGTAAGTTTTGCAATATACCTACTATATATAGTACATTGGCAGATGGACCTTATTTACATTTTCTTATAAGAAGGAGAACGCTGCCTTTTTTGATTTCCCTGGTTTTGTAAGGGAATGTAGTAGATATTCATACAGAATACGTCTGGTGAAAGAATATGCAGACAGACTAACGGCGTATTTCTCTAAGTAAGTAAGTAAATTTATTGGCCAAGTATTCACATACAAGGAATTTGCCTTGGTACTCCGCCCACAAGTAACAACAAGTAAGAGATAGACTGTTGGCAAAACAGGTTGCAAGTGCAATCCTGTGCACCAGTTGCGGGTAATGTTGATCACAATGCATTTGACTCAGCTGAGCAGGTGTATGGACACATCGCTGATTTACTGTTGTACAGACTTGCTGCTTTGTTGTACTGCCCCAGAACATCGATCGGGACAGTACACTTATATTTAATCATGCTGTCAACTACACAAGATGTATCTTTTCAGGTCATGGTGAATAATAAACTCCCACAAAATGTTATCTCCTAATATATATCTGGCAAGGGAGGTCTGCAGCCATATAGGTCCTGTCAGGGGGAGGTGGTCACTCTTCAAAATGATCAGACATGAATTGAGTTAGATAACCTCTACTATATACTTTATTATAATTTTTGGTAATATCCAATTAAAATCAGGACTATATTTATCTGTTGCTTATAAAACCTTACGTTCCTTCCAAAGATCAACCTTGAAGTTTATTTTTGAGACAAGAATTTTATAACAACTAATAAACATGTTAAACGTTGCTCTGAACTGTTTCACTTTACAGACATTCCGTCATTCAACGTAATGCAAATTCCATTGATTATAAATGATTCTGGAACCCTCTGAATGATGTACAATTAATTTTCAACCAACAAAAGTAAAGGAAACTATGCAAGGTTAGGATGACCTTGAAAATGTATTTGTTATATGAATTAATCTGTTGAAAAGGTGAACCTTTCGTTGACCCTATCGTAAGGGTACATTTTTCTAAATGTCTACACTAAGTAGTGAAGAACAGCTTGTCTAGTAACACGGTTACTTAGATTTATTGTAGATAGATTTACTTAGATGGATTTCATATAGCAACACAATTAGCAGTGGTGAGTTGGTCAGCAATGACATAAACCTTCCATGGGCAGTCTGTTGTATATTTTTTTAATGAACTGGTAACTCCACGATGGATTGAATGAAGGCCATTCCTTCCCTGGATGCGAGAATTTTACATTTGAATTGAACTGATTCCAATTAATGCCAATTTTAAATGAATTAAGTCAATACTTGAGAACAAAGTTTGAAAAGTGAAGGTTTGAGCACGAGTGTTTTAAAATATTTTAAGCATGCCTAATCATCCTCTTGCTCTTGAAGAAGGGTCTCGACCCGAAACGTCGCCTATCTCCTTCGCTCCTTAGATGCTGCTGCACCCGCTGAGTTTCTCCAGCTTTTTGTGTGACCCCCCATCCTCTTGCTCTTCTCAGTTATAAGGATGTCAGTAAGTGTAGGAATAGTTTTAGTAACATTCGATTTTGCTGCAAGCACCGGTAAATTATTCTTAGTCTAATGCATCCACTTTTTTAAATAAACTGATGGGTTTACCTGTGCAAAACATATTTTCATGTTTGAACTGAACTATATACTTCAAGCAAACACTCAGCATCCAAATAAGATTGTTTTTTAAGGTAGCGGCCCCTATTTTTTTTTTAGTTTCAGTTTTTAGTTTTTTACTTTTGGAGATACAGTGCGGAAACAGGACCTTTGGCTCACCGAGTCTGCACTTACCAGCAATCCCCACACATTAACACTACCCCACACACACTAAGGACAATTTTACATTTATATCAAGCCAATTAACCTACAAACCTGTACGTCTTTGGAGTGTTTAGAAATCCCCCACGGCCCCAAAAAATAAAAAAACTCGCGCAAAAGACCACGCAATAATGGAAGTTCTAGGTGCAGTGGACAGAGCCAGATTCTGCAAGTGCTTCAGAGATCTTGTATTTTTTATTTTATTTTGAATGAATCACATTTGCTGAATCAGTTTGAGATTGCTATAAGCACATCACAACTTAGCCTGTTTGCTACGGGTGAATTATATTGGCAACTAAATATTTCATCATGCAAGGTATCTGTAAGTACGGGGAGAGCAACTATGGTTAGGCAGTCAGGGGAACATACCCCCACTGAGGTAAGGAAAATCAAACATGGAAGTGTCACTTAGAATAGTTCAATCAAAGTAAATTTGTTGAGAAAGTGAAACAAAATGAAGCAATGAAAGAGAGATAAGAGAATAAAGTTCAATATTAAATAGAAAATGTTATCTTCTTAATGTTTAAAAATGAGAAGGAATGAAAGTCTATCATTGTGAAAAGTAATTTTTGGTGAGAGTTTGTTTAACTGTAAATAAATTCATAATTCACTAAAAATTACAACAAGTAAATTTGACAAGTACTATCTAACAAAGATAACTTCTGTGGTAACCTTAATAACCTTTGGGGCAGCACGGCGGTGCAGTGGTAGAGTTGCTGTCTTACAGCGCCAATGACCTGGATTTGATCCTGACTATAGGTGCTGTCTGTACGGAGTTTGTACATTCTCCCCATGACCTGCATGAGCCTTCTCCAAGATCTGCGATTTCCTCCCATATTCCAAAGATGTACAGGCTTGTAGGTTAATTGGCTTGGTAAAAATAGTAAATTGTCCATAGTGTGTGTAAGATGGTGTTAGTGTGCAGGGATCGCTGGTCAGCGTGGACTCGGTTGGCCAAAGAGCCTGTTTCTGTGCCGTATGTCGAAAACTAAACCCTAAAATCAAGGTTTGTTAGTGAGATGCTATTCACTCAATATATACCGAGGAGAAGTGCAGGTCATTCAGCAAGATGATGCTATTTATGTTTAACTGTGAAGGTACAGTCATTGGTAGTCGCTGTCCAACTAAATTTGCCAATGAAGCACACTGGTGGACTTCTCCCTTATTTTCAAACTAAATAAAATTGCAGTTTACAGCATCCTGAAAATCCTCAACTAGGAATGTGGGATGCTGGTGTACTTGGGACTGGTAGATAATTGGGGTTCTCCATGGTTTCTGCCTCCTACCATTAGGAAAAATAATGGACAATTCAATACACAGTTCTCCTTGGTATACACAATTCATCTTGGTATTACTGAAAAATCCGAGAACAATATGATTATTTCCATGTCACTCAATAATTTGTCTTTCTTGGAGTCTTCCTTAAGTCTAGACCATTAAAGCCCTGTCCCATGGAACAAGTGCATCCCAAGAGTTCTCCCGAGTTTGCCCTGATTCGAACTCGGAGATTTACAGTAATGGCCACTCGTCGGTACTCGGGGCTCTCGTGGACATTTTTTCAACGTTGAAAAATCTTCACGAGTCTTCCCGTGCTTACCTGCCATTAGCCAGTCTTCCCAAGTACCTGCTGTTAGCATTACGAGCCGCTAAGAGACGTCCCCGAGCTCCGACGTACTCGGTACTTTCATTCTCCGTGCTTACCACGAGTTTTTTTAAACTCGGGAGTGCTCTCGGAATGAACTCGTGCCGTGGGACAGGGCTATAAGTGTTGACATTTGGTGCTAATAGTACTCTTCCAATAATGAGCAGAAAACGATTGAATCATGTCAGGAATGCAACAATGAAGAAAATAAAAGGTTTGTCTTTAAGATAAGTTGTGACCAGGACTAACCAAAGTCCTTCAGTTAGTTAGGTAGTGCCCCATTGTTCATGGATGTCAGTGAGGAGAATACCAGGTACATCTGTAAATGTTGTCAGTCTTGGCCCTCTACATTGCATGTAGAGGCTAATCAATGAAGTGTTTTAGTGGAAATCATATCATGATGCAATATGGTCAGCCATTCATAAATGTTTGTTTGAAGATTTTCAATTTTGACACAGTGACCATATGCTTGACGTAACGTAGGAAGTGAGAAAACAAATAGGTGGATATTGGAGAGAGAGCAAATGACCAGAGATGGGAATAAAAGATTTAGAGGCATGAAATAAGGGAACACAATGTGAAGCTCAGTATGAAAGTGCAAGTTGAATGTACAAAGGATCAGTTACATAGGAAACACTTTCATCGGTACCATTTGAAACCATAGAAACTAAGAGTGGAGCAATCAAGTTCGTGAAAAAAAATCTCACTGGTTGAATGGTATATCTATCTTAGCACAATGAATTATTTAGGTAGTTTTCCTGCCTAATTTACCAGATGTCTCAAATCTACTGTGAAAATAATTTGAAAAAGACATTATCCGTACGGTTGGACTGCATGATGGTCTTTTGAAGTATATTCGTTAGTTACAGAGACTCCAGTGTTGATGTATGTTGTAGCAGGTGAGGAATGGTATTGGCATTTCTATGCAAGGATAGAGGCACAATGTAGGAAGGGAAATAATCCTCAATGTATAACTTGCAAGTGTTTGCATTAGCTCAATGCAGAAATTTTAAATGCAGATAGAAAAACATGCAGCTGCATCATTTAAATGAGCAATTAGTTTTCAGTTCAGAGATACAGCGTGGAAACAGGCCCTTCGGCCCACTGAGTCCGCTCCTACCAACGATCCCCGCACAGTAACACTATCCTACGCACACTAGGGACAATTTTACATTTATACCAAGCCAATTAACCTACAGTCCTGTACGTCTTTGGAGTGTGGGAGGAAACCGAAGATCTCGGCGAAAACCCACGCGGTCACGGGGAGAACGTACAAACTCAGTACCGACAGCACCCATTGTCGGGATTGAACCCGGGTTTCTGGCGCTGTAAGGCAGCAACTGTACCGCTGTGCCACCGTGAAGCCCAATGATACATCAATATGTATATAAAAGGCCAAATCATAACCATAACCAGTGTAACATGTGAAATAAAAACGAATAGTTATTTTAATTGATAATTTGATTCTCAAAGACAAAAAGAGGCAACCTGAGATGATAGATTAATATACAATATGTCAAATGGGACAAAAGGTATCAAATGATTGCACCTGAAAGATGGGGAGCTGCTTAAAAGTATCCATTGAAGACATTTGAGTGAGAAACAAAACAAATTTAGGGAAAAGGAATTGGAATAATTACCCAATCAGTATTTGAAAGCCAGCTGCTGGATTAAATTGACATTAATGTTTCACTAGCTCGGGGACAGGCAGGAGAAGAAACTGACCCTCTGAGAAAGTATGTCTGGCCTGCTCGTTAGTACCATTTATAATGGAAATAATGCACATGAAAGGAACATGGCTTAAACTTTGATTTATGTTATTTCAATTATCTGTAATGTGGCGTCCCCAAGTACCCTTCTACATCTATTATGGCACCAATTTAAAACCAGAATTTAATTGATGCACTAGCGCTTTGAAATAATTGGAAAGTAAAATTATAGTCTCAGCCACTTTTATTTTTGAGCGGATCGGTAGATATTACCAACAGTGGCATAGGGTAGACGGTAGGAGTCGTTTTCTCTGGGTGGAAATGTCAATGGCTAGGGTTGCATAGCTTTAAGGTGTGAGGGGTAAAGTTGAATGGAAATGTGCAGCATTTGTTTTTATTTTACGCTAAGGGTGGTAGGTGCCTGGAACTGCTGCTAGGGGTGGTAGTGGAAGCAGATACAATAATGGTGTTTAAGAGGCTTTTAGAAAGGCATGTGAATATATAGGGAATGGAGGAATGTGGAACATGAACAGGAAAATGAGATTAGTTTATCTTGGCATCATGTTCGGCACAGACACTGTGGGACTACGCTTATTGCTATGTGTAATCCTGTGTAATCATCCTTCACTGTAGCCCTGGAACCTATTGTTGCATATCCAGTCTATTTGGGATGCATCTTAAATATAAAGGGATGGCATAAAAACGGGATGTCAAGTCCTTTGCGTGGTGAGAGCAGCAAGGGAAATGTCCGTTTGGCTGCATGGCGACTTGTCCATCCTGCTGTGAATACCACAGAACTTACAACGCTTTGGGTCAGTTAGACGTTTCTGCACAAACTATAAGATTGTTATGTTCCCTGATGCACCATTTTCTGGTGTAGCTCTGTGGATCACGGGAAATTAAGTTATTCATTATCCTTAATTGCTTATTTCTCTCAAAAATGAAATATTTACTGTTCACAAGAACAATTATGAGTTTGATATTTCTTGAACATTTCAGTCTAAATGTTAACAGTTTGAAAATGTATCTTCTTAACTACTCACAAATAAGGAGTAGACAAACTAAATTAAGCAAATTTAAATTAGTAGCAATTTTTTATTGGATATCAAAGGCTATGGTGCAGTTGCATCATTTCCTTTATACCTACTTAACCTTCATCCATATTTTGTGATGAGATTCCATTTCTCAATGTTGTTAGCATTACACCTTCTGCATATGTGTGTTTTACACTGGTGTTCATTCACCAGCATTTGGTGTAGCTTGTACATTGTTGATCTCAATAGGGGTTCATCATTCCATGCACATTTGACCAAATTGATAACATTTAAAGGGTTCCTGTATAGAATACATATGGCATGATTCCAATAATAGCTGAATAACACACATCTTTAAGATTTGTGTCAGTGAAAATAGACTGTGCTTTTGAAGCCAAGCAAAAGTTATGTTGAATCCAAAGCGGTGGAACGTGATGTTTAAGAAGGAACTGCAGATGCTGGAAAATCAAAGGAAGACAAAAGAGCTGGGGAAACTCAGCTGGTGCAGCAGCATCTATGGATGTTTCGAGCCGAAACGTTGCCTAATTTCCTTTGCTCCATAGATGCTACTGCATCCGCTGAGTTTGTCCAGCACTTTTGTCCACCTGCAGTTTAGGAACATGTTCTCCTCCATGATAGAAATTCAACAATCCCAACAAATAATCATTTGCTTACCAAAGACAAAGATCGGATTCCATCCACGGGAAGGTGAAATCCCATTCCTATGGTTTTTATGATTACAAGGATATTCAAAAGATTCTTCCTGCAAAGCAAAATATAAAGAAAATATAAAAAACAAAGATTTTTTGGTTGTATATTTCAATAACTCAAAAGGTGACCATTTTGATTATCAGGGTAGATAAAAATGCTGGAGAAACTCAGCGGGTGAGGCAGCATCTAGGGAGTGAAGGAATGTGACATTTCTCCGACCCGAATAAGACACAATAAGACCCGAAACATCACATATTCCTTTGCTCCATAGATGCTGCCTCATCCGCTGAGTTTCTCCAGCATTTTTGTCTACTTTCAATTTTTCTAGCATCTGCATTCTTTCTTAAACATTTTGATTATCTTAATCTTTACTCAAAATACATTGGATTGTCCAAGAAGATAGTTCGCTGATAATAATAATAATAATAATAATATAATTTATTGTCATTGCACATATGTGCAACGGGATTTGGTATGTGTAGCTTCCATCCGATGTCACGAGTACCTTATTTCCACAGCCGCGTTCGGTACTGGGATGCTCCGAATTGACTCGGACTGGGGAGCGCAAAGCCGCTGCGTGTGCTCGCGCCGCCATCTTGGACGATAATTTGGGTGCTAATCCTACCTATCTGAATCTGTGCATTGCCACGATCTTGGGTTGGTAGGTGAATAGTAAAGTGAGCACCTCATTATGACATGCAAACTGAAAGACAAAGTAATTTTCAAGTACCAGAGCAGTGGAGACACAAGTGTGGAATTGTCAAGTGGACACAGGTTCTAACTGGAGTAAAGGTAATTTGGCATCAATAACAGAAAATAGTCTTTCATGCAAAGTATGGCCAGTGTTCAGATAGAATATCCATTGTGATGAGAAATGAAATTCTTTCAAGTAATTATGGAACTATGAGGAGCACCAATGCTGGAAACTACAAGGCCTATCCAGATCTGGCAGACTACAGAGTAGGGCAGCTACTAGAGCTGCAGCCTACAGATCCCATGCTTAAGGTTTATTTTCTCTGGTGCTGTCGAGGTGGGGTTTGCATCGCCTTCCTGTGAACACAAAACCATAATAAGTAACACAATGTGTTGATGAGGGCAGGGCAGTTGTTGGATGAATAACGAGTAATAATGAATCGGGGAGGGAAATGGACAAATCGATGGCAAATAGAATTGAATCCACTTGTGAGGTGATGGCGTTAGGGTAAAGTAAGAAAGGGAGTGCAGATGTGGTAAATGGTGGGGGTTGAGCATTAAGAAACAGAGGTACCTTGTCGTTCAAGGGCAAGGACTCCTGAAGAAGGCAGCACAAGATAAATAAGGTAGTAAGGATGGCATATGGCATAGGGCATACTAACGTCCATGTGCTGAGGCATAGAATATAAGAGCAGTGAGTTAGGATACAACTTTACAGAACATTGGTTATGCAACAATGCTGCATTTTGTCCAGTTCTGGTCAACATTCCAGAGGAAGGATGTGATTGCACGAGAGGAGTGCAGAAGAGATTTACCAGGATAGTGTCTGGATGGAGAGTTTCAGTTATGAGGAGAAACTGGATCATCCCTTTGTTTTTCCTGGAGCAGAGGGAACTGTTGGATCAAACTCGTCGAAACTCATCGCGTCTGGATCCACATCGACAGACCTCAATCAGTGTGAGTTGGCACCATGCCATCAGCACAGGAGCACCTCAGGGCTGCAGGCTCAGTGCCCTGCTCTACACTCTGTATGCATGACCCTGTAGCCAGACACAACTCCAGTGCCACCTGTCAACTCATCAAAAATACCACTGTATTTGGACAAATAGCAGGTTACAACAAGTCAATGTGCATGAGGGGCATTGAAGTGTGGAGGCAGAACAGCAATCTTACTGTCAACGTTATCAAGACCAAGGAGCTGCTTGTTGACTTCAGGAAGGTAAAGTCAAAGGATCACACACCTGTCTTCATCAGTGGCACTGCGGTGGAGACAGTCAACGGTTTCAGCTTCTTGCAGATACACTCTCATGATCTGTCTTGGGCTCAGCACTTTGATGTAATTATAAAGAAAGCTCACCAACTCCTCCACTTCCTCAGAAAATTCAAGAGATTTGGTATGTTACAGGTGTCTGCCAGCTGGTTGCAGCATGGCCTGGTTGCGAAAATTGAATGCTGAGGTATGAAGGAGACGACAGAAAGTGGTGGACACTGCTCAGACCATCACATCACATCCTTATCATCAAAAGGATCTCCAGGAAGCTGCTCCTCAAGAAAGTAAGTATCATCAAAGACCCCACCTTATCTTCTTAGGCCCCCTTCATAAGAAGATAAGGTTAACCATATTGTGTCTCCAGGGTGCTATTCCCTATATGGTGGACGCCTGTTTGTTTAATGTGGGGAGACTGGTACACAGACAGCCAATCCACAGTCCTAGACACATGTGGGTCTGGATCCAGTGGCATGGAGTCCAAGACGACCGGAGACCCTTTTCTGCTGCAGCCTTCATCCGCCTTCCCAGCCGTTGTGACGCTCCACTAAGGTCAGCCATCGTCCTCCGCCTGTTCCACCATTGAGGTCTTGGTTGTATTTCTCTTTGTCAGAGACCTCCCCCTCGACCTTACCGCCCTACCAGGAGCATAGCTCCAGACTGCATCGCAGTGATCTCAGCTCCACACAAGCTCCACCACGACAAGGTAACAATCCACAGAACCCCACCACCCTCGCCACATTCTCCTCTCACTGTTGCTGTTGGGAAGAAGGTCCAAGAGCTTGAGAACTTACCTACAGATTGAAGAGAAGCCTCTCCCCATCAACCAGTGTGATCTGGACCACCATGCTCAACGCCAACCACAATCCTACCTCAGCACTAAATTACTATGGATTTTGTGCCACGGACGCGTTGCATACGTTAACTTGCACTATCATCGCTTAATTTTTTCTGGCACAGCGGTAGAGTTGCTGCCTTACAGCGAATGCAGCTCCGGAGACCCTGGTTCGATCATGATTACAGGTGCTGTCTGTACGGAGTTTGTACATTTTCCCCGTGACCTGCGTGGGTTTTCGGCGAGATCTTCGGATTCCTCCCACACTCCAAAGATGTACAGGTATGTAGGTTAATTGGCTTGGTAAATGTAAAAATTGGGTATATGAAATGTAAAAAATTGGGTATAGGATAGTGTTAGATTCAAAATTCAAGAGAGTTTATTGTCATGTGTCCCTGTTAGGACAATGAAATTCTTGCTTTGCTTCAGCACAGCAGAACATAGTAGGCATTAATTACAAAACAGATCAGTGTGTCCATATACCATTATATAAATATATACACACATAAATAAATAAACTGATAAAGTGCAAATAACAGATAATGGGTTATTAATGTTCAGAGTTTTGTCCGTGCCAGGTTTAATAGCCTGATGGCTGTGGGGAAGTAGCTATTCCTGAACCTGGTCATTGCAGTCTTCAGGCTCCTGTACCTTCTACCTGAAGGTAGCAGGGAGATGAGTGTTTGGCCAGGATGGTGTGGGTCCTTGATGATACTGTTAGCCTTTTTGTGGCAGCGACTGCGATAGATCCCCTCGATGGAAGGGAGGTCAGAGCCGATGATGGACTGGGCAGCGTTTACTACTTTTTGTTGTCTTTTCCTCTCCAGGGCACTCAAGTTGCTGAACTAAGCCACGATGCAACCGGTCAGCAAGCTCTCTACTGTGCACCTGTAGAAGTTGGAAAGAGTCCTCCTTGACAAACCAACTCGCCGTAATCTTCTCAGGAAGTAGAGGTGCTGATGTGCTTTCTTAATAATTGTATCAGTGTTCTCGGACCAGGAAAGATCTTCAGAGATGTGCACGCCCAGGAATTTGAAGCACAACCCTTTCAACCAACGACCCGTTGATATAAACAGGACTGTGGGTCCCCATCCTACTTCTTCCAAAGTCCACAATCAGTTCCTTGATTTTGCTGGTGTTGAGGGCCAGGTTATTGTGCTGGCACCATGTGGACAGTTGCTCGATCTCTCTTCTATACTCTGACTCATCCCCATCAGTGATACGTCCCACAACAGTGGTGTTGTCAGCGAACTTGATGATGGAGTTCACACTCTGACCGGCTACGCAGTCATGAGTATAGAGTGAGTACAGCAGTGGGCTGAGCACGCAGCCTTGATAAGTGCAGGGATCGCTGGTCGGGGCGGACCCGGTGGGCCGAGGGGGCCTGTTTCCGCGCTGTATCTCTAAACTAAAAAACGAAACAACTGATAAATTTATTTACTGAACATTTATTTGTTGTGCTGTTGTCTGTAATGTGCCTGTAAAGTTGCAGCAAGCAAGAAACTCATTGTTTTCGTAGACAGAGGAAGGTTATAGGGGATGTGAAGATTAATGTTTTCATCTAGATGATGGTTGGGAATCATCCAATGCCTGGGTATTGAAGTCCAGTATTGTCACACCATTTTAGCAATTCATTTGTGGAACTACATGCAAGTTTAAGATTGTGTGTCTGCTGTTAAATGTTGTATGCATAAGAAATAGGAGCATTCAGCCCCCTACGTCTGCTCCACCATTTACTAAGATCATGGCTGATCTTCTACTTCAAGCAAAATTTTCGGCCCGTATTTTCATATTAAAAAGTATCAATCTCTGTTTGGAACTTAATCAGTAGCTGAGCTTCCACAGGAATTTGGGGTGTAGAATTCCAAAGAATTTTGAGATAAAAATGATTAATACCATTACATAATTTAGTGCCCCATTATGATAAAAATTAGTCTTAAATAGGGAACTGTTTGACAAAAAATCCTGACTTCTGGCAATGTTCTGATTATGAAATTAGTTCCTTTCCAATGCCTTTATCACCATCAACATCTTGAGAATACAAACCATACCTTTTCATAGCAAAAAGCAAACTGCTGGAGAAACTCAGAGGGCCAGGTGGCATCTGTGAATGGCAAAAGACAGATAATTTTTCAGGTCGGGACCTTCTTCAGATGGAAGAAGGTTCCAGAACCCCCTGCCCCCACACCTGACTGAATGTTAAGAAGAGTCCTGATATGAATGGTTGACTGGCCATTACCCTCTACAGATGCTGCCTGGCCCACGAAGTTTGTATCTCAAGATTCCAACACCTTTAGTTTATTGAGTCTCCATATCTTTGCATCCTGCATTCATGTTTTAAACCCTTGAATCCCAGTCTTATTCTAGTGAATCGAATCTGTACTCCATCAAAGACCATCTTTCCCAAGTATATTATCCTAAATAGAATGTAAATAGGTTTGCTGTGGTTCTAAATGGGGAAGTATTAGTCTTGTTTGATTGTATTTTATTTATTTTTTTACTGAATTTAATGTAATGCCTTCTGGAAAACCACAGACTGTCTTATTGACCTTCCAATTAAAATTAGATTGATTGATAAGGGTTTCAGGGGTTCTGGAGAGAAGGCAGAAGAATGGGGTTGAGCGGGAAAGATAGATTAGCCATGATTGAATGACGGAGTAGACTTGATGGGCCGAATGGCCTAATTCTGCTGCTGGAATTTATGAAATTAGTCAGACAATATAAATTCAGACAGCTTTTGTCCATTACAACAAAAACATTTTTTTTTGGTAAACCACACAGGGTACAGATTGGGGTTGATCAGCCATGATCACATTAAATGGTGGCGCTGGCTCGAAGGGCCAAATGGCCTACTCCTGCACCTATTGTCGAATGTCTATTTTTAACACCTTGTTGGTATGCTGGTGCATTGGAGGTTGTGCATGGGGAAGGGGACAAGCGTGGAGTAACTGTTACTCTCTGGATATTTGGTTGCCTTAGATTCCTCTGCTGACCGTGCCCCCAACGTATGTGGGGCAGATTCCCAGTAGGAATACCAGAAACATTTAAAAACATTCAAAGAACAATAAAACTGAGTTTTACTACTGAAAATAGTTAAATCCTACAAAAAGAGACAGTTAAAAGACCATTTATACCCAAATAAATACATTTGTTAATTAATTTAAAGGCAAAATACCTAACAACTATTCTGCCCTACTTTGACAAAAGGAAGCAACGGACTATGTTGTCAAAATTGAGTTAATGCTTGTTTTAGGGTATTTGAGATATGCTCTACACAATGGTAAACAAAATAAGTCTTCTTTGAGTACAATTTGAAAATATTTATACCAGAGAAGTAAGAAGTTCCATCACAGAGAAACAAAGAAAAACACGTTTTCCTCATTTACAAGAAAACTCCTTTCTGTCAGTTGCTTCCTTTTGTCAAAGTACGGCAGTATTGCTGTCTACATGAAGGGAGTGGAGTTACTAAATTAATGTTGCTTGTGCAAGAGAAAGTGCAAACATTTCAGCTCCATGGCAGGATTCCATGTCCAATGTCAGGATGTGGTCTGAATAACAGCACAAATACTTTGGGACAATCCAATTCCCGAATTCTTGACTGAACGTGTAGGGAAATGCTGGCAATCCCTCCCCTTCCTCAATCCAGCCTTTGTGTTTCCACGTCTCCACCACTGAAAGCCACCTTGCTGTTGCTCGAATTGTATGTTTCCCATTTATTTAAATGTCCAGTTTCATCGTTGTTTCTTAAATACCTTATGTGAAACACATCTACCTTTTATGTCCAGCTTTTAGCCAGGTCTTCATAATTTAGATTGAGGTTTAATATTGTCATGTGTACCGAGGTACAGTGAAAAGCTTTGTTTTGCATGCTATCCTATCAACTCAGGTAATACCATACATCACATCAAACAAGTCTGAAGAAGGGTCTCGACCCGAAACGTCGCCTATCTCCATCGCTCCTTAGATGCTGCTGCACCCGCTGAGTTTCTCCAGCCTTTTGTGTACCCTCGATTCTCCAAACTTAAGTATAATAGGTAGGATGAAGGGAAAGAAACATCAAAGAATATAGTTCTAGATATACAGGTGGGAAAGATTTAAACAAGTAGGATGATTGTCTCAGATGCTGGTAGCTGCTCCACTAGGACCTGACACACTCTCCCAACAGCTTTGGTAATAGACACAAAATGCTTGAGTAACTCAGCAGGACAGCCTGTCAAAAGGAACCGCAGATGCTGGTTTAAACCAAGGATAAACACAAAATGCTGCTCCAGTAATTACTCCAGCATTTTGTGTTTATCTTCGGTTTAAACCAGCATCTGCAGTTCCTTTCCACACATTTTGCCTGCTTTGGTAATGGTCTCAATGCACTGTTTGCTCATGCAATGTGTGGTCATTTTCCATCTGCCTCCCCGGTGTTTCTCACATATTCTGACCTCCTCTGGATCTTTTCTTCCCTTTCCTCCAACCTGGTTGATACAAGAGGCAGTCCCCAGGTTACGGCAGTGTTCCATTACAGAAAACTGTTCATAATCTGAACTCTTTGTAAGTCAGAAACGAACAAGAAGTGCGTGGGAGAGGATCATAGAAACAGCTATCGACACAAAATGCTGGAGTAACTCAGCAGGACAGGCAGCATCTCTGGAGAGAAGAAATGGGTGACGTTTCGTGTTGAGACCCTTCTTCAGATCTCGACCCAAAGCGTCACCCATTCCTTCTCTCCAGATGTGCTACCTGGCCCGTTGAGTCACTCCAACATTTTGTGTGTATCTTCAGTTTAAACCAGCATCTGCAGTTCCTTCTTACACATATGATGGAAGAGCGCAGTCATGAGTTTTTTTTTGCATGAAACAAAAGAGACAACTGAATTGACTCATTTAGTCATTATCCTTTCAATGCTGCATAAATAGATATATTTGTTCAGAAAAACTGTCAAGTGGCAATTAAAGTTTGAGACGATAATTTGAAAGTATTTTGACAAATGAAAATTGCTTAATTTTCAATTCAAACACATTACGGCATTGAAGACTATAAAATTAATTGGTTAGCCATATACATGATCAGTCATTGTTGTTTGTTTTTTATCTCACCCAGTATGTAAATTCAGATTATGGTCTCATTGAGTATCCTGAGTAGTCAGAGACTAGTGCAGTGCAGTCTCAACAAGGTTTCAGCATTTGGGCGAGTTCAGCCTTGAATTGCAGCTGGACAAATATTAAATTTAAAGGAGTGGATGACTGAATTGATCAGTGCTCAAATGTCCCAAGTGCAATGTTTTAATTAATGAAGAGGCTGAAGCCCGGGAGGTGCAATACCTACACGATGAGGGATGTCCCTGCTGCAATCTGTAACTTTTAAGGATTATTTTGTGTAAATAAGGGGTCCCTAACTAATTGGACTAGCTCGAGTTTCAGAGGCTAATAATGCTCCATCGCCTTGGAGAATTGAGCAGTGTTTCTGGAATGCACATTAGCAAAGAAAGGATTGATGATCATCTCCCCATCTAAGGTGGCAAAGTCATGACTATTTGAGAAGCAGGGATACAACAAGCTACTATAGTCAAAGCAGAAGTTAATTACAGGAAATTGGTAATAATATTACAACATAAGTATGGGTTGAGATAAGGATAGATACTTTATTGTCACTTGTACCATGAAGGTCCGGTGAAATTCTATGTTTTTGAATACACAGTACACAAGAGAGTTGCCACAAGGCACAGACAGGTACAAAGTATCCTTCAATATGGTTGGTCCCTTCTTCATCCCCCCCACCCCCCAGGTCCCCTGTGTTCTTTGTGACCGTGACCTCCGACCTCATGTTCCACATCCCTCCTCGTTCTTGGTGAATGTCGGTGGCTCGGGCCTGGGTTCAGAGTCTGTGGTGCGCGGGGCTGCCGCAAGCCATTCTCGGTCTGTGGCGGGCAGTCCTCCGTTGTCATTGGTCCGCGGAGAGCGATCTGCGATTGGCGGTGCTCCGCCGTCGGTCCACGGCGATGGTGAGTCGGGCCCACCTGCCGGGAGCCTCCTGTCACCGCTCTGTCCTGTGGGTGGCTTCAGCTGCGCACGCTGTCCTGTAGGTTCTTCTCAACTGCTTCCGATACTGCAGCTCTGCTTCCCATACTGCAGCTCTGCTTCCCATACTGCAGCTCTGCTTCCCATACTGCAGCTCTGCTTCCGATACTGTAGGACTCTTGAACATAGAGCGCAGAATGTCAGTTGTCCAAGTATAGAAGTGACATGTACAATGCGCTGGAATCAGACAATAGAAGTCCATAGAAATGGAATAACTACATTTCAGGTTAGAACCACAAAATGCTGGAAGTACTCTGCAATTGCAAGGAAAGCTCACCAACACCTCTCCTTCCTCAGACATTTGAGGAGATTTGGCATGTCACTGAATAGTCTATCAAACGTGTACAGGTGTCCGGTGGAAAGTGTACTGACTGGTCAGATCATGACCTGGTTTGGCAACTTGAACATCCAAGAATGTAAGAGGCTGTAGAAAGTGTCGGGCATTATTCTGTCCATCGGGGTACTGACCTCCCCACAAAAAAGGTACACAAAGCACTGCCTCAGGAGCGCAAATGGAAAGGGGAGACTGATATCATCAAAGCCCCACATCACAGTGGCCACATCTTACTTCGCGGCTGCCACCAGGAATAAATTACACAATGGACATTGCACTACAATGGTTGGTCACTCTACACACTTTGGCTTGTACTACCTTGGTCAGGTTTACCTAGAATAACTTATTTATGGTACATTTATTTATAGTGCTGTTGCGTTATTGTGCCCATAAAGCTGCAGTGGGCAGGAATTTAATTGTTATGTCTGGTGCACATGAAATTTAAACACTCTTGTGTCACTTGAAAGACCAATAACTATCCGTTAAGAGAGAAAGTTGGTCAACCTTTCAGATTGATGACCTTTCATCTGAATCTGTCTGTAGATGCAGTCTAACATGCTGAGTATTCTCAAAATCTTGCTTAAGCAATTAGGAGAAAGATTGAAGAGGTAAACTAATTTGTTGTATTATAAGGATAATTCCCAGTATCATAAACTGGTGAATAGACAAGCACACGGGAGGTAAATGTATGTAAATGGGATGAGAGGCAAGTTTAGTTTAGTTTAGTTTCGAGATACAGCGCAGAAACAAGCCTTTCGGCCCACCGAGCCCGCGCCGACCAGCGATCCCCGCACATTAACACTGTGATACACACTCTATGGACAATTTACACATACACCAAGCCAATAAACGTACATGCCTGTATGTCTTTTGAGTGTAGGAGGAAACCGAAGATCTCGGAGAAAACCCACGCGGTCACGGGGAGAATATACAAACTCTGTACAGTCATCAGCCTTAGTTGGGATTGAACCAGGGTCTCTGGCGCTGCAAGCGTTGTAAGGCAGCAACTCTACTGCTGAACCACCATGCCCGCCCAAGTGTTCATTCTTAGGACATTGTGATGATTCTGGTGAGGGATTGCCCTTCTAAGATAGATTGACTTAATATAAACAAGACTGGAAAGAGTAATATTGAGTGGAATTGCGTTGACAGCAGCCAGGAGTTCCAAAGGTAAAATATTGCGGATATAATTGGTAAGGGGCACAAATTATTATGAGGTGTTTTTTGGTTACTGAAGGAAAATAGAAAGCGGATGCTGGTGTTAAACAGATAGTCATTTACATCAATTTATTTTTTTCTTCTAACAAATATTGTAATAATATACACGATGGTTTGTATTACCTTTGTAAAACCTTGTGTGTAATGTGCAGGTGATGTGTGTTTAACCATTGCACACCACCTACAACCAGAACCGTCTGATCATTGTTTTCCAAAGGATGTGACCTGAAAACAATAGGATATAAAGTAATCAAATTAACTGGATTATTTTTCTATATCTGCTCAACATTCAGTTCATGGTTCTGATTTATTTATAATTTAATCACATTTTTCAAGATGATGTAACAAAATGTTCTTGGTAGTTTGGCTTTAATGCTATGGGTGTGGTGGAGGTACAGCTGGGGGGGGGGGGGGGGGTGCTTAATTGATCAGGGAGGATTTAACAACAGTGCTTTGAGAGGGTATTCTTGGGCCATCGTCCAGTGACGCTGTATGGATAGAACTTATAAACAAAAAGGGGATGATTACTTTGATGGCACAGTATTATAGGCCTCCCAATAGCAGGAATGATAGAATCAGATGTGCAGCTAGATCGCAGATAACTGTAAGAATAACAGGGTAGTTTCCTGTGTCAGTGTGGGACCTTGAGACCAATAATCATAATTCTATAATGGCCACAAGTTAAGGAGCTGTCCCACCGCGGCGATCTAATTGGCGAGTTTAGGTGAGTTTGAAAAAGTGTCATGTTGAAGGCCTCCTTGGACTATGTGGAAGACTAGCTTCGACTAGTTTCGAGAAAATTGGACACCGAATAGTGGAGAATGAAGACGATCTCCTTCGATCTCCTTCAACCTCTCTTTGACTATGTTGAAGACTATCTACCACTACCTTTGACTACCCTCGATTACCTATGAATAACATGCCGACCTAGTACGACCTACTTTGACTAAACCTACGAGTAAAATAAATATTTATTTTTTTCCATGGTGATCTTTCTTTACTCGCGGGCATTTTTCAGCATGTTGAAAAATACGGCGCGACCTAGCTGAGGCCTCGAGAACGCGGGGACTACTCTCGAGCATGAAGGAGATTTACAAAGACCTCCTATGTGTCGACCATGCTGCGAGTATGAGTCGAGGGCAAACTCCTCTAAACTCGCCAATTAGGTCGCCGCAGTGGGACAGGCCCTTTAAGATCCTAGGTGGGAACTTACAGAAATCGACTAAGTGAGACCGATTGCAGATAAAGGGATGTCTGGCAAGTGTGAGGCTTTTAAAAGTGCAATGGGAAATGTTAAGGAACAGCATGTTCCCGTTGCAGTGAAGGGCAAGCCTGGCAAGTTTAGGGAACCCTTGTGACTAGAGGCTCGGATCAAAGGATAGGAGGCGGCAAACATCAGGTTTAGACAATGGGGATCAAGTGAATCCCATGGCACGTGGGAATACACTGAAGAGGGAAATCAGGAAGGCAGAATGAGGGCATGAGATGGATCACGAGCCATATTGAGTAAAGCTTAGCTATGGGGAGAATTGGACCTCTTAAAGGCCAGCATAGCTGTCTGTGTGTGGAACCACAGGAGATGGGTGAGATATTTAATATTTCTTATTCGTTTTTACTGTGGAAGCTAAGGAATTGAGATTGAGATATCTGGACGATATATGAATAATGAAAGTCTATTGGCAGTCTTAGGGATTTGGTGCATGGACATGTTGAGCCAGAGGTTCTGTTTCCATGCTGTATTACTCTGTGAACCAATTACTTCTGTAATTTAATTTTTGAAGGCTTGGTGTTGGATGATTTAAAGCAGAGGCAGGGAAGCAGGGAAAATCTTAGTTCTGGGTGAGGATTTGGATAACAGATCAGGTAAAATTAACATAGCAATAATCGGATAGAGAATGGTGGAATTACTCAACAGATCACACAGCCTTTGCAGAGAGAGAGAAAAACACAATGAATGTTTCAGGTGTGGAACCTCTCCTCAGATGGGTTTTGATGAAAAGGGATGAACCTGAAACATTTACCAATATTTTTCTCTCTTTTGTTCCACTGCTTTTTTCTGTCAATTTCTGTTTTTACCTCAGATTTCTACAGTCTGCAGGTTTTTGCATTTTGATCAACAAAGGGGCAATACCCACTTAGATAGAAAGACCAGACATCATTCTCGATGAAAACATTACCAATTGGTTGAATTACAATATGAAAGCTGGCAACTGTGATTTTGTTTGTTAAGTTTGTAATCTCTTCAGGAGTGAAAGAAGCACAGAGAATGATTGATAGACACAAAAAGCTGGAGTGAGTTAGCGGGAAAGGCAGAATCTCTGGAGAGAAGGAATGGGAAGTTGCCTGTCCCACCAGCATGCAACTCTATGCGATGAGCGCGACCTAACGTGGTCGCTTGAGCCGTCCGGCGTCATGGGGCCGGTCCCACTTCGATCGCCGGAGCCGTGCGGAATTGTGCGGAGTTCGTCCCGACATCGCGCGGGGCTCGGAAAAACTGACTGTTATAAATTCCACGCGGCAACAGCTTGTCGGCTCGCAGTCGCCTCGACGCATTACACACCGTCTCGACGTCGTGCCTCCGTGACACTCTCTGTAGGTGCCTCGTGACCCTCTATGTGTGTGACTCCGTGGCCCTCTCTGTGTGCCCCTCTCTGTCCTGGCGAACTTACCTTTAAGACTTCGCTCCAAGTTCGCCTTGCGCCGCGTTGCGCCACTCACCCGACCTCCGCGCAGCCCTCACTGCCGTTTTGGTCGCGCTTGCTGCATGCAGGCGCATGCTGGTGGGAACGGCCCTGTACAGGGGATCACCCGACCTCTGCACGGCCCCCGCTTCTAGTTTGATCGCGCTCATCGCATGGAGTCAGATGCTGGTAGGACAGGCCCTTAATGTTTCTGACAGAGACCCATTTTCAGACTCGCCCCGAAATGTCACCCATTCCTTCCCTCCAGAGATGCTGCCTGTCCCACTGCGTTACTCCAGCTGTTTGTGTCTATCTTTGGTTTAAACCATCATTTGCAGTTCCTTCCTACACAGAAAACGATTGTATCATTTTCTAAGTTGGTGATAGCCAACAGGTCCAGAATTTCATGATGATTTTCTAGCAATTTCATTGCCAATATTTTAAGGTAATTTTATTAAATTCAAGTAAACAATTTAAACTTGTATTGCAAAGTTAATGTATATAACTAAAGCAGCAGGTTTCACCTTTTTCATTTTTATCTTGTGGATGCTCCATTAGCCATCATAGGCAGAGAGTACCTGTAATACCCAAATTTTGGAAATACTTAAAAATGTACTTTACTAATTAACAAAACCATTGATACAATCTGTTAATTTTTGCTTTATCACTGGGATGTTTAAATGCTATTTTCAGCCATTGAATTAAAATGTAAAATTGTTCCAGGATGCTCAATAGGTTTATCCATTTTAGAGCGGTGTCATATTACATATTCTCGAATTGAATTGTTATTGCAAAAAGCAAGGGCATTGGGCCATTCCTACAAAGTTATGCCCAAACAAAGAGTCAGTGGATTACAAATAAGATTTGCAAATTGATTGATTTTTGATATTATTCAAAAATATTGTACCTTTGTATGAGTTGCTCCAAAGCCTTTTCAAATGTTGGTCTCTGATCTAAACTCAGCCAGAACTGAGGATAGTAAGCATAACTAGTGAATGTCTTTCCTCCATTTAAATTGTAACAGAATTTACTGTCATGCGCTTTGTCCCAGTCCTGCAGAGTTTCGTTCACTTCTTCCATTAGGTAGTACATCATTCCCCTATTAGTTGAATCTCCAATAAAAAGAACCTTGTAGATGAAAAAGAAAAATCCATCAGATATTATATTGAAAATATATTGAAAATATCACGATTGAGAATAAAATCTTCCTTGAAAGCAGCAATCTGATTCACCCAGTTATCTTTAAGCATAAAATAAAGATGTAGGCACCGAGACTTAATATGGACACACAATGCTTAATACATATAAGCCTCAACTCAAACATTTTAATTTTAGGGAATCCTAATTATATTTAGTTTAGTTTAGTTAGAGATACAGCATGGAAACTGACCCTACAACCCACCAAATCCGCACCAACCAGATATCCTGGAACACTAACACTATCCCACACATGCTGGGGACAATTTCACTCTTACAACAAGCCAATTAACCTACAACCCTGTACATCTTTGAAATGTGGGAGAAAACCCATGTGCTCACGGGGAGAACGTGCAAACTCCGTACAGACAGCACCAGTAGTCGGGATCGAACCCGGGTCTCTGCAAGTGCTGTAAGGCAGCATCCTTACTGCTGCGCCACCATGCCGTCTCTTACATTTTAGGCAAATAAAATGTAAGAATATTACCAAAATAATGTCTTGATCAAATAAAGTTAATAGAGTCAAACTGAACTCATTCAAAATGTTGTTGTTTTTTTTCTCTTTTGATATGAGCATGAGTTTTCAGTTAATCCTCAAGGTAACATTATACTATGTGATCAAAGACATTTTAGTTTTCAACTCCTCTTTCCCGATGAAGAAGTCACTCTCCATCCAGCACTACAACTTTCACCAACCACTGAGCAGTGTCTTTATACCAACAGGTGTATTATTAGGGTATTGAATTATGTGTACAAATGTGTGGTATAAATTTCCATTAAATTTTAATTTATTATGCACGGCAATCATTTAGACTCTGTCGTTTGATTATTCTTGCAGTGCATGACTATATAAATACTCTACCACAACCAGAGAGCAGTGCTGAACTACTATCTACCTCGTTGGTGATCCTCAGACTATTCTTCATTGGACTTTGCTGGCTTTACCTTGCATTTAACGTTATTCCCTTATCATGCATGTGTCTATACACTGCAAATGGCTCGATCATGTAAAGTCTTCAACTGAATAGCATGCAACAAAGGTTTTTCAGTAGTATAATATAGATAAATGTGAGGTTATCCACTTTGGTGGCAAAAACAAGGGGGCAGATTATTATCTCAATGGGGTTAGGTTAGGTAAGGGGGAGATGCAGCGAGACCTGGGTGTCCTTGTACACCAGTCACTGAATGTTGGCGTGCAGGTACAGCAAGCGGTGAAGAAAGCTAATGGAATGTTGGCCTTCATAACAAGAGGATTTCAGTATAGGAGTAAAGAGGTTCTTCTGCAGTTGTATAGGGCTCTGGTAAGACCACATCTGGAGTATTGTGTACAGTTTTGGTCTCCTAATTTGAGGAAGGACATCCTTGTGATTGAGGCAGTGCAGCGTAGGTTCACAAGATTGATCCCTGGGATGGCGGAACTGTCATATGAGGAAAGATTGAAAAGACTAGGCTTGTATTCACCAGAGTTTAGAAGGATGAAGGGGGTACTTATAGAAACATAGGACTGGACAAGCTAGATGCAGGAAAAATGTTCCCAATGTTGGGCGAGTTCAGAACCAGGGGCCACAGTCTTAGAATAAAGGGGAGGCCATTTAAGACTGAGGTGAGAAAAAACGTTTTCACCCAGAGAGTTGTGAATTTGTGGAATTCCCTGCCACAGAGGGCAGTGGAGGCCAAATCACTGGGTGGATTTAAGAGAGAGTTAGATTGGGCTCTAGGGACTGGTGGAATCAAGGGATATGGGGAAAAGGCAGGCACGGGTTATTGATTGGGGCCGATCAGCAATGATCACAATGAATGGCGGTGCTGGCTCGAAGGGCTGAATGGCCTCCTCCTGCACCTATTTTCTATGTTTCTAATGGACCTCAGTACATGTGACAATAAACTAAAACTAACTAGCTGCAATTCAAGTCATATGGAACAAACCTTTACCTTTCTTCCACGCAGACACTGTTGAAGTTGTATTTTAGTTGGTGAGAGGTGATGACAGTTGTCTGGGTGCCACCTTGCCTCCTGCCAGTCACAGGTCTGGTTGTCTGAGCAGCTCAGACAAGGAACAAGCCATTGCCCTGAAACAGTAACACAAAGGGATTTGTCAATAAGATTGTTTTCAAGCAGAGCTTATTCATAAATGATTTTTTTGCCAATGCTCAGTTTGTGTTCCATCAGCGCTCCTCATCTGCAGACCTCTTTAAAGTTGTGGTCCAAGAAGAGTCAAACACTGGATGTGAGATGCAAATTACATTTCTAAATATCGAGGCAGATCAGGCTCAGCACATCACTGAGGAGCCCGAGTAAAATGGAAGCGAGTGGGCATCAGTGGGAAAACTCTCCAGTAGATGAATTGAAATCAAACACTCATTAAGATGGTGGAAGATGCAGAGAGATATACAAATGCAGGCTATCGCTGGAGTTGTTTCTCATATAAGTATCTTCACGTGCTTTTTCCGTTGCTTCATCAATGATGCTCCTGTACATGGTGTGTAGGAAGGCATTGCAGCTGCTGGTTAAAACAGGATTTATAAACACAAAAAGCTGGAGTAACTCAGCGGGACAGGCAGCATCTCTGGAGAAAAGGAATAGGTGACGTTTTTTCATTCATTTCAAGGTTTCATTCATTTGTTCTACAGTATATCTCTCTATAACACCATCTATATCTCTCATTTCCCTTTCCCCTGACTCTGTCTGAAGAAGGGTTCCGACCCGAAACGTCACCTATTCCTTTTCTCCAGAGATGTTGTCCGACCCATTGAGTTAATCCAGCTTTTTGCATCCATCTCCTTTAGATTGTGTTCCAGATAGATGCTCCCTACACCATTCATGTAACTAGACTTTGAGCTTATCCATCATCTTCCTTTCCTTCGTGCAAATTCCAATAGGTCTTAACACAAATCCAACGTGGCTATCTTTAGATCTTTCCACTCTGAATAATTTTTGTTGCTCGAATTTAGCCCTAAATATTTCAACTGGTCAAATTAATTTCTGCAGTAAACATGCATGTGAAATTTCCAGACATACTTCTCAGGGACATCATAGTTGCAGCTGATGGAGCACAGCACCAGGGAACCTAGTTCAATCCCGGCCTCAGGTGCTGTCTGTGTGGAATTTGCATGTTCTCCCTGTGACCATGTGGGTTTCCTTCAAGTGCTCTGATTTCCTCCCATGCCACAAAGACGTGCGGGTTTGTAGGTTAATTGGCCTCTGTACGTTGCCCCTAGTGTGTAGGGAGTGGATGAGAGAGTGGGATAGATCTAGTGAGAATGGATGATCAATGTCGACGTGGATTTGGTTGTCTGAAGGGCCTGTTTCCCTACTGTATCCCTACTAAACAAAAATACCTCCTCCACAGTGAGTATGTAAGTTTCAAATATAAGTTACATGCAAACAATTTAAATCCACTAGTTACTCTTGTCAAAGTTTGACTTCATTGTATACATGTTTCAACTGGAATCTACTAATATCTTCCACCTTCCTCTCACAGGATATGAAGACAGAAAATGCTGTCAGCTTATTTATGTATGATATACAGTACATAGTCTTGCACAGAAGAAAAGGTGGTGCTTAGGGCACAGTTTTAATGATATATCGCAGGAATTGTATCTGCGCGTTCCAGTACATAACAGGGGATTCCTGCTGACTACAACATTGATGAAAACCATCTTGTGATGATTACCAACCTTTGGCATCGCCTGTTTTACAGGTTTGAATCTGCCTCTGAGCAACTGGTGAGAGGTAGCCGTCGGACACTGGTTGCAGGCCGCAAGGCTTGTCAGGTTGGATTATCAACCCACAGTCCTGCGTGGAAATAAAGAACAGGATGAATTACATTTTTTAGTTTGCATTATTTTTTTAAAAATCACCAGCCTTGCAGATGAAGCAGTAGTGAGGAACTCGAGCAAGTCACTGCCACAGATTAGCTGCACCTCATGGCTTCATGCATTCCATCTGCGCATTGAATCTCTGGATGGAAAGTTTTGCAAGCATTTTGTGACATCCCAGAAACAGCAAGGTTGAAACCAGATTATTTATCTGTGCACCCCACTTGATGATAAAAACTTAAATGGATTTATTTGCTAATAACTCCCACTCTCCTTACACCAAAGGAAAGCATTCCGTGCTTTCATTCCATTCATTAATTGAAGTCGCTTTTTGAGTTATGCATCCAATAGTGTTTTAGTTGTGTTTTTGAGTTATCCATTTAAGATCTTGATCTAGAATAGGATGACAAGATCTGTTTGAGTAACTTTACAAAATAAATTTAAATAACATAATTTGATAATATCAACTAGTTTGCAGTGTTATGGGAGAAATCACCCAGAGAGTTGTGGATTTGTGCACCCGGAGAGTTGTGAATTTGTGGAATTCTCTGCCTTAGATTCACTGGATTCATTCAAAAGAGAGTTAGAGAGAGCTCTTAGAGCTAGCAGAATCAAGGGATATGGGGAGAAGGCAGGAACGGGATACTGATTGTGGATGATCAGCCATGATCACATTGAATGGCAGTGCTGGCTCGAAGTGCTGAATGCCCTACTCCTGCACCTATTTTCTATGTACCTATGTAAATTTGGTAGGTGATTAAATTGAACATTTATTCAAAGAGCTAAGAATTCCTTGATAAGGTGAAATCCTCATTCATAATCTAAAAATTAATGCATTTTATTTACTAGGTCAATTAATGCATTTTATTTACTAAAAACATCACACTGTTACATGGAATTACACAACTGAACAAGCAAACGACACCCAACATATGCATTGCCATAGCATTCTTGCACAGATAAATCTCTGACGAAGCCAAATGGTGTGATGGGCAGTATTGGAGGCAAAGATAGTGGTGAAAAAAAGGGTAATCAGATAGGGAGAAAGGCATAGTCAAATATGTTTTAAAGAGACTTTTGAAGATAGCATTGGAGATGAAAAAACAAAGTTGCTGATGCTGTGGAAGTGTAATGGCTGAATAACTGTACATATTATGAAATTCGTGTCTTCAATTCATTATTGCTCTGCATTTTGGAAATGGATAGAGGACTTGAGAAGATCACTGACTGACTTTTCATCTCAACCCCATCAAATTCCTTTGGTAATATCTTCATGACAAATGCAGAATGACAACTGATTGGGTATCTTCCAAGCTCAATTTAATTCCACACTAGTCGGACAAAGACAGCAGGTGCAAATTATGCGGCAATGCAGATCTTAACATTTTAGTAACCCTGTTGAGAAGCTATTGTTGAACATGGGGCCTAAGGTGATGATATGGTATTTTGCAAGGAAACAATTAATAGAGACTGGAAAACAGATTTTGTTAGCTAGGAGAAGTGATAGGATATGTTTGGGAAAGGTAAACTAAACAATGTACTTTATTTTTCAATGTATTTATTTATTGGGAATGTGGTAATCTTCACCATAGCTAGGATTTATAACACATCCCCTGTTAGCCTCAAGAGAAAGTTGTGGTGAGCTACAGTACATGCTTAAACCACTGCTGTTGAAGGAACATTCAATACTGCTGTGCGAGGAGCTCCAAAACATGGATCCTATGATGATGAAGAAAATGGAGTGCACCTCAAAAATCTTGAGATGGCTTGCATTGATAGAGTTTGAGCATGGTCACATGGAGGGGGATGCTGAGCAAAGTGCAAAGGATGGTGAGTGGAGCTGAAGTGCAGGTCCATCAGTCCTCATGGCCTTGCAGATCATCTTACCATTTCTCCACCTCTGCAGAAAGTGGAGATTCGAGTCGCCGGGAAAAAGAGGTTGCTCAATGCTGGAACAGAAGGTACACCTTAAAGGAGAAGGGGAAAGGTGAGTTGATCCCGATAGAGGGATCGAAGGAATGGGGGAGACATCACAACTTGTTCATGAGAGTGCAGGCATTTCGTAAGATAAAACATAGAAAGAGTGGTGAATGATTTGTTGAGTAGATTGCAGTGGCAGTCAAGTACAGCACTAAAACAAAACTACACGATCAGGTCAGCCACCATGGGAAAGATAAAGATATTTTAATATTTCAGGAGGGCCTGTGCTGGTTTAATTTTTGTTTTCTATATTAGCTATCTTTGCTGATAGGATGCAAATTGCAAGCAAAAACATATGAAACTTGGAAAATTAAAGCAAACACAAGCAGACAAATGAGATGTGGTCAAATATACTCTGACGAGAATAATAAATTATTGACGTATGTTTTTCATGATGAAACGAGACATTGAGCTAACTGATCCACACCAGCGTTTATTCTCTGTACACGCTGAAATACTGACGACTGTCATCCTTCATCTCTTAAAAATTTAATGCAGGTTAAGTGGCAAAATAACTGGACTTCTTGCTTTTGATCTAAACAGGATGTTTGCCAGCATCAATATGGATAGATTTTTAAAAAAACTTTTGACTATAGGTCAGAATATGATGTGGCACTTGTGGCTGGAGAGATTTCAGAAGCAGTTCTGAATTTGTGTTTGGCACAAAGCCTCTTCTGTTTAACGATATGTAGATAGGTCAAACAAGGTGAATCTTACTGTGAATCAATTGTGTCAGACTGAAGTTTGCATTTAGAGCCCAGAGGCCTGGGCTGACTGCAGTTATTTGGAGGAATTACTCAAACTAACATGGACATCAGAAAGTTCCTACCTTGCAGCTTAACAATTTACACAGAGCTTCACAGGGCAGTATGAAATTTCTGATCATTCTGTGACTGCTGTCAACAAAGTGCAACAAGATAACTTAACAGGGATTTGCTTGTTCATACTTGTGCACTGCCTGGTAGATGTGTCAAACACAAAATCGCCGCATTAAATGTAAGAAGGTTCAAGAAATTAAGAAAAAGATAATCAACATTTTATTGGAAAGACATGGCAATAGTTTTAATTGATCTTGCCAAAAGAAACCACATTTTTGATTGTACTTCGGGAAAAATTCTACTTTCACTGATTTTCAAAATGTAGATGGTTCCAACTATTCTCTTTTCACAGAAATTTAAAAAAAATAAAAACTATATGAATGTGATTGTAAAGTCCTATTTTTTTTCTCACATGTTTGACCCAACAGAAAACTACAATATATTATGATTATAAAAACTTTAAAAGTAACTCTAGTCTTCTTGATTTAATACTGTTTGCCCAGCATGATCATATCTTTTGATCAATGAGGCTGCTAATACACACTGTCAAAAGTAAAAGAGAAACAGTTATTGCCAGAGGTCAGGATACGCACATTAAGTTTCCTTCCAAGACTTACATTATGGATTTTGTTAACAGCTTGTGGATTTATCATGTCATCAAGAGGTACTGAAGAGCCATGACATCCCTGTTGCCTTGTACATAGATGAAACAAATCACCATCTTTGGTATGTTTACAAACTATCACTCATACTAAAGATGAGAAAGAAGCAAGCAAGTCACTGAGACCATTTTCATTTTTACAGTGACTATTTCTATTAGGTTATGCATTTGAAGTCAGATAAAAATAGACTGCTAGCAACTGAGATGGGAGCAAAGGGCTGTACCAATGAGAAGTACTGTAGAATAAATATTTAAGGGGAGATAAATGGTGTTGGATTTGTTAAATGATTTGATCATAGTTAATTATATATTCAGTTTTTGACTGATATTCCTTTGCATATCAAAACACATCAGAACAAGTTTTCATAAACAAACATTCATCATAACTTTATGCGGCAGGTACAAAAGCTGAAACACTAATCCAAACATTGTCGTTTCAAGTACCACTCTGACGTCACTAAATCACCTTTAAAATGATACCATATGATACCAGGTTCTACAAAATGGCATAACTCTAAAATCAGAGCACACAAAATTTGTTCAATTCAAAAAAAAGTTAGCAAAAATGTAAAAATCTGATCGCTGAACCAAACGATAGAACGTGTATTTTAGAGAGAACATTCGCCTTTCTGATTAAACTACACCTTTATTACAATGATTATTGCTATTATTCAACCCAGTGTTTTATCGTGGGCGGTTATTTTGAGGACCAAAAATGTTATGGATTTAAATTTTCTCAATTCTCTCTTTCAATCACCATTCTGCAACAGGAAACGTTGCTACACATTCACCTTTAATATTACCACTTTTGCAGAATCCTCACACCAACCCACCATATCAAAATATCGGTGTCAGTTATAGATAAAAATTAAACTGCATCAATAGTATAAATATCATGTATGTTAAAGCACATCAAAGGTGTGGAATGGTGTAGATGCAGATGCACATTCTGACCAAAGTTTCTCTGTCACACTACAAGGCAAAAGTCAGGAATGCAATTGAATATTGTTAAGCTCCCTGGATTTCTGCAGCTGAGACCCCACTCAAACAGCTCAGCATCACTTACAACAAGTCAGACTGATTCGGAGCATATCGAGCACCAGTGTCACCGACAGTCCTTTCAGGTGAGGCAGAGGGCCACTCGCACCTCCTCCAACCTCATCTACTGTATCTCATTGTTTCAGCTGTAGCCTCTTATATATCGGTGAGACCAAATGTAGACTGGGAGATCGTTGGGCTGCACCTCCAACGCTCAGTATGCCTTGGCCTATCTGAACGCCCAGTTGCCAAACACTTTAACTCTCCTTCCCATTCCCACAATGACCTTTCTGTCCAGGGCCTCCTCCATTGTCAGAGTGAGGCCAAACGCAAATTGAAGGAATAGCACCTCATATTTTTCTTGGGCAAGACTGACTCTAAGGATCTCCAATCAGCGAGGTGATCCCCCCATCTATTCCTAGCAATTCCTCTCTACTGCTTTCCAACCTTGAGCTGAAACATACAATGTTTCGGTCTGTGCACAACCCATGTTCCTCAGGAAGTTCCCACTCCTCACCATCACACTTCCATCTTGTTCAGTGCACACTGGAGTCTCAGAATGTCCCCAGTTCTTGACCAAACCAATATGGCAATTATACAACTTCCCAGCCAAAATAAAACAACTGTAATCGCAAATTAGAGGAACAGCATCTCATTCCATCCCCTAGACTTAGGCACCCTAGATGATCTCCCGGTTGCCAAATACTTTAAGTTCCCCTCCTTTTCCCATATTGACCTTTATTGGCCTCCTCCATTGTCAGAGTGAGGGACCAAATGCCAATTGGGGCAACAGCAGCTCATATTTCATTTGGGCAGCTTACAACCCAGTTGTATGAAGATGAATGTCTCTAACTTCAAGTAACCCTTGCATCCCCTCTCTCTCCGGCCCTCCAGCACCCTAGTTGTCATACTAATTTCACTGTCCTCCTGGTGAGATTCACTGTCTGTCTAACCCATTATCACCTAGCCCACAGCCAACAATGGACCATTGTGGGCTCCACATTTCCTTTTGCATATCTTTCATTCATTGGTTCTATATCTCTATATATCACCGTCTATTTCTCTCGTTTCCCTTTCCTCTGGCTCTCTGAAGAAGATTATCGACCCAAAATATCACCTATTCCTTTTCTCCAGAGATGCTGCGTGTCCTGCTGAGTCACTCCAGCTTTGTTTGTCTATCACCAGTACACAGAGTTTAGTGTGATGAATATACTGTATGCTACTACCATTTAAGATTACTGTATGCTAGTATTACTGTAGATAAGCTGATGTGAAAGATTGCCTAAATGCTTTTGTGTAATTTCTCACTGAAACGTCACCAATTTGAGAGTAAACCACCACATAGTTCCTTTCAGTGGATGCCATACTTTTTCTTACTTCATCCATGCCTTTCTAACTTGAAAGGATTGCTTATTCTGATCATTTATTTCAGATTTCCACGCCAAAGACATAAGAAAGCAGTAACCTGCATTCACTTGCTTGAGCCTCCAGAAAATAACAACATGTCAAACAAAAACCTACCGAGCAATTACAAATGTCTCTCTAAATTATTACTGCCCTTCAAACAGAAAATATTTGGAACTGGATTTTTTCACGTGGGCGGCACAGTGGCACAGCGGTAGAGTTGCTGCCTCACAGCGCTAGACACCTGGGTTCGATCCCGACTACGGGTGCTTGACGGTACGGAGTTTGTACGTTTTCCCCGTGGCCACGTGGGTTTTCTCTGAGATATTCAGTTTCCTCCCACACTCCAAAGGCATACACGTTTGTAGGTTAATTGGCTTGGTATAAATGTACATTGTCCCTAGTCTGTGTAGGATGGTGTTAATGTGCGGGGATTGCTGGACAGTATGGTCTCGGTAGGCCAAAGCGCCTGTTTCTGCGCTGTACTCTAAACTAAACGAAACATTAACCAATCCAAGGACAATACCAGAAATGGGGAAATCATGCCTATACTAACTCAATTCACATTGATTATACAATTAGAATAAAGTTCTAGGTTGTTTTGGACGAGGTCTGCAAGTGGATAAGTGCCATTAAAATGATAGGTAACAAGATGGCGGAATAGTACAAACTCAGTGCACCAACTTAGTCCGACTTAATCCCAACCGTTGCGAGAAAAACAATTATTGTTTACTATTTATTTAGACCTATAGACCATCTGGTAAGTAGTTTGGAAACATAGTCACTTTTATGATATATGTACAGAAAGAAAAATAAAGTATTTGATTAAGAGTAGATGAAAAGGCAAATGAAAAGTATGAATGTATGTTAAAATTTCTATACTATTACTAAAAGTCTCATCTTGACCACTTCCTGTCTACGTTGCAAATAAAATTTAAAAAAAAATGCTACCCTATTTCGCTATGATTTTTTTGCCATCTTACTCACCGTCCTCCTCTCCTCCAATTGCCCTAAGTTTTTTTTCCGATCGGTGAAATAATAAAAAAGATAGTACAGTTTAAAAGATTGTGAGATCAGCAGATTGGTCTTCTCGCCTGTCAGTCACCATGATGAACACACCTTCCGGGGGTCAGAAGAATAAAGCCCCAGAGGCCGGACGTGAGTCAGTCACCCCGGAAGAACGCGAGTGAGAGTTGAGTCCAAAACTGTAAGTCAAGTGAATGGTTGGTCTGCACTGTGCTGCTTGAACTGAATATCACGCTCATTCTGGAAGCCCCACTCACTCCGGAAGTCCCGCTCAGGGGAGAGGCCGTGCTCAACCGCGTGAGTAGATTCAAGAGAGTTTTACTGTCATATATATGTTGTATGAGAGTGTGTGATGGATGGTGTGAATGTGTGTGTGAGAGATGGTGTGTGTGTATGTGAGATGGTGGGTGTGTGTGTGAGATGGAGGGTGTGTGTGAGAGAGATGGAGGGTGTGTGTGTGTGAGATGGAATGTGTGTGACAGTGTGTGTGTGAGATGGAGTGTGTGGGTGTGTGTGTGATGGAGGGTGTGTGTGTGTGTGTGTGTGTGAGCCCACCAGCCATGAGTGAGTCAACTGCCAGCCCACCAGCCGTGAATGAGTCAACTGCCAGCCTACCAGCCATGACATGGCTGCCAGCCTGCCAGCCGTGAGTGACTGAGCTGCCAGCCCACCAGCCTTGAGTGACTGAGCTGCCAGCCCACCAGCCGTGAGTGACTGAGCTGCCAGCCCACAGTGACTGAGCTGCCAGCCCACCAGGCCTGAGTAGGGCCGGATTTAGATGAAGAGAGGCCCTATGCTATTTCACTTGTGAGCACCCCCCCTCCCAATTCCCCCCCCATGACTAGAGGACCATGACTACCTGACAGTGACAGTGTGACACTTTTCGATCCTACTGTATGCTGTCATTAAACAGTTGGTTTTAAAATACATATTGGATTGACCGCGGAGCGGGCGATGCTTTACCTGGATCGCCATTTGAAGCTCCGGAGTGTTGGGCCTGCTGCTTCAACATCATGGAGCTGTGGTTTGCGGAGCTCCCAGCCTCGGGCCGCCCTGATTTAAACATCGCGGAGCCCTGGGATCCCTTTGCCGAGGGCCGCCAGCGTGAATCTCCACCCAGCTCAGCCTGTGGACTTTGGGAGCTGCAGTCTCCGGTAGGAAGAGGCCGATTTGGAAGTCCAACGTCCTGTTCCGACATCGAATGGTGACCCCCAAATTTCATTGTACCAATGGCCATGGGGGGGAGGGTCCAAGAGGAGGGGGTCCGTTGGGGACGAGAAAAGGGATCATCAATGGGGGCGAGGACTCCTTCCCATGGAAGAATGGTGTGAGGCGGAGGTGACGGAAGAAGAGCTCCAAATCGCGGCGGGCGCAGACCTCATTGAGGTGGGGACGGAGGGGGACAAAGGTGAGGCCAGGGCCCGCCTTAAGCCGATTGGACCGATTGCTCCCAATTGGGCCCCGAGAGTAAGGGGGCCCTGCGCCAGAGTAATGTACTCTTGGCTTGGGTGGATGTACTCCGGGTGGAGGGGGGGAAAGAGGGGTGGAGAGAGAGTAAAGGGGTGGAGGGGGAAGAAAGGGCTGGACGGGGAGGGTGATGTGAGGGGGAATGGAGAAGGGGGAGAGGGGGAGGTGGGTCATTCCCTCACGGTCCCGGGGCAGCGCTTCCGCCCCTCCAGTCGCCGTGCTTCACGCACACAGCCCCGGCTGCACCCCTCTCTCTCCCCGGGGAGACGCAGTGAACAATACACAGAGGGCCGGGCCGGGGGTTGGAGCAACGTTTGCAAACCCCGGCCTCAGCTCACACTCGTCAGCCCTGACCCCGGCATCCGCTCCTGCCGCCGGCCCTCTCCCTCCCTTCTCTCCTTCCCTCCTCCCTTCTCTCCTTCCCTCCCTCCTTCCTTGCTCTTTTCCCTTCTCTCATTCGCTCCATCTCTTCTCTCTCTCTCTCCCTCCCTCCCTCCCTTCTCTCCTTCCCTCCCACACACACATTACGCACAGACAACTAACACACAGTTAGGATGGGATAGAAGCCCAAAGGGTAGGATGGGGCTGAAGCCCAAAATGTAATGCCTGGACTGGTTTTTCACCAATTGGTTTTCCAGGATTTATTTAATTTTTTTTTTCCATTTCAGTCACTAAAACAAGTGGTATTGTAACTATGTACTTTTCAGAGATGATCTACACATTTTGTTTGTTACTTGTAGGCTTACATGTATGCAATTTTATGTTAAAATGTAGCTTAGATCTGTTTGGTCCATTAAGTCGCATGCACTTTTTAAACGCACATTTTGATTACTTTCCATTCTACCATAGAGATATAAAGTCTATAATAGACTTTAATTATATTTATATGAATCTACAGACCTTGGCTTGGAACCTGGGGCTCACCAAAACTGTTCCCAATTGGGCCCCGCACCACCTAAGGCCAGCCCTGGGTGAGGCCTCTGCTGAAGGCAGACCGTTCGGTATCTGAGAGAGGGAGGTCAGGGGGGATGGTGAACACACGGCAGGGATGGTGGTTGGGGTGGAGGAAGGCAGGTGAGTGTACTCACAATAGACAATAGACAATAGGTGCAGGAGTAGGCCATTTGGCCCTTTGAGCCAGCACCGCCATTCAATGTGATCTTGGCTGATCATCCCCAATCAGTACCCGTTCCTGCCTTCGCCCCATATCCCCTGACTCCACTATTTTTAAGAGCCCTTTCTAGCTCTCTCTTGAAAGCATCCAGAGAACCTGCCTCCACCGCCCTCTGAGGCAAAGAATTCCACAGACTCACCACTCTCTGTGAGAAAAAGTGTTTCCTCGTCTCCGTTCTAAATGGCTTACTCCTTATTCTTAAACTGTGGCCCCTGGTTCCAGATGTCTGGTGGAGGGGTGGTGTGTTGTCAGGGGGTCTGGGGGTAGGGAGTATGAGGACTGTAGTGTGGGTGGGGAAGAGCTGGGGTCACATGGTTTGAGGGGAATGGGGTAGACCCAGTGGAACAGCCACTGAGATTACCAGGGTTGGCTAACTAGCACTAGGACCCAGCGCAGTCAAACCCGGGGGAATGGGAGTCTGCAGGGTGGAAACTTCAGGCCCGGTGCTGGCTGCAGGTAATGCGACAGCGACGGCTGTGGGCTGTTGGAGGGCGGTGTAATGGCCAGGGTCAGCGAGCAAAGAGTAGGAGGTCCCGGTGGGCGGATGGTCGGTGGGGCGGTGAGGTTCAACGGGTCCGGTGAGGCAGCAAGGTGAGTAGGCACCCCTAGATCTCCAGGCCCTAAGCTTAAGCTTGTCTAGCTTATACGTAAATCCGGCCCTGGGCCTGAGTGAGTGAGCTGCCAGCCAACCAGGCCTGAGTGTCTGAGCTGCCAGCCCACCAGGCCCGAGTGATTGAGCTGCCAGTCCAAGAATCCATTCGGCCCACCCTCTGCAAACCAGTCCCTTTGGCCCACAACACCGATATTAGCGCTCCAGAAAGCCCCCACTGGCCACCAACATTGGAATTGGTGGAGAGGTGGAATATTACGTTGGGGAACCAGCCCTCCCATGTGAACATGGGACCCAACGGGTCCCACTTAGTCTGGTATATATTTCAAAATCTCTGGCAACTTACTACTTGAAGGAGTGAGACTTTGCATATACCTTCTAGGTTGGAGAAATTGCTGATGGCCATAACCAAATATGACATTGTTAAAGGATACTTATATTATTAATTGCCGGGCTCAATTTTTGTGCCACTTTTAATGGGAAACCAATGAGCAAAAGCAATAATTTTATCAAACCTGCAGAGAGGTACAAACCAGATACTGCTTGCACACAGAACACAAGTCCAGTTTGCAGCATATTTCTTCCTTGGCAGGCGTTGCTGGTAATTCAAACATTATTAGTGCACAAAGTCCACACATTTGGTTTGCAAATTCTCATCTATGATAAAACAAAATACCAGGCTACAGAGAGTGGAAAGGTCTGCACCTCCTTGCTAGCTATACCAAAAACCAGGCACAGCTTTGATGGGTCAAATGGCCTCATGTGCTATTCTATGATTCGGTCATCCATATTTAATGAGTAGAAATTTAGGAAAAGCACTCTCTTAATTTTCCAGTTCTTCCTCTATTGCTTCATCCAAATAGAAACAACAATGTAGAATTAAAAACATATCCTGAAGTGAACTAAGGACATCTCTTGGGGGAGTTGTATCTTTTCCTGCTCAATAAGCTAAACATTATTGCATAAACAAAAAAAAAGGATTGTTTTAACAAATGCAAATACTAGCTAGTCGAACTGTGACTAGTTTTAGCGTAACTGATATAAGGTCACATTTAATGCATGTTTGGCAAAATATATCCATTTGAATTATTTCAAGTCATGTATTTTTTGCAAAATGTATCTATTCTGATCATTTCAAGTGGATTGAAATCCAAATCTATATTACTAAAAGTTTGATCTTGACCACTTCCTGTTGTTCTGTATATTGATTTTAGAAAAAATGTTGCCACTTACGGCTGTGATTTTTGGCCATCTTTGGACTCAGAGTCCCCCTCCGCTACGCAGGACAAGAGGACTTTTCCCATCAATTAAAAATAAAAGTTATTAGTGTTTAAAAAATGTTGAGATTCTCTCTCCTGAAGGCCATGAACCGTCCGGAGGGACTATAAAATCCAGAAGTGTGAGTGCCTCAGTCAGTCTCTGAAAGATGGGGGAGCGAGAGGGTCACGTCTTTCAGTCTGAGCTGTGAATAACACTGAACACATGTCTACTAAACTGTGACTGAGGTTTTACTGACCTTAAGTGCCCTGAATGTGGTTTGAAAATGAAAATGGGGTTGGTTTGAAATAGAGCACAGCAAATGGTTGGTGGTGGTGGTTGGTTTGAAATAAAGAACAACAAATGGTTGTTGGTGGTGGTTGGTTTGAAATAAAGCACAGCAAATGGTTGGTGGTGGTGGTTGGTTTGAAATAAACACAGAAACATAGAAAATAGGTGCAGGAGGAGGCCATTTGGCCCTTTAAGCCGCCATTCATTGTGATCATGGCTGATCGTCCGCTATCAATAACCCGTGCCTGGCTTCTCCCCATATCCCTTGACTCCACTAGCCCCTAGAGCTCTATCCAATTCTCTCATAAATCCATCCAGTGATTTGGCCTCCACTGCCCTCTGTGGCAGGGAATTCCATAAATTCACAACTTTCTGGGTAAAAAAGTTTTTTTCTCAGCTCAGTCTTAAATGACTTCCCTTTTATTCTAAGATTGTGGGCCCTGGTTCTGGACTCACCCAACATTGGGAACATTTTTCCTGCATCTAGCTTATCCAGTCCTTTTATTATTTTATATGTTTCTATAAGATCCCCCTCAACCTTCTAAACTCCAGTGAATAAAGCACAGCAAATGGTTGGTGGTGGTGGTTGGTTTGAAATAAAGCACAACAAATGGTTAAAAGTCTAAACTTGACAACTTCCTTTTTTGCACTGTATATTGATTTTAGATAAAACGCTACCACTTACAGCAGTAATTTTTGGCCCTCTTAGTCCCCGTACGCTCATCAGGTACAGAGGATTCTTCCCATCAACAAAAAATAAAAGTGCTATTAGTGTTTAAAAAATGTTGAGAATCTCTCTCCTGTCAATCACGCCATGAAGGCCATGCACCTTCCGGTGGGAGGGGGGAGGGATTATAAAACCCAGAAGCGTGGGTGTGGCTCAGTCGCTGCAAGATGGGGGAGGGAGAGTCATGACTCTGTCTGAGCTGTGAATCAACTAAACACACTGAATGTCTACTGAACTGTGAGTGTGGTGTTTATGTGGTGTTTATGTGGTAGTTTGTGTGGTTTTATGATGGTTTCACCCTGCTTGAAATGGTATGAAACTGCATATGAATGTGGTGGCCTTGCACCCTGCATGAAATAGTATGAAACTGCATTTGAATTTGGTGGCCCTGCACCCTGTATGAAATGGTATGAAACTGCATTTGAATTTGGTAGGCCTTGCACTCTGCTTGAAATGGCATGAAAGTGCACTTGAATTTGATGGCCTTGCACCCTGCTTGAAGTGGCATGAAACTGCACTTGAATTTGATGGCCTTACACCCTGCTTGAAATGGAATTTCAAGGAATAGCCGTGAGTCAACTGCCAGCCCACCAGCCATGAGTGAGCTGCCAGCACGTCTGACTTGAGTGACTGAGCTGCCACCCCCAAGAAACCATTTGGCCCACAATGTCCATACTAGCCCTCTGGAAGCAAGCCCCTTCAGCCCACAACACACATACTAGCGCTCCTGAAAGCCCCTCCCCCCCAATGGCCACCAATATTAGATTTGGTGGAGAGGTGGAATATTGCGTTGGGGGACCAGCCCTCCCGTGTGACCATGGGACACAACGGGTCCCACTTAGTCTAGTCTTTAATAAATCTTTAACAAATGTCATTTAAAATAAATTTAAAGTCTACTTGACCATGTTGAACTACTAATGTTCACTGGACTAAAAGTGGAGTTGGGGGTTCTGGGGTACCGGCAACAAATTGGAGTTGAGCCCGAGATCAGAGCAGCCATGATCCTATTGAATGGTGGTGCCGGCTACAGGGACTCTCCTGCTCCTATTTCGTACATTCATGTTTTTTCTTAAATCATTAGATGCCGCGTAATAACTGTGAAGCCCTTCCTTGACCCATCACAAAGATTTGAAGGAAGTAAACCACTGCTTTACCCCCTCAGCATTTCCACACAGCAAAGTATTTGTGAGCCACATTTTTTCCCACAGTTTGTAATTACCATGCTTAGGCTAATGAGCCAGACCTTATGTTACCCTAGCTAAAGGATTAAGCTATTCTTTAGACAAATGCATTTTTTTGCTTTGATCTAAAATCCCAAAGTGAACTTTCAAAAAGCAGCAAAAGAAGAAAAAATGAATAATTACTGTAGCTGTGATAGAATAGACAATAAATGTAATAGTTCAAACATTAATTTAATTCTCTTATCAAAATCTTGTCAAGAGTATCGAAGAAATGTTACCCTGCCCGTTGTGCTGTTGCTGTGAAACATATCCACAGAGCTTCAGAAAATACAGTTAATGATTATTTTCATCAGCAAGGTTCCTCATTGAACATCTGTTTGTACTTTGCAAAATTATATACAAGATAGTGTTTCAGTCGCTCATTGCTCACCACAATGACCAAACCATCTCATATTTTAAAGCAAACAATGAGAGCCTACTCAGTTAGCAATAAAACATAAAACCACTGGGAAGGAGGGCATAATAACTGTTTATGGTTATTACTATGCTGAAACAGTTATTCAAAAGTCACAAATGTTTACCAGGTTTTCAATCTGCAAAAGGTGAAAAGAAATGCAGTACTTTTCTAACAATAGTTCTCACCATCTCACTGTTAGAAAAAAACTCACAAATCCTTAAAGGCTTGTGTTAAATGGCAATTGTTGAATTCTGAAGACAGAAACATCCTTACAAAATCTTTTCTATTGTGGAAATAGAAGCTATGTTTTTTATTTACATAATTAGAAAATGAACACCCTACTTAGTTCAAAAGTGGTTGACTTATTTTGCTTTGCTTGAGATCAATTGGAAATCAGTTCCCTTTTTAATACACAGAAGATTAAACACTACATTTAAAAAAGTCCACAAGAGGAACGTGGACTGCCTTTTACAAATTAGTTCTACACCAGGCTTGAGTGAAATTGCAATTGGATGAAGCCCACATGATGCCAGATTACTTATCAGAAGTTGATATCACTCTTCTTGGCTCAGGACCACTTGGTACAGGACCGGCCTGCCAAGTTACATGGCACCTGTCAGTTAATATTAAAAATATAGTAAAAGCTCACTGCATGTTACAGAAAATCTAGGAAAGCCGGAAGAAATACATGATTATTGGGATTTCACAGAAAAAATCCACATTTGTTACCTTTATTCAGCATTGAACAAAGACAAATCATGTTATCTCTAAACCAAGCTAGCGAGCAGATATCATTTGCCCCGTACAATTCTCAGCACCAGATACAGGGTACAAATTGTCCATGAATCTTCCAATATCTTCATATCTGTCTTTGTTCCCACTGGTCTCAGCTATTCAGCAAGTTGCTTCTCAGCTTCTTCCTCTGTACTCCGGAAATGTTAAACTTAAACATAACTCTGCTGCCTTTTCCTGAAACCATTGCATCCCAGTCACTAAATACTCCCATGTTTGCAAATCGATACCTAGCTTTCATAATAAAATGTCCTCTGTAATCACCAGTCTCCAAGTCATATACAATCTGAAGAAGGGTCTCGACTCGAAACGTCACCTACTCCTTCTCTCCATAAATGCTGCCTCACCCGCTGAGTTTCTCCAGCATTTTTTTTGTCTACCTTTGATTGTTCCAGCATCTGCAGTTCTTTCTTAAACAATCCTCCCATTATGTTCAGTCTTCATCATTCCTAAATGTAATCTCTCCTGCGTTGGCAGTTGGCAGATGTAAACGTCCAAAGCTCTACAATGCCCTCTCTGAACATCTTTCTCTGTGCCCAAACCTCTCTATCTCTGTGCCTCTCTTCCTCCATTTACAATGCTTCTTGAAACTTGCCTCCTAACCGAGTTCTTGTTCATCTGCTATAATATCTCTTTTAGTGGTGTGAAGTTAGTTAAATTCCTGTCAGGAGCCTTGAGACATTTTGTTATGTCAAAGGTGCTACAAATACAAATTGTTGGCTGTTTCAATGGAAGATGATGAGAAGACGATGGCTAAGTCATTTTTAAGGTGGAGATTTTGACAGATTCTTGATAAGTAAGGGGTCTAGAGTTAAGGGGAAAGGGCAGGAGAATGGGGTTGAGAATGAAAGATAGATCAGCCATGTTTGAATAGCAGAGTAGACTCAATGGGTCGAATGGCCTATTTCTACACTTATGACATGAATTTATGAAGTAGGGGATGATGCGGAAGGCAGAATGAGACAACGAGTCATACAGTCATGAAGTGCAGGAGCAGATTCATCAACCCACGGAGTCTGTGCCAATCATCAAACACCATTTACACTAATCCCATTTTATTCTTTCAAGTTTCCCATGACTCACCCCTTACACAGATTCTACCACAAATGCAGACACAAGAGATGGTTTACAGTGACCAGTTAATCTATTAATCCATATGTCTTTCAGATCTTTTGAAGAAACTGGAGCATTTACAAGAAATTCATGTGGTCACAAGCAGGGTTTGCAAACAATAGGAGGTCAGGACTGAATCTAGTTGCTGGAGTGCCTCCACCGGCTGCCCACCTCTGCCGCCTGAAGAATGGTTTGAAAGGTGAAACTCTCTCAAAAGGATTTAAAGACTATAAAGGTCCTTACTAGCTCAATGAAGAATATGATGTGTGAAGAATGTGCTTTTGCAAAGAGATAAGGTGTGCTGCACACCCTCCTCCAGATAGATATGCAACGTAAAGCTCTGCTCATGACCGAAATGTTCATGACAATTCTAATCTCATGTCATATCAACAAAAGTAACTTCCATTTACTTAGCGCCTTTAATGACCCTTACAGCACCCCAGGTTTCTTCATAGCCTGACAGACAAAGCAGACATAAAACTGGTACCATCAAGTTAGGGCAATTTTCCAAACGCATTATCCAGAAGTTATTCTTCATGGGCATCTTAGAAAAGATGCAGTGGTGAGACCAAACAGGGAGGAATGTGCAAAATATCAGGCTTAGGGTAATGTCAAATATGTGCATGGAGGGCTGGAGTTTACATACAATGGATGGATTGTGGTCATGAGGAGATTGTGGCACAAGAATAAGGATATTAAAATCAGTGATGGACACAAAGAGCTGTGGTAACAGCAGGACAGGCATCATCTCTGGAGAGAATGGGTGACGTTTTGGGTCGAGACCCAAAGACACGAAACGTCACCCATTCCTTCTCTCCAGAGATGCTGCCTGCCCTGCTGAGTTAATCCAGCTTTATGTGTCTATCTTTAGTTTAAACCAGCATCCGTAGTTCCTTCTTACACATAGTAAAATGAATACATTGCTCAGCAGGAATGAAATAACAAATAGGATTTTGCACAAACATTATATATATATCAGATGGACTGCATTCAGAAATGCATTCATCAGATAATTGATACTTTTCCTGGGAGCTGGGAATTTTATCCGGTTTGACATTACAGGAGAGCGTTCGTTTTATAGGAAGATAGGCAGTCTGAAGAAGGGTTCCGGCCCGAAACGTCATCCATTCCTTCTCTCCAGAGATGCTGCCTCAGTTACTCCAGGTTATCTTCAGTATAAACCAGCATCGGCAGTCCCTTCCTACACATTAGTTTAATAGGGCTATGTACTGTATAGGATTTATTTAAAAAACTTCAGGTGCAATAGATAGCACACACACTGCTTTACAAGCTCCTTTAATAAATAATGTCATGACCTGCACAAGAGGTTATTCCTTGGTTTGTTTGCAGCTGGTTCGTGAAAACTTACAAAGAATCATCCACATCAAATTTGAAGTACGGTAAGTTGCTGAGGCGCATTCACCCTTTGGAATTCTCTCCCGTGACCTCTTCAAAGACAGCAAATCACATGAATAGACAGCTTGTGTGTGACATACTTCTTTCTCCCATAAATAATAATTAGCACAAGAACTGCCAGAATAGCAGCTGAGAACCTATTCAACAAACCCTATGCTACACCAGAATGGTCATAAGGAACATTGGGTATCAAGATGTTCGTTTGCTGTCATGATAGGCCAGAAGCTCTCTGAAATTCACTGCCTTTCATATCCCTCTGTTTTCTGCACGACTTTGAAATTTTAAGTAATCTTAACTGGATGGAGCAGGCAATGTGTAAATACACACAGCACAAATTCAGTAGGTAGCACAAAGGTCAAGAAGACTTTGTGCTTCTTAGTATTTTCAATGAGTTTGGGAGCAAAGGGAATACAATCTGGGCCACTGATGTGCCAGCATCCCACTTCCCAGAAATTCATGTCCTCTTCAATATCAATACCTCTTGTGGACATACAGCTGCATTCACAACGTGTCTCCTTCCAACACAACAAACACCCACATTTGCACGTTGGTCGAGTGAAAAGAACTTTGCAAGTTAAAAGAACTTAAAAGAGATTTATGAGTCATCTTTAAATACAGGCGAGGTTCCAGAAGACTGGAGGGTGGCAAATGTTGTGCCTCTATTCAAGAAGGGCTGCAGGAAAAATGCTGGGACATATCGGGCAGTCAGCTTGACACCAGTAGTTGGGAAAGTTAATGGAGAGTATCCTGAGGGATACGATATTTAGACGGACAAGGGCTAATTATGAATAGTCCGCATGGGTTTGCACGTGGGAGGTCGTGTCTCACAAATCTGATTAAATTTTTTGAAAATGGGACCAAGAAGGTTAATGAGGGCAGAAATGTAGATATTGTATACATGGACTTCAGCAAAGCATTCAACAAAGTTCTGCATGGTAAGCTGCTCTGGAAGGCTAGATTGCATGGGAACCAAGGAGAGATAGCTGAATGGATAGAAAATTGGTTTCCTGGAAGGAAGCAGAGGGTGATGGCAGAAGGTTGCTTCTTGAACTGGAGGCCTGTGACTATTGGTGTGCCTCAGGGTTTGATGCTGTTTCTGTTTGTCATCTATATCAATGATTTGGATGAGAACATACATGGCAAGATTTGCAAGTTTGCAGATGATACAAAAGTGGGTGGATTTATAGTGAAGATGGTTGTGAAAAAATGCAGCAGGATCTGGATTGATTGGCCAGGTGGACCGAGGAATGGTTGATGGAATTTAATACAGAGAAATGTGAGGTGTTGCATTTTGGGAAGTCTAACATGGGCGGGACCTACACCGTGGTCCCTGTAGGGCTCTGGGTAGTGTTGTAGAGCAGAGGTGGCATTGCAGTGAGGTGGTCAAAAAGGATTTTAGCACATTGGCTTTCATCAGTATTGGTCATGTTGCAGTTGTATGAGATGTTGGTGAGACCACATTTAGAGTATTGTGTCCAGTTCTGGGCACCGTGCTATAGGAAAGATGTTGTTGAGCTGGAAAGGGTACAAAGAAGATTTACGAGGATGTTGCCAGGACTAGACGGTCTGAGTGAGAGGTTGAGTAGGCTGGGACTCTATTCCTTGGAATGCAGGAGAATAAGGGGAGATCTTATAGAGGTGTATATAATCACGAGAGGAGTAGACCAGGTAGATGCACAGAGTCTCTAGACCAGAGCAGGTGAATCGAGAACCAGAGGACATAGGTTTAAGGTGAAGGTTTAAGGTGAAGGGAAAAAGATTTAATAGGAATCTAAGGGGTAACTTTTTCACACAAAGGGTGGTGGGTGTATGGAGCAAACAGACAGAGGAGATATTTAAGGCAGGGACTATCCCAACTTTAAAGAATCAGTTAGATAGTTACATGAATAGTACAGGTTTGGAGGGATATGGACCAAATGTGGACAGGTGGGTCTAGTGTAGCAGGGACATGTTGGTCAGTGAGGGGAAGTTGGGCCGAAGGGCCTGTTTCCGCACTGGATTACTCGATGACTCTATAGATGACCCTGAAGGTAAGCTAGCCAATAATATAAAAGAGGACAGCAAGAGTTTCTTCAGTTATATAACGAGTAAGAAAGAGGCAAGAATGGACCTTGGACCATTGAAAAATAAGGCAGGAGAAGTGATAATGGGGAATAAAGACATAGCAGAGGAGTCGAATAACTTTTTTGCATCAGTCTTCACAGTGGACCAACGTGCCTGAAATTCAAGAGAATATGGGGTTGGAAGTCAGTGGAGTGGCTATTACTAGGGAGAAGGTGCTTGGGAAGCTGAAAGGACTGAAGGTGGATAATTCACATGGACCAGATGGACTGCACCCTAGGGTTCTGAAAGAGGTGGCTTTAGAGATTGTGGAGGCATTGATAGTGATATTTCAAGAATCACTAGCGTCAGGAATGGTTCCAGATGATTGGGAAATTGCCAATATTACCCCGCTGCAGAAGAAGGGAGCAAAGCAGAATAGTGAGAACTATAGGCAGTTTAGTCTGACTTCAGTGGTTGGTAAGATTTTAGAGTCCATTATAAAGAATGAGGTTACAGAGTACTTAGAAGTTCATGATAAAATAGGCCAAAATCACCATGGCTTTGTGAAGGGGAGGTCTTGCCTGACAAATTTGCTGGAATTCTTTGAAGAAGTAAATAGCAGGACTGACAAAGGAGAAGCAGTAGACATTTACCTAGATTTTCACAAAGGCTTTAATAAGGTGCCACATGGGAGGCTGCTAAGGACGACGAGAACCCATAGTATCGAAGGGCAGATACTAGCATGGATACATGGATAGCAGGTTGGCAGAAGGCAAAGTGTGGCAATAACGGGGGCTTTTTCTGGTTGGCTGCCAGTAATTAGTGGATTTCCGCAGGGGTCGGTGCTGGGGCTGCTGCTCTTCACGTTGTATATTAATGATTTGAACAAAGGGACTGAAGGCTTTGTGGCCAAGTTTGTGGATGATACGAATATAGGTGGAGGCGCAGGTAGTGTCGAGAAGGCAGGGACTCTGCAGAAGGATTTGGTCAGATTGGGATGTAATGTTGAGGCTTTATACGGTGTTGGTCAGGCCATATTTATAATATTGTGAGCAGTTTTGGGCACCAAATCTGAGAAAGGATGTGCTGGCTTTGGAGAGGGTCCAGAGCAGGTTTACAAGAATGATCCCAGAAATGAGTAGGTTAACCTATGATGAGTGTTTGATGGCTCTGGGCCTCTACTCGCTGGAGTTTAAAAGAATGACGGGGGACCTCAATGAAACGTACAGAATAGTGAAAGACTTGGATAGAGTGGATGTGGAGAGGATGTTTCCACTAGTGGGAGAGTTTAGGACTACAGATCATAGCCTCAGAATTAAAGGATGTTCTTTGAGGAAGGAGATGAAGAGGAATTTCTTTAGTCAGAGGGTGGTGAATCTGTGGAATTCTTTACCACAGAAGACCTTGGGGGCCAAGTCAGTGGATATATTTAAGGCAGAGATGGATAGATTCGTGATTAGTACAGGTGTTGGGGAGAAGGCAGGAGAATGGGGTTAGGAGGGAGAGATAGACCAATCACGATTGAATGGCAGAGTAGACTTGATGGCCGAATGGCCTAATTCTGCTCCTATCACATGATTTTATGAACAGATGGATTGCCCTTGATTCAGTCCTTTCCGAAAACTAATGTCAATGGGTCTTACATTTCTGCAATCAGGCACCAAAACTCTACTTGGAAGAAAACCTATCCTAAAACATACACAAATTGGTGTGCCTCTCTAGTTAATCCATCATGTGGTTGATTGGAAAAAAGGCACAGCATCTCTGGAGAACACGGATAGATAATGTTTTAGGTTGGGACCCTTCTTGACCTGCTGAGTTACTCCAGCACTTTGTGACTTTGTTTGTAAACCAGCATCTGCAATTCCGCGTGTCTGCATTTGGTTGATTGACTTGGATGAAAATTGAGAATGAAAATCACATAATGCAGATGTGGTTACATGAACTATCCAAAGGATTTCTGAGCCAACCGAGCACACACAGGGAAATTAGTTCCATCCCACCCCTACGGCCCAAAATGCATGAGACTCAATACTAGAAAAGCTAAAGGTGAAAATTAATTAAAGATAAAATATATTGAAGTTAGGAAGAGCGGTGTAGAAACCATAGTATTTGGTTTGGAATTAGCATTTAGCCACGTCCCTTCCAGGAAGCCAACATTTTTCACAAGTATTTCCATGAATTCTTTAGAGTATCAGCTTGATTCAAAATTATATTCTTAAACACGAAAGCACTATTAATTTTGATGCAAAACCAAAATTTGTCAGGAATAAAAAGTTGTCAATGTGCAGCTGGGACATTTTGTGCAAAATACCAGAGCCAAAAATATTTTGTATATAAAATGAAACTAACAGAAACAAATTTTCAACCACAGCTATACCCCTTAGTTGTGAGAAATGCTCATTATTTTGTTTTACAAAATCGCATAAACAATCAGAAGGCCAGAAAAATATCTGTGTCAGCAATTCTATTATTACCATGTTGATTCTACTCCAGCAGAATGTTAGATAGTTAAGTACAATTAAGCTACAAGACTAATCGTACAAGACTACATTTTGTTTACATGTAAAGTAAAAGAGAATTGAATATTCTATTTTCCTCAGAGGTTTTCCCCACATGTGTCCTTGGAAGTAATCTAAGTATAATTTAAACAAATTGCAGCTTTGAGCCTAATCTGTCTGAATGTTGTGCCACTTACTATCAGTCAACAAAGCTCACAAGCATACTGTAGCTCAGAAGGATAAGGTTCCCTCTGTTGTTGGTCTCTGCTATAAATACAGCTGGTATTTTAAATGAGGAATCATTTGAGAGAATGTGTGCAACGGTATTCCAGGTAAGATCCAGAGAACGGTGGAGGCAGCTTTTCTGGATACTTTCAAGAGAGAGCTAGATAGGGCTCTTAAAGATAGCGTAGTCAGGGGATATAGGGAGAAGGCAGGAACGGGGTACTGATTGGGGATGATCAGCCATGATCACATTGAATGGTGGTGCTGGCTCGAAGGGCCGAATGGCCTGCTCCTGCATCTATTGTCGATTGAAAACCTAGTGAGGCCAAAATTGATTCTCCAAAAAACTGCAGTGCAATCAAAATTAAAACTATTCTGCTCAAGCAGATAATATTTTGGCTTGACACTCAACATTCTTATTACTCTGTTGCTGATATACCAGAATACCAGAATACCTCTTCACACATCACCAAAAGTTTTCAATTATTTTATGATGACATATTCTGCATTTTAATTTATTGCACTCATGTTTACAATCATGTGTAATGCTGAAGGTTTCGATTTAAGGTTAACCACAATCTGTAAAGACCAAACATGACTGTAATAGCCCGACAATATGTGCTGGATCACAGCAAAGTGGGACTAGACTAAACACATGGTGAGAAAGATTGCATGAAAATCCAGCCCAAATGCACACTTAAACTGACAAATAGAATACACCAATGCAGAATCGGGGCCTTAAACTCACAGAGAACGTGGGTACGTGGAGTTTGTACGCTCTCCCTGTGACCGCATGGGTTTCCTCTAGGTGCTCCAGTTTCCTCCATCATGAACATGGAGCGAATTCATCTGAAGCTGATAAGGTGCAGTATTTTGGACTCTTCACTGTGGACTTTTAAATTTGACTTTAATGAACACTAATGTAATGGTTCAGAAAGTTGCAACCATATTAGACCACAGAACAATAAACTGTGAAACCACTGAATTGAACAATGTTACTGGGAAACAACTAAGTTTGAAAAGTATTTATGTTGCTTCGGGATAACCGAGACTATGTACTATAACAGAGATAAGAACAAGGTTAAAGATATGACAGGTGCCCCACTAGGCCTTGGAATAGTGAGAAATTGTTATACATGTTAGTAAACTGCTTGTTCACCGGCAGGTGAGGAAAATAGCTGTCAGCCTGTTTTTTTGTTCCAGTGAGAGGAATATAAAAGTTACCATTTTCACAATGACCAAAGAGTCAGATCAGGCAGAAAGACTAACTACATGACTGAGGACATTTCCCAAAGCACATGCCTCATTTTTCAGCTGCATTCTGACCTTAAGTTATGTACAATAAACACTCGTTATTACGAACCTCTTTATAACGATGTTGGTTACTGTGGATGGACTCCTCCCCAGCCACTTCCAGGCTGGTCTGCCAATGCCACCACCGGCCTCCATGGCTTCCTTGGCCGCTACCAGGCTGGGCCGCCACTGCTGACCCTTATCTACATTCCAGCCGCCCGCGGGCCACGGCCATGACTCTGCTGACCCTTTGCTCTCCTGCGGCCACCTGCAGACGGGCCCATCAACACCTTCACTGGAGATGGACTTCCTTGGTAAAGCCAGCATTTATCGATCATTTCTAATTGACCCTGAATCAAGGGAGCAATTAAGACTCAACCACATGAATGGCCGTGGAGTCATACATCGACCAACTTGGGTAAGCGCTGTTGGATGAAGTGGTCAGAAGAATAGTACGGAGCCAAAACGTTGCCTGTCCGTGTTCTGCAGAGATGCTGCCTGACCCGCTGAGTTACTCCAGCACTTTGTGCTGAACTAAGGTAAGGAAAGCCAATTTTATTTCCTGAAGGACTCAAGCGATCAGATGGGTCTTTGCACCGATCCAGTAGATTCATAGCAACTGAAACCTACTATTGTTTTTTTTACTTAAATTCCAAATTTTATTTAATGAATCATCATCAATTGTTCAAACAATTCAAACAATGGATCTAAAATGATTATTTAGGAAGGAAGAACAGATCAAAAGAGATAAAACAAATTATAATCACCTCCATATCTCCCTATCCTATTATGTTTAATTGTGTCCTGGATTTTTTTCTGGAGATCTTGCCCTACATCAGGCAGAACCAATTAGAAAGTGAGGCGCCATTCCCTGCCAGCCTATCCTCCAAATCTCTAATCGTTCTCTGGGTGGAAAAGATAGCATCCTCTTTTTCTCTGCACAATGTTGCAACTGGTAGAGACACTACCTCACTGCACCAGTGATCCCAGTTCAACCATGACCTTGGGTGCTGTCTGTGTGGAGGTTGCATGTTCCCCCTGTGATCTTGTGGTGTCCTTTGTTTTCCTTCCCCCGTCCCAAAGACGTGCGAGTCCATAAGTCTATAAAATTTCCCCAAACATGCAGGGACCATCGGAGGAGAAAGTGGGATAACATAGTGCTAAAGTGAATGGGTGATCGATGGGCAGTGTGGACTTGGTGGGCTGGTCAGCCATATTCCATGCTGTATCTCTTAAGTAAACAGTAAACAAGATGCATGAGGCAACTCCTCCATTCCTTGGACATGGCCATAACCCAGGAACTGCCTGGAGATAAAGGCAGAGGACCTGGGAAGTAACTAGCTTTGCTCCCACTTGCTTTTGAATCGGCTTCATGATTCAGAGACTTCATTGAAATGTTCTTTTTCGTGTGGCTTGTCTCCACAATTAATTCCTCCCTCCTTCCAACGGTTACATCTGCATGACTAACTGTTGTTTTCTCGTCCACAGCAAACCTCACATTACTGGCCAGCATTGGCCGAGGAGTCCATCGGGAATAAACATTCAGCCCAATCCTTTTCAGAAGTTCCTATTTGCATTGGGAATGAGTGCCACCCAACCAGCACACGCTCCCCTTGCAAAGGTATGAAAATGGGAGCAGCATTTTGTTTTCATTCATATGAACATCACTGACGATATTTGTGTTTATTTCCCATCACTAATTACCCCAGAATTGAGGCGGCAGGTAAGGGTTAATTTGTGGGGGTTGGAGCTCTTCTCTGGATCAATGGTCCAGATCTCTTGGCTGCCAATCGAATAATTTAACTGTGAGCCAACAGGCGCCAGAAGTAACACGTTTTTCCCCCCACATCAGAATCGGTTCCAAAATGCTAAATATGCCATAAATGCACCAAAGGGAAATTCTTAAAACTAGGCACTAGACATCCTGAGTAGTTATCCAAGTGCAATCATCCAGGTTAACCTAATGAAGCAAGAACTGGAGCCTGGAATTGATCGGTCATGAAACTGGCAGATGTAGCCTCTCTCTCTACATTCACAATTTTAACAGTGATATTAATTCATCCCAGGGTGGATAAAAACAAAAGGTCAGAATATATATATATTCAATCATTAACATTGTGTCTTCAAAATATTTTAATTCACCTAAAATATTCATCTTGTACTTATTAAAAGCCCACTTAATGCAATAAAAAAGCATTGTAACTCCTCTTTTCATTTAGCTACCCATGAGTAAATAGTCCTGGCTTACAGCGGCCACATTCCTTCATCATTTCACATAAATCTCTGACCACAATTTGCTCACAAATCTTTTCCGTACTCGCAGTCGATTAGAGTAATTGTATAAAGTTCTGTCAATTCGCTGAATTCTATGGAAGAACTGCATTGCCAGCCAGGAGAGTCAGAGGACTATTGTTGCGTCTGGGGAAAGGGATGACTGGACAGGGGAATGTTGTTTATGCAGATTGTGTAGAGAGCAAGAAGGAATATGCTGTCCATCTCTTTGAAAAGGGAGGTAAGCTTAAAATACCAACAGGCAAAACTAAAGGCAGTTTTCCAACATGCCATAATTAGAGAATTTCATGGACTGACAAACAGTATCCCATTTCTGAAGGATTGCAGTAGCAGGGCAGTCCCTGGAGATCGGAACTTTTAGCTTGGAAAAATCGGCCATTTCTTCACACCCTTGAATGTTTGAGGGCAAATAAACTTCAAAAGAAGAGAATGAAGCACAAGCTTCTCCATTGTAAAGTATAAAATGACACCATGATGCTTCTTTTATAGTTAAGACATCTTTGTTATGAGAGCTTGCAGTTTTAGACCACCCTTTTAACTTCCAAATACAGCTTTTCTATCTTTGAGAGTATTTTGTAATGTATTATTTTGGAAAGCTTCTGCACATTTCAATAGTAAACATTACATAAAAATATAAATCTTATTAATTCACCATGACCTTGCAATTATTAGGATTAACTTATCAATTTGAATTCTTCCTACCTCCATTTTGGTAGAGATAGCCGCCTAATGCATTCAGTGTTTTTCTGAAGTTAATTCCAAGTGACACAATCTCAGAATCTAAAGTTGGACATAAGCCTAAAGAATATATTCTTTGAACAATTTACTAAATTACACTTAAAATGCCATTTATGGAGTAACATTTTCTGGCAACAAGTTAATGATTTCCTATTATACTTAAGTCCTCTTACCTTACATTTTGCAGAAATAAATTTACCTGAAACAAGATTTAACCTCAATAGACTTTCCAATCTAGGAACTTGAAAAATCTGTTTGTATTTTATGTATTATTGTGCAATGCCGTGAGCACAGTTAATAAACATCATTCAGAGCATGTGCAAAGTATGCTGGAGACAAATAATGTGAATAGTCATGGCATTAATTATTTACATAACTGATTTCACTGAACAGAGAAGACACATTTTATAATACCGCCCTTAAAATTTCTTTTAAATCAGAGTGATTTCAGGATGAAGAACCATACTTATATACCTACCACATCACCAACATTAATTAAGAAATGATAACTGCGGGTTAGTTGCCTGTTGATTCCTTAATGGTATTTCTGCATCTACAAGTGTTTGGACCTTTTTATTTTGGCAGGTTCAGCTCTATGTGGAGTGGTTGATGAATTAAGAGTGCTGCCTAAAGGGCCTGTCCCACTTGGCCGTCATTTGCGCCTCATTTACACGTCATATGTAAAATAGGATGATGCGTCGTGATGCGCGACATCGCGCGCAAATCACGCGTCAGCACAGCCGCCTGGTGCATATGACGTCATTAGAATACCCTGCGGCGCGCGGCAGGATGTTGATGTAAGGACGTTGACGCATGGTGACGTAACCATGCACGTGAGACGTCGGGGCGCCAGCGTAAGACGCCAATGCATCAGCGTGCGTACCCAATGCATCACTGTGCGTACGTGATACATCACACAGGTGGCGCGTGAGGATTTTGTTCCTGTACTAAAGCCTGGAGCGCCGCGCGACACCGTATACGATTCCAAGCCGCTCTATGCGCCACGCATGTGCACCCCACGCGTCACGACGCGTCAACCTAAAATACATATAACACGAAATTAGACGCAAAGTGGGACAGGCCCTTAAGTCAGCTGTTCCCAGCCACGTGCATTAGAAGGAGTGCCCTTTGCAATAGAGTTTAATTAGGAGAAGGGATTGAGGGTATTAGAGCAGAAGGTGGAGATGGAGGAGGTGGTGGAGAAAGCATCTTGGTAGTTATGTTTCCTCAAGGTGTTCAGGGAGCAATTCTCCTAATTAAACCACAGAAGGCTGTGGAGGCCAAGTCAATGTATATTTTCAAGGCAGAGATTGATAGATTCTTGACTAGTACGGGTGTCAGTGGTTATGGGGAGAAGGCAGGAGAATGGTGTTTGGAGGGAGATATAGATTAGCAATGATTGAATGGAGGAGTAGACTTGATGAGCTGAACGGTCTAATTCTGCTCCTATCCCATATTTGTGGGATTTCTGCACCTCCAGTTTTATCGCCTGCTACATATATAGTGGAAACCTCCGAAAATGGCAAAGACTGCACTGCCAAGGGTGATGAAGATGTCCGTGGCAATGAATGCTGATGAAACTGAAGATACTTGCAGCATCTAACCTTTTATAAAGAGGTCACTGACCCTTTTGCTTCAGACAGAGCCAATTACATTTCATTCTCTGTCAAACATCAGCAGTCAGCATGTTTTATGATGTCTGTGAGATGTTCCTTGGTGTGAGGTGCAAGTGACTACACACATGTTGCTTTGCAGGCACTGTTTTTCAATACACCCCTATATGGAGAGTGAAAGGAATCCCACTCTTTCAACATGCAGCTCTCAAGATCCACGGTAAAACCAGTGCACTGAACAACCATGCATTACAAGGCACATTTCTTGCTACCGATTCAATGATAGGCAGCTGAGGAGAGGGAGAGGAAGTAACTAAGCATCCCACGAAGGGTCTCAGCTCCATTCAGCAACAGATTGTTAATTTCCCCTGTCACTGCATTCACCTCAATAATGCAAAAGATATATACACATTCTATATGACATTTATATATGGCATGATGCTATATTCTGCAACAGGTTTAACTGACTACTATATTGCAGCTACCTTTGCCTGTCTTAATGTTGTTAGTTGGTGCAATATCAAGCTCTGTGCAGGGGGTTAAGTTCTCGTGAAGGAAACTGCTGATAACTCTGGAAGAGGAGCTTTCTGGAATATAATAAAAAAAGGAACTGCAGATACTGGTTTATACCAAAGATAGATGGAAAGTGCTGGAATAACTCAACGGGTCAGGCAGCATCTGTGAAGAAAATGGATAAGTGATGTTTCAGGTTAGGACCTTTGGAGATGGCTGCCCAAATGTGGACTCCATCATTAGTGCTAGAGGAGCAGATGTGTCTGTCGACTGGCTGGCCGACAGACCCAACACTAGTGATGGCACACCCTGGTAGATTGGATCGACACCTCCAAAAAGTTAATCATATTTTCCTTTTCTGGCAACAGGACACGTATGTTTATTAACTGGGCCTATTGGGATCTTTTTGTCTACAAAAAAAATGTTTCCTAACAACATCTATTCCCCCATACCTCTCAACACCTTCAGTGAACAAAAATTTTGCTGAATCTTAAAATTATCAACTAATTCCTCGGACTCGTTTCCCCTCCCCACTATTATTGAAAAGAGTTCCACATTTTCTCCATTTCTGCCAGTACAAATGATTTCAGACCCAAAACGTCACCCATTCGTTCTCTCCAGAGATGCTGCCTGTCCCGCTGAGTTACCCCAGCTTTTTGTGTCTATCTTTCGTCCCGATATGCTGACCCTAGGGTTTGGATCTATTTACCCATCTCCAACCAGCGAGGGTCTCCCCATCTGTCCCAGCAATTCCTCTCAACTAACTGTTTTCAAACCTTGAGATGAAACATACAATGTTGTTTACCTCCCTGTTTCAGTTGTGCACTGTGTTAGGTCACATTCATCAAAATTTCCATAATGTGTACACGAACTAATGAGTTGACACAAATCTTCTAAATAATGAATTTGAAGATAAGTATTTATCTTCACTTTCTTAGAAATAACTCAACACATGTGCTTGCTGCTTTGCACACTATTTCAGAGGGAAAAGTGCATAGGTACCGTTAGTTTAACTTTGTCCAGTTTTATAGAGGTGGTGCATCAATTTTTCTAAAGTAGAATGTTCTACAATTTCGTTAAAGCCACACATAGATTTGAATTCCCTTGCAGTATTACAATTGCTGTTATACCTTTATTATAGTTTTGCAATTAGTGTGGGCACAAGGAATTATTTTGCATTTTTGCAAGAAGAATTTTAAACCTAAAATTCTTCAAATTCTGCCTCTTTATTATTTTACCTTCCTGGAAATACCAAATCTCAAAATAACCAGTGTTCCCAGATGCACCTGTGATTGAGAGTGGCTGCCAATCCAGCTGGATTCCATGGATAATTTAAACAATCCTAATAAGCTCTCAGGACATTTTTCCCATGCAGAGGGATTGTTCATTTGCCATTAGAAGAGGGGAATCAGGATTCCAATAACTTGGAATAGACCAATGCTGTTTAGTGATGGACTGTATTTCACTTTGAAGAATTAAAGCTTCAGTAAGTTGATTCTAGAACCAACAATCATCCTGTGTGCAGAGGCTGATGAAAATATTTGAAATAGATATCAATGAGAAATACTGAAATTAAACCTTGGACTTCCTGTGGAATCTAATTGTTTGAAGTGAGGGTTGAATTAAGATGGGCCAAATCATCTTTTATTTTTAAAAGGATACTGTGTGCTCAGAGACTGAGGCAGGGCAAATAAGGTTGAATTGTTTCCACTGAAGAATGTAGGTTTGCTTGAACAGTGGTGCTCTCACCTTTTCCCAATCTCCAGATCTGGCAGAATAGCAAGGGCTTCCAAGTGAGCTTGATTGGCTTTTGCAGAGGAAGTTTAAAAACATAGGCGCAGTTAAGAAAAAGTTGAAGATATGCACAGAAGAGAGAAAATGGACATTGAAGCAACGACTGGAAGTTTGTGGAAGAATTCAAAATCATGTCGTACATTTTGGAGAATATAAGTAACTACATCGAATTAGACACAAAAAGCTGGAGTAACTCAGCGAGACAGGCAGCATCTCTGAACATGTCAGCGGGACAGGCAACATCTCTGAACATATGATGAGTGTTTAATGGCACTGGGCATGTACCTGCTGGAGTTTAGAAGAATGAGGTGGGACTTCAATAAAATGTACTGAATAGTGAAAGGCTTGGATAGAGTGGAAGTAGAGAGGATGTTTCCACTAGTGGCAGAGTCTCGGGCTAGAATTCCTAGCATTAGAATTAAAGGACGTTCCTTTAGGAAGATGAGGAGGAATCTCTTTAGTCAGAGGGTGGTGAATCTGTGGACTTCTTTGCCACAGAAAGCTATGGAGGCTGTCAGTGGATATTTTTATGGCAGATATAGATAGGTTCTTGATTTGTACAGGTGTCAGGAGTTGTGGGGAGAAGGCAGGAGAGTTAGGTTCGGAGGGAGATATAGATCAGCCATGATTGAATGATGGAGTAGACTGGATGGGCCGAATGTCCTCATTCTGCTCCTATCACTAATGAACTTATGAGCTGAAGGAAAGGGTGATGTTTCAGGTCAAGACCCTTCTTCAGCATTTTGTGTCTATCTTCGGTGTAAACCAGCATCTGCAGTTCCTTCCTACATAACTCCATTTAATTGTTCATCGAGGCTTTGTTGAGAAGGGACAAATTATTATTGCAATTATGCAGGAACTCTACTTCATTGAGTTTGAATAATTGATAGATAAATTATTAATATAGAGGATAAGAATTTAATTTATATTTTTAAGTTTCCATTTGAAATAATAAAGAATCAGAAATCTTATTGCATGGAAAAAACATTTAGCAAAATCTAGGCAAAAAAATTGATCATTTTCAATTCCCAATTGATAGCTTTGGTGGGTAAAGAATATCTATATATATTTCCAGACTCTAATTTGCTGACAATAATAATATCAGACATATTATAAAGAGAAGTACATGCTCCGTAAATTAATATCACTCCAGACCAAGCTCACTAAAGCCTTGATCCTTTCAATATATTACAAAGATTTGTTTATTTTAATCCAATGAAGAGGTTGTAATATTGATGAATAAAAATCAGCAAATTACATGTTTCATTAAGACTTTCAATTTTTCTGGATGAGAAGTTTTGAGGCAGATTTTCTAAGGTGTATATACTTAAATGGATTGCATGGAATTTATTGTTAATTTATTACACAAATTAGTGAAATAAGATTTTTTTAATGGTTCTGCACCACATACAGTAGTTCCTGATTAAGTGTGTGAGATTGCTGAAACAGACACTCAAAGGTTTCAAGAGTTCATTGTTTAATTCTAGCTTGAATAATTTGAGTCCTGGGTTTAATGCTGAAGTAAACTTTATGCATCATGCCTTTTGCATTCGTCCTCTCTCTCTGCTACCTACTAGTGTTCTGCTTCATTACAATATGGTGCCATTTTTCTGTGTCAGCGAACTTGCGGCCACCAGCTACCCCCTGAAAGGACATGTTTGCTCCTTCATGCATTTTCCTGGATGTGGGAGGAAACCAGACACCGGAGGAAACACCCGAAGGAAATCCATGTAGCTACAGGGAGAACGTGCAAACTCCACACAGACAGCACTCGAGGACAGGATTGAACACTCGTCTCTAGTGCTATGAGGCAGGTGCTCTACCAGCAGTCCCACGTATAGCAGATTTCATTTGTCAGCCTTCAAAATGAAATATTGTCCATCACTAAAAGACCATTCTGTGTCTTACTCCCATTACTTGATTTAAAGTTATACTTGAGATTAACATTTTCCATACACACATAAGATTGTCTCTCAGATATCTCTTTGCCATATACAATTTCAGAATCGTACAACACAGCAGGTGACTTTTTGGCCCCTCATATCTGGCCTAAGCATCAATAAACCATCTATACCAATTCCATTTACTAACACTTGTTGCATAGTCCTCCATATCTGGGTGAGAAGTACCCAGAGATACTTAGAGATATCAAATGTTACTCTACTAAATTCTGATGTCAGTCATGCCACTCATGCTCTCACCAAGCCAAAACCTACCTGTCCAAGTGCAAAGAACTACCAATCAGGCTCAAAGCATCTCAGATGCCACCAGCATGGCCGATGTAACAGGGTCTTCAGTTATACACCAGAACCCTGTCCCTGATACACAACTTACAATGTTGACAACAGGTAAAAACCTTCACCCAACTTTGATTAAAGCCGTAAATATTATTGAATATCTGTCGTTCAGAAAATTGAAATATCTCTCCCTCCTAACCCCATTCTCCTGCCTTCTCCCCATGATGAATTAGATTTGTGTCTAACGATATGCAGATTCTGTTATAAACCGAACATAGACACAAAAACTGGAGTAACTCAGCGGGTCAGACAGCATCTCTGGAGAAAATAAATAGTGACGTCTTGGGTTGAGGTCCTTCTTCAGGCTGAGAGTCAGGGTTAATGGAAACGAGAGATATAGATGTGATATAGAGAGATATAGAGCAAACGAATGAAACCTTGAAATGGATGAAAAAATGAAATGTTTCATTCATTTGTGCTATATCCCTCTATTTCACTGTAAAGGTTTGTACGTAGAGAGTGGTGGGGATGTGAAATGCATTGCCAGGGGTGGTGGTGAAGGCAGATACGAGGCTTTTAGATGGGGGCATGGAAGTGCAGGGAATAGAGGTATACAGATGGTGTACAGGCAGATGAGATCAGTTTAACTTGGCATCATGTTCGGCAAAAAACATTCTGGGCCGAAGAGCCCGTTCCTGTGCTGGACCGTCCTGTGTTCTATGTTCCCAGCTCCAGTCATGTGCATGGTCAGGGGTCAGGTAGATTTTGAGTGGCAACCTATCCATTGGTTCGGGAACACAACTCACCAACTAATCTCCCTTTGGAGTAGGAAGGAACTGCAGATGCTGGTTTTCATTGAAGATAGACACAGAATGCTGGAGTAAATCAGCGGGACGGGCAGCATCTCTGGATAGAAGGAATTGCTGACGTTTTGGGTCTCGACTCGAAACGTCAGCCATTCCTTCCATCCAGAGATGCTGGCCGTCCCGCAGAGTTACTCCAGCATTCTGTGTCTAATCTCCCTCTGGTGATCATCAAGCACCAGCATTACATGGGATAACCCTGGTCCGATGTATCCTGCGTCGGGATTGCTCACTATGGATTTGCATTGCTTGACATGCCATCATACATTACCTTTATTCATTGAGCACTTACAGAGCTTCAAGAGGTTTTTACAGGCATTAGCAGCTGAGGGGATTATTTGGTATATTCATTACCTAAATCCCAACTTGCATTCACAGTAATCCAAAAGGAAGCAATGAAAACAAGTGCTGTGCTGTGTGGGGCAATGCAAGGGAATGTAACATTCTTTGGTACACATGGACAATGAAACACTGGGTAACTAATTACATCATGTGACTGCAAACAGCTATGGAATCTGAATAGTTCATAGCGAAGACATTATAAAGTGAAATAATGGGGAAAAAATGGGTCTTTGGCAATTAGATCATCTAAGTATAATCAGAATTGAGCAATAAAATGACTTGTAGCCATAATGAGGAATTATCATTATTATAGGCTTACCATCAAGAAGAATCTGTTTCCAATAAAGCTTTGGTCACCCAAGCATTATGTCAGATGTTATTGATTTTATTTTCAGCCAGAGTTGACAAATGTCTGCTTAACGCAGCAGGCAGTCCCTCAGTAAACTCCAAAAGAGTTCTGGATTTTCAGAGCTTTGGTTAGTTTTAACTTAACATGGATTTGCTGTTGTACGGCCACTGTAAGTGGAGAAGAAATCGTCTTTGGTTCTTTCTATGATCTTCAACTTCAAAGATCTGAATATTTTACCTTACAGGATGATTTATTGTTGTATTATGTCCTGATTAGCATACCAGAGGATAAACATATGCTACACAGCTGATATAAAAGGGAGATTGAGCTCATGTATTTTCCCATGCAGGTTTTCAAACAGATGTAGCGAGTTGTATCTGGCTGACAGCCATTTCGATAAGAATGAATTCTGAAAGTCATTAACTCTACTGCTATCAGAGCAAGAGTCATATAAACATTGATACAGGAAAAAAGGAACGTTTAACTCCTCAAGCTTGTTCCATTTTTCAGTCTGATCACGATCGAGCGATGCCCCAAATCCATTTATCCACCTTTTGTCACATCCCTTAAATGCTTTTGGTGAACCAAAGGTTATCAATCTCAGGTTTAAAATTAACATCTGATGTAGCCTCAATTGCCAGTTCTACATTTTCCAAACGTGTGTGTTGAAAGCTTCAACTGGTTATTGTTTCCATGCTGCCTATGCTGCATTAAATGATACATCGTGTGTACATTCACAAATGCCAAGCCCACCGACCTTACAAATCCCCCGCTCTCGCAATGACAACAACTAACTGCTTCACTTTTCAGCCCTGTGTAATTAATTGCACAGACAAGAGACTTCTGAAAAACTAGGTCATATTGTATTACGCTGAAGAAGGCCATTCAACCCATCAAATCCATGTCAGCAGGATGGAGACACGAGAAACTGTGGGTGCTGGGAGGTTGAGCTAAACACAAAGTGCTGGATGGACTCAGCGGGTAAGGCAGCGTCTGGGGAGGGAAGGGACAGAGGATGTTTTAGGTCGAGACCTTTCTTCAGACTAGTAATTCTTCAGAATCCATGTCAGCTCTGTCTCACCCATCCATTAACTCCATCCCGATCCTCCTACCACCAACCTACATTAAACAGGCAATTTATCGTAGTTCATTAAACAACCAGACAGAGAAAACTAAGGTTAAGACTGAACCCAGATCACTGGAGCGGTGAGGCAGTAGCATTAATGCTAATGTTACTGTGTCTCTCCATCCTCCACTAAGGGCTACTTTTAACTATGTTACTCAAAATGAAGTAACCTAATACATCATCATGTGTGTAGTGCATCTACACTCAATAGTGCATCTTTGTTTGTGTAGGAAGGAACTGCAGATGCTGATTTAAACCGAAGATAGACACAAAACGCTGGAGTAACTCAGCGGGACAGGCAATAGACAATAGGTCCAGGAGTAGGCCATTTGGCCCTTCGAGCCAGCACCGCCATTCAATGTGATCATGGCTGATCATCCCCAATCAGTACCCCGTTCCTGCCTTCTCCCCATATCCCCTGACTCTGCTATCTTTAAGAGCCCTATCTAGCTCTCTCTTGAAAGCATCCAGAGAACCTGCCTCGACCGCCTTCTGAGGCAGAGAATTCCACAGACTCACCACTCTCAGTGAGAAAAAGTGTTTCCTTGTCTCCGTTCTAAATGGCTTACCCCTTATTCTTAAACTGTGGCCCCTGGTTCTGGACTCCCTCAACATCGGGAACATGTTTCCTGCCTCTAGCGTGTCCAAGCCGTTAACAATCTTATATGTTTCAATGAGATATCCTCTCATCCTTCTAAACTCCAGAGTGTACAAGCCCAGCTGCTCCATTGTCTAGGCATCTCTGGAGAGAAGGAATGGGTGACATTTCAGGTCGAGACCTTTCTTCACACTTCAGACCCTTTAGTGTATTTTAGTAGATTTGCAAAACAAAGTCAATGAGTAAGTTGTGGAAAAAAAACGATTTACTTTTGCTGTAAATTTACAAACTGCTGTAAATTTTCCAATGTTCCTTCCAGAATTTTCTGAAATTCAAAAGGCACAGAGGAACACATAATGCTGGTGAAGAGGATTAGCACAGATAGGTGTCATGTTTGTTGGATGGATGAGGCAAGAAGGCGCTGGAGCATGTTGACTCTTTGTGCACCTCTTTCAAATCTCTCTGCTACCTGGAAATAATTATATCCTGCCCTCTTTAACCTCTTCTTATTTATTGTATTTGTATTTATTTATGTACAGTATTATCTGTCTTGAATGGATTGCATGCAAACCGAAATCTGTCACCGATTCCCATGACAATACTAAACCGAAACCAAAAGGACTTGTTTCTGTGCTGTTCAACTCTACGATTCTATAACAGTCTGGTAGAAGGAAGAAAATTCATCATCTTCAGCGTGAGTAGACATGTAGAGCACGCTGGGAACCGACCGGTGAATTCAACTGTTGTGAATGTTGAGAATAACTTTCAAGATAATTTCTTCCAGAGATATACTGAGTTCTAAACTATTACTTGGACCTTTCACACTGCAGCACTTAAAAAAAAAAAACAGAAAACACAGCAAACATCCTCAGCAAAAGTTCAAGGAGAATTTCACAAGAACACATTTATATAGAATATCAAGAATGACATCATGGTATTTTTTCCACAGTATCTGGTTTAAAGGAAAGTTAAAGTAATTTCTCCCTTACAAGCCATATTGAATAAATAAAAATGAATGACAACTCTGAAGTATTTTGCATTGGAAACTGTAAAGAGATTACAGAAAGAGATGTTTCTGTGACAACGTGACAAAGAAAATGTGGAAATTAAATAAAGACAGAACCTTTTCCTTCTCTGAGATTTAGTGAAAGGAATTAGACACATAGGAATAGTTTGACACAATGGCTTTGATAAGCATGATTGCGAGAAGATGGAAAAAAGGTTGTCGTCATAAAAAGTCAGATTAAGAGAGTGAGTATGGAAAGATAGCTTCACAAGATGGAGATGTTATGAAATGTTGCTGGAGTCGTTCACAGCACCATCACACTGAAGGAACTGAGGCAAGAATATTTAATATTTGGAGTAACATGAGCAGATGTCATCACTTCCTAGCTTCCACACCTTTGCTCGGGCCTGTAATGTGAAATTATGAACCTGCCGCTAGAACAATAGCAGGCATCCAACTCCCCCACCCCAAGACAAAGGTTGTGTTGTGGATTCAATCCAGGGAAATGAGCAGAAAAATCACTGTTGGATCTCCAGGGCAGCACTGAGAAATTGCAGCAAAATTGGAAATCTTAATTGGTGATCAGGATTAAACACTCCATTAAGGCCTCTTTAATGATGAGGTTGCTTACAATCCAACAGTACACCTACGCTGTCAGGGTCTTCGATAATTAAAAATAAAACACTTTCAGATTTCTCAACCTCCTGCCTTTTTAGTTTAGTTTATTTTACAGATACAGCGCGAAAACAGGTCCTTTGGCCCACCGAGTCCACGCCAACCATCGATCTCCACACATTAACACTGTCCTACACACACCAGGGACAATCTACAATTTTACAAAGCCAATTAACCTACAAACATGTCCGTCTTTGGAGTGTGCGAGGAAACGGGAGCTCCCGGGCGAAAACTCGCGCAAGTCACAGGGAGAACGTACAAACTCCTCACAGACAGCGCCCATAGTCAGGATCAAACCCGGGTCTCTGGCACTGTAAGGCAGCAGCTCTACCGCTGCGCCACCGTGCCGTTTTGTGAGGGGAACGTCCTCCTGTTCACGTTTCCCACAATTATTCTAGAACATTTCTTCTATATCTTTTCTGGTTTCTATTACCTCTCCTTTATTTCCTAACAGAATGGAAATCCTTGCATATTTTATACAATGTTCCACCTGCCACAGGTTTTCCCATTCCACCAGTCTGTCCAAATTGCCAGTCTGTTGCCGTCCACTTTGCTGTTCATTGGTTCGGTGTGCATCCAAGTTTGCACATGTGGAACTTGTACTCAGTGCACTGAAGAAAAGCAATGGTCCTGGTACTGACACTTGGGAAAGAAAACTATACTCTTCCCTCCAGCCCAGAGAAGAAACAATCGACTACCACTACTACTACAGACTAGTACTCTGTTTCCTGTGCCATAGTCAATTTTGCAGCCATGTTAAAACTGGCCCTATTATACCACATACTTTAACCTTGATATTAAATGCTTTAGACAATGGTCTCTCACGTTCCATTTGTACGTAGACATATACCATATAAACTGCACTTTCCTCACCGAGTTTCTTACTTTAATGAATAAACTATAAAAATAGTTCAATTTGCTTTGATTGAACAAACAACCATGATTTTCTTCAACACGCTGTTGAGTCCAAGCAGGGCACAAATAAATTAAATGAAAAATAGGTTAAATGGATTTTACATGTTTTCATCAACATGATCTTTGCAAAGCCATCAAGAATGCCATGGGACAATGCCGGGACAAACTCGAGCACCAGCTGAATCACCCGCAGAATGCGGCAAGGTCTGAATACTATAACTGGCTGCAAAACGATTACAGGTAACATCGCAGGTCATTGAGCGGCCATAACTGATGAACTTAATGTTTTCTATGCTCGCTTTGAGCTGAAGGTCCATGGGGTGATGACATCTGTCCCATCAGACTCAAGTTTAGACGTTAAACTTTACATGTTTAGTCACCAGAAACGGCTCTCTAATTTGCATTTTAATTTCAGGAAATAATTTCACCATCATTTCTGCAGAAAAATCTGCCCATTATTTTTGAAATATCTGCCATTCATACTTTTGCTACAATTACTGTACTTAGAACATTGCATTTATGCTGTCTCACAGAGCAATTCCATTCCCACATTCATTGCCCTGTGATCTATTCTCCCCATATTCCCATTAATTCTATCAACCACCAATACTGGGCGGTCACGGTGGCGCAGCGGTAGAGTTGCTGCCCTACAGCGAATGCAGTGCCGGAGACCCGGGTTCGATCCCGACTATGGGTTCTGTCTGTACGGAGTCTGTACATTCTCCCCGTGACCTGCATGGGTTTTCTGTGAGATCTTCGGTTTCCTCCCACACTCCAAAGATGTACAGGTTTGTAGGTTAATTGGCTTGGTAAATGTTAAAAAAAATTGTCCCTAGTGGGTGTAGGATGGTCTTAATGTGCGGGGATCGCTGGTCGGAGCGGACCCGGTGGGACGAAGGGCCTGTTTCCGCGATGTATCTTTAAAAGAAACCTCTAACCTGTTAGTAAATATGCTAAAGAATTTGTAAATGTCAGCATGTAAAAGTCTTCAACTCTCTCTGCCTCTCTCACTCTGTAAGATACATTCCCACATAATCATGGCATTCACATCCATATTAATTTAAAATTAATCCAGTTTTCTTCAATAGAACATGATAAATTATGTAATTGAATCTGAAGATGGGGTCCCAAGGGGCGATAATTCACCTTTCCTTGTTCTCCAGGGATGCTGCCTGACTTGGTTCCAGCACTTTGTATCCCTTGGATTACTTCGTGGTTCCCTACCTTGCCTCCTACCCAACCTCCAATTCTGCTTTTAGCTGAAGACTACAGTCTATCTTCATCCCTTATGTGCAATGTCTTGTCTAATCGACCAATACATAAATAACATGGAAGTGAAAGTCTGTGCCAAACACATTAGATATTGTGTCCTTGCTTGATATATTGAAAGGTATACACAAACCTGGATGTTGTGGCAAATTTCCAGGTGAGTTGATCAACATTATCCTATATGCCTTGGTATCGTCAATAAAGCCATCACTTTGTTGTCCAATGTTGAGGGAAGTGGGAGAGTGCATCAAGCATTTTATTTATATTATGTGAATACTAATCAGTTTTTTAATTGGAATGAAGGTGATTACAAGAGGGTGGACCAGGACCCTAATCTTTATCCCCACATTTAAACAATTTAATGGGATCAAATAACAAGAACATCAATTGCTTTGTGTTGATCTGAATCAAGTTCTGTATTCATCTTGTAGTTGCATTTTGTATGTTTCTTTGAAAAAGAGTTTAATGGAAGTAAGATAAATCATCCCTTTTCCTAACAGCGATGTTGCCTTTCAGTGGTGAAGCTTTCCAAGTAGTTACAAAAGCTTCCTCGGCCAAAAACACCACGGACTAAAATAAATGTACATGGAGAAGATGCCAATATCAGCAAATCTAGTACCAGGAATTAAATTAATATCAGCTGAAAGAAATCTGTGGGAACATTGGACCAGATCTTCCATTTGGGAGCAATACTTCTCGTTCTAACTGCCAACTTTTACTTCTGTAGGAGGATGGAAGTTAGGAACTTGAGTAAAGGCAGAAGTGGCATCCGCTCCATGTGGTTGAACAGTGCTCTTCTGAGCTGAATGACTGGACCCCTCTGGGATAGACCCGTGGACTCCAAACTATTGAAGATTTCCTAATAGTTAGTCTGGCAACCGGCCTTCTGGCAATTCCGGCTAGCCCATTGATTTCAACATGATACAAGGACTGTAAACATGAGTGCAAGGCATTTCCTATTAAAGAAATATATAATTTGAACAGATTTAAATGTATTTATTCACTTTTAATTGCTGCCTAGCATTTTAACAATTTGGAAACATTCAATTTCCTTGACAACGTTGAAAAGCTTGAGAGATGGGCTTCACCAGCTGGAAGCATTTCAGAGACAGAAGAAAACAAATCATCTAAAATTAATTCACATCATCGTATATTTGTGTAAACCCATGTAAGGTGATTCTTTCATTGTTATTACACAATTAAATACATGAAGAAGTTTCATTATGTTTTATTTTCTGTTCAAGAAATAATGTAAAATTCATTTACTATACAGAAAGCACGTTTCTGTTTGTTATTTTATCTATTTGGGCAATGACTTTTCATAGGTTATTAATTATTAAATAATATGATGCACAGTGTATTATTATTTAAGAAAACTATTTAATTGTAAAACTAATTACTTCCATATAAATCTGCCCTAAACTACACAAATTAATGCTTCTAATTCATCGAACGTTTAATGCATTGTTTTACAGCATTGAACTATACATTCCTGTCATTAAAGCCAGCATCTGCCTTTCCATACAGACATGCTAGAAGACAATGAGTTGGTTTGAGCTTCTCTTCATCTGCTCCACAGAGTTTGGTTAACAGCAACACCTGGCTCAGCATTTCCCTGCACGTTGCAGCATAGAACACAGAATGCACTGGAGGTTGGACACCACCGCAACCGGCCTCAATGCAATTCTGCTGAGCTGAGTAGACGCACTCACTTCATACCTGCCCCTCCAGTTTTATAAACTGTAAGAGAAGCTAGGGTGTTCTAAAATAAAAGAAGCAGAAAATGTGGGAAATAATCAGCTGGCTAGGCAGCATCTTTCCAAAGAGTAACAGAACTAACTTTTCCGATCTGATGAAAGGGTCTTTGATCGGAAACATTAGCTCTGTTTCTCTTCTTCTAGAATTATCCTGACCTGCTAACAACTTACACCATGTTCTGTTTTTACTTTACATTTGCAGCATCTGCATTTTTTTTTTTGCTTTCCCCTTGTTTTTTAAGGCTGTTTTGTCAAGGGGAAGCATTGTACACTGGGGCCTGAGTCGGACAACTGGTGATTTTTTTTAAAGCACTAGCCCCCATTCTCATATGCCTCGGTGAAGAGTCAATGATGACAGACTTTGGCATCTGAAACTGCCCAAAAGCAAGAATTGTCAGCACACTGCAGCTCCATGAGCGAGGATGGAGTGATTTTTAGTTTAAGAAATAGCGCAGAAACAGGCCCTTCGGCCCACCAAGTCCGCGCTGACCAGCGATCCCCGTATGATACCCGTATCCTACACACTAGGGCCAATTTGCAACCAAAGCCAATTAACCTACAAACCTGTATATCTTTGGAGTGTTGGAGGAAACTGGAGCACCCAGAGAAAACCCATGCGGACAAAGGTAAAATGTACAAACTCTGTACAGACAGCCCCCATAGTTAGAATCGAACCCGGGTCTCTGGCCCTGTAAGGCAGCAACTTTACCACTGCCCCACCGTGGTGCCCCAAGTGATCTTGTTCTGATGAAGAGGTGATGCAGGTTAAAGAGTTTCCCACTTGTCCTGTTGATTAGTCATGTTCTATCAGGTTGATTGGTGGAGCTGAGGTGGATATTTACTGCAGGAAGGACTGAGAAAAAGAATTTGGGCAATAATAGTCTTTGGAGGCACAAGGAATGGCGGATGCTGGTTTACTAAAAAAAAGCACAAACTGTTGGAGTAACTCAGTGGGTCAGGCAGCATCTCTGGAAGATATGGACAGGTGATGTTTTGGGTCGGATCCTTCTTCAGAGTCTCATTCACTTCAGAAATCATTTTGGTCAAGACCCGACCCGAACAAGACTCGACCCAAAATGTCACCCATTCCTTCCCTCTAGAGATGCTGCCTGTCCCACTGAGATACTCCAGCATTTTGTGTCTATTTTTAGTGTAAACCAACATTTGCAGTTCACTTCTGCACAAATCATTTTGGTCTCCTGAAGGGTGTTCATTATGTTAGATTTCAGGACAGTGCAAGCCTGTGGTTCCCTGGCTGATGCCGATAACAAAGCTAATTAGGTGAAACCCAAAGTACTGGAGCAACTCAGCGGGTCAGACGACATCTCTGGAGGGAATGGACCAGTGACGTTCAGTAATTTTTTCAACAGTATCTATCTGGGATGGGGTTATGCGGATATCCTTGCTGTCTGTTGCAGGGGCAGTGATATAATCTGACACACGCCAATGTCTGGATCAGGATGTTGCTGTGAAGTCTAAAGGGCCTGTCCTACAAGCATGCAGCTCTATGCGATTAGCGCTACCTAACGTGGTCACTTGAGCCGCCCAGCGTAGCGGGGCCGGTCCCACTTCGATCGCTGGAACCGTGCGGAATTGTGCGGAGTTCGTCCCGACATCGCGCGGGGCTCCGAAAAACTGACTATGTTCAAAAATTCCGCGCGGCAACGGCTTGTCGGCTCGCAGTCGCCTCGACGCATTACACACCGTCTCGACGTCGTGCCTCCGTGAACCTATCTGTAGGTGCCTCCGTGACCCTCTATGTGTGTGGCTCCGTGGCCCTCTGTGTGGGCGCCTCTGTGCCCCTCTCTGTGTGCCCCTCTCTGTCCTGGCGAACTTACCTTAAGACTTCACTCCAAGTTCGCCTCACTTTGCGCCGCGTTGCGCCACTCACCCGACCTCCGCGCGGCCCTCACTGCCGGTTTGGTCGCGCTTGCCGCATGCAGGCGCATGCTGGTGGGAACGGCCCTGTACAGGGATCACCCGACCTCCGCGCGGCCCCCGCTTCTAGTTTGATCGCGCTGATCGCATGGAGTCGGATGCTGGTAGGACAGGCCCTTTATGCTTTCCTCTTGGATGAAACTGGATGTTATTTATGAGAAAGCTACCCAACATTAGAAGTTGTCAAATGTCAACGAATGTCGTGAAATGCTCCCCACCTACTGGCACTAGGGACTTCTTAACACCTTGTCCTGTGTATTTGATTCTATGAGAAAGCTACCCAACATTAGCAGTTGTCAAACAACTTCCATTCCTTAATATGAACTTTTGGAGCTGGAACATGAGGATCATCATAGACATTGTGCCAACTATGGCAGAAATCTTTTGAAAATTATGAGTCATTGTCGGTTTTTCTTTTGAAAAGCCAGCTCCATGAGGAGGCAGTGCTTATTCATTTAAGAAATATTAGCCAGTCTACTGAGACATTTTATACAAAGCATACAATTATATGAAAAATAACCAAACTTCAATTTTGAGTAAGTGATTCTACCCAGTGTTTAAGCTTCTGACCTAAGCTGACCATGGTCTTAATGTAGATAATAGATATTAACTTGTTCTCAAGAACCTCATCAATGGATCTAATATGGTTATATAAAATTACGTAAATCATTGCAAATTATGTTTAGAATTACATTGTTGTTTGAAAAAAACAGCTTGGTGGAGGATATTAGTCCTTCAATGCTCCATTCATAATTAAGCTCACCCATCTAGTGTTATAAATGTGTCTCGATTCAAACAAGCAAGTTTGAACTGAGTCATGTTGCTACAAAATTAAATATATTAAATAATACAAAACTGAAATGTTTGAATTCATAATTTGAGTACATTATCCTGAAGAATACAAGTTTAAATAAGGGACTTTTGAGGAATGTTAGCAATAAGTATTCGCATAAATGAAATGGCAATGATTAATGAAAGTGTGCAACTTGATACGTCACCCATTCAAGTCGGACAACCGTCTCAACATGTAACATTGGATGACTGTTGCTTCCTATAGGCTTAATCGGATAGCAGAAACACTTGCTTAACTTAATTATCCTTTATTGTACAAATTCATTGCTTTGACTATCTGGTAACATTTCTTTTCCAAAGAAGCTGCTCTAGGGTCACGTGAAACCCATTGTAAAAAAACCCTGACAACTTAAACAGTTAGTTTAAAAAATATCCTCTGGGAAATACGTGATTGAATTGTGTTGCACGATTGAAGTCACAAGTTTTTTTAAATGATTCTGGTAACAGTTAAATCTCAAAAGTACTTGAAAACCACCCCATACCTCCACTGGCAGACTGACAGAAAGTACATTTTAGCTGGCGTGAATTTCATATAAATGAAAATACATTTAAAAATCTCAAATACCTGGCTTTCATCATTTGGAAATTACGCATTCTGTGCATGCAGGATCGGGATAATTTCCCATCTTCCCAGTTCAACATTCTGAAGAAATTATGGCTAGTTCTCTAACCTGACAATCAAACATTAATCTTGAGTCTTTAGACACAGTTCAAGATAAATACACCAAAAAAGTCCCATGACAAAATAATTTACACTTGTGTTGAATATGTAATTTTTTAACTAAGTTTCTGGTTATTGATTTTTTTAATTTTATTTTATCATTGATGACATCAGAACATTTCTTTGCTGCTCATGGATTTTGGGAGAAAACATTTCCCCCCCAAATTTTTTTTTGTACAAATTTTGCTTCTCTCTGATTATATGACCTCTGAGTTAATCCTTCTCTTCTTCATATTAGCATGTCTAAGCAGGCAAACTTCAAACAACTTCTAATGGGTCACAAGGTTTAATGGCAAGGTAGATAATCATCTAAATTATATTTCTGAGGCTGATGAGCTGGACAGAAGTGGAGTGTAGTTTTACCGGCTTTCAGTCCCCGTCAGCATGGGTTTGTACCTCCCTCTATCTGCTGTTCCTGGTGCCTCCCCGAGGGGCTGCAGCTACTGACTGATCAGCAATGGCAGCTGCAGCAGCTATCAGCTCTCACAATGTACACCGCAGACACATGAAAGGCAAGCGCAGACGCATCTCAAAGGCATAAAGACCTGGAAAATAAAACTTCCATCAATGTGACAATTGCTTATAATGATATTAAGCTAAGTAATTACTGCCAGTTTTGAAATCTGTTAATAATGGCCACAAGGATAGAAGGGTCTGCTTACCATCCAGAAAGTATTCTCTTGGGAAAGCATCACAGAATATCAACTTTCCAGAGAAGGTGGAACAATGGTGCAGCTGGTAGAGCTGCTGCTTCACAGTCTCGACCAGGGTTCAATCCTGATCTCGGGAGCTATCCGTGTAGCGTTTGCCCATTTTCCCTGTGACCACGTGGGTTTCCTCCAGGAACTCCAGTCTCCTCCAACATCGCAAAGACGTGTGGGTTAATTGGCCACCGCAAATTGCCCCTAATGTTTCGGGAGTGGATATGAAAGTGGGTTAACATGGAACAAGTGTAAATGGGTGATCAATGGTCGGCGTGGACTCGGTGCACCAACGGGCCTGTTTTCATGATATATCTCCAAACTAAACATAAAAGGTGTTTTCTACATCTTAAGGGCCTGTCGTAATTTTTTCGGCGACTGTTGGCATAATTGACTGACGAATCCGGTCGCCTAAAAAGTTGCGGCGTGATGCGCATAACACGGCGTGATGACGTATTGACGCGTGGTGTCTCCTCAAGTGTCGCAACATTTTTTTGTCGCCGCTGGATTTCGAAATGTTCAAAATCTTTCGGCGACCCTGATACATCACTCAATGACGCCGGCAGTTGCCGAAAAAATCGCCAAGTGGGACGGCCCCATTAGGTGCTTTTATATTTAAGCGTGGTCCACCATTATTTACACTAAATGAATATGATCAAGTAAAGCATTAATTCCATCTTGGTGATTAAAAGGTTAAGTGTACAAAATACATTTAGATAAGAACATGAACAGAGCACGAGTGGGCTATTCAGTCCCTTGTGACCGATCTTAACTTCAACGGTTTCTGCATTAATCCCTTCCTCCCTTGATAGCTTTTATATTGAAAGATTTATCAATCTCTGTGTTGAGTGTATTCAGTAACCAAGCCTCCGCTGCCCTCTTGGGGAAAGCATTGCAAACATCTACTGTATGGAGGGCGAAGGAATTGCTTAAGGGCCTGTCCCACTTGCATGCGATTGCATGCGTTTGGCCCGACCAAACGGAAGCTGAGTTCACGCAAAGTTCGCGCTAAGTATATGCTAAGTACACGCTAAGTACGTGCCAAGTTCGCGCGTGACGTCATTTGCGTCATACCTACCAATCAGCTGGGCTGGAGGCGGGCCGAAGGATGTTTGGCGTCGCACGGCGTTGGGTGGTGATGTCATCACGCAACAACACGCCGGGCGGTGACGTCATCGCGCAACGCCACGCGTTAGGCATACGCCGTCATGACGCTGCGTACGCGGTAAAGACGCTGTGTATGCCCGCAATGCACCTGCAGGCCGACAGGCCATTGGTGCGCTAACGTTTTTGGCAGTGCAGGATTTTCTGAGCCCCGCGCAATGTCGAGACCAGCCCCGCACAACTCCATACGCCTCCGCGCTTCCCCGCGCAGCCATACGTTGCCCGTACGCCTCAAGCGCCACGTTTGGTCGCGCCAGATGCATGCAATCGCATGCAAGTGGGACAGGCCCTTTAGTCACAGAGCCCAGCTTACCCATGCTGACCAAGTTGCACAACTGAGTTAGTCCCATCTGCCTTGCCTGACCCATATCCCTGCAAACCCTCGCCATCCATGACCTGCCCAAGTCTCTTTTAAATGCCACTTTCTCTACTGATTTTTCTGGCTCGTTGTCCCTTCTTCCCTTATATCTATGCCCTTTACTTTTAGATTTGCCTGTGACTATTGACCTTATCTATGCCACTCATTACCTTTCCAGACGGTGACATGCTGAAAGCTTGTACCCCTTCTAGTTTAGAATGTAGGATAGTACAGCACAAGTACAAGCCCTTCGGCCAACAATGTCTGTGCTGAACATGATGCCAAGACCACCACCTATCTACCTGTACATAACCCATACCCTTCCATTCCCTGCCTATCCATATGCCTAACCAAAAGTCTCTTAAATGTCACGAATCTGCTTCAACCATGGCCCCCAGCAGCTTGTTCCAGGCATTTACCACGCTGTGTAAAAAACTTGCCCCCCTCATCTCATTTAAACCTTGCCCATCTCACTTTAAAGCCATGCCCTCTAGTATTTGATTTTCCATCCTGGATAAAAAAGATCCAACTGTTTACCCCATCTATGCCCCAAATCATGTTATATACGTCTATCAGGTCTCCCCAAAACCAGAGGAAATAATCCAAGTCTGTCCAACCTCTTGTTATATTCCATTATTCTGTTAATCCTCATCCGCAACTTTTCTAAAGCCTCCAAAACCTCCATGTGATGGAGCTACCACAATAGTCTAAATGCCACCTCACTAAAGACCTTGTGACTTCCTGATTCTTACACTCAGTGCCCAGACCTTTGAAAGCAAACACAGCATATGGCTTCTTTACCATTTTATCTACTTTGTGTGGCCACTTTCAGGGAGTTTATGGACTTGGACCCCAAGATCCCTCTGTACATCAACTCTGTTAAAGGTCATGCCATCACCTGTATATTTTTTCCTTGCAATTGACCTCCCAACGTGCAGCATCTCACACTCGCTCGTATGAAACGGCATCTGCCATTTCTCTGCGCATTTCTGTCGCTGATCTATATCCTGCTGTATATCCTGTTTTGACAGTCTTCCTCACAGCCCACAACCCCAGCAATTTTGGTGTAATCTACAAATTTACTAACCGACCTGTCTACGTTTATGTCCAAGTCATTTACGACAACAGCAGCAGTCTCAGCACAGATCATTGCTGATGTCCACTGGTCACAGACCTCCAGCCTGAATATTGTCTTTCCACTAAAACCCTCTGCCTTCTATCCATACTAATCCATTTTGCCGAGTCACTGTTAATCCTGTGCATCTTAATCTTCTGGATCAGCCTACCATGGGGAACGTTATCAAATGCCTTACGAAAATCCAGGTAGACAACACTCGTCGATTACCTTTGTCACCTCCTCGTAAAATTTGATCAAGTTAGTAAGACACGACTTGCCTGATCATCCCTAATTAATTCCTCTTCCCCTCCTCTGCGCCCCACCTGGACTCGGACCGATTTCTCCCCTCCCCTTCCACCTCCATTCCTTCCTCCAGCTTCATAATTCATAACTCACAATCCTTTTGTCTCACACCTTCTGTCTTTACATCTCTGGCCTTTGTCCAACCATCTGCCTATCAAAAAATGCTGATCATCCGTGCTCTGTCCGACCTGAAATGTCACCTATTCCTTCGCTCCATAGATGCTGCCTCACCCGCTGAGTTTCTCCAGCATTTTTATCTATCTTTGATTTTTCCAGCATCTGCAGTTCCTTCTTAAACATCTGCAATTCCTTGTTTCTACTGTCTATTCTATGTTCTATTATTCCCACTGTTACCTGAAGGCTACCCAACTCACAATGAATGAATTACCCATCACACAAACCTGCAATGTTTTGGTTTCCACATTAGAATTGCTGATTGGAGCCCCAATTTTAACTTTCGCAGATATTTTCTGCCCTTTGCTTCTCCTTAGTTTCAATCAAACTCATTGTGTTTCTAGTTTTTGATTAAATGAATAACGATCCCTCTCTTCCCCTGTCCATTCTGGCCACCAGGGATATCTTACTCTCTTTTCCATTTACCAGCAACCTTTTCTTCTATTAATTGTGTCAATTCACAAACTGAGCACACAGGGAACATAAACGCTCACTAAAAGAAAAAAAAAAACACATTCCTGCGACTCTCAAGTTAAAATCTCTTAAAATAATTGAAACAATAAAGCATTTCACACAAGCATGACTTTATATAGTTGAAATATACAAAACTGTTCATGCAAAATACTGATCTAATTTTTGAACAAGCCTGTTACTTATTCGTTTTCAAGATGTAGATGTCAGCATTTATTGTCCCTATATAATTGCCCTTGTGAAACATAGAAACATAAAAAATAGGTAGGTCATTTGGCCTTTGAGCCAGCACCTCCATTCAGTATGATCATGGCTGATCATCCTAAATTAGTACCCGGTTCCTGCTTTCTCCCCATGCCCCTTAATTCTGTTAGCCCCAAAGAGCTCTACCTAACTAAATATAAGTCATATATTTCATATAGTCATAATGTGCTGCCACCTTGGACTGTTGCAATCCTGGTGAAGACACTCTCATAATGAATTTTGAATAGAGCGTTCTTGGATTAAGGCCCAGCAACACTAATGCACTGGCAATGTATCACATAAATCCACTTTTCTGATGGAAATCTCACCCACACATCTGTGATGTTTAAAGTTTGCTCCCTCTCCCCCCCAAACCTTGAAAACATTTCCATAACCTTACTGCTCATACACATTCCAGTGTTTCATTGGAATTTCTGCAACAGGAATACTTTGACTAATTTATCTTGGCATTTGTTAAATTAAACTTGTCAAAATATGAATTATATGTCCAGCTCCCACTATTTTAAGACTTCTCATCCATTCAACAGATTTTAGGTCAATTTTATTCTTCCAGTATTCTCATTAATGCTCCTGATTTTTCCTGATTGCCCAGACAGATATCTGTCTATTCAGACAGACGTCTGTCTACATAAAGACACTAACTGTCCTATATGTAGCTCCAAACTACATTTATTTTACATTTGCTGTATTGTGTTCTGTTTTTAGTATATGGAACATTTTTTTGTTGTTCATTATGGTGTTTACAGAATACTATATTTTCTCCAAAGATACTGTCTGACTCGTTGAGTTACTCCAGCTTTTTTTATTTTTAATTTTAGTTTTAGAGATGCAGAGCGGAAACAGGCCCTTTGGCCCACCCGGTCCGTACCGACCAGCGATCCCCGCACACTAGCGTCAATTTTTGTTTATAATATTTACTAAGCCAATTTACCTCCATACCTGTACGTCTGGAGTGTGGGAGGAAACCGAAGATCTCGGAGAAAACCCACAGAGAACATACAAACTCCGTACAGACAGTACCCGTAGTCGGGATCGAACCCGGGTCTCCGGTGCTGCAAGCGCTGTAAGGCAGCGACTCTACCGCTGCACTACCGTGCCGCCCACCTGCTTTTTGCTTTATCTATACTATATTTACATATCTGTTGTGTGGCTACAAGTAAGAATTTCATTGTGCAATCTTGGGACATACGCCAATAAAATACTCTTGCCTCTATTGACTCTAAATATCTGATATCAAGAGTACATTCATGATTTGGGCATCTTATTACATGGAAAACCCACTTGCTTGCAACTTCATAAAATGAAACCTTGCACCAAATGCAATAATTTATTCATAAGAACTGGCCCAAAATGGAAAAAACGATCTAACGAGAAGAAAGAGACTTTGTGGCAAACAGAAAGGTGAACTGCACTATCTGAGGATGGATTTCTTTTTCCCAGGATGTAAATAACAAATACTAGAGGGCACAGCTTTAAGGTGAGAGGGGCAAAGTTTAAAGGAGATGTGTGGGGCAAGTTTTGTTGAGTGCCTGGATCGTGCTGCCAGAGATAGTGGTGGAGATAGATGTGATAGTGGCATTTAAGAGACTTTTGAATTAGCACATGGATATGCAGGGAATGGAGGGATATGGATTATGTGCAGGCAGGTAAGAATGGGCTTGGCATCACGTTTGGTACAGACAATGTGGGACAAATGGCCTGTTCCTCCATTGTTTTTTCAATATTCTATGATACCATTTCATTTTAATGAGCAAACATCCACAACGTCTTCATGGTAGGTCTTAAGTTTAACATTGGCCTCATCTACCCTTCCACCAAAGATAAGTTTCTTGCACTGGTCCATCAACAGTGTATTCCATGATGAATCTGATTTATTTTTGCCACCATGATCAAGGAACCAATGTTTGAGAGCTGCTGTTGAGTTTAACAAAAGTATTTTATGTTTGTGTGTCCTTCGTATTCTGCTAATCTTTTGGTGATAATACATAGCATTCTGAAATAGTAATGTTCTGGGCGGGGTGAACATTTAAATGTAATTGAAATATATTTTAATTGCAGGAGCGAGATCATCACTGAAGCATACAATGTAAAGATATGATATATGTCTAATAGATAGTGCATGACCTCTTAGAACAGTGAAGAATCCATAGAGAATTATTCACAGAAAATTCCTTTCCAGATGAAGACACTCCCAAAACAAGTGTAGGAGAAGAACTCTACCCCCTGACTTTAGTATCATTTGTCAGCTACTTCAAGGTTACTTGTATAGAAACACACAGAGATTAAGACATTTATATTTGCTTATGTGTTCATGGGATTTACCACTCCCAAATGTTCCTAAACTAGTGGCCTTGCTAGAGCATGTACTTACTGTTGTGAATCTAGAGTAATCTGGAGTATGAAGTAATGTGTGGCCAGACCAGGTTTTCCTTCCCCAAAGGACACAGGGGAAATTGTTACAACAATGTTAGATTCATGATCACCCTAAGCCCCTGTCCCACATACGTGTCCTTGGCACGCTAATTACGCGACCTCGTTGTCACGTTGAGCCGCGGCGGTCCCGCAAAGGTCGCGCGCGACTTCATCTGACCGCACAGCCATCTGGAGTGCGTGACTTCATTTGAAGATGGACACAAAATGCAGGAGTAACTCAGCGGGACCGGATCTCTGGAGAGAAGGAATGGGTGATGTTTCGTGTCGAGACCCTTCTTCAGTCTGAAAGAAGGGTCTTGACCCGAAACATCACCCATTGCTTCTCTCCAGAGATGCTGCCGGTCCCGCTGAGTTACTCCTGCATTTTGTGTCTATCTTCAATTTTCTTGGCCTCGCTCTGGGAGTAGGAGTGGGGGCGGATCCGGACCACAATGGCCGTGAGCCCCAGGCCGAGCTCGGCGATCGTTTGCCTGCTTCTGCTGCTGTTGAAAGTGAGACTTTGCGTCGCGCCAGGGTCTTGGGCCTGTCCCACTTTGGCCGTCAGTTATGCGACAGACCGTTGGCGTGCAAAGATTTATTTGCTACAAAAAACTTCGGAGCCACGCGCGATGTCGCGCACAACTACATACCCCTCCGCGCTTCTCAGGGACCGGCCCCGCGCGGCCATACGATGCCCATGGGCCTCAGCGCAACGACGAGGCTGCATGCCAAGGACACGCAAGTGGGACAGGCCCTACTGGCAGTAGCTAACTTTTTATTTGCAATTTAATTTAAATTTGCCAGTTGCCACAGTGGAATTCAAACACAACTTCAGATAAATAATGATGATACCAACCTGCGAATTCAGTCTGAAGAAAGGTCTCAACCCGAAACGTCACCCATTCCTTCTCTCCAGAGATGCTGTCTGTCCCGCTGAATTACTCCAGCATTTTGTGTCTAATTCAATCTCTAATTGATTATTGGAAATTATATATCTAGGCTGCAAGGTATGTGTTTTACAATAAAATTAAAATTAAAGCAACAACAAAAACAGAAAGATTTTGATGGAAGCAGCATTATCTTGTAACCTTAACTCTGTTCCACTTTCCTCAGCTTCTGCCTGACCTGCATGAAGGTAGCATGTAGGGTGTTTGTAGATTGACCAACCAATGATGGGTTCAACAGTCTTCTCCCACATCTCTGAAGGAAATTACAAGCTTGGGGATATAATGATTTGGAAAGCATTTGGGGAATTGTGTAAATATTTTCACTTCCCAATGAGCAACATCTCACACTTGCCGTTACTCCGCACGTATCTGTATTTTTGTGCCATCTGCAAACTTACAAACTAATGCATCCTCATTTATGTTCATGTTGGTTACATATATCACAAGCAACCTGTTTGAGTACTCCCCCCGGCAACATCCCACTTGTCACAGGCCTCCAGTCAGAATAACAACTTTCCACCATTATATTTAATGTAAAATTTACCACTCTACACATCTGTGATATATAGAATAGCTTGAACATTCGAGAGAATGGGGAATTACATTCACCAATTTTCGCAAAAGGACCAATTTAACAAGAGGACAATCAATTTTACTGGTATTAGCCAAGATACCAATGAGATTATTCTCTTTGTCTATTTCGAAGTGATGTAACAAAATATATTACCCACATCCTCCCACCCCACGCAAAGACGAGGCCAAAAATGAGTTATGTCCTGATTCACATCTGCAGCAGACGGTACCATTGAGAATGTGTCTCCTCCTAGGTGTTGCCGTGAGGTTTCTACTCTTGAACATAAAACCCCATCAGTCAAAGACGAGTGCTATAACTTGACCAGGGCTTAGATGTTGACATTTCTGTGCCATCCTATTAAGAGCACAATAGGGTTTTATACCTGGGCCAAGCAACTGACACAAAGGGCCAGTTACTTTTTAAGTAACTACAGTGTGTCTGACTCGCATTACAGATTTTTAGCTTTGCATCTCTCAAAATTCTGGGAATGAGGGAGAACCATTCATTCAGATAAGTGAATAAGTGCTTTGCTTAGCAAGAAACTGGGCACCAGGGACAGATGTCTGAAGAAATGTCTCAACCTGAATCGTCACCCATTCCTTCTCTCCAGAGAAGCTGCCTGTCCCGCTGAGTTACTCCAGCATTTTGTGTCTAACCAGGGATAAACAATGTGCAAAGAAATAGAAATGGTCCCTTGTGATCTTTTTGAAGTAACTACAGTATATCTCACAGTTGCCAGTCCAGGGTTATGATGGTACACAAAATGCTGGAGCAACTCAGCGGGTGCAGCAGGATCTATGGAGCGAAGGAGATAGGCAATGTTTCGGGCCGAAACCCTTCTTCAGGGTTATGATGGTTTACTTTAACTTAAATTCTTGTATTTGGTTCTCAATGGACCGACCTTGTGGATGGAAATTTCGATTATTTTTTTCCCAATTTTAAGTGGGTGTAGTTGCTATCTTCTAGTTTTTTTCCACTACAAAAGCAACAGTATAGTTTGCAACAAATGATCCCCTCCAGTTATTTCTGGGCACTGGTTCAATGTTACAGAGAAAGTAGGCTGAGCCATCTGGATAGCTTTTCCAAGCCGATAATCACTCTAAAAGGTATTGCAGGGGATAACCAAGTTCTAATTTCCAGCCCATTGAGATTAAGATCCAAGTATTTAAACTTGCTTTGACCCATTAACTTTAAGAAAAACTTTTGGTTTCTCTCTATAATATTAATAACCTAATCTGAAATGATTAAAGTGATAAAAGGGGTCAGATCAATAATAACCCACCAAAACAAAGGTAACATTTTGAGACCAAGAAGCAGTGTCATGGGGATGTCTAAAATGAATTAATTCTTGTGTCTATTTAAATGCTTTGCCTTCAAATCCAACAAGTTTATTTTGCACTGGAAGGTTTAGTCACAGGAGCAGCATTTGATGCATGCACAATGTTATAAGCATCTATTGTTTAAAAAAAATCTTATTCTGCTTTATTCAACAGACAGAAACATCAGTGGAAAATCTTCCAACAGAATATCAGGGTCATCGCCATTTAACTCAACTCTTCACACCTTAAAGGGCCTGTCCCACCAGCATGCAACTCTATGCAATGAACGCGATCAAACTAGAAGCGGGGGCCGCGGGGAGGTCGGGTGATCCCCTGTACAGGGCCGTTCCCACCAGCATGTGCCTGCATGCGGCAAGCGCAACCAAACCGGCAGTAGGGGCCGCGCGGAGGTCGGGTGAGTGGTGCAACGCGGCGCAAAGTGAGGCGAACTTGGGGCGAAGTCCAAGGTAAGTTCGCCAGGAAAGAGAGGGGCACACAGAGAGGGGCACACAGAGAGGGGCACTGAGGCACACACTCACACAGGGCCACGAAGCCACACACATAGAGGGTCACGGAGGCACTTACAAATAGGTTCACGGAGGCACGGTGTCGGGGCGGTGTGTAAATGTCGAGGCGACTGCGAGCCGACAAGCCGTTGCCGCGCGGAATTTTTGGACATAGTCGGTTTTTCGGAGCCCGCGCGGTCTCGGGACGAACTCGGGAAGAACTCCGCACAATTCCGGCGATCGAAGTGGGACCGGCCCCTGCGACGCCGGACGGCTCAAGCGACCACGTTAGGTCGCGCTAATCGCATAGAGTTGCATGCTGGGACAGGCCCTTAAGGCACTGACGGAACTATTATATAAAACTCTTGTATTTCATCTTCTTTCGAAACATTTCCATGTTTTGCAAAGATTTCCTCTATTCCCATCTCTAGCCAACATTTCTAGCAACGGGAGATTTACCACAACTTTATTGCCATGTAATAGTTGTCCGAACCGTTTATATTTTTACTGCTGATGATCACAAAGAAGTCTTGTTACTGGTGAACAGTGCGGCAGGAATTGTTGCAGCCAAAATGAAATGGCACTCAAAATGTATACCACTAAATTGTACACATAGGAATTAAATTATCTGGAGATCGTTCTTACATTTTCTTTGCCAACGTTAATGATTCCTACAGTACATTGTTTAAGTGCCCAAAAGCTGAGATCCAAATTACAAATAAGGTCAACATGTTTATTACTTTCTTTAACAGAAAGTAACTCTTGAATCTAATGAGATGCAGACATTTATTTCTGGCAAAAATATTCTGAACAATATTATCGCTTCTCCAGCAGAATTAGGTAGTAAGTCCTACTATCCTTAACTTGCATAAACAAAGTCACATTAGTGAGAGCGAATGTTAGTTCAATTTAATTACTACAGCACTTTGTGTCTTTTTTTTGTGGAAATCAGCACCTGCAGTTCCTCGTGTTTACGTTTTAGTTCAATTTAGCTTTAGAAAGATGGGAGGAAAAAGTTTAGGATGTTTTCTTTGTTGATAAAATGGGTTGGGTGCAATCCATCAAGGTCTTTGAAAGAGCTGGTTTAATCGACTCGCGTTCCACGCTGTGTGTGTGCTGTTTCATCCGGTACATTTTATCAGGTTCACAAGCAACAGGTCAACTACCCACTTCATTAGTAACTGGTTTCGGCCCGAAACGTTGCCTATTTCCTTCGCTGAACCGGCTGTGTATCTCCAGCACTTTTGTCTACCTTTATTAGTAACCAAGCCTGCACATTTGAATCTTTCAGTAGTGAGACGATTGATTGACCTGTGGGTGCGACAAGCCCCATTTTCTTCATTGGCACTATGCTTTGTTAAACATGGAGGTGGTGGTGTTGGCAAAATATTAATTAACGAAAACAACGTTTTACCCATTGTTCTACGTTTCTAGTGACTGCATGTGTCAACAACTCCCAGGCTGGTTGCTAGGTGGGGGTGAAACCTGTGCAGTTTCATAGAAATGCACTTCATGGCACCAGGGTTATATATTAGCCAAAAGATCGGAGGCCAAGGAACACACGGCAGCTTGTCGACTGCTTGAGCAAAGTGGAGGAAGGTTAAAGAAGATGGATGATTGAACAGCAGGAAAACCAGAGAACCAAATTCCAAAGGCAATGAAATATATTTTGGGAAAAAAAAAACAATTTGGTAAATAATGAAAGCAAAACTAAACTAAAATATTAACTTGTTACTGCGCTGAAGCATTATAATTGTGATAAAAACACAAGTTGGTGGAATTCAATAGGAGTATGGGCAAAGAAATGGCAAATTCAGTTTAAACCAGCATCTGCAGTTCCTTCCTACATGTATATATATATTTTTAGAGGACTAGAATATAAAAGCAGTGATGTAATGCTGAATCTTTTTATGGCATTGGTGAGAGCACATTTGGAATATTGTGAGCATTTCTGTGCCCCATATCTGAGGAAGGGTGTACAGGCCACGGAGAGTGTCCAGAGGGGGTTTACGACAATGACCCCGGGGATGATTGGGTTAACGTATGAGCAGCATTTGATGGCTTTGGGGTTTAGAAGGATGAGGGGGGTTTCATTGAAACCTTCTGAATAAATAAAAGCCTAGATAGAGTGGATGTGGAGAGAAAGCTTCCAGTAGTGGGAGAGTCTAGGCCCAGAGCTCATTGTAGATGGAAAATCTACAATGAATACAAATCAATTTACTAGTCTGAAGTGTGAACAATCAAAACCTAGAAGGTCATATCGTTGGGTAATTTTTGTTAAAATATTTTAAAAAGGTTATATTTTACTTTTTTACTTTTCCTTTCTAACTTTGCTTTCCATCACATCCAATTTATTTTGCTCTCTCTCTTTTTGTGACTCAAGTAAATACATATCAAGTGAGAATGAATGAAGCAGTTTTACTAATATTTAGTGAGATATTGGCTTATGTTCTCAATTTAAGATACAGGTCCACTTCATTCTGGGGCATTACTACCTAAACAGGTACCGAAATAGAAGAGACGTGTTTCGAGAGATGCCAAATAACCATATAACCATATAACAATTATAGCATGGAAACAGGCCTTCTTGACCCTTCCAGTCCGTGCTGACCATTTATTTTCCCCTAGTCCCATCTACCTGCACTCAGACCATACGCCTCCATTTCCTTCCCGTCTATATACCTATCCACTTTACTTTTAAATGTTAAAATCGATCCTGCCTCCACCACTTCTGCTGGAAGCTCATTCCACACAGCCACCACTCTCTGAGTAAAGAAGTTCCCCCTCATGTTACCCCTAAACTTCTGTCCCTTAATTCTCATGTCATGCCCTCTTGTTTGAATCTTCCCTACCCTCAATGGGAAAAGCTTATCCACGTCAACTCTGTCTATCCCTTTCATCATTTTAAAGACCTCAATCAAGTCCCCCCTTAACCTTCTGCGCTCCAAAGAATAAAGACCTAACTTGTTCAACCTTTCTCTGTAACTTAGTTGCTGGAACCCAGGCAACATTCTAGTAAATGTCCTCTGTACTCTCTCTATTTTGTTGACATCCTTCCTATAATTAGGCGACCAAAATTGTACACCATACTCCAGAATTGGTCTCACCAATGCCTTGTACAATTTTAACATTACTTCCCTACTCCTATATTCAATGCTCTGATTTATAAAGGCCAGCACACCAAAAGCACACCAAATGAAACATATTTTACATATGAATCTTTTAGGATTTGTTCCGAGATAAATTTGACTGGAATGCTTTTTCCAATGAAACTTACTTACACTTGCACCTGCTCACAGTGATGGTCTTTAATCTATGTTTTAAAAATCTAACACTCTTGAAATGAGGGTGAAACCATTTCAGCAGATGGTGAACAAGAGGAAGATATTCAATGGTAAGAATAATTACCTAATGTTCTCTGTTTGCTCCAAGTGTGCAGCATTAATTTAGGAATAAAGCTTACAATGACACAGAGACTGAAATATTTCCTTCAGAAAATATAAATACCTGAACCAGAATGATTTGCATGCATTTCTCTCTATAGAATGAAATGATAATTGCCTATGACCCCTCCCCACCTCCAACCTGATATTCTATTGATAAGATGCTTGGTTAAAACTTAAAACACTTGTTGGTTTACAAAATGCTTCAGGACTTTTAAAAAAATAGTGTGTGGAACAAGCATAGAAGTTATGCTACTGTGAACTGCACACTTTTTTTTTAACTGAATGGCCTTAAACTTAATCCAGGATTACTCAAATATACCATTCAAAGGGAAGTAACATCCCCTGCTCCTGATTTTGTAACCTTCAGCATAGTATCAGTTTGCACTGAAACTTGAACATCCAAATGGGATTAAACTTAAAAGAAAACTAGAAAGAAATACCCTGGATTAGTTGAACTGATTACTACTGTGAGAAAAGGCCACATTGCTGTCAGTGGCCTTATCCTCCTCCGCATGATGCCAGTTGGGTTTAATCGTGTCTCAGGAAGACTGGCTGCTCACACCGTATTTATCCTTTTGCTACTGAGACAGGTGTTTGATTATGGAGAGGACAAGTATGAAACCACTCACTCCGCCAGTCCATGCCACTTCCTCTGTGGGGAGAGGGAATCAACCTGACACAGTAAATCAGCAGAAGCAAAATGAAATAGTGACCTCTGTGCCTTTGTTGTCAGAGGAAGCTTTCAACATACTAATTACAGTATAAAATATAGCATTGATTTCCAGCCACGAGAAACAAAGCAGCTTTTCATACACACTCAAAACGCTTGATCCAAATCACTTAGATCATAATTGTAACTATAAATGATTTTAAAATTCATTAATTGATGTATTTATATACTATTGTCGCAATTCTCTATGGAAGATTGATTGCAATTTAAGTGCAAGGGCACTTACAGCAATCATCCATCAGAAAAAACTGCAAAATATGTGATTCTTCTATAAACCAGGAAACAAAATAATCACAGCAGACAATAGTCTCAAAGTTTCACCCACCCCCACCCCACCAAAGGTAAAGAAAGAAACTTGCTATGATAATTGTACTACAGATATGCGTAATATATTAGGTTTCAACTAGTTATAGAAAAAGGTTACTCATTGACATACACGCCCATAGTCTGGGTCGATGAAGAAACATTGAAATACACTATCAGAAAAAATAATGACATCAATGCTACAATTGTTAGCTACATATGCCCTTTTGGGTCAATTATAATAGCTACTAAATACACAAATCCAGGTAGTTTAATTTTCCTCCAGTTCATTCTTTCCCCCAATTTGTATAATTACTGGGTTCAGGCTTCTTACATATATGTTATTCTTTTGCATAAAGATACAAAAAAGCTAGTTAATGCTGCTCAAGGAAAGCCTGACACGGAATAGCATTGCCTAACATTCCTTCATATTAGATGTCATCTGCATAGGAACAGCTTCAAGTACCAATGTTAACATGGTTTCATCCTTCACAGATTCACTTATTGAAAATAGTGAACCGGTCAACATTATTTACTCTCCTACAATTCTCATAGTCATAGAGTGATACGGTGTGGAAACAGGCCCTTCGGCCCAACTTGCCCACATCGGCTAACATGGTGATTTGGTCCATATCCCTCCAAACTTGTCCTATCCATGTACCTGTCTAACTGCTTCTTAAACGTTGGGATAGTCCCAGCCTCAAGTACCTCCTTTGGCAGCTTGCTTCATACACCCACCACCCTTTGTGTCAAAAATTACCACTCAGATTCCTAGTAAATCTTTTCCCGTTCACCTTGAACCTATGCCCTCTGGTCCTTGATTCACTTACTCTGGGCAAGGGACTCTGTGCATCCACCCGATCTATTCCTCTCATGATTTTATACAAGGACAGTATATTAATCTCTGATGTTAAATACCTTCCAATTACTCACTCCCCTGTGGTAGAGTGTGAGGTCATATCCAGCTGTCAAATTGATTACCTGTACAAAGCTGCACGCGATACTTCCATCCAGCGCAGGAAGACTGGGCCGGTTGTGGCGATAAACATTGATGGTGTACGTTGCTACAATAGCAGGTTTGGCTCGAGACTCATCCGATACCAGTACATGGATTCTGTTGTTTCCTAGGCCAAGAGGATAATTGGCGATGCTGAGATTAATCAAAAAGAAAACAAAAATGATTTGTGATCTTTTTTTTACTGGTAATTGAAATCTCAACTAATATCAGAAAACTAACGATAGAATTACGAATGCAATTATTTTTGGTGGAGCTAAGCAACACCAAGACATTGATTGAGATAGTCTGTTTAAGAAGGAACTGCAGATGCTGGAAAATCGAAGGGACACAAAAATGCTGGAGAAACTCAGCGGGTGCAGCAGCATCTATGGAGCGAAGGAAATAGGCAACGTTTCGGGCCGAAACCCTTCTTCAGACTGATTGGGAGTGGGGGAGGAGGGGAGAAGAAAGGAAAAAGGAGGAGGAGGAGCCCGAGGGCTGAGGGAGAGGTAGGAAGGGGAGGAGACAGCAAGGGTTAACAGAATTGAGAGAATTCGATGTTCATGCCACCAGGATGCAGGCTCCCCAAGAGGAGCCTGCTGTTCCTCGAATTTGCGGTGTTGCTCACTCTGGTCGTGGAGGAGGCCCAGGACAGAGAAGTCGGATACGGAATGGGAGGGGGAGTTGAAGTGCTGAGCCACCGGGAGGTCAGGTTGGTTAATACGGACCGAGCGGAGATAGTCTATTGTCCCCACCACCCACACCTAAATGTAATAGGACGGGAAATTAGATGCACACAAAACACGGATAATATAATAACCATCGGTGGTATTAATCGATATAGGGGCTCGGCACACAAAAGTGGTAGTAATGGTATGGAGGTAAAATTAGCTGTCTTGTTAGAGACAAGGATTGAAATATTAGAAATTCATACAAAATGTTGAAAATGATATATTGTGAAACTAGGGTATTATTTCTAAACAAAGCAAACTATAAAGGTATGAAACCACATATGAAAATATTGCAGTAATGAGCAATAGTTCACATTTAAAAGAACTAGTAGATAATATATGACAAATTTGTTCCTCTTTCAGGTACAATATCACAAAATAAAATTGCACCAACTGTGGCTGAGAATCTCACGATAGAATTAGTAGGAAAGGCTATAACATTGCAGAGTTGTGGAGACTAAGTGATAATTGAGAATATTTCAGAATTCGGCCAAGCAACAAAAAAGCTAACAAGGAAAGGGGAAATAGAATACCAGACTGAGGGAACAGCTTTTATGTGGCAGCCTGCAACATCTTAAATGGAAAAGGCTACCAGAAGTTAATAAAGATGTCTTACCGATTAAGATAGGGGAAATCATATTACTCTGTAAGGAGCTGTTAGACCAGTATTTTGTGACTGTCTTCTCAGTGTACAAAATGGAAAACATACGGATAGAATGAATGAGGAGATGAATGAAAATGCAATAGTTAAAATAAAGAATAAATGATTTGGACTGAAAGGCAGTAGGTGTGCAGAACTTGCTGATGTTAATAACTAAGGTTTTGACTGAGTTTGCTAGACCTCTGGCATTTGTGAATGGGCAGGTTGCCATCTTCCAAAATTCCATAGATTTGAGAACACTTCCCATTGACTAGAACGGAGAGGTCATCAAAGACCCCACCGTGAAACCACCGGGTTTTGGCCTCCATCGCAAGCAATGGCAAACCCTGAATAGAATCCGCACCCTCCATGCAAGAACAGCCCATCACCAGCATAAGTGGGGGATGACAGACAGCCCTGCTTGCGACTGCAGACATCCAGACCAGACCACCCCACACATCGTGAATGACTGCCCACTGTGGCTTTTCCCTGGTGGCATCAAAGCCATCCACCCAGTAACTGATGCTGTCCTGGCCTGGATGTCTACCCTTGATCTACAACTTTAGGCTGTGCACACCATATGCAAGAAGAAGAAGATTGGTTGGAAGGATGGCATTGGTTGGAAGGAAGCATTGCCACTTTTCATTTCACTGCACATCCTGTATGTGTATGTGGCGAATAAATTTGACTTAACTTGACTTGACTTGAAGGAATGGACCAGTCAGTAACATTCGCTGATGGACATCTCGCTCAGCTGAGATATCAACAAGTTTCAGACAGACCACAGAGCGTCTTTCACCGAGTTGATGACTGTCTAGCAGCACTAGATATCCATCTCCAAACGTGTCCCTGGGAACAGTCCTTAAATCAGAGAGTCCTCTGTCACGGAGCTGTTCGGGATAAACCGTGACAAGGACCCTTGCATCATTCTCCAGACTCTCTTCACAAATCCACACTCTGCTAAGAGATGGGCAACTGTCTCCATTGCAGCCGACCAGAGGGCAGCCTGTGCTGGTGGTGAGGTTCCAACAGCGCAGGAAGGAGCAGACTGGGAGGGCTCCTCTCATCGCCAGCCAAGCAAGGTCTTGGTGCTTGGTTGGTGAGTTCTGGTGATGTGGCATTTTTGCCTGACAGGTTGGGCATTCTGGTGTGGGAGCCATGCTACAGGATCCATCGAGTCCTTTTCCTGCGGTGCCTAACCACTGCCTGATGGACCCTTCCCAGACTGCAGGAGTACGTGCTGAGAGACTACCTGAAGCTTGAAGGTAGACAAAAGTGCTGGAGAAACTCAGCAGGTGTGGCGGCATCTATGGAGCGAAGGAAATAGGCAACGTTTCGGGCCGAAACCCTTCTTCAGACTGATGCAGGGTGGGGGGGGAGGCAGGAAGAAGAAAGGAAGAGGATGAGTCTGAGGGCTGAGGGAGAGCTGAGAAGGGGAGGAGACATCAAGGGCTACCGGAAATTGGAGAAGTCAATGTTTATGCCGCTAGGATGCAAACTGCCCAAGCGGAATATGAGGTGCTGCTCCTCCAATTTACGGTGGCGCTCACACTGGCCATGGAGGAGGCCCAGGACAGAAAGGTCGGATTCGGAATGGGAGGGGGGATTGAAGTGCTGAGCCACGGGGAGATCAGGTTGTTGATGCGGACCGAGCGGAGGTGTTAGGCGAAACGATCGCCAAGCCTGCGCTTGGTCTCACCGATGTAGGTCAGCTGACATCTAGAGCAGCGGATGCAATAGATGAGGTTCGAGGAGGTGCAAGTTAACCTCTGCCGCAACTGGAACGACTGCTTGGGTCCTTGAATGGAGTCGAGGGGGGAGGTGAAGCGACACGTGTAGCATCTCCTGCGATTGCTTGAACCTGAAGCTTGATGCAGCCAACACCAAGGCTCGTTGAGGGTGGGTCACAGTCTAAAGCACTTTGCTGCTGAACATTGGGGGGCAGTTTGAGTCAATGGGGACACAGACTCAAACAAGGGAAGGAGATCACCCCAGAGGGCCGCATGAGAAGCAAGGATACTTTGTTTAAAGACAGGAGCATACTGAGCAAAACACTAATAAATGTACAAACACAGATTGTCGGAAGAGTTTTTAGCACAGTTTTTGTTTTGACTATATTTTCTATTCTGAATTATGTTTTTTTGGAAAATTAAATGCTATATTACCTGGATCCCTTCTTCTCATCTAAATGCACCTGACAGTGGCAATTGGCTGCCTCTGCTCTGATCTTTATAATCACCACATCAAAAGGGACTTCGGAATAGTACACTTTGTTTTTTGGCGTGAAGATCGGATTCAGTTTCAACTGCGGTCTGGTAAGGATGCGAGAGATATGTGTCAGAGTGTGTTTGGCTGCACAAAACAGAAAGGAAAAGGTAAACTAATCAACGTAGTTAAACAAGACGTTCAAGAACAATAGTTGGCAGCAATGTATCAGTTGATGCCCTTTTGTTACTCGATATTCAGGTCATAGCTTAACAATATCCATCTGTTACTGTGTATGGTGAGGTACCGGGGTCATTAAATTCTTACTTGAAGCGACATCACAAATAGATGCAGGCAAACACGCAAAACAATTCATATTTAAATGACGGAAAATTTCTAAATGAACGAAGACAGTAAAAAAAAAATGCATTTAGTGCTAAATGCAATTAGACGAAAAAAGGATTAGCGTTGGGCAGGTTGGTTCAAGAATCTGATAGTTGCAGGAAAGTAGCGGTTCCTGAAGATAACGTGTGGGACTTCAGGCTTCTGTACCTGCTGGCTGGTGGTAAATGTAGGAGCAAAATGGAAAGGCCACGGGGAGTTGGTGTTTGAAGTTACAGGCGATTTATTAAACTGGTGTGCACCAGGAGGCCAGTCAAAGATGACCTGTCAACTGTGACATTGGTACCTTTGTTATATTCTCAGATGACAAGATTACACAGAAACTTGATTAACAGTAACTCGAGGTCTTAATGGCACAATGGAATTCAGAAAGACTTAATTAGGTCACCAACAGAATGAAATGATTATCCACAAGTCCAAATTCGTTAACAGTAAATCCAAATCTCTGTTACAATGAAGGGTGCACACATAATCAATGAAATGCCTGTTAGGCCTTGTCTGTGGTTTCCTGTCAGCACATCAGCACAATCCACATCCATATTTACTCATTATTAGCCCTCACTATTGTTTACCCTACAACAGTAGCAATAAGAAGAGGGAACTTTGATAGATATCAGCTTCCTGAGGCAGCACCTAATGTAGATGCTTTCAATGGAGGGTGGGCTGGACTTGAGATGGACGATTCCTTGCTCTCATTGACATTGAGCGAGAAGCTTTTATTGTATATTTTTTATATTATTTGCTCCTGCAGTCTCATACTCCTTTATTTTTATATTCTGGGCCACCTGTCATAGGCTTAATAAAATTGCCACCGATTTGGGAGATGTGTTCGTCCTGTTTAGAGGTGGAACCGTCACTTCCATTCCTTAAAAGGCGAATGACACCCAAAGGGAATGCCCGGAGCAGGTGCTTCAGGCTGCAAGTCCCTGGCCTTTAGACTACGTTGGCACATATCACATCTGGAAGGGTAGTATCTGGACAGCAGATGCTGGTTTACAAACAAAAACACAAAGTGCTGGAGATTCTCAGCGGCAGCACCTCTTTGGAGGACGTGGATAGGTGACGCTTCAGGTCAGAACCCTTCAGAGATTGAGGAAGGGTCTTGCCCCGAAATGTCCTCCAGAGATGCTGTTTTGACCCTGCTGAGATACTCGAGCACGCTGTGTTTTCTTTAGGGTAGAATGTAACTCAGTAGGGAGGGAGAATGTTCCAGGCAGGGATTACCTGGATAGGGTTGTATTTTTGTTTTAATTTTAGATTATTCTGATTTGGCGACAGACAAGCCCTTTATTCACAAATCTGAGCGTATGTACAATGGCCAGGAATCTGGAATAGCCCCCATCACCCACTCTCTGGCTACTCCCACTCTCTCCATGTTGGAAATATGCCTGCATTAACCCGATACAAACCAGGCCCGTGGATTCTAGGCACCTCTACACAAAGGTAAATGTTACATTTCCTACCCTAGTGGCAAAGAAACATAGAAACATAGAAAATAGGTGCAGGAGTAGGCCATTCGGCCCTTTGAGCCAGCACCGCCATTCAATATGATCATGGCTGATCATCCAAAATCAGTAGCCTGTTCCTGCTTTTTCCCCATATCCTTGATGCATTTAGCCCTAAGAGCTGAATCTAACTCTCTTGAAAACATCCAGTGAATTGGCCTGCACTGCATTCTGTGGCAGAGAATTCCACAGATTCACAACTCTCTGGGTGATAAGGTTTTTCCTCATCTCAGTCCTAAATGGCCTACCCCTGGTTTTGGACTCCCCCAACATCAGGAACATTTTTCCTGCATCTAGCCTGTCCAATCCCTTAAGAATTTTATATGTTTCTAAAAGATCCCCTCTCATCCTTCTAAATTCTAGAGAATACAAGCCCAGTTGACCCATTCTTTCATCATATGTCTGTCCCGCCATCCAGAGAATTAACCTGGTGAACCTACACTGCACTCCCTCAATGGCAAGAATGTCTTTCCTCAAATTAGGAGACCAAAACGGCACACAATACTCCAGGTGTGGTCTCGCCAGAGCCCTGTACAACTGCAGTAGGACCTCCTTGCTCCTAAACTCAAATCCTCTCACAATGAAGGCCAACATGGCATTCGCTTTCTTCACTGCCTGTTGTACCTGCATGCTTACTTTCAATGACTGATGTACAAAGTAACCCAGGTCTTGTTGTACTTCCCCTTTTCCTAATCTGACACCATTCAGATAATAATCTGCCTTCCTGTTCTTGCCACCAAAGTGGATTACCTCACATGTATCCACATTCTACTGCGTCTGCCATGTATCTGCCCACTCACCCAACCTGTCCAAGTCACCCTGCAGCCTCATAGCATTGTCCACAGTGCCACCCAGCTTTGCGTCTTCCGCAAACTTGCAGATGTTAATCTCATTAAAGGCTCATTAATGGATTCAATTTCACTGCCTCCTAGTTTTCACAGCGTGTTTTCATTACTCTGCGGCTTTTTAAGAACTGCTGTATTTTACCACTGGCAGCAAATAAACTTGCTGGCTCTGTGTTTTGTATATAGTGTGCCTCTTCCCCTTGAGACATTTGATTACCTTCGCAGAAGTTAATAATGGATTTGTTCTTTCTGTGGAGTAGTTTTGGAATATCCAGGTTAGTTAATAATTTTTCAGCTGCGGAAACCGGTTTACCAGATTTTTCACCAATCTAGCACTGCTAGTGCAAAGTCGTTCTAAAGTTAATAAATGAGACTGGCATAGAACCAAATGAAAATCTCAAATGAAAATGTTCCTGCCATTGTGTGCAGTTGATATGGATTATCACTGACTGCATGAATGGGATTATTGTAAAATATGCAATAAATATTTACTCTGTATCAGTCACCGATCAACATAACCATTTGTTGATTTATTGGACTCCAGCCTTTAAGCAGCCAGAATGCCTTTTAGATTAGTAGTACAACAAAAAAACATTTCAAATTGCCAATTGAAGTGCATCTCAAATAATAAAATCATTTATAAGGACGCAATTTCATTGTAGTTTAGCATAAACTCCACAACCAAAAAAATGAGCAGTTGACATCCGACAACTGAATATTAAGAGTGGGTTCTTGACATTTTACTGTGCAGTATCTGTTTTATCTTTTTCCTGTCTTGTTCTGGATAGTAGTGATCATAAGAGACATTGACAAAAGCAAAATATGCCATGTCTTAGAGTCATACATGTCTGTGAAAACAGGCCCTTCAGCCCAACTTGCCCACACCAGCCAACATGTCCCAGCTACACTAGTCCCACCTGCCCGTGTTTGGTCCATATCCCTCCAAACCTGTCCTATCCATGTACCTGTCTAACTGTTTCGTAAACGTTGGGATAGTCCCTGCCTCAGCTACCTCCTCCGGCAGCTTACTCCATACACCCACCACCCTATGTATGCAAACGATACACCTCAGATTCCTATTAAATCTTTTTCCCTTCATCTTAAAATTCTATCTCTGGTCCTCGATTCACCTACTCTGGGCAAAAGACTCTGTGCATCTACCTGATCTATCCTCTCATGATTTTATATTCTTCTATAGGATCATGTGATCTTATACAGCTATGTGATGGGTTCAGTAAGTGGCAACACAGTCAGAAGAATCTTTCAATGAAGGGTTTGAGATGTAGATGAAGTGGTGGTGCAGACAGTGGCGGAGACTTTCCTGAACAAGAACAAGTTCACCACTGTCTGGAGATCAGCCAGAGGAGAGAACTTACCATTCTTTTCAACCCCCAGGCAGGTGACCATAAACATAGAACCATAGAACATACAAACATAGGACGTAGGTGCAGGAGTAGGCCATTTGGCCCTTCATTCACCATTCAATATGAACCTCAATAGTCCACAGCCTCAGTACCCGGTACAAACGTCCCCAATGTCATTGAGAAATGCCTCACAGGTTGAAATATCAGGCACCAAATGCTGAAACATTTACAGGCTCAGTTGCTCCATTGTTAAAAGGTTTGTCAGACAAAGTAAGAAGGGCATGATCAGCATTCTGGGAGCTTGATAAGTTCTAATGTCGCCAAGTGATACTTTGATAGCGTGGAATGGAAAGAGTGAAGAATGCATTGGGGTTCAAGGCGGCAGTGGAATGAAATGTCATGAACATATTTGAGAGGGGTTATGTAGATATTTCAGGGCATAAACATTAAGCTCTTAGAACTGGTCAGAAGGTTAGCAGAGCTTTTTCCTCATCTAGCCCTTTGGCCCACAATGCCTGTGCCGAACATTATGCCAAGACCAACCCCTATCTGCCTCCACATCATCCCTATCCCTTCACTCCCTGCACATCAATGTGCCTATCCAGAAGTCTTCTAAACGCAACTATTGTATCTGCCTCCACCATCACTCCTCACATTCACCACCCTCTGTAAAAAACACTAACCCCACACATCTCCTTTAAACTTTGCCCCTCGCACAATAAACCTATGGCCTCGGTATTTGATTTTTCCATCCTGGGAAAAAGATTTTAATTGTCTGCCTCTCTGTCTATGTCTCTCAGGACTCGGCCCAACCTCCGGCATTCCAGAAAAACAATCCAAGTCTGTCTAACCTCTCCATGTAGTTACTATCCCCTAATCCCGGCATCATTCTGGTGAACCACCTCTCTATCCTTTGCAAAGCCTCCACATCCTTCCTGAAACGGGGTGACCAGAACCGCCTGCTGGCTTGAAACTGACATCTGTTCTCTGAAGAAGAGTCTGGACCTGAATCGTCACCTATTCCTTTTCTCAAGAGATGCTGCCTGACCCGCTGAGTTACTCCAGCCTTGTATGTCTGTCATCAATAGAATTTACTTGGCCTCCTCTTTCAGGAGATCATTATTTTATCTTAAATCACAATTACTGTTGGTTTATGATCTTTGCCTACTCCATTATTCATTCCTGCAAAATATTTTTTGCTAAATCTTTTGTTATTGACCCTTGGAAAAGCTGCAGTTTGCACAGTGCAAACAGAAAGCTCATTATAATGGAGATACTCTTCACAATCCTAAAGTCACGGATAATGAGCTGGAACAGAGAAGGCTTGCTCAGCTATTAAATGGCAACAAAACATTACAGACACCGGCTGGTATGCTTGTGTATATATATACAGATCCACGCACAATTCACTGGTAGTGCCTGAAGAACATTAATTCACAGGGTTTCCTTTTAGCAAAAAGGATCATCCACTAATATCATGCTACAAGCTCCCCTGGACGATTGTAGTAGATATCAAACAACATGCACCCTTTATAAGCCGGTAACGGATACTTTACTTAGTTAGATCAAACCCAGTAAATCTTCCAATAACTAGTCAAAGCAGCATAACAGAGTAAATACTGTATAATAATGGTGTCTGTCCGTTATTGCTGATTGTCCACTCTAAGCGAGTAATAGAGAATCATTGCAGAAGTAGTAGAAAGAAAGAACTGCAGATGCTGGTTAATGGATGAAGGACACAAAGTGCTGGAGTAACTCAGTAGGTCAAGCAACATCTCTGGAGAACATGGCAGCGGACCCGGCTTCAGAGCTGTGGCGGGGTTCCACGTTCCAGCGACGGCGGTGGCGGCAGCCCGGCTTCGGAGGCTCGGCCACGGGACTAGTGGACGACAACATCGGAGGCCTGGATCGCCTCAGCACAGAGGGAGAACAAGGAGGGAAGAAGACAAAGACTTTAAGACTTTTGCCTTCCATCACAGTGAGGAGGTGCCTGGTGAACTCACTGTGGTGGATGTTAAATATGTGTTTATTGTGTGTTTTGTTTTTTATTATATGTTATGACTGCAAGGCAACAAAATTTCGTTCAGACCGAAAGGATACTTTGACTTTGACTATGACTTAGGATAGGTGACGTTTTGGATTGAGTCCCTTCTTCAGACTCTTGGTCTGGACCTGGGCCTGGAATGCAGGTGAGATGATGCCCGGCCTGCTGGTGGCCAGGGGAGAGGCAACGATCGATGGCCTGTGGTCGTGGCTCCTGGGTGTGGGTCGCCGGTGACGGTGGCGGTGGCAGACGTGTCCTGGAAGTGGCTGAGGAAGCCGTGTGGGCCGACAGTGCCGCGGTAGGTCCGGCCTGGAAATGGCTGGGGAGGCGGTGAGGGGCGGTGAGGGGCGGTGAGGGGTGGTGTCAGCTGCCCGGCCTGGCGGTGAAGGAGGGTGGGTCTGACCTGGAAGTGGCCAGAGAGATGGAGCAGACTGAAGGTGGTGTGGGCTGGGGATGGTGTCGGCAGCTTGGCCTGGAAGTGGCGGGGAGGTGGTGCAGGCCGGGCGTGCTGTCAGTTGCCCGGCCCGTAATCAGTCGGGGAAGTGGTATGGGCCGGTGTTGGTGTCGACAGCCTGGTCTGGAAGCGACCAGGGAGGCAGTGTGAACCGCGGATGGTGTCAGCAACCCGGCTGGGGGAGATGGTGGGGACCTTGGTGGCATTGGCAGCTCAACCTGGAAGTAGTTGGGGAGGTGGTGTCGGCAGCCTAACCTGGCAGTGGTAAAGGTGGCAGTGCGGACCAGGGGTGGTGTTGTATGCCTGGCCTGAGCAGTGGTTTGGGCCCAGAATGGCATCGGCAGCCCGGCTTGGCGGTGAAGGTCTGTCCGCTATAACCAAAGTCCGTTATAAAGAGGTCGGTAATAACAAGGGTTTACTGTAACTGCACTTAGCTGAAATCCAATAACATAATGAAATAAAAACATTGTACTTCCTCAAATGGTAGCAGTTCAATCTCATAATACTGTTCAGATTTCTCATTTCTCAGCCACCATCTATAGTAATTAAACTTGAATCAATATTCTGATGAAATATTTTTGACTGGCCCGTTCCGATTTAAAGCACGCCACAAGTCACGTGCACTGATATAGTCTCTGGACCAAATCTGGGCCACCATAAAAGTTACCAAACCTGGCTATCATTCTCCAGCCACGCCAGAATGGTTAACCTCTCCCGCAGCATGTTCACTGAGTCAGAGAACATGATCCATATTCATCTATTAAAAACACTACTATTGTATCTGCCTCCACCACCACCCTTGGCAATGTGTCACAGACCACCTCTGTGTATAAGCCCCACACATCTCCATTAACTTCCCCCCTCTCAATTTATAACTATGTCCTCTTGTGTTGAACATTTCCACCCATGGTAAAAAGTTTCTGACTATCTACCCTCTCTATGCTTCATACTTTTATACACTTATCTCAAGTGTTCCCCTCAACCTCTGATGTTCCAGAGAAAATAATCCAAGTCTGTCCAACCTGTCCCATGTAGCTGAAACTCTTTAATCGTTGCAGCATTCTGGTCTGAAGAAGGGTCTCGGAACGAAACGTCATCCATTCCTTTTCTGAAGAGATGCTGCCTGTCCCACTGAGTTACTCCAGCTTTTTGTGTCTATACAGGTAAACCTCCTCTGCCTCCGCTCTAATATCTCTACATCTTTGCTGTAATGGGGCAAGCAATACTCAAAATGCAGCCTAACCAATGTCCAATAGCTCTATAGGACTGCATCATGCCTGGTGCTGTCACCTTCAGTGAGCTATGAATTTGAACTCCAAGATCCTTCTGCACATCAATGCTGTTAAGGGTCTTTCCATTAACTGTATACGTTCCCCTTACGTTCAACCTCCCAAAATTCAACACCTCACACTTTCTCATGTTAAACTCAATTTCTCTGTCCATTTCTGCAGCTGATCTATATCCCACTGTATCTTCTGACAGTCTTCCTCACCGTCTGCAACTTCCCCAATTTTGATTTTGTCAACAAACATACATCCAGTTCGTTTATATATATTTTTCACAAAGGGCAGAGGTCCCAGCACAGATGCCTGCGGAACCCTACAGGTCATTGATTCCCGCCAGAATATCTACATTCCACCTCGGGAGAATTCGTGAGTAACTTGGGAAAGTGGGACAGGGACTTAAGTAAGACAGGTCCTGCCACGTACAAAACCACGCTGGCTATGGCTATCCCAAATTAGCCCATTCTATTCCAAAAGTCATGTGGGAGGAAATCCTTAGCCAGCAACGAGATTAATTTAACTGCATAAAATGTTGAAGGTACAGTAAATCAGGAGCCCCTTTGTTGGTTAAGCGTGCAAACTGACTTATATGGGATCCTTAAAGGGACATCGCGAGCTAAGCAGCTTTGTTTCACCATTCTTGACATACTTCTACCCAAATCTCACAAATGTAAAAACAAAAAGGTACGTTCTCTAATGGTCAAGTATCGCTCCCTGCCATTTTACTATATTCTGCTTTATGCTACTTGCTGAAATTACATGGATTAAAAATACCCGTAACATTTTGTAGAGGGCAATGCGATAAGGACCTATTAATACAAATGTTCTGGGCCAACAATGGTGGAAATGTCAGTGTTTCCTCATCCCACATAATTGACAGCGCTTTCAAATTTACTGTACATGTGCACCGTCATGTAGAAGTTATTCATAATATGATCGTGTCTTGACTCTTCAGAAAGAACACCAAGAACAGGGAGAAAACACAAGGAACTGCAGATGCTGGAAACTTGCGTAGAACACAAAATGTTGGAATAACTCAGCATGGAGAACATGGATAGGTGACGTTTTGGGTCAGGACACAGACTCAGGGAAACTTAGTTTCTAACATTTGCAAACTTTTCTTGCCAAAGAATTCCGTGTCAGGTCTAAGAGTTGCAACACTTGATTCTCTTCTTTGGGTCAAAGAAAGGGAACTCTAGCAAGATTCCCAGCCAAGAATTTATTAATGTTAAATATTTTTCTGATTAGTTTTAACTTTTAAACTAAAAACCCCTTTCTAATCTGTGTAAGAATTTTGAATCTTTAACATTTCTAAGTTAAGCCATTCAAGTGTTTAGAGTTCAATGTTTTGTAGGTGCTCAAGAGTAATTATAACTGAGGGTCTTTTGTTTGAATTATATTTTAAAGTCTTCACCCTTATTCATTTATATTCATTAATTTTCTGTTTAAGGAGTTTACAAATATTTTCAATGCTGCAGAAATATTCAGATTGGCACTTCTGGGTAAGTATGGGGATATGGCTTATTGAGTTATTAATACATTTTTCACATTTTATGAGCAGGAATTCCCCATGTGATGCCCATTAAGAACACGCAAGGCTCTTGCAAGACAAGGGGCCGCAATGGAGGGACTCCTCCCGAAAGCTTATGCAGATCCCTTTGGGAGATGGGCAAAGGCAAATTCATTCCTTTCTTTAACAAAGGAGGTGTCAGGGCACATTTACAGTGCTTACTGCAAACGTGTCCCATTAAATGTGTAGGAAGGAACTGCAGATGCTGGTTAAAACCAAAGATAGACACAAAAAGCTGGAGTAACTCAGCGGGACAGGCAGCATTTCTGGAGAGAAGGAATGGGTGATATTTCAGATTGAACAAGGGTCTCGACCGGAAATGTCACCCATTCTCTACAGAGATGCTGCCTGTCCCGCTGATTTACTCCAGCTTTTTGTGTCTGTCTTCGGTTTGAACCAGCATCTGCATCTTTGTGTCCCTTTAAATGTTCACAATAAACACAGTTAATCGGAAAAATGTACTTGACACTTTTTACTCGCACTGTTCAATAAATTAAAAACTACAGTTCACAGAAATTGATCGAAACTACACTTCAGTTAGTGATTTGTTAATTGAACAGCACACAAGAAACACACTTTTTTACCTGTGCTGCAGTTTTTCTGCTTGTTCTGACCTGCATAAAATATTAAATGATTGACAATTAAAGAAATGATAAATCGCAAATGTAATACTTAGTCAATTACTGTAAATTTTTCAGAGAATGAATAGTTTCAAATTATTGCTACTTCCAGAGCCATTATTTACACCTTATGGTTTTCTACATTCTTGAAATCCCACTTTGTAATTTCCTGATGTATAGAAATGATTTATTGTAAGATATTATTTCAAGTAAATCACTCTATTTCTATTTTTCCTTATAACATAGAAGAAAGCAAATTGACCAGGGCTGATAGTAACACTCTGAGCATTCCCTCATTAATATCGCCCGACGTTCCCACCAGCTAACTGCACAAGGAACAATTTATAGTGGCCAATTAATGGCCAACCATTCAGCATGTCTGAGATTTGGGAAGAAACTGGAGCATTTGACAAAACCCAGCGTGGTTGCAGGGTGAACATGCAAACTCCACACAGACAGCACTGGGCGACAGGATCACACATTGGTCATCGGAGCTATGAGTCAGCTGCACGACCTGTAACATCACTGTTCTGCCCATTTTATATTTCCAAAACAAAAATAATCCAACTCCTAAATGCTAGTATTTTTTAAATTGAAATATATGTAGAATTACTTCAAAACGTAATTCGGTATGGTAAACAATATCCATCAGAGACTAAATATCTTACCTATCTTGTTGTCAATCTTTTCAAATGTATGAGGGGGTATTGGCTGAAATGGTTCCCTGTCATAAAAAGGAATATAACACAAGCAAGTTAGTTGCCCAGTTTCATGAATAATAAGAAATAGCCAAGCCACTCATCCATCAGAATTTCATTATTATGTGCCTGCAATAATTGAGAATAATCAAGCTGCGATACCTGAAGAGCTTAATTGAATAGATGCAAACTCTTCCCCTGCGTGTGGGTAGCAAAGCTGTTTCCTAGGATCAAGTCTATTTGTACATGAAGTGTTTATTGCCAATAAACCATTGTATTCTCTTGCAATTGGGTTAAAATCAATCTTATTCTTGCATATGGCATGCACAGCCTAAAGTTGTAGGACAACTTTTTCTATTTGATCTTATTTGATTATGCACGCCAGGTTGATTGCATTCGTTGAAACACGGCGGACCATGTGAAGGTTGCAATCGCCCACCCCGGTTCATATCAATGTGACAACAACACTAAAGTCCCATTGTTATTTATGCTATTCTTGTGCTTGTACTGGGACAGGGTTTGAACTGCTGTTCAATTAACTCCAGAAGAGAAAGGTTAGTAACATTAATTTTAATATTGAGAAATGTACAAACAAATCATAGTAACCAAAGAAGAAGAATAAATCATCCCCTCCAAACTAATTACCAATCTCCAAGAGCCTTCCTTTGCAACTGGATCCTTGAAGTCACGGGGAAACCTCAGTCTGCGCAGATCGGTAACAACGTTTCCTCTACACTGACCATTAAAATAGCTGGTGCAAGGCTGCTCTACTCTCTTTACGCCCTCGATTGCGAGGCTAAGTACAGCTCCATTGCCATCTACAAATTAGCCGATGATACCACTGTCGTTGCGGAATTACAGGTCGTGATGGATTAGCAAATAGGAGAGAGATAGACCACCTGGTTGCTAGGTGCCGCAACAATAACCTCGCACTCGACGTCAACAAGACCAAGTAATCATTCATCACAGGCCGCTCCAGTTAATGCGTCTACACCAAGCTCTGCCACAAGAGGGTGGTCTCTTTCATCAAAGTTCCCACGATCTCTCCTCACCGCTATCATCGGGCAGGAGGTACTGAAGTCTGACATCCCACATCATCAGGTTCAGGAACAGCTACTTTCTTACAACTATCAGGTTCTTGAACCAACTTGCACAATCCTAATCCTCCCTTTAATTTAAATCATGTTGTGCACTAATGTCTTAAGGCATAGATAGGTTGGACGGTTAGAATCTTTTCCTCACAGTGGAGAAATCAAACATTAAAGGGATTAAGAAGGAACTGCAGATGCTGGAAAATCGAAGGTAGACAAAAATGCTGGAGAAACGCAGCGAGTGAGGCAGCATCTATGGAGCGAAGGAAATAGGATGTTTCGGGTCGAGATCCTTAATTTCTCCAGCATTTTTGTCTACCAAACATTAAAGGGATATCATTTTAATGTCGGTGGGGATATTTTGAAGAAAATGTGCGGTGCAAGGGTCCTTAAACACAGAGACAAGTAGGTGACCTGAAAGCAATGTCAGGGGTGCTGGTGGAAGCAAATACAATAGTGGCATTTAAGAGACTTTTAGTCAGGCAAGTATGAGTATGCAAGGAATGGAGAGATATGAATTCCATGCAGGTAGAAGAAATGAAATTTGGGAATTAAAGAAAAGAAATTAACAGAAATTAAAATCATGTTCGGCACAGACATTGTGGGCTGAAGGGCCAACTCCTGGGCTGTAATGTTTTATACTTATATGTTTTACAACAGTGATATATGTTAGAAACCAAAATAGGGCATGATCTTCTTAATTGTGTTTCTAAACTATTAAAATATATAATGATGAAATCTGCTATTTTTACCATTGAAAATAATTCAAGTTGCTCTTTAGTTGAAGAGCTTGGAACTGGTCCCTTAGCTGTGAGAGAAGCAGATGCATCCCTAGAATAGATCTTCTTCTGGATGTGCAATCAACGTGGTGATATAGTGCATACAATATTCTTTGATAGTCTGGGTTAGTGGATGGATAAAGCTGGAGAGAAAAACACACAATTAAAATAAAAATAAAAATCACATTAATATGTTTGTAGTGATTCTAAAAAATAATTTGCCTTGCTTTAATTATAAAAATATAATAATTTGCAAGTCAGAGAATAAAAATTTACTGAGGTAGCTGAACAAATAATTGAGGTTTCGGGAACAATTCTACACAGGGAATCCAATTCAGCAGGCGTAACACCCTGCCAAGTACACTTACTGCAAGCAGATGCAGCAGGCCGTACAAGTTGACCTTCTGCCACAAGGAGGAGGCCCCTGAGATGGAGCAGGCTTCAGTGACGAGTAGGCCTCAGAGGTTATTCTTGAGGTCCTGCTGCCAAATGTTTTATTTTAAAGAGATTTTAAAGATCTGAGTTGAGAAATTTTATAACTAGGTGAATAAGAAATATAAAATTGAAGACAAAATACTCTAATATTTAAATTATTCATTACAATGAATGGTGACAAATGTTTCTCTTGCTAGCCTCCCAGAATTAGCTAATAAAGGGGGCCTCTTGAACACGTGATTGCATCAATGCTAGGCTCAATATGAGTCCACGTTGCACTACGTAGACTTTTGCCTTTCATCCAAGACACCCTGTGCCAAAGCAGCTGTTGTCCATTGGCATTGTGTTGGAACCTCAGGCTTTCTGTCAGCACAGCTTGGGACCAGAAACATCTTAAATGTGTTGGATGCATTGAAAGGGACTTTTAATCTGAAAAACTTCATCTTCTATAAAGACCGACATTTGGTTCGAGACACCAAAGTAACCCTAAAGCTCCATTTACATACCAATTGAAACTTCCCTTGGTTCTTGAATTCCATATGAAAATTACGAATGACTGTTATATCTCTTGAACTCAGACAAAGATCATGTTTCTGGAACCGGCTGTGATTCTGTAATAAGAATGATCTGGTGAAGAGTACTTAACAGTGAAGTGAACTTGATACCAAATGAAATACAAACCGAAAATGACGGGAATACTGTGGCGGTCAGAGAGCATCTATGGAAAGAGAGAGCAAAGTTAACGTTTACCCGCGATGAATTTTCATCAGAAGTGGTCCGAGCTTGAGATTGCTGCCAAATACAAGAGACAGGGAAAGAAATGAACAACTAGATGGGACCTGGTAGAAATTAAATGACAAACGGTGAAAAAGTCCAATGGAGATGGGAAAAATACATGAATGGATTATTGAAGTAGGGTGCAGGGAAGGAGAGTGGGGGTGTTAGGTTGTTGTACAAGTGCCTCAACATTGATTGCTCCCTGATTCCAGTACACTTTCTAACAAAATAAACACATATTTCAGTTTGATAAACAAAGTTTCAATGGGTAGCACAGTAACACAGTGGGTAGAGCCGCTACCTCACAGAGCCAGAGACCCAGGTTCTATCCTGACCTCTGGTGCTATCTGTGTGGAGTTTGCATGTTGTCCCTATAACCACATGTGTTTCCTTCGTGTGCTCTGGTTTCCTCCCACATCCCTAGGACGTACAGGTTTGCAACTTAATTGGCCTCAGTAAAACGCCCTAGATGTGTTGGGAGGGGATGAGAAAGTGGGATCACATGGAACTAATGTGAAAGGGTGATCGACGGTCAGTGTGGACTCAATGGACCAAAGGGCCTGTGGCCATGATGTATCTTGAAAATAAAAAAACTGTGGTTCCTTACCTCTGCTAGATGGAGTCGGTTCTCACCACAAATTGGGCAAATGCTGATATTTAAAATATTAAATGATTTCCTATTACCCAACGTCTAGTTTCCATCCTCCAATTGCTTTTGTTGAACATGATTAACCATAACAAATTAGTCAAATTAGCTTCAACCCTGGCAACAACCCAAGGAGTACAGAGATGGCCATCATTGAAAGGACAGCCATAGCATTTTACTTCGGAGTCACGTGAGTGACTATGTGAAGAAGACCCCGCCAGGCGCATGCTCGGCATGTGGCACCGACAGGGTGGAGAGCGCAGCTCCCACCAGCGGTAAGTTTAACCCGCAGGTAAGTTACTGTTGAACTTTCTTGCAAGTGTTTTTAAACTCTGTAAGTCTGCAGAGCCAGCTAGAGTGTTCATGATTTGGGAAAAAATTAAAAAACTCTGTAAATCTGGCTCGAAATACGGAGCCAGCTAGTGTATAAGTATTTTTAAACTGCGGTAATTGAATGGAAGGCGCTGGAACCGCAGTTTCCGATTTAGATCGGATCGGGGATAAGGCTACTTTAAAAGCCGGTTCCTGCTATTTACCGCTATTTAGATCGGGTTTGGAGATAACGGCTGCACTAAATGCAGGTTCCAAATACCCACAATTTGTAAAATAAAGTCTACTCTGAGTATATGTTACCAGATGCAGTTTTCCTTTATGGAAATATATATAAACCTGTGTGATACTGAGGTTAATACAAATATTCTGCAAGCAGAATGTGCCTGTCAGAATTACAATTTTAAACATATATGGTTTATGCACAAATACAAAACAGTAAATAAGTAACTCTCCTCCAAGGGAGGACAAGAATGTGGGGAAGGCTGGAAATGGTGAAAATGCTCCACACTTGACTTAGTCAAGGGTTCTAAGACCCATGTATGTCTTCCTGTAAGGCAGGCTCCAAAGGAGTTTCCATACGCTGAGTATGGTGCCTATGAAAATGGGATTCTGATTCTCCAGTACCTTGGTTAGGTCTGGATGAGGTCCCTAGAGCAAGATAAAAATCTTAAAACTCTTAACAATCAAGGGTTCTAAGACCCATGAGATTCTAAGGCAGGCTCCGTGGGAGTTTCCATACACTGAGTATGGTGCCTATGAAGAATGAGAATCTCGTTCACCAGTGCCTTGCATAGGTCTGGATGAAGTCTCCCTACAGCAAGACTCGGGAGTACCAGGGCAGGATGAAACTGACCCTGAAGCTGGTGTCCCTACTTATGTGTATACACCAGAGCACAATAGAAAGCTCAGGGGTGTTCCCGATGTAGCACCAAGTTTTGCTATATCGGTATGGACTGGTGAGGCTATGGATGAACCTGGCGGCCAACATTATTTTGTTTCTCACCTACTCCAAGAAACTGTTATGACTGAAACAGTAAAAAATATTAAAATATATAAAACACCCGTCTATTGTGCCTCGCTCAGGGTGCCAACAGTAACTCAGTAATTAGGCACCCATGAGTCAATGATGCGAGGACAGGAAATGTGTTCCAGTATGTCCTCTAGCTGATATTCAGTTGGCATCATTGTATTTGGGGAAGACATACATGGGTCGATAATGTCCAATACTTTTAAGACATGCTTGTGTTACTGTACAATGCATATTCGAATCCAATTGTATGATGCAAATTGCCATTTGGCTAACATTATACCCAAAAATTGCAGGATTATGTGGGCAAGCTATAACCAGATTTATGATTGATGAAAAACTGCCCAAACAATTAAGGATATTTTCCTTATAAAACTTCTCCCCCTGCTTTGAGAAAACAAACGGGTTGAATACAAACCCCTATATTAAGAGAAGGGATCTTCTGGTTCATGTACAGAAGTACAGAAACGTCATTCCGTCACACATGGAATTTCTGGGAAACAACCTCTGGTTGGTTGTAAGATTACAATTGTTTTGTAATTCTGCATTAAATCTGATCGGCTTGGTGTTTGAATGTACCAGGAACTCATCAGGTAGAGTTAATATATCTCAGACACAAGTATGGGGGTTGCAGAGTCATTCTGGGACTCACAAACTTACATTTATAGTTCAGTATAGGCATTTAAAAAAGTACACTTCAACACTGTAATGAAGTTGTTATCACAAGGCTGCTGTATGGCTATTATTAGACCTAAAAAGATGCCTTATTATTCAGGTACTTCAATTAATTGGATGGGTGAGCTGAAGGAATTACCTAATGGGTTAAATTCATCCCTCAGATTGCTCACACAATTATTGAAACCAGCACTGGTGTTAATGAGGGCTCAGAATCACTTTGTAATGACTTATCTAGAGGATATGTTAATTGTAAATGGAGACAGCTGAAGAACTGGGTTCAGCAACCATAAGCCTATTGAAAGGCTAAGGTTCTGTACATCCAAACAACATATAAGTTACAGGCATCCCAATCAATTGATTATTTGGGGTTTGTCTTTAATACAGTTGATATGTCAGTAACTTTACCAACAATTAAGGTTGGGGATGTTACAAATGCCTGCATTTGTCTTGGTAAAAAACACTATCCCATCATCCAAGAGGTAGCTACGGTTACTTGCAAAGTGATAGCAGCATTCCTGCTGTAGAATTGGGACCTCTGCATGATCAAAGTCTGCAAAGACCAGAGTAAAAGTGTGCAGGTCATTGATTAGGTCCATGCAGTTACCAACTAAAAAGGTTGAGCTGAATTGCAATGATGAATGTTGCACAAGTTACTAGAAATAAAAATGTGCTTGTTCAGCAGTCTTCAGTGTTATTACAGACTGTTGGGAGTGCTCTCGGATGGGGAGCCAAGGACAGGGACACCAGTTGTGGTGGTCGATGGACTGTCCAAGACGATTTAATTCTCCAAACACATGGTATGAATGATTTGGAGTTATTGGGGTCGTTTTTATGCATTGATAGCTGTTTGTTCTACAATAATGAACTTACATGTTCAATTACTAGTAGACAATACCACAATATTGTGGTAAGACAACAGATCACGAAAGTTCGATGACAATACAGAATGAATGTTAAAATTCAAAAAGTTTCAAATAGATTGTCAGACAGTAGTAGTACCAAATGTTGATCTGTTGTGTCTGGATTAAATCTCCAGTGGTCTAAATGTGTCTTGTGGGAGCCAGATCCAGGAGCATTAGCGGTGGATGTATTCTCGCTACACTGGGGAAGTATAGTCTTTTATGTTTTCCCCATTTTTGCCTGATTAGGCAATGTGTCACCAAAATAGAACAAGTCTCCGCCACAGGCGTTTGGTGGTTCCAAACTGGTATTGCTTCTCGACTTTTTGGCTAAGATCAAGGTAGTATTTATTCTTATCAGTTAAATATCTGATACGTCCCTTATCTAGGGACCATTACTACACAGCCATTGTTCCCTTTGGTGCTCAGAATGATGATTCATGACAAATCCCAGGTGCAGTAATGGTACATCCAGTAACTGTAGACGTCATCCATTACATGACCGTATTAATTGTTAATCTGCAGGTTCTGATGGAATGTCGGATAGGACCATGGATGTCATAACTGCAGCTTGGAGAGATAGCACTAAGAAACAATATATGTTTCATATAAGGAATGGGAAATCTTTTGTAGACAGTCAGATATATTTTATCATACTGCAAACATATTGGATGTATTGGAGTTCCTTGCTATGTTGCACCTGAGTTATAGTACCATGAATGGAGCTCGGAGTGCTTTGTCCTCCTATTTAGGACAATTTCAGAACAACAATTTATCGGGTCTCATCCGTTTATATCCCGATTTATGAGAGGAATTTTAATAAAATCCTACCAAACCCAGATATACAGAAATCTGGGATGTCAGTATAGGACTCCAATTACATCCAATATATGGACTCCAATTACGTCACTGTCTTTTCGGAAGATAATATTTAAAATGGTAATGCTCATGCCATTAACATCAGCACAATGAGTACAAACATTACAAATGTTGTGGTTAGATTGTATGCAGTTGTCTGTAGATAAAATAACATTTTATGTCAATGATCTAAGCAAGCAAAGCAAGCCAAGAAAGGCTGGAACCAATGTAATTTTAAGACATACTCTGTCAATTAAACATTGTGTGTGGTTAAGCATCTGACTTAATATATATTGAATTATGAGTCTCCAAGGTTGTGAGACACCAATGTTCATTACCCACAAGAAACATATAAAAAGTGACAGTAAAAACTATTCTAGATGGATAAACAGGTTCTGGATTAACTGGAGTAGAAACTGATCTGTTAAATCTCACTTCACAAGGGCGGTATCAATGTCCGCGGCGAAGGTGCAGGACGTGCCGCTCGACCAAATTCTGGAGATCGCAGTATGGTCTAAAGAAGAAACTTTCCTAGATGTATGATAAACCTGTTGTTACAGTGCCAGGGTTGCACATGCTGTGTTGGGTTCTGTTCAAAATTGTTTGCTTTGTTGCATAACATTTGTTGTTATTTCCCCTGGGATAGAGGGGTTATTATTTTTATTTTTGTTATTAAAATATTAAAATATTTATTGCATAATTTCAAGCAATATATTATTTACTCACTACTGTGTAAACTGAAGCAGTGTGTTGTTTGGAGTGATCTACGGCATGAAAATCACAGAGCTTTAAAATCTTCACATAGTCACTCACGTGACTCCGAAGTAAAATAGTAAGATTAAATGAGAACTTACCTATTCGAAGTTTGATCTTTATTTTATGAGGAGTTATGATGAGGGATTACGTGCCCTCCACTCCCGACCCTCATAATCTAAAAGATCATCTGGTAGTTCTAGTCTTGTGTGAGCCTTACTATCTTACATCGGCTATTGGTTCTGTGTTTTTCACGCCGCTGCTTTGAAATATGCCGAGCATGCGCCTGGCGGGGTCTTCTTCACGTAATCCCTCATCGTAACTCCTCATAAAATAAAGATCAAACTTCGAACAGGTAAGTTCTCATTTACTCTGCATTACACACTAAAAGCTGTTATCACCTCCAGCAGTTTGTTTTTTGCTCTGGAACAAGGGAGGTCAAAGAGTTTAGGATCAATTTGTTACCCCGGTGAAGAGATTGTGGAAAATGTAGGCACTTTGTGTGGCTGAAGCTGACTGGCTGATGTATTTAAGGAGCCTTGATGCAGACATGAAGGGAGAGATTTAGGTGGGATAAAGAGATACAGGAGGGCAAATAAACTAATGTAAAACCACACAGAACGATCACCTGGGTCAAGTGGCTAGTACCTCTACTGTTGATTTTCACATAGTGGAATAATATGATCAAAATACCCTTTCAAAGTCTTACCTTCAATCGTTCAGTTTGATGGATATTTTCTAAAGCTTCATATATTTCATTTACTGCAGATGAGCCAGATAACAGAAGCTCAAAAGTGTCTTCCAGTATGAAATCTTTGGTGATACGATCTTCAAAAGCTATGTTATCGTCTGCTTCAAAAACAGGTTGTTCATGTACCTAAGAAGTAAAACATTAGTTTATAGCTCCGATTTCAACCATCTCGAAACCTTTCATACAGTCAGATTAATTAGTGCTTAAATTTCTACCGACTTACAGGAAGATCACACTATCTTATAAAACATGTGCCTGACATATGGGTCAGACCTGTAATCAATTTGAAAAACCCATTAGCTGATAGCAACTTAATTAAAATGTCAACTTCTCAAACCATTACAAAAAAATATACACGGAACATTTGGTAGCATTTATCCAACAGAATTTCTCAATTTCTTTGACAATCCAATTTATAAACTCTTTTTATGATCAGCAGTAAAATATTTTTGAAGGCTTTTGTCCTCAAAGTATAGGAAATCTCCAAGAATTTTGCAATTTAAGAAGAATTCTGCATAATATTTTTAATACAAGCTATTTCAACTGGAATCAGTTTATAATGTCCCTGTATTTATATTGGTAACATGGATGTAACTAAAAATAGTACAAGACAACAGCCTTGTCACTTTTATCCATACCAGCAGGGACCACTAGTATTTGTGTTATTTTTAATTTTATATTCCCTGTAAATTAGCATGTGTGCAGAAAATTGAACCAACATTTTCAATTGGCAAATTGATATAGAAATCGGTCGATACCGTGAGGTATTTTTACACAAGATATTTTTGAGGTTTTCATGAGAGGAATAGATCCGGTAGATGCACAGAATCTCATGCCCAGAGTATGTGAATCAAGGACCAGAGTACATAGGCTTAAGGTGAAGGGGAAAAGATTTAATAGGAATCTGAGGGATAACTTTTTCACACAATGGGTGGTGGGTGAATGGAAAAAACTACCAGAGGAGGTCGAAAGAAGGGTTTCGGCCCGAAACGTTGCCTATCTCCTTCGTTCCTTAAATGCTGCTGCACCTGCTGAGTTTCTCCAGCCTTTTGTCTACCCTCGATTTTCCAGCATCTGCAGTTCCTTCTTTAATACCAGAGGAGGTCATTGGGGCAGGAACTATCACAACATTTAAGAGGCAGTAGGACAGGTTTGCAGGGATATGGACCAAATGCTGGCAGGTGGGTCTAGTGTAGCTGGGACATGTTGGCCAGTGTGGGCAAGTTGGGCCGAAAGGACTGTTTCCACACTGGGTCTCTATGACACTATGGGACACAATAATAAAGACAAAAATTTAAAAAAAAATCAAAACTGTAGAAGCTGGAAATAATAAATAGAAACTAAAAATGCTGGAAGCACTCAGAATGTCAGGCATCATCTGTAGAAAGAGAAACAGAGTTTACTTTTCAAGTTCCTTCATTGGAAACGAGAAAGGTCTTGGCACAGAAACATCAACTCTTTCTCTTTGCAAAGATGAACGATGAAAATGTTTTCAACATTTTTTATTTTTAATGGAAAGAAAAGATGTGGAATCAATGTATAACTGTGTACATGTGTCGGAAGGAACTGCAGATGCTGGTTTACATCGAAGATAGACACAGAATGGTGGGGTAACTTAGCGGGACAGGCAGCATCGCTGGATAGAAGGAATGGGTGATGAGTTGAGATCCTTCTTCAGACTCTGAAGTCAATCTGAAGAAGAGTCTCGAAACGTCACACATTCCTTCTCTCCAGAGATGCTGCCCGCTGAGTTACTCCAGCATTTTGTGTCTATATCTGTGTATATGACACACACCCACTTATACTTGAGTTTGGAAACCCAAACCACTTTTGGCTGGTTCACATATGCAAGACCATGTTGGACTATTTTTAACATGTTGTCAATCCGCCAACTGAAGGCCCATTATTCTGAGTGAGGAAATAAAAATGCATTTGATCCCTGGTCTCTTGTGCTCTGCTGGCCTCTAGTGGATATTTTTTTTAAATATATTCAGACATTGCAAATCACAGGGGTTAAAATGCTATCAAATAATATTGCATTACGTTTTCAATATTTATTGCTGCAATACTGTACCTTAACTCCCATTAACTTCATGGGGAACTAAGGAAACCTTAAGAATAGCTTTTTAGGCAGGCCCTTGGAATCAAGGACGGCTTACTCCCACTCTGGTATTATGGGTTCAGAGGGACTGGTGAGGGTAATGTGGGAATCACGGCCTGTTCCGCAGGTGGGACAGTAAGTGTCGATGGGGTGGGCAGGGTGGTGGACTCGTTCTGCCAGTTAATGGAGCTTGCGAGCGTTCCCCACACAATACTCAATATTTCTGCACCAGACTGGGCAGTCATGAGCCAAGGGGGGGTCCCAAAAGTCAATGGGAATGTTTTTTGCAAGGAGTCTTTCAGCACATCCTTGAGAAGTGGTTCACGTTTTCCAGGGAGAAACACAAAATGCCGGAGTAACTCAGCGGGACAGGCGTTGGAGATGGCGGAAATTTTGGAGGATTAGGTGCTGTATGCGACGGCTAATGGGGCGGAAGGTGAGGACTGGGGCAGCTGTGTCCCTGTAGCGACTGGCGGGAGGGGTGCAAGAGCAGAGCTGTGGGAGACAGAGGAGACACATGTGAGGGCCTCAACCATGATGGAAGAGGGGAACCCCCATTCCCTAAAGCATGAAGACATCTCAGATAAGACAAAGTGCTGAAATAACTCAGTGGGTTAGGCAGCATTTCTGGAGGACAAGGATAGGTGATATATCGTGTCAGAAATCACCTTCAAACCTTCATTTTATTGGAGGGGGGAGAGAGCTGGAAGAGAGGTGGGGTCAGTGAGACAAAGCCTGGCAAGTGATAGGTGGATGCAGGTGAGTGGATTTGATCAGCACTTTAATCCTTTTGCCTCACATGTTCTTTCTTTTCATCTCTGGCCTTTGTCCAACCATCTGTCTATCAAAAACGACCTCTTACTTGCCAGACTTCATCCTGCCCCTTCTGCCTTCCAGCATCCCCCCCATCTCCTGCCCCCGCTACCCCCACCACCACAACCAGTCAGAATAAGTCAGGTAGATAGGGTGGTCAAGAAGGCTTTTGACATTGTCAGAGTATTTAGTATGTGTTGTATATCAAGTTACAGTTGCACAAGACATTTAAAGTATTGTGTTATGTTTTGGTCATCCTGGTGTAGGAAACATTTTGTTAATCTGGATAGGGTGCTGAGAAATACACAAGGATACTGCCAGAACTGGAGGGCCTGATCTACAGGGAGAGGTTGAGCAGGCTGGGACTCTATTCCTTGGAGTGCAGGAGGATGAGGGGTGATCTAACAGGCAGATACAATCATGAGAGGAATAGATAAGGTAAATGCACAGAGTCTTTTCTAGAGGAATCAAGAACAAGAGGACAAGTTCAATGTGAGGGGGGAAGATTTAATAGGAACCTAAGGGGCAACGTTTCACACAAAGAGTGGTAGGTATATGGAACGACCTGCCAGAGGCCAAATGCAGGCAGGTGGGACTAGTGTAGATGGGGCATGTTGGTCTTCATGGGCAAGTTTGACTGAAGGACCTGTTTCCACGCTGTATGATGCTCTGACTCTAAGAGTCCTGAGCCAAAACATCATCTAATCATGTTCACCAGAGATGGTACCAGACCCAATGAGTTACTCAGGCCCTGTCTTATTTTGTATATCCTTTTGTGACTTGTTAGGGTACTATGTTTTTTGGCAATGGAATTCTAAGGACCACCTCTTGCACTATCATGGACATATTTTTTTCTGTTTTCCTGTCTTTGTGCACTGATGTGTTTCTTTATATGGTCTTCCTCAATGTGTGTGCAATTTATATACAATGTATGTTTCTGTGTGTTGTCCAAGTCTATGTGCCAGTGACACTTCTGCAAGCACAGTATTTGTGCTTATGACAACATGACTTTGATCATATCCCCTCTCACTTTTTAAAAATTTTCTTGGACACAGGCCGATGATATATATGATTAATAGTTTTTAGTTTATTTTAGTTTAGTTTGGAGATACAGTGTAGAAACAGACCCTGTGGCCCACTGAGTCCACACCGACCAGCGATCCCCACACATTAACACTATCCTACACACACTCGGGACAATTTACATTTACACCAAGCCAATTAGCCTACAAACCTGTATGTCTTTGGAGTGTGGGAGGAAACTGAAGATCTCCGAGAATACCCACACCATCATGGGCAGAACGTACAAACTCCACACAGACAGCACCCGCAGTCAAGATTGACTCAGGACTCCGGCGATGCACCAACTCTACCGTGTTGCCCAATACTATATGAGCTTGACATAAATGTGAGAATACACTTTCATATTGCAATGTAAATTTTTACTTTTTTAACACAATGCCCATTAATCTATAATGGGGAAAATGGGGGAAAAAATCACCTCAGCCGTCAAGGCAAATGGGTACATTGACATGACTCTATCCAAAGTAAAATGGTTCATCTGTACATGTACATATTCCAAGCTTGCTCTATTTTTCTGAATAGCAGTACAAGAAACGACTTCCTGAAGAGGAGTAACAAATGTGATGGGTGGACGGGCTGTTAATGATAACTTGTTTATTTCACTCTTGTGTAATTTCTACTGATCTGTGTTACCCAGCTTACTTGATGAAAGCCCAGAGGTGGCCATGTTTCTGAATGACCTGAACAATAGGGGTGTTGTGAAGCAATTAGGACCCCAACTCAATTAACATAAATTGAGGAGCCTCTTTCAAACCTGTTATGAAGATTTTGTAGAACACGTCTCTCAGATCCAGTGCGTCTGTTAATTGCATCAGTGGCAGGCAAAGCGGCAACTGCGGAGGGTTGTGGGCCCGACCACTGGGGAAAATGGAGAAGGACTGACCTAACTTTGTGCCTTCCACCACAGTGATGAATGTTGTGGTGGATGTTCGTGTTAAATTTTTATTGGGTTATGAGAATGGCAATATATCGACCTTACCAAAAGATATCAATGATATATTTTTACAATATTATCAAAGTCTTTATTCATCAAAAATAACAGGACAAATGGATGAAATGGATACATTTCTACAAAAATGTAATATTAACAGCTTAGATCAGGGAGGTAGAGACTTGTTAAATGCGGATATATCAATAAAAGATATTGAGGAGTCAATCGGATCATTAAATAATGGAAAAGCAGCGGGCCCGGATGGCCTGAGTACAGAATTTTATAAGAAATTTCAAGATCTGATCTCCCCAAGATTACATGCAGTGTATAAATATACATATGAACAAGGAAAATTGCCGGAATCCCTAAATGAATCTACAATTACACTAATTCCTAAGGTTGACAAGGACTTGGAAGACCCAGGATCATATAGAGCAATTGCTCTTTTAAATACAGATCAAAAAATTTTAGCTAAAGTTTTATCACGAAGATTAAGTTTGGTGATTAATAAAATAATACACCATGATCAAACAGGTTTTATCCCAAAGCGTTACTCATCTTATAATTTGAGACGATTATTTAATATCATATATTCAAAAAGAGTTGGGGATAGGGATTTAGCTGTTATGTCCTTAGATGCAGAAAAAGCATTCGATCAGGTTGAATGGCCATATTTATTTAGAATAATGGAGAAATTCCAATTGGGGGATAGATTTTGTAAATGGATAAGAATTCTATATTCGAATCCCACTGCAAGAATATTAACTAACCAAATATTGTCAGCTAAATTTAAGCTTTATAGGGGTTGTAGACAAGGATGTCCGCTGTCGCCTTTGTTATTCGCTATGGTGATAGAGCCTTTAGCTGAAAGGATTAGATCTGAACCAGAAATATATGGATATAATACTGATACTACAACTAATAAAATATCTTTATATGCAGATGATGTATTAATTTATATTACAAAACCAGAGATCAGTATACCCAAGCTATTTAATGTTATAACTAAATTTGGCAGATTTTCTGGATATAGAATTAACTGGAATAAAAGTGAGATTATGCCTATAACCGGAATAAGATCAAATATATTGCAACAATATCCACTAAAAATAGTTACGGATAAATTTAAATATTTAGGTATTAATGTATCTAAATCTTATAACTCATTAATTAAATCTAATTATCCCCTATTATTAGATAAACTTAGAAAAAATATTTTATACTGGAAAACACTTCCTATATCTATGATTGGTAGAATAAATGCTATAAAAATGATCTTTTTACCACAACTGCTATACTTGTTTCAAGCTATTCCTTTTTATCTCCCAAAGAGTTTTTTTAAAAAAATAGATAACATTGTCAATAGTTTTATTTGGGATTATAAAAATCATAGAATAAGTAAAAAACATTTATGTAAATCAAAAATAAATGGAGGATTAGCACTTCCAAATTTTTTGTACTATTTTTGGGCAGTCCAGATTAAGAATATGAATTTTTGGTGGGTAAATTTGGATTACGAACCAACGTGGTTAAAGATGGAAAAGGAAGATTGTTTACCTTTTAATGTAAGTTCAATTCTTTTTGCGCCAAGAGAAATACAAAATAAAATTTATAGGAACAACCCTATAATTCATAGCAATAGACGTATTTGGAAACAAATAGTCAAGACTTTATGTTTGGATAATTTGTCACTTAAACTACCAATTATGAATAACCCTTTATTTAAACCCTCTATATTAGATAGGGGGTTTAGACAATGGGAGGATTTAGGAATTTATAGGATTGAACATCTGTATAGAAAGGGAAAATTTCTTTTATTTCATGAGTTACAAGAAATTTATGGGTTACCACCGCATAATTTGTTTAGGTATCTACAAATTAGAGATTATATTAAGTCTAACACACAAGATTATAAAATTAAAGAACCAGGATTATTAGATGAAGTATTTAATAAACATCCAAATTCAGAAAAATTTATAGCTTATATATATAATCTTATTTTGGATAGGGAGAATCCAACAACAGAAATATACCGTCAAGCATGGGAAAATGAAATTGGTTTATCTATAACAAAAGAATCTTGGGAAGAAAGTTTACAACGCATACATCGCTGTTCATTAAACGCGAGGCATACATTGATACAATTTAAAGTTTTATATAGGTTACATTATTCAAAAACCAAATTAAATAGAATTTTTCCTAATGTCTCTCCTATTTGTGATAAATGTCAGAATTTAGAGGCTAATTTAATACATAGTTTTGTAACGTGTTCAAAACTTAGTTATTATTGGACAGAAATCTTTAGAGTTATATCTGAAGTTCTTAGAGTTAAACTGGATCCAGAACCAAAGTTAATAATATTAGGAATTCCGGATTCACAATGCGTATTAACAGTAAATCAAAGAATTTTCTTAGATTACTGTTTGATAATAGGGAAAAAAATAATATTGAAATTTTGGAAGGGAACATTAACCCCCATAATTAAAATGTGGACAGCAGAGATGTTGGAGACTTTGTATTTGGAAAGAATCAGATTTGTCCTAATGGACAAATGTGAAATCTTTGAACAAATATGGTCTCCATATATACAATATTTGAAGGGCTAGCTGTTCTTGGCATTACTACTCAATGGGTACTAGACAGGATTTGACGAAAAAAATATGGATTTTCTAATTGGGTTTTGTGTACACGTCTCCGCAATACGACGTTATAATTACAATACATTTTGTTGTTTCTATCTTAAATATTCATATTATACCATATATTGTTCATAAAGGGGAATTATATATATATACTGAATAGATATATACTAAGTAGTGTTTGTTTTCTTTTTTTTTGTTTTTTTTTTCTTTGACTTTTTATCTTTTTTTATTATTCAAACACAATCATTTTCTTTCTTTTTTTTTCGATTTAAAGTCTATTCCTTTTTTCTTATTCTTTCTTTATTTCTAAAAAACAGAAGATAATAATAGCGAATATGATAGTCGTACATTTACTGAATTACGTTGGTATTTGTAAATTTGTTTTACTACTTGGAAATTACTACATCTAATAAAAATATTATTAAAAAAAAAAAAAAAAAAAAAAAATTATTGGGTTGTGCGTTTTTTTTTACTGTACCGCTGCTGGCAAATTAATTTCAGTGCACTTTATGTACAAGTGACGAATAAAACTTGACTTGACTTGACATGATCATTGTCTTTGTGTGGCATTGTGCTCTCAACATTGGCTGGGCATTCAGTTTTTGGCACTTTTACATAATTAGCCTCAGTACCAGTCGTTCTGGTTCTACTGCGGCACAGTGGCACAGCTGATAGAACTCCTGACTACCAGAGCCAGAAACCCAGGTTTCATCCTGACCTCGGGCTGTCTGTGTGGAGTTTGCACATTCTCCCTGTGACCACGTTGGTTTATTTCAGGTGCTCTGGTTTTCACCCGCATCCTTGTGTGGGTTTACAGATTAATTGGCCTCTATACATTGTCCCTACCGTGTAGGGAGTGGATGAGAAAGTGGGACAACAGAACTAGTGTGAACATGGTCGACCATGGACTCAGTGGGCCGAAAGAACGTTTTCCATGCTGAATCTTTATGTTTTTTAAAAAATACCTATTTAATTTGGATGGAGTTTGTTAGGGTTTATTTTTTAGAGTCTTGCCAATTTTGCCCTGATAGAGGCAATATAAATTGAGGCCCTGGTTCGGGGCCCAAGCCCTTCCCATAACTGCTGAGATATAGCAGTTATCTGATGGGTCTCCCACAGTAATATCACACAGCAGCCTACGCTGTCCAGATCCTATCTCCCATAATGAATATTCCCTTTAACACTTCTATTGTCATTTATGTTCTTGCTTGCATGGCGTGTATAGGTATGTTACAAAACTTACCTTGAGCAGTGCTGCAGTTCTGCCGCTCCCCGTGTGCGTGACTTTGGCACCTTTCAGAGGGGGGTGGGCTTAAAGTGACGTTTTTCTGCAGACTGGTAAAATCGATCCATGTCGGGCGATTTTGTTGCGGAAGAAAAATCGCTCTGACATTTCATTCATGAAGGTATTTTTAAATTACGCTAGATTATTTATTAACTAGAGTAATTTAAAAATCACCTTCAAAAGCCGTGAGCGCCGACAACGGGAAGGATTTTGCGTAGGGGAGAAAAAAAGGTACACAGTTTATTTTTATATTAAAAGTTTGTTTTTATGGAGGCTTTAATCATAATTTCATGTTGCGAAAAGGGGTCCAAAAAAATGTATGAACCAACAGTATTTTTCATACCGACTTCACCGCAAACCGCAACGTTCCAATCCACCGCATTCCACTAAAACCCACTCGTTAGTTGATTTAAATGGCCATTAATTTACAGGCATTAAACACTAAATTCCTTCCATTTGGCCCAGAAATTCATGAAAATAAGATTTAAAAATTATGTTATATTGTGGATTATTGTGTGAATGTTATTTGGGCACTTAGGCAATTTAAAAAAAGTTTATCTTTTCTTAAGAAATGGATAGATGTTTAGATCTACTCATTGAATTTTGTAATTAGCTACAATTAGATAACTAACTAATTATATGCTTTAATTTCAGGTCATCCAAGTAAGATTTTTTCATATTTGTTTCAGAATGCTTCAATCTATAATAACTGAAATTTCACTGAGTTCTCTTAATTTTTAAGAAAGATATGGGCTTTTAACTGTTCTAGATCACAGCTTTTGAGTTAAGTCAATTGAAAGGCAATGGGGAACAAGATGCTAATTTCCGAGTATGAAAATGGTCATAACTTTCTTAATACTGAAGATATGAAAGTGAATTAGGTGTCAAATTAAACTTCTTTTTATGCTTTATCTGATGGGATAAATTGCAGACTTGATTTTTTAAATCTCAAAATTTTGTAACATTGCTACCATGTAATTGATAAGTTTGTCCCATTGAGGAATCATGTTGCATTTCTGAACATTAACTGTGAAACATCATGAGTGGATCACTGCAAATTCTATAAAAAGGTTCACTATACAACTTTAAATAGAGTTTTATAGGAACATGATTTCTGAATTTTACAGCTCCAAGTCAGCCTCAGAATTGTAGAATCCAAGTCATTCAATAGTACTCATGGACTTGTTCTCCAAAGCAAATGTCATCGATTCGCTCTATCCCCTTTGACCAAGCAAAACAAAACATTCTTACCTCAACAATTACCGGATAGACAGATGTGCCGAAGCTAAGATCAAAGGCCAATAGCTGAAAACATGAACAACATCTGAGAAAAATAAATGAACATCAGTATATTTAATCATCATAGCATGGAACATTTAAACAATGCAGAAAGAGTATTATTCTATGTTTTAAGCTGATGTTGGACAATTAAAAGGAAAGAATACGCTTTATTTTACAAGGATTGGTTTTGTCTCAGTCATGTAATATGAATGCAACTTTCAATATTTTTGTTTGTTATATTTTAAAAGTGGTGATTGATTTGGATGGCAATTTTCAACATGGACTCCAGGAATCTAGTATTTGTGGCTCACTCACCAGTTGTGACTGGGAATATTTTGGCATGGCATGCAATGGGTCATCATATCTCAGCAGAATTCCCTCTCTGCACCAACATTCCCCCCAGCTATCACCACAGAGTATAGACACAAAAAGCTGGAGTAACTCAGCAGGTCAGACAGCATCTTTGGAGAAAAGGAATAGGTGATGTTTCAGGTCGAGACCCTTCTTCAGACTATTACCACAGAGTATTATCACGGAGTATTATTAATTTACCTTGGCCTGTCTCCCTAGTGGTGTTGTTCAATGGAAGTCACACATTCACTTGATTTGAAAAGGATGTTTGAAAAGGATATTTAATATTCTTTAATATAGGTGGTAAAACAAAATTGATAGCAGAATGGATGTGGATGATTGATAATTGGGATGAAGCTTTGTTTTGAATATACATTACAGCAAAATGCCACACAATGTGGGTAAACATTGAATATGTTGAGTGCATTGTGAAACAGCTAATTCCTTTAAATAAATCAGGGAATGCCGACTGAATGTCCAGCAACTCAAGTGACAACAAGGAAGCTCAGGGGCAGGGGAATAAGTGAGTTTTGGATATGCTTTACTGGCATTTCAATGGCCATGGAGGACCCATAGCAGAAGCGTCCACGCCGCGGGGCTGGAAACTGGAAGTATGCTGAGCTAATTCTGCTACCACCATCATCTATTGCGACAAGTGATGGCTCCCACTGATTGTCGCCGGAAGCTTGTGTCCTTTTCAGGATGGACGATGACAGTGGGATCAACATTTTAAACAAGATGGACACAAAAAGAAGAAGAATGGCCACGGTTTACAGCAATCGTATCATCTTGACTGGACTTCCATGATAAGGCCACTTATATTGCAGATATTCTGGAATAATGGCAAGGGCAAAAATTGACTTGTAAAGTGCTGCAATTTGGATTTTTCATAATTAAGCTACGAAGGCCTCGTGATATGTGCTTCGGCCTTGTATGGGATCACCATAGGGCTCTTCCTACTTTTGATTATACGGTGGAGCAGCATTTGCAGAGCCTTTCCATTTCCACTCCAATCAGAAAAAGGGTCTCGACCTGAAACGTCACCCGTTCCTTCTCTCCAGAGATGCCACCTGTCCTCCAGTATTTTGTGTCACAAAATCATTGCTTTGTCTGTTTGTGGTCTTCTTTAAAGTTCATCCAATGTACCAGGGAATGGCACAATTTTCATTCAGCTACATGAGGCTTCCACTTTGCACTGAACAGACACGGTTTCTTTACATTGGACAGGAAACCCCCTTTAGAAGTCTGTGGGAGAAGTTTGGGGAGCCCAAGTCACCTCTACAGCCTTGTGGTTCTAAACAGAACGCGATTTCTTCCCTGGCTTAACTGTTTAAAAAAATGCTGCCCATTTTCTGTTTTTTTTCTTTGTAATTTTAGCTTGGGTCTGACTCCACCCATGCATGATGCATCTTTCCCATCCAAAATCTTGGCAGACACAAGCAAAATCGCAGGAATTTCAGGGAGCATCTTTGTCATTATACATTACCTCACTGAAAATTGAAAATCATTGCATCATTTCCCTTGTTCTCAGAAAACAGATCAATTTACACTTTCAGTCCAAGACATTACAGACTATTTCATACAAACCCTTCTGATGTACAAATTGATTTAGTTATAGAACATGATGTACAGTGCTGCTTTTAATAGTTTATCATAACCATAAAATGGTCCCCAAACTACCCTTCAACATGCAAGGATACTTGAATTAAGAAGTATTTTTTATGCAGCAAACTATTGGCATGGAAACCAACTATTTTATCGCACTCCCTCTGCTGGTGGTAACAGGGATTGATGACAATATTGTGTTGGAAGGAACTGCAGAAGGAACTGGTTTACACGGAAGATAGACACAAAATGCCGGAGTAACTCAGCTGGACAGGCAGCATCTCTGAAGAGAAGGAATGAAGAAGGGTCTTGACCCGAGAGAAGAGTTGCCTGCTGGAGTATTTAACAAAGTCATGGCAATTCTGAATGCAACCAAAGTTCCTCTTTCCCATTCAAATACAAAACTTAAAGAAACCGTTCATTCGCCCACTTGGTTAGCAAGTATCAGTTTATACCTTCAAAGATTCTGCATCCACCACACTTTGACAAAGAGAATTCAATAGACTCACAAACGTCGTGGACAAAACGACTATAATCACTGTCTTAAACGTGGTACCAATTCTAGATTCTCCACATCCATCTGGTCAAGATCCCCAAGGATGTTATATGTTTCTCTCAAATTCAGTTACCAGGGTGACACACTGGTAGAGCCACTGGCACATGGCACCAGAGGCCTGGTTTTGATTCTGATCTCTGGTGCTGTCTGTGTGGAATTTGCATGTTTTTCCTTTGACTGTGTGGGTTTCCTCTGGGTGCTCTGGTTTCCCCCACATCCCAAAACAAGCATGCGGGTTGGAATTGTCAATTAATCGCTGTAAACTACCCCAGTTGAGTAGATAAGCTTTTTTTTGTCTATTTCCAGCAGAATTTCATAGAAATTCATTCAGATGTCTGCTAACTCTTTATGAAGTGCAGGGCCTGATTAACTCACCAATCCAACAAATGCTTCCTTAGTTTATGGGACCGACAGTTATCTATTGTAGTAATTCTGAACTCAGGTCTAGTCTGATGCGACAGAAACTCCAGGGCATGCTATTGGGCGTTCTGAAACACCGTGAGATAAGTACACGCTGTAGAACTTTCCAATCATGCACACAATGGTTTTGCTTGCACAAAGAATGCTCAGATATAGCGGAACATCATAATCCACTCGTGCTTTCCATTTCCCCCCCAATCCATCCCATCATATTCCTGGAAAGGGGGTCAGATAGATAAACAGCACCAGACAAGTATATTGCAGTATTGATGAAATGGCAATCTTTTCTATTGACCAGTGCTGATGGCAGATGGTGTCACCTCGGTGGCAATATGATGCTCAGTGCAAGCCCATGCACAAAGTCCTGCATAAGGCGTGGTTGGAGCTGGGCATCTTGCAATCTATCTAACTTCTCCCCCCTTTCAGTCACTCTTGCCCCAAGTTGGCTTTCTTCCCAACCAATTGTTCAAGCGCTTTTGATTGCAACATGCGCCTTAGTTTAGTTCAACAAAGAAACTGACAAGTTACTAAAGATAACTGGTTCACAACTTAGCTACCTCAGAAGCCACACATTCAGAGTGGAAGCAAGTAATCCTAGATCCCCGGGATCTGCCTCAGGAGAAGGTTGTGAGCAAATGATTCTATGAGAGCTAGCATCCACTGCAGTTCTCCAAACTCTCTTGCATTCCTCCTTGAAACTAATAGGAAAGAGCTGCAGAAAGCTCCAGTGCAGACTCGAAGTGGCTGATGCCTTCTGCAACAGACTAGCAGTAGCCACTGGTAATGAAATCAAGAGCAATGGTGACAATGGGGTGCATAAACTAAAATGGAAGCTGTAAAACTGTTTTTTGTCAAACTATAATCCTTCCAAACACCAAAAACTAATTCCCCTTTCCCCTGACTTGGTCTGTAGAAGGGACTCAACCCAAAATTGCTACCTATTCCTTTTCTCCAGATATGCCGCCTGCCCCACTGAGTTACTCCAGCATTTTATGTCGACCAAAAATTAAATGTCCCTTTAAATTTTGCTTCAATGATTCACAGTCTAATACCACTAGAGTTTTCTTGGTCAGAAATGGGACTGAACTACTGTGATCTTTTTTCCATTAAATTCTCTTTGTTTCGAATTACATGGTATTAAACAGAGGCCCCTGCTAGTTGGTGGCAGGCCAGAGGACAATGGGACAGAGTGGAATCATAACTCTAAACTTAATTGCCTGCCCTTGTATGTTTAGAGGGAGCAAGTGTTCCTGTTTGTAATGTGCCCTCCAGCGCAGAGTAGGCAAGAAGTAGCAGATGCAGCGTACAACTGATACAAACACTGGGCAGAGTCTAGAAACAGGCTTTCATGTGCTTGACATCCATTTTTGATTCAGTGATTTTTTTTTTATTCACAGAAGCTACTCTGCTCTAATTAACAACCCGAACAGGATTCCAATAATTTACCAAGCACTTGGTAAATTTGTTACACTTCCTGACATGTATAATCCATTGCATTCTGTCTGGCCTCGCTTGATCTAAATTTAAGGTCACTATGTATTCTGTTGTCGGGGTCCTAATCCACTCTAAATCTTCTTCAACCTTCTTTCTCCGCGTATTGATCCAGTTAAACAATGCGTCCATTTTAAAACTGGCGCCTTTTGTTTCCAAGTACCTGCGTCCGCACACCAGCATTCATTACATCGTTTCCTCCAAGATATCTGTGCTTCTCAACTATTGGCTTCTCGACCATTTATAAATCTAGCTGCGACATCACTTGCAAACATTCTCGAGAACAATAGTCGCTGACAACTATCGGTCCTTGGCTACAGGTGTCTCTAAAGTAAGTGGTTCCAGTTCTTGCCTTAATACAAGTCTCGCCACAAGGTAGAAATGGGTCCTCAGTCACATGCACTAAATGGCTACATCCCAATGGACAAGATAATGTATTTTACTGTGAACTACCTTATAGAATTCAAATGAACCAAGTTTCAAAAAATACCATGTGCAGCACCACTACATGGGCATGTTTAGTCCACAAATACATTTCCATCATATCTGTAAGGGTCTGAAAAGTTGTCTTGCTTGGACTTGTAACTACAAATGGTTCAAAGAGAGACACATTCTGCTGGAGCAACTCAGTGAGCCAAAGTGATTGCTCTTTGCGATGCTGCCTGTCCCGCTGAGTTACTCCAGCATTTTGTGTCTATCTTTGAGCCAAAGAGATTGTTTGTTGCTCCAGATTCCAACATCTCTTGCTTTTCCGTGTATCGGGAGTCATGTTGTCACTCCTGGAATAACATTTTGTTCTCTTTTCTTCCTACACTAGGAGGAAATTACTGAAAATAATGCGCCAGTAATTTAAAATTGCTGCCAAGAAAACAGCGTGGTTAGATTTTAAGATCTATTTCAAATTATGAAGGTCGCAATATTCTGGTCATCATTCAGAGCCTTATTACATAGTTTTTCACTGGTAAACACTGGAAGTCTCAGACATCCAACAGCAAGATCTGCAATAATTATAAGTCCTGCTTTCAGCAGAGGTAGGGAAGTCAATGGATTCAGTAACTTATCAAATTGCAAGCCAGGCCAACACCATCAACAATTTTGCCTTTATCATTTTCTAGATTCATGAGAAATACGGTATCTAACATTTTTTTATTTTTATAGCAATAGAAATCAGTAACATAATTCATACTGCAGTTTACTCCATGTTAAAGTTTAATGATTCGCTAAAGTTCAATTTAGATGTCAAAATTGAAAACAAAAACTCCAATGATAGCAGTCAGGGTACTCACCTTTCTGACGTTCCTTGACTATTAGTGGAGGATTCAATATTCACTTCCGCTATTAATAAAACTTGTGTAATTAGCTCCTTCATGTTCTCAAAGGCCTGTGCGGAGGCAGCTGTACCAAAGTATTTTTCAAAATATTCCAGAAGCTGTCAAAGATTTCATACTTACTTAGACAACCTGTATTTCCATTTAACAATTTTTCTCAATAGATCTGCTATAAAGTGGAACTCCTTCATAAGTGTGCAGTGCATTTATAATTACTTTACTTGACTTGACTTTATGTTGTTATTGTCATTGTAGAGGTGCATACAAAGAAATTCAGGCGCACTGCCTGAGCGGCGTTCAAATGTACAAGATCAAAAAATTAAATTAAATAACAGCAAAAAAGTGAGAAAAATAAAAATTGTTCATACACTCAAGTGCACATTCTGTGACACCTACACACAGATTCACACACACATACACATTATTCCTATGTATGCATCCTTACCAGAATCTAAGATATTGCACTTAGAAGATCATTGTCACAATATAAGATATTGCACAGAATAGTATTATAAAAATAAATATTATAAATTAATATATCAGTAATGCGTAAAGGTAGATATTGTACAGTATAAATATTGACTTTGGGGGGGGTGTGCTTTCAGTGCAGAGTTCAGTGTGGCGATGGCTTTAGCATAGAAACTGTTTGTTAATCTTGTGGTGTGTGATTTGATGGACCTGTAGCACTTTCCAGAGGGCAGAAGAGCAAACAGGTGATGGGCGGGGTGAGGTGGGTCCTTTAGGATGCGTGATGCCTTCCGCAGGCAACATGAGCTATAGATGTCTCCCAGGGCAGGCAGGTGTGTGTTGGTGATCTTCTGGGCTGTGTTGATGACTCTGCAGACCATTCTTATCTGCCACAGAACTGTTGCCATACCACACCAGGATGCCATGTATCAGGACACTCTATGGAGCAGCGGTAGAATGACACTAGCAGCTGTTGTGGCAAGTTGACTTTCCTGAGTGATCTATGGAAGTAAAGCCGATGTTATGCCTTCTTTACCAGGAAGTTCATGTTAGTTGACCACGTGAGATCTGCTGAGATGTGGGTGCCCAGGAACCTGAAACTAGAGACCCTGTCCACCCTTTCCCCGTTTATGTGCAGTGGGGGATGGTCACCCTGCTTCTTCCTGAAGTTGATGATGAGCTCTTTTGTTTTTTTGGTATTGAGTGCCAAGTCTTTTTCAGGGAAAATATAACTTAGTAGAGAAGTCCTCAACTATCACAGGTCAGGAACACACTGCACACAATTCACAGTAGAAATGAGGATACGTCTCTGCAAATTGTGATTTTGTAGATCAGATTTTTATCATTTGTGCTTTATCAATTGTCTAAGCCCCAACTTTGTTATCATGCTTTCAATCACCTCTCCTAAGTGTGTCTCTTTTTGTAAACCAGCATCTGAAGTTCCATGTAGTACCTCTCTTAATATTCCTCATGTGACTTGGCATTATGGAATATTTTGTTTGTTAACAATCCTGGTAATGGTGTTAAAAGTATACAAATGCAAGCTGTTATTGCTGAGTATCCATGACAGGAGCTGCAAACCTGGTCATTAGCTTTTGCTAGAATGCATGAAAACTTCAACCTTCACCCAATGTCTCAGTATTGCACAAATTCCCATCCCCCACCACCTCATCTTCCACCCCAAAAATGTTATAAAGGCAGCAAATACTCTGGTTATTTATGGCATTTATATCAAAAGTACCAGTAGCACACAAGCTGGGGTCCTACCTCGATATTGTTTAAATTGTACTCGCATCATGGTGCCCAATACGGCAACATGTGTACCAGCGCCTCTTTGCCATTCTAACTCTGATGTCCCACTGGGAACATTAAGACCAGGTATCATCAAGTTTCTTGCAATATTACACTTGCAGCTGTCTTGTCCTTCAGTATTAATAATTATGATATTTGTAACACCAAGTAACTGTATCACATACCACATGTATTTATTTAATTATTTATTCGCTGGAATTTAGAAGATTGAGGGGGGATCTTATAGAAACTTACAAAATTCTTAAGGGGTTGGACAAGCTAGATGCTGGAAGATTGTTCCCGATGTTGGGGGAGTCCAGAACAAGGGGTCACGGTCTAAGGATAAGGGGGAATTCCTTTAGGACCGAGATGAGGAAAACATTCGTTACACAGAGAGTGGTGAGTCTCTGGAATTCTCTGCCACAGAAGGTAGTTGAGGCCAGTTCATTGGCTATATTTAAGAGGGCGTTAGATGTGGCACTTGTGGCTAAAGGGATCAGGGGGTATGGAGAGAAGGCAGGTACGGGATACTGAGTTGGATGATCAGCCATGATCACATTGAATGGCGGTGCAGGCTCGAAGGGCCGAATGGCCTACTCCTGCACCTATTTTTCTATGTTTCTATGTTTCTATTTCTCAAAAATTAAAAAAAAATTGTACTTCCCTGCATTTTTCAGCTCTGCCCACTGGGTGGCAGTGTAAAGTAGTATACTGTTCTTAGCTCATTGAGTGCCACAGTGGATTGCTTTTGTCACATGCATGTTGAATTCCACCCAGAGAGACCACCTCTCCCTCTGCCTGCAGCCTGTGCCTCAGCCTGTCTCTTCTCATTTTGGTCTGCCTTTGCCCCTTTCCTCTTCGTTCAATTCCTGGTGATGGTATTGTTAGAGCCAATTACTAATTTGTAATGGAGAGGGGATCTTATTGAAACATATAAGATTATTAATAGTTTGGACACGCTAGAGGCAGGAAACATGTTCCCAATGTTGGGGGAGTCCAGAACCAGGGCCCATAGTTTAAGATTAAGTGGTAAGCCATTTAGAAGAGAGATGAGGAATAACTTTTTCACACATAGAGTTGTGATTGTGTGGATTTCTCTTCTGAGGCTGGTTCTCTGGATGCTTTCTAGAGAGAGGTAGATAGAGCTCATAGGGATAGTGGAGTTAAGGGGTATGGAGAGAAGGCAGGAACGGGGTACTGATTGGGGATTATCAGCCATGAGCACGTTGAATGGCGGTGCTGGGTCAAAGGGCCGAATGGCCTACTCCTGCACCTTTTGTCTATTGTCTATAATTGTCCCTCTTCACTCTTAATTTTGACTCATTTCATTCTGTCCACTGACTTTAGTTATGTTGAATCTCAAATCAAATTTCAACTCACATCTCCTTTCATTGGAATCCGAAGCCTATTCTTAGACTACGTTTCCCCAATAATGCATTCCCACCTCTCACAGCGCTTTCCGTCCCCTCTCCGAAGTCTTGCCGTTTTACCAAATCGCCAACTTTCACTCTTCATATTTTTCATACACTTCTCTCCATTATTAGACGATGAACTTAGGCAATCACTCCACTAACAAATGGCATTTATTTTAAAATGTTGCTCAGTTGAGCAGACAGAAGGGGCAAACTTGGCTACATTAGTCCAAAATCTGAAGAAGATTCTCAACCTGAAACGTCACCCATTCCTTCTCTCCAAAGATGCTGTCTGACCCGCTGAGCTAGTCCAGAATTCTGTTCTATATTGAATTGAATTGAATACATTTTATTGGCCAAATATGTAAACATACAAGGAATTTGCTTTGGTGCTCTGCTCGCAAGTAACAACACGATATACAGTAATCAATTAAAAGTAAAATATTATAATTTAAACATGTGAAGAATGAAATAAATTGCAGAGCAAAAGGAGGCTACAGACTTTTGACTGTTGAGTAGAGCTATTCTCATGGAAAAAAGCTTTTTTTAATGTCTGGCTGTGGTGGCTTTAACAGTCCGGACTCACTACAGTCAAAGCTACATGAGAAATGGATCAGGGTTACAAATGCTGAGCAACATGTCAGATATCTATAACATTTACGGTCAACTTTCACGAGGGAAATTATATTGCCCATTTAAAGCGATTGTGTGCCCTTTGTGTTGAGAGAGCGTGCGAAGTTCTGACAGGCACAGACCAGCATCAAGAGCAGAGATGCAGAACGTCCATGTTTACAATTGTTAAGACTAGAAGAGGACCATTGGGGGTGTGTATAGCCGGGGAAAACAAGCTAAAGAAGATGGGGTCTGGAGTTGGCAATGGTAGGGAAATTGATGGCCGAACAATAGGCGGAGGAGCAGAAACAATTATGAAGAATCACGGTCAGGCTTGGATTGGCTAAATGTGGAGTGAGTAGGGATGGGGGGGGGGGGGGAACAGTGGTTGGAAGAGATTTACAAGACAGTGGTCCTGGTAAACTCAGCACCGCCCCCCTCATTATCTACTGCCAGGACAGATCTCAACCATCCAGTCAAGGACTGAGAGGGTTATGTTATTTACACAAATAACTTCAAAGTATGTGTTGCATTTAATCCCATTGCAATGCCTGCAGTCTCTGTGTAGGTTATGAAAACTTCTGCAAAAGAGCTAGCTGCGTGCAATAATCAGGTTTATAGTTCAAATGAACAGGTGCTGCATTCAAAACCATGGAGCTGACACTTGAGTTTGCCCAGAGAACTCCACGTAGATGTCGATCTTCCTTAAAGTCCAATCCCTCTGCTCTCTCCCGACCCTGCTTGCAGTTGCTGCCATTGCCAGGTGCAGACTTACTTATTCTGTCAAAACAAGGAACTGCAGATGCTGGTTTACAAAAAAGACACAAAGTGCTGGAGTACCTCAGCGGGTCAGGCAGCATCTGGAGAACAATGATAAGTGACCTACCAGGTCATGTTTCTTTGGACCTATTGTAGTGGTGGGGGGGGGGACGGGGGGAGGGGAGGGGCAAGAAACTGGAAGGGGGGGGGCAGAACAAGGCATAGTAAGTGATAGCTGGATACAGATTCTTTAGATAGGGAGATTGTTGGAGCCAAAGGCCAGAGATAAAATGCCAGAAATGTGAGATAAGGGTAAAGAGGCGCCTATCACTTGCCAGGCTTTGCCCTGCCCCTTCTCTCTTCCAGCTTTGTAACTCCACCTCCTACTGAAGAAGTTTCCAGACCTGAAGTGTCACTGATCCATGGTCGCCAGAGATGCTGCCTGACCCCGCTGAGTTACTCTTACACTTTGTCTTTATTCTGTTGCTGCCACACAAGTAAGTTATGTATGGGAGAATATATTCATTAATAAGTATTCTATCATAGCAAAACTGATTAAGTCACAAGCATCCAAATGTAAATCTGCAGTGTGTAAAATGGAAACAAGTGCTCACTCTGACATAGTAATGGACTGTCCACAATTTGTTCTTCCATGTAAAGTCAGTTTGTTTGCTTAGCTTTCTGCCCAGCAGGAGGTGTGATTTATAATGTTTGACATGATAATACAAACACATTTTAGGTTACTGCAATGCATATTTGCCTGGACACCATTGCAGGACTAGTGACTGGCTTTCATCATGGGCAGTACTTCACAGTGGATTTTAATCTGAGCAAGAGTGAGGTGTTGCACTTTGGGAGGTCGAATGTATGAGGAAAGTATATATATATAGTTCATGGCAAGACCCCCCCCCCCCCCCCCCCCTCCTAACAGCATTGATGTACAGAGGGATCTGTGGTCTAAATCCATAGCTCTCTGAAAGTGGTAACACAAAACTGTGATTAGTACAGGTGTCAGAGGTTGTGGGGAGCAGGCAGGGGAATGGGGTTAGGTGGGAGAGATGGATCAGCCATGAATGAATTGCGGAGTAGATTTGTTGGGCCGAATGGCCTAACTCTACTCCAACTCCTCATGACCTTATGTGATAGGGTGGTAAAGAAGGCGTGTGGTATGCATGCATTCATTGGTCTGAGCATGGGGTATGAGAGTTATAACGCCACGGTGCAGCTTTATAAAACTGGGGTTAGGCCACATTTACAGTGTTGTATGAATTGTATTGTATTGTATTGTGGTCACTCAATTAAAGGAAGGATGTGGAGGCTTTGGGAAGGGTGCAGAGAGGTTTACCAGAATGCTTCTTTGACTAGGAGTGTATTAAACTACAAGGAGAGTTTGGACAACGGATTATTTTCTCTGGTGCATCAGAGAATGATATAACTATATAAAATTATGAGAGATAGAGATGGGGTAGACAGTCAGAACCTTTTTACCATAGTGGGTATGTTAAAAGTGGTGGGTGAATGCACTGGCAGTGGTGACGGCGGCAGATACGATAGTGACATAAGAGCCTTTTAGATAGACACATGAATATGCAAAGGATGGCGGGTTATGGATTATGTGCAGGGGATTAGTTTAATTTGCATCATGTATAGAACATAGTGGACTGAAGGCTAAACCAACTATGTGCTGTTATGTTCTATGTTAACCATCATAGGATAGGTTATCTGCATTTCAAGCCAATTAGTGAATTTGATAAAGAATAAAGTAAAGCTAAAATATTAGATATTGATTGTCTATCAAAACTGCATGTTTTCCTGAAGTGGGAGAAATAATATTTAAATAAAACTTAGAGATGAGAAATTAGAGTCGTTTTTAATTCACGCGAAAAATGCTCCTTAGATGTCACTTTTAATGAGGAGTTCATAAAGGTTAGGCCACAATTCAAAAACATTGACATTTTTCAACTCAAAATGCTGAATATTAGAGCATGCTAGTTTCTAAATTTGCCCTGGCTACAGATTTCCCAATGTAACAGTTCCAAGTGAAGTCCAAGTATAAACAGTTATACCTTGGTAACAAAGAACTTCTTATTGGGTACACCTTGGACAAGTCCAGTTGAATGAATGAATGCCCGGAGTGGAGACAACGAGGTCACCAAAACATATACTTTGAGAATTGCAGAAAGACCTTCTATCGGAACATTGTGTTTCCTTCCCCAGAGTGAATTTTCTGAAAGTGCGTAATATCTAGAAGAGATCACAACAATTGAAATGATGTAAAAAGTAGTACGTTTTAAAAAGCAGTAAGAAAACAGCGGTAAGAATTTAAAAAAATCAGAACGAGAAATGCATACTTAGATATAGATTTGTTAAAACTAACATTTTCCTGAGAAGTCACAGAAAAAAACCTCTGAGATTACCTGTGAGTTATTTTGCATTAAATATTACTTTGGTGGCTTTTATACTGAATGAATGATGAATGTATGAACGAATAAATGAATGATTGATACTTTATTGTCACATGTGCCAAGTCACAGTGATATTCTTTGTTTTGCATACGTAAGGTATGCAAAGAGTTGCCACATAAAGGGTGCCGATAAAGTTACAACATATCCCATGCAAGGTCCTCCATTGTACTCCTGCCCCCACCCCCACCCCCCGCTACGGTGATTCCCCACATGCCGTGTCCTCCTTTGTTCTCTCCCCCCACCCCTCGAGGGAAGGATTTGTCGTACTGTGGGTCAGATCATTTTGCAATGAACAGTCAGCATTAAACATGGCCGATAAGATTAAAAATCAAGCTTCTTCTGGTAAACTGCAATCTTTTGCACCAGAGTGAATATTTTGTATTTTTACACATATTAGGTAAAGGCCAGTATTTTAAAAGAATGTAAAGAATTATAAAAAAGGCATCATGCAACATATTTTGTAGCACATTGGTAAAAGGAATCTGCCTAGATTTATGGTGGACTAGAGAGTTGTTGGGCCTGGAGCTAATATCAAATTATAAACCTCCAGTAGGTCAATATTTTTAAATAGAGCTTCCCATGGTAGCCTGACATTGGCGAATGGGGAGGCAAAAGGAAACTTTTGAATAAAATAAATAAATAGAGCATTTGTTTAATATGCAGACGATGTCTTGAGTGGTGGGATAGATAGTTTAATCTTTACATAGTTCATTATTATCCACATTATGTACTTTTGTATTTTATTGTGAGCTAACCATAAAAATCACCACCTCTCCATCCAATTTCTATGATTAAATTACTGAGCCAGGTTCTGTTGATGATCCATCAAGTTTGGGAAACAATGCGCAAATGAAGCCTGCTTTAATGTGAATCACGTGTCGAAAGGTCGAGTCCAATTTCCCAGTGGGCAGTGCTTCTATCAGAAACGAGAGCAAACGCACAGCAGATAACAGTTGCTTCTTGCAGTCAACTTATGCTTAAAATCAGGTGTCAATTTCTATGCAGGAGACATCAGGAGCTACAGATGTTGAAAATTTGAGGAAACCAAGAAGTGCATGACTAAAGCTTCATTTATAGTCAATGCCCAATCCAGGGCACACTATATGCCTTCTTTACCTCTTTATCTCGTTGCATTACCAATTTCAGAGAGATTTATGGGCATGGACCACACGATCCCTCTGCACATCATCGTTGTTAAGAGTCATGCCATTAATTGTATATTTTCTCCTTACATTCAACCTCTTAAAATGAAACACTTCCAACTTGCCCTGATAAAACTCCATCTGCCATTTCCCCACCCATCTATGTAACTGACCTATATCTTGCTGTATACTTTGACAGCTTTTGACAGCCTTCCTCACAGTCTGCAACCCTGGCAATCTTGGCGTAGTTTGCAAACTTACTAACCAACCCATCTACATTTATGTCCAAATCATTTATCTATCACAAACAACAAAGGTCTCAACACAGATCCCTGTGGAACTCCACTGGTCAAAGACCTCCAGCCTGAATATTGTCCTTCCACCAAAACCGTCTGTCTTCTATCGGTAAGCCATTTCTGAATCCATACGACCAAGTCACCGTTAATCCCATGCATCCTAATTTTCTGGATCTACCATGGGGGACTTTATCCAAAGCCTTACTAAAATCCATCATCTACCACTCTACCCTCTATGATCACCTTTGTCACCTCCTCAAAAAACTCCATCACGTTAGTAAGTTCTTATTTCACTTTGTTGTTGCTGGCAAGATGACTGAAGCCAGAGCTTCCTGTCACCACTTTCAATGGGTGATTCAATAAAAAAATTCAATAAAATGATTCAATAAAAAATTAAGAGATTAGTAGCCAATTAAAAAATGATAGCACTTGAAAAAGGCTATGCTTGTCAAAAAAAAATCGTAATTTCCTTCATATTTCTTACTGTTTCATGCCAATGTCGTTGTTCGGCTTCTGACGCTTTACAGGAGTATTGTCATCATGAGGAATGGAGTTTCTATGCATTATTTTGTCGCTGGCAGTTTCCAATTCCAAATAGTGGTCAAAGCACAACGGAGAAACGACCAAGGGCTGAAGCACTGGAAGACAGTGAATAACACATTATGGAGTTTCATTGGAATCATTTCATGTGGCATTTCCACAATTCTACAGCTATCTTTGTTCAACAACAATATTGTTCATGTTGAGACTATTCCTTGGAGCTCAGGAGGATGATGGGCGATCCTATTGAGGTGTATAAAATCAAGAGAGGAATAGATCAGATAGATGCACAGAGTCTCTTGCCCAGAGTAGGTGAATTGAGGACCGGAGGACATAGGTTTAAGGTGAAAGGGAAAATATATAATGGGAATCTGAGGGGTAACGTTTTCACTCAAAGGGTGGTGGGTGTATGGAACAAGCTGCCAGAGGAGTTAGTTGAGGCAGGGACTATCCCAACATTTATCTAGTGTATAGAAACAGTGTCAGTGCGGACTCCATGAGTGTCATGCTATATCTCTAAACTAGACTAAACTAAACACCATCAGCAAAAGCCACTAAATATTGAACGGAACATTTGCTGTTATTGCTGATCATGTGTTTCCTTGATACAAATATATGTTTTCTGGAAAATCAAAAATATAACGCAAATTTAGCAAACACCATAAAAACTACCTCAATGTGTTATTTTGTTTTATGGACTTGCTGTAGTCTTCCCCAGAGGAAGAAAAAATAATAATTAGCGATTAGTCCACAACATTCTTGTTATAAAAATAACACATTTATTCACTCCACCTTCTCCTCCCCAACAATGCCACAATGTTCATATTTAACAATAAGTTCCATCAAATCAGAAGGTTACGCTCTTATGTTATGTTATGGTAGATTATAATCCCAAATGTGAAATTATTGTCATGTGACAAATGAATCCTAAATAATTAATCAGGCTACGCCACTGAGATTTCTACTTCAAAGACGTCAATGGGAATTTTATACCCAACTGTTTCAATCCCAGTGCTTTAAACAAGCAGAATCACCAAACGATCTGTGCAATAAGTTGGCCATAAAGTTTAAAACTTAGGCCTTATACAGGTATGGATGAATCCATGTTTCATCTACAATTCCAGCTGGAGTACATCTGAAGATGAACTATGAAACAAAGTAGATAATTATTAGCTCCAGATTGTATGGCATTTAAATCTTTTCCTTTTGGTTTAATTGGTATTATGCTATTCTATTTTTAAGGGTTTTTTTAAAAAAAATTCTATTTACTTAGCAATTAAAGGGAATCATCAACTCTAAAACAAAATGAGCTTTTCAAGCTGATATCAGTAATACTGATTTTGAAAGCAGCAGTTTGTCATAAAAACCCACCTGGTTAATTGATGCCATACAGTGCAGAAATGTACTAGTTTTATTCTGTCTGGCCCAATTTAGAATCACACACCAAAGTAGACTCCTAACCACTCTCTGATGAAGCGTGACAAGTCACAGAGATGAAGGGACAATTCGTGGCGGCACTGATGATAATTTTCTCCTATTTTGCAATATTTAGGAACAATCTCTTTTTACTTTTGACAATTCTTCAGCATTAATTGCTCCTCCTTTCTGATGATTATTATGGATGAAGAACAGCATTGCACAAAGATGCCAATGCGGAGCTTGAGAAAATCATTCAAAAATCAAGATTCCACCCAAGTGTAGACAAGTAGAATCTTAGCAGAGATACAGTCAAACAAACATTCTAATAAATATCCGCTAGTGGGAGGTATAAATGTTCCCATATCTTCTTGAGATCTGAAATGCATTAAAAATAACCGATTTAGAACAATAAATAGACAGTGATGTTATGTTTTATATTTCCGTTCTTCGAGATCAGAACTTATTTATAGATGCGTTTCGTATTAATTAATCCACGCATTCTTTTGTCACATATTACTTAAACCGTCTTGTCAATTTCTCTCACTGGTTTAAAATACACAGAGCAAAATACACTGTGGCAAAACAATTTGTATAAAGGCTGAAACCAGATAGATTGTCATAAGCATGTCCAGGAGGTTAGAGTTAAACTAGACTAAGTGGGACCCGTTGGGTCCCAGCATCACAAAGGAGGGCTGGTTCCCCAATGCAATATTCTTCCTCTCCACCAATTCCAATATTGGTGGCCAGTGGGGGGGGGGGGGGGGGGGGGGGGTCCTGGAGCGCTAGTATAGGTGTTGTGGGCTGAAGGGACTGGTTTCCAGAGGGGTAGTATAGACATTGTGGGCCAAATGTATTCTTGGGCTGGCGGCTCAGTCACTCAAGCCTGTTGTGCTGGCAGCTCACTCACTCACGGCTGGTGGGCTGGCAGTTGACTCACAGCTATTCCTTGAAATTCCATTTCAAGCAGGGAGCAAGGCCAACAAAGTCAAGTGCAGTTTGTTATCTCTTCAAGCAGGGTGCAAGGCCACCAATTTGAAGTGCAGTTTCATACCATTTCAAGCAGGGTGCAAGGCCACTAAAGACAGCGAGTCGTGACCTCTCTCTCCCTCCTCCATCTTGTAGAGACTGAGTCACCCCCCACACTTCTGGGTTTTATAGTCCCTCCCAATAGAAGGGGCATGGCCTTCATGTTGTGATTGACAGGAGAGAGAATCTCAACATTTTTAAAACACTAATAACTCTTTTATTTTTTATCGATGGGAAAAATCCTCTTGAACTGTGCAGCGGAGGGGGACTGAGTAAGATGGCCAAAAATCCCAGCTGTAAGTTGTAGTGTTTTTTCTAAAATCACGATACAGGACAACAGGAAGTGGTCAAGATCAGACTTTTAGTAATATAGAAGATGACATTGCATCCATCTTAGATTACTTGACAAGTGTAAGTGAGAGATATTAAAATAGCTTAAAGCTCATTCTAAACAGAATAAGATAATTAAAGTGGATCAAGTTAGTGATTCATACAACATTAGCCTAATAGTTGCTGAAGATATGGATTGCAATTAAAGTAATCCAGTTTGTTTTTTGACACCAGATCTTGTCTTCATTTCTTCACTCTTGTACAGTGCAGAGCCAGATGACGGGTTATACAATTTTGAATGGACATTAAAATTACCATATATAATGATACCATACTGTATATAAATCTTCTGCTCAATGCCAGACCCTACTCTGGGCAGAGCTCATTTTCCTGCCATGTATGTAGGTTGACCTCCATGCTGGAGGTAACCAGCATGTAGAACTTTGCTAGTATCGCTGTGCAAAATCCTAGCAGTGCTGCAGGATGGAATACAGTTTAAACTGAGCACAGCAGCCCCAAAGATCTACAGGGAGTTTTTTTCCTGAAGGATGCAACCAAAGCTCATGCCTTCAAAAGCAGAAAGCTAAAGTACAAAGAGAGACTTCTGCATAAAATAAATCATATTTCATCACAAGATGATTCAGATTGTGAAGTGGGATGATTAAATAGTGAAAAGATGAAGAAAGTGGATTCCAAGGCTGTCCATTTTCTCCATCAATGCCCGGTCAATAGCAAGAAGCTGTATGTTCAAGGGAATTAGAACAGATGAGAATAAACAAGAAACGGGAATTGAGAAGGAGTGAAAATTAATTCTATGGTGAGTGGTCAAAGAAGAAACTTTCATCTTTTAAGATTAAGTTTGACAAATTGCCTGAAGGAAAGGAAATATAAAAGGAACTGAGAATGGCTGCATCAATTGGGTAAATGTTAAAATGGACTGATTGGGCCACGAAGTCAGATTCAATCATGGAACTTCTAGATTTCATATAAAAGATGTAAGACATTTGAACTTAAAAAAGAAGAAAGAGGTGGCCCCAATAATGCCTCTTCGCTTTTTTGATTGATTGAAGGATACAACTTGAAAATGGGCACCAGCCCCCTGAATCCATGCAGAACATCGATCACCCATTCACACTAGTGCTATGTTCTACCAATTTCACATGCACTTCATTCACAGGAGGTGTAATTTACAATTAACCTACAAATCCCCAAGTCTTTGGGATGTTGGAAGAAACTGGAACACCCAGAGGAAAGCCACTTGGTCACAGGGACAACATGCAAACTCCACTCAGACAGAAAGGGCAAGTGACTGACATGTCTGTGGGCAGGCCTTTTGGGACCTGCGATCACTGATGTATTAGCTTTAAAATAGTTATGGATAAAGACAGGATGAGCTCACTAGTTAAAGTTCTGAAAAGTCAACTTTGATCGTAGTAGATAGGAACTTGCTCAAGTTGATTGGAGTAGGTTGTTTGTCGGCCAAGGAATGTCCAGAAGGTGGGATGTTTTGGAAGGTGTGATGACAAGAGTTCAGAGCATGCATGTTCCTGTTAGAGTTCAAAGGTTAGTTCAAAGGTTATTTTTATTGGTCACATACACCAATTGGTGTAGTGAAAAGCTTCTTGCCAATGCTGCACATAAAAAAGAATACAGACATAACAATAATAAAGAGATTTTAAACATCCCCCCACAATGGTTCCCATTATGAGGGAAGGCACGATGTCCAGGTGGAATATTGCATTGGGGGACCAGCCCTCCCAACGGGTCCCATTTAGTCTAGTGTATAATATTATCTGATCTGATAGCATGCAAAACCTTGGTACACGTGACAGTAATAAATCTATCCCACCCGAGATTGTTACATCAATAGAATTCATAGGATAACATTGTGGAGGCCAAAGAAAATCACAAAATGTTAGAGTAACTCAGCGGGTCAGGCAGCATCTCTGGAGAAAATGGGTAGGTGACAGTTCAGGTTGGGACCCTTCTTCTAATGAAATGGATTTTGAAACTTGCACTCATACACTAGAAAAAAATATTAACTTTGGGAATTCACATCTATATTAATGTCACTGATAAAATCAGTGGATATGGATAAAAATGCTGTTTATTTTACTTCTAATGTTAAATTCCAAATTAGAGTCTGAATTTGAAATAATAAGTGCCCTGGCAACACATTACAAGGCTGATATCTATTAACTATTAAAAGTCTGGTCTTGTATATTTATTTGTGTGGGTGTTTGTGTATAATCACATCTTCTCGAAAAAACTAGCGATAACGGTAAAGTTTTTACATATTCCGGTAGAGGTTTTTCCCCTGGAGTCCAAAATCACCTTCTGAAACATTCATGCTTTAGTTCTCGTTATTAATGAAAATGTTCAAAAATCTGACAAAACTTGAAAAAAAAAACTGTCTTTCGCTGGATGGATCTGCGTGCCATCTTGCTCGCGCTGCGATTGACGTCACCCCCCAACCTCTTCCTCCTCCCCCCCCATTATTCAAAAGTCTGGCCGTCGACTGAAGATGAAAGATAATAGCTGAACACTGCGGTGGCCCAACTCACGGTCTTTTGGTTCTTGGCTCGGATCGGGTCCTTGGCTTGGCTCGGGTCTGGTCCCCAACTTGGCTTGGGTCCGGTCCTCAGCTCAGCCCAGGCCTCCCCCCCTCTCTTTCCCCCTACTCTCTCACCCCCCCTTCTCTCCTCCTCGTCTCTCCCCACCCTCTCTCCCCCTCTCTCTTTCCCCCCTCTCTTCCCCCCTTTCTCTCCCCGTCTTTCCCTCCCTCGCCCCCCTCTTCTCCCCCCTCTTCTCCCCCCTCTCTCAATCCCCCCCTCTTCTACCCCTCCTCCTCTTCCCCCCTCCCTCTCTCTCCCAGCTCTCTGTCTGTCTCTGCCCCCCTCTCTCTCTCTCTGCCCCTCTATCTCTCTCTCTGCCTCTCTGTCTCTGTCCCTCTCTCTCTGTCTCTGCCCTCTCTCTCTGCCCTCTCTCTCTACCCCCCCTCCCTTTCCCTCTCTAGACGCGCCTGCGAGTTGGGGGCTATGTGTGAGTGGATAGGGTGGGGATTGGGTAAAAGGAGCATATTAATAATATTAATATAATATAAGGGGGTGGTTAGAGAGCGTGTGTGTGTGTGTGTGTGTGTGTGTGTGGGGGGGGGTTGGTTAGTGCGTGTGTGACGCCGCAGGCCACGCATCCCCGCCAACGGGTCCCACTTGGTCTAGTATATATATAAATAACCACATTTCAAGTAGTTGGTGTTTTTAAAACAGGTTCAAAAATTCTCCTAAATGTTTATGAAACAACCTTCCAGAAATATTTTAAGTGATTCTCTGATAGAAGTGATAAATATTATCCCTTATGAGGTTTAATAGTATCGTGTCTAATTACTATGGGATGCCTTCAGCCTTTGCAATATCCAAAATGCATAATTACCCTTCGAGGCCAATTGTCCTACAATTACCAATTGAAGATTAAACCTGCTACAGTCCTGGATCATTCCTGGAATGATTATTGGTTCAACTCTGGTGTACACTTCAGATTAGGTCTGGTTGGGTCAGGTCTTCAGCTGAGCCACATAAAGAAATCCATTCAAAATAATGCAAGTTTCCAAAATTCATTTGTGTTAGTTTTTTTTAGTTTGGTGATACAGATCGGAAACAGGCCCTTCGGCCCACTGAGTCTGCACCGACTAGCAACCCCCGCACATTAACACGACCCTACATGCACTAGGGAAAATTTACATTTATACCAAGCCAATTAACCTACAAACCTGTACATCTTTGGAGTGTGGAAGGAAGGCGAAAATCTCGGAGAAAACTCACGCAGGTTTACGGGGAGAATGTACAAACTCCGTGCAGACACATACCCGTAGTCAGCATTGAACCTGGGTCTCTGGCACTGCAAGGAGAAGTTCTCCTGGAATTTTCCAGCAATTGCTTACTGAATTTAGATAATTTGTAAACAAAGAAAGTCTCTGGTAGCTGGATTATTAGTCATTCTAAAAAGTGGCATCGCTATCTTTGCTAGATCTTGACAATCAAGACTTTGCATGGAGCTGATGTGGGAAGTCAAATATTAATAGCTGCACTGGGAAGACAAGGATTAAAGGATGAAACAGGTTTTCTGACAACTTGGCACAGATCATGCTTGTTCCAGCCCAAGACCCGTACTTCATCCCTGTGCTATTCCTGCAGCTGCTGCCTCCAAGGTGGCAATTATCCAGGAAATCGGTATCGATGGCACCTTGTTCACTGCTTTCCGTCTCTATCAGGGACCTTTCATGTTAAGACACATTTCAAAACTGTTCAAACAATTGGAAGTGAATAAATACTATCTCCAGTTCAAAACTGCTAGAAGGGGGCACAATTGGCCAAATGGCCTCCCTCTACATTGCATGTTTCCTATGGTTCTATGATTACATAGAAAATAGACCAGTACAGCACAGGAAAGGGCCGTTCAGCCTACAATGTTTATGCCGAACATGATGCTTAGTTAAACTAATCTCATCTGCCTCTACAATGATCCATATCTATTCCTTGCAGTTCTATGTGCCTAGCTAAACACTATATAAACACCACTCTTGTACATGGCTCCACCACCAGCCGTGACAATGCGTTATAGATCCCAACTAGTCATCACAGAAAAAACTTGCCCCGCACACCTACATTAAACTTTCCCCCTCTCACTGTATAGTTATGCCCTCTAGTGTTGGATATTTCTACCCTTGGAAAAAGGCTCTGATTGTACTCTATCTCAAGTCTCTTCTCAACCTTCGATGTTCCAGAGAAAACAATCCAAGTCTTTTGAACCTCTCCCTGGAGCTGAAATCCTCTAATCCAGGCAGTATTCTGGTAAACATCCTCTGCACCTTTTCCAAAACCATATCTTTCCTCTATTGGGGTGACTTGAACCGCATGCATTATTCCAAATGTGGCATAACCAAAGTCCTCTGGAGCTGCATCATAACTTCCTGACCCTAGCAATGAAGGCAAGCATACCATATGCCTTCTATACCACCCATCTACTTGTGCAGCCACCTTCAGTGAGCTATGAACTTGGACTCCAAGATTCTCCTGCACATCAATGCTATTAATGGTTTCACCATTTGCACACAAGTGCTGGACTAACTCAACAAGTGAGACAGCAACTCTGGAGAACATGGATAAATGGCATTTGGGTTGCGACTGTTTCAAGTCAATGCCTTTCATCAGAATCAGACAAAAGCTGCAGAGAGGAGGAGGAGGGAACAAAATAAATATTTATGGCGGGGTGGGAAGCAAGAGAGGCTGAATGACTCAAATGGTCCTCGAGAAACCTGGACGAAGGTGTTGGAGGCTTATCAACTGAAACCGATCCATCCAGAGAAGATGCAAAACAAAAAAGCCCTCACCTCCCTTTCTCAGCATCACGTTCGTGTTATTCACTCTCTCAGTCTTCCCCAATCTGCAATTTCTATACCTGCCCCTCTTCTCTGCAACCAGTCTGAAATATCAATTATCTTTGCTCGCCTGCTGAGTATATGCAATGTTGCTGTTTTTTTTAATCATTTCCAGCATCCGAAGATTTTTTGCTTTGCATGTTTTACAGTGCAGTTCGGAGGTCCCATTCAAACGAATGGTTCACTCTACATACACCAGTCATCCTGAACACAACATTGAGGGAATGGATGCAAAAATCAGCTCAAATTGTTTATGCTTTATAACCTGGACTCTATGCCAAGTCTACCAGCGAGTAAGGAGGTCAGAGATACAAACATTTGATGTGCAGCATGGTCCCAACTTCCAGAACGTAACGCACAGGTGTATATGAGGATTTACATCAGCATTAACCTCAGTTAATGAGCTGTGCGGCAATCCTTTGATATGTTGTTATGAATTATTACGGAACAAGTTTACCGCAAGCAATCCTGACCAAATAGAGCTTTGTTAATTTCTAAAATTGTTTGATTAAGTATCTCAATCAAGACTGCAATTATAGAGGCATACCGCAAGGAAACAGCCCATTCGGCTACTTGAACTATGCTGACCAAGATGCCACAGTAAGACAAAGAAATACAGAAAATGCGAAGGACATTACCTGGTAGGCTTTGTGCTATCTTCATAATTTGACAAAAGCCATCTTTTCTGCAAAGTGTACTCTCTAATCCTGGTATTTTGTTTACCTGTAAAGAAATACACGATCATTGATGCTATTTCTTACCTCACAAAATAAAATGGCTAATTAAAAAATATATAATTTTTGTTGATAATTACCAGTACCGTTTAATACAAAATTATGTCAAAATGTGATAAATTGTTTTGATCTTCCAGACTTTTGAACAGTCAAGTTACTAAAGGACCTGTTCCACTTGGCGATTTTTTCGGCGACTGCCATCATTGACTGAAGTATCAGGTCACCAATTTTTCAAGCGTTGCAACAATTTCTTTCGTCGCCGCTGGATTTTGAAATGTTCAAAATCTTTTGGATATGACGACACTGATATGACGCCGGCAGTCGCCAAAAAAATCGCCGTGAGACAGGCCCTTAAATCTGTTGAACTGATTGGCAAAGAGGACTGTGGAGGCCAATCAGTAGATATTTTTATGGCAGAGATCGACAGATTCTTGATTAGAATGGGTGTCAAGGGTTATGGGGAGAAGGCAGGAAAATGGGATTAGGAGGCAGAGATCAGACATGATTGAATGGCGGGGTAGACTTGATGGGCTGAATGGCCTAATTTTACTCCAATAACGTGAACATATGAACATAAACATCATCCTGAAAAAGTTTGTTTGAGTTACTACAGTGAAGAAACTGGATTAGTAGAAAACAAACAAGTTTGCTTGGATCAATCATAGGCAAGAGTCAAACTTGTTTATTTCAGTCTACAGTGCATTCGGAAAGTATTCAGACCCCTTCACTTTTTCCACATTTTGTTACGTTACAGCCTTATTCTTAAATGGATTAAATTCTTTTTTTTTATCATCAATCTATGCACAATACCCAATAATAAAAAAGCTAATTTTACAATTTTTTGCATTTAAGAATGACGGGGGCCACTGTGCTCTTTGGGACCTGCAATGCTGCAGAAATTGTGTTATACACTTCCCCAGATCTGTGTCTCGACACAATCCTGTCTCGAAGGTCTGCGGACAATTCCTTTGCCTTCATGGCTTGGGTTTTGCTCTGGCATGTACTGTCAACTATGGGACCTTATATAGACAGGTGTGTGCCTTTACAAATCATGTCCAATCAATTTCATTTACCGCTGGTGGACTCCAATCAAGTTGTAGAAACATCTCAAGGATAATCAATGGAAACTAATCAATACTTACTAATCTCAAGGATAATTAATGATGCACTTAAGCTCAAATTTGAGTGTCATAGCAAAGGGTCTGTATACTTGTTTGTAAATGTGATATTTCAGTCATTTTTTTCTCATTACTTTGCAAAATTTTCTAAACACCAAGTTTTTGCTTTTTTATTATGGGGTATTGTGTGTAGATTGATGATAAAAAATGAATTTCATCCATTTTAGAATAAGATTAGTAACGTAACAAAATGTGGAAAAAGTGGAGGGGTCTGAATACTTTCTGAATGCACTTTATGGTGAAATAAAGATAACAACTGGAAGAGTTCTTGAAGCAGAGTGAATCATCCAGACCCACTATGGATCTCCCTGCCTTTGCGTTGTATTCCAGTGTAAATCTATTCTTTGGCACATTAGACCAATGTCAGAAAAGACCAATCAATAAATAATTAAATACAATTTCAAGCTCCGTAAGGGTCAACAAGATAAGAGCCTATCTAGAAAGATTCACGCTTGCCAACAATATCCATCACAAATTCAACTGCACTCAACTATACTCAATGTCATGGAAATTAAAACAAAAGACAATAACTAATTACTTTGTACATGACTATCACCGCACATTGCTAAGCTTGAAAAATAATATTTACATAATGTGCTGTCTTGATAGCAGCACCATTTGATTCTATGAAACAAACATCTTAGATTTAGATCACATCAGATCTATGGCTAGACAGTCATAGCACTGCATTCAGTTTATGCCAGTTGTATTTCAATCAAAGTCATAATTATGGACAATCAAAGTGCCAATAACACGCAATGATCATACAATGATTTATGAATTACATCGTTAGTTAGTATCTCGAGTTTTGAAGGTTACTTTAGATTGTTGCCAGCTTGTGAAGTGGGATGTGCCTGGCAAAAGCAAAACACTGAACATGATTTTAAACGAAAGACCACATCTGTCATAATTCAGAAGAAAGTTGGTTACCTTCTGGTGGAATAGAAGTTGATCAAACTTTTCCTTTTGAATGCACCTGTCACCATCAACCTGATTTGATGTGAAACAGATTAGTAAGTCCCAATGTTCAGCTCCTAAGAAGAAAGCAGAATGTTACTGAGTTTGCTGACAACATTTCAGCCCTCGGACTCCTCCTCCTCCTTTTTCCTGTCTTCCCCCCGCCTCCCCCCACCCCCCATCAGTCTGAAGAAGGGTTTCGGCCCGAAACGTTGCCTATGTCCTTCGCTCCATAGATGCTGCTGCACCCGCTGAGTTTCTCCAGCATTTTGTGTAACCCTCGATTTTCCAGCATCTGCAGTTCCTTCTTGAACATTTCTATGACACCAATGAAACACACTGCACCAGATTATATTCTCAGTATTGGACGAATGGTGCTGCTCTTAAACTAGCTCTAAAACTCCATATGTTGTGTTCGTCAGTGAACCAAACCAGTGGCTCTGACTTGTGTGAATGGGGTAACAGCCATCCTGTGCATTCTTTTTTTGCCAAGCTTAGGAACAGCTTCTTCCCTTCCATAATCAGACCTGAATAGTCCTTCCATAAATGAGGGTACCCATTGTGGACATTGGACTTTGTCTATGGATCTGATGCACTACAATGCTGAGAACTGTATTCTGCACACTATCTTTCCCTTGGGTCGACCTGTTGTACTTTCATTTGTTTTGTGTTCATGAATGGTACAGCTGATCGGATTTGGATGCAAAACAAAGCCTTTCATTGCACCTCGGTACACGTGACAATCAGAAACCTAAAACTAACCATTTGTCCCCTTAACTAAATGGGATCCTGAGCGAGCCAAGCCAAGTCATAAATAGGAAAGGAACTGGTGGCATATCTGATAAAGCCAGTGTCTCACAGCTCTAGTAACCTGTGTTTCATCCTGACCACTGGGGTCGGCTGCATGGAGTTTGCACGTTCATGCATCCCAAAAACATGCAGGTTAGTAGGTTATTTGGCTGCTGTAACATTTCTCCCTAGTGTGTGTAATCTTGGAGGGGTGGGGAGGTGGGGGGGGGGGGGGGGGGGGTTAGTGTTAGAAATAGGTGGGTGTTATGGAAGTTTGTGGAGAATAAAATGGATTAGGGTGATATTAATGTAAAAGATTGTCTAACATGAACATAATGGGCTGAAGAGCCTGTTTATGTGCTGCATGTTTGTTACACTTAGAATATAATTCAATGCTAGATCACATATTCTTGTGAAATAGAAGGGCATTCAGCCCAAGCTGTTTTTCAGAGTAATTCCATTCTCCCCACTTAGTTTCCAACAGACCATTCCCCTATTGACCATCTATGCAGGAGGTATTTTACAGCAGTCAAATAACCTACCAAACCAGCGGGTCTTTGAGATGTGTGAGAAAACTAGTCCACCCTTGGGAAACCCATGTAGTCAGAGGGGAACCTCTGGAACCTATAGCGGAGTCAGGGAATATGGGTAGAAGGCAGGAATGGGGTAGTGATTGGGGCTGATCAGCCATTGAATGGCGGTGCTGGCATGAAGGGCTGAATAGCCTACTCCTGCACCTATTGTCTATTGGAACATGCAAACTCACACCAGAGGTTAGAATTGAAGCTGGGCATCAGCTGCACTGCCGGCAACTCCAGCGCATATACAAAAAGTAATGACATTGAAAGAAACGTATTAAAAAGAAGCAAAAGGAGACAACAAAACGTTTAAAATACGATGTGTAATTTTTAATCTCTCTGAAAACCTAGGTCAACTAATGGATAGGCTTCTTAACCACTGTACATGCTTCTGGTTAGATGTATAGTTAGGGCAACATGCAGCGTGCATCACCACCTTGAAAGTAAGTAAAGCAGCCATCCAACTTTATTAAAGGTGCTGTTATCAATGGACATCATGTATCAATAAACTGGTACTGAAGGCGAGATTGAGTTAACTAGTCTGTATTCACTGGAGATAATCCCATCATAGAAAATTCCAGCAGATTCGATGCAAATAGAATGTGTGGGGAGGAACTGCAGGTGCTGGTTTTAAACCAGATAGACAATGCTGGAGTAACTCAGCGGGACAGGAGGCCTGATGAAGGGTCTCGACTTGAAACGTCACCCATTCCTTCTCTCCAGAGATGCTGCCTGTCGCGCTGAGTTACTCCAGCATTTTGTGACAATCTGTGGTTGCAGACAGGATGTTTCACTTGGTTGAAGGCTATAAAACCAGGACTCACAGTCTCAGGATATGGGCAAAACATTTAGCACTGAGATAAGGAAAGATTTCTACACTCACAGTGCTGACCCTATGACATTCTTTATCACAGACATTGCTGCATATATTTGAAGAGATGGATATATGTCTAGATACACATTTCATAAATGAAGAGAGAACAGGAATATGGTGTAGAGACAGAGGATCAGTCATGATTGTATTGAATGGCAAAACAGACTCAAAGGGCCAAATGGCCTGTTCCTGCTCCTAACTTTCCATATTACCACGTTTCAAGCCCCTAGCAAGGATGCCATTGCGTAAGACTTGTGCAGTTCTTTGATGAAAGTATCACAAAGCAGCAGTGTGGGTTTCGGACCTGAACAAAACAACTTGACCAAGAAATTGTACTAATAAGGAACATGGTAACTAGTCAGGAGTTCCCGCTCAACGCATGGCCTACAACATGGTCGACTATTGAAAACATCTGGATTAATTCCCTGAAAATTATCATTGTGTCCATGAACTGCAATTTCCATACGCATCAGTTGGAACTGATTAGCAAACTTTGATTTCAGAATAATGGGGCTTTCCAGGTTCGATCTTGGCACCATTGGTTTTCATTTACATACACACTTCCATCAGTAACATCTGATTAACTCAGTAAATGATGTGTGGACTTGTGGATGACTGCACAACAGCCATTAAACTTATAACCATATAACCATACAACAATTACAGCACAGAAACAGGCCATCTCGGCCCTTCCAGTCCGTGCCGAACACTGACTTTCACCTAGTCCCATCTACCTGCCCCCAGACCATAACCCTCCAATCCTTTCCCGTCCATATACCTATCCAATTTATTTTTAAATGTTAAAATCGATCCTGCCTCCACCACTTCCACTGGAAGCTCATTCCACACAGCTACCACTCTCTGAGTAAAGAAGTTCCCCCTCATGTTACCCCTTAATTCTCAAATCATGTCCTCTTGTTTGAATCTTCCCTACTCTCAATGGAAAAAGCTTATCCACGTCAACTCTGTCTATCCCTCTCATCATTTTAAAGACCTCTATCGTCCCCCCTTAACCTTCTGCGCTCCAAAGAATAAAGACCTAACTTGTTCAACCTTTCTCTGTAATTTAGGTGCTGAAACCCAGGCAACATTCTAGTAAATCTCCTCTGTACTCTCTCTATTTTGTTGGCATCTTTCCTATAATTTGGCGACCAAAATTGTACACCATACTCCAGAATTGGCCTCACCAATGCCTTGTACAATTTTAACATTACATCCCAACTTCTATACTGAATGCTCTGATTTATAAAGGCCAGCACACCAATAGCTTTCTTTACCACCCTATCTAAATGAGATTCCACCTTCAAGGAGCTATGCACAGTTATTCCCAGATCCCTCCGTTCAACTGCATTCCTCAATTCGCTACTTCGTGCAGTAGATGCAAAATATAGTTAACTATTTACAAAATGAGGCAAGTTTTTCAGATCTTCATTATATTTACTTTGGACAACTAACATGCTTCCCTGCATTGGTAATGAACTCAGGGAATAAAGAGTTCCCAAATTATTTTGGATTCTGGATTGGGAAATAAACCTCTTCAACATCTGATTAAAAAACTTCAGCCAAAGTAAAGGATGATTTAGGATTCCCAGATTAGCTGCAGATCAGGTGCAGCGTGCATACCGGTACTTTAACCCATTTGTTCATTTCCACCTTCTGCCCGTCCTCTTCCAGCTACTTTCCTTTCTTGGCTCCCCTACCCTTATCTCACACTTTTTATCTTTTCATTGCTGGCCTTGTTCAACCATCTGACAATCACAAAGCCCATGACCTGTATCCGCCCATCTCTTTCCAGCTTTGTTCTGCCCCACCTCTCGCGTCCAGCTTTCTCCACCTTTACTACAACCAGTCTGTAGAAGGGTCGTGACCGGAAACACAGTCTGTCCATGTTCAGCTGTCCAGTACTCCTGCACTTTGCATCTTTTCTTGTATATAGTTTTACCCTTGTTTTCTCAGTGCAAGGCTGAATAGTAGACTTTAAGAGAAGCAGTAACAGTGCATTCACATTCTGTAGACTTACAAGCAAATCATCATGAGAAGCACAGCAGAAGTCACAGCATCCAGTGCTATCCTTACATCAATTGTGCCACCACTCTTCAGGAGGAGACCTGCAATAATTAGAGACTAGGAAATTCAGATCTCCAGAAACTCCCAATATGGGAGCGTGTGTTCAGTCTTAGCTGTCAGCAATCAAAACTCTCCAAAAGTCAGAACTCTAACTTTAAGGCAGGTGCTGAAGGGGTGGAAAATTAATGCTGTTAGGAACCATGACCAGCTATGGACCCAGGAGATCAACTTAAAAGGTGCACTATTCTGAATAAAATTAATATCGTGGTGACTGTTAAAGCTTTATGCAGGAGTTGCAGGGATCTAATGAGTTAAAGGCAAGATGAAGCAGTACCTGAACTATAACTGTGGGGAAACGTATCCATCAGTTGTTTCGTTTAGATACGTTTAGAGATACAGTCTGGAAACAGGTCCGTCGGTCCTCCGAGTCCTTGCCAACTATAAATCACTCGCTCACGCTAGTTCTATGTTATCCCACTTTCCCATCCACTAGAGGCAATTTAAGAGGCCAATTAACCTACAAACCCACGGGACGTGGAAGGAAACTGTAGCACCCAGTGAACCGGTCACAGGGAGAATGACCAAACTCCACACACACAGCACCCGTGGTCAGGACGGTACCCGGGTCTCAGGCGCTGTGTGGCAGCAGCTCCACCAGCTACTGTATGCCACTGTGCCGCGTTATGCGTTTGTAAGATGCTTTTATTGAGGAAACATAATCAGAGTACACAGACAGGTAATGAATTTGAGCAAAGATATTTAATTTTGCTTTTCAGTTTCCCAATCAAAAAGCAATGGGCCAATGCCTTGTCTCCATTGCCGTTAGTCAATTACAGAGGGCGATGAAAATGGGTAAAGATTGAGAAAAAACTATTGACGCAGAAAAAAATGACATCCCATGAATTTGCTTAATATTTGTATTTGGATGCAATAATAACAAAAGGTATTTTAGCTGCTTTACCTTAAATGACCTCACAAAAACTGGAGATGTGGAATGCTGCAAACAGCAAATCTGACAGCCCTGTTCCCTGCATGGGATAACATTCCAAACTCCTCATAGTTCAGCCCTGCTGCTGACTAGAACATAGCAACACATTTCAATTGCAAGGTCACATTCAAGATTACATTGAGTTTTACAGCTGCAGCAGGGAAACAAACCCTTCGGCCCGCCCAGTCCATGCTGACCATCCATCTGTCCCACCAGCTCACTGCACATTCGGGGCAAATTACGGCAGCCAATTAACCTACAAACTCACATGTGTTTGGGACGTGAGAGTGGCACCGCAGCACCTGGAGGAAACCCACACGGTCACAGGGAGCACATGCAAACTTCATAGAAACGTAGACAATAGGTGCAGGAGGAGGCCATTTGGCCCTTCGAGCCAGCACCGCCATTCATTGTGATCATGGCTGATCGTCCCCAATCAATAACCTGTGCCTGCCTTCTCCCCATATCCCTTGATTCCACCAGCCCTTAGAGTTCTATCTAACTCTCTCTTAAATCCATCCAGTGATTTGGCCTCCACTGCCCTCTGTGGCAGGGAATTCCATAAATTCACATCTCTCTGGGTGAAAAGTTTTTTCTCACCTCTGTCTTAAATGACCTCCCCTTTATTCTAAGACTGTGGCCCCTGGCTCTGGACTCGCTCAACATTGGGAACATTTTTCCTGCATCTACCTTGTCCAGTCTTTTTATAATTTTATATGTTTCTATAAGATCCCTCCTCATCTTTCCAAACTCCAGTGAATACAAGCCTAGTCTTTTCAATCTTTCCTCATATGACAGTCCCGCCATCCCAGGGGTCAATCTCATGAACCTACGCAGATTGGACGACGGTTGTTGCAATAGGCTGGATCCCACTGGGTCCAGTACACCAGCTAAAATCACCATCCATGGTCCTCCCCTGCCTGCTTTGGATGTGCGGGCTGATTTCACAATCCCACATGCGTGGAACGGCCTTTGATAGAAAAAACTGGGGTAAAGCCTAACCTCCTATCCAAACCCAAGAGCTTCTCCATATCTCCAGAGTTGTTAAATGTGTTATTTGGTGACATGTAAAAATTATTACGAGTGTACAGAAACCACAAGTAGAAGGTCACTCAGCTTCAAGCTATCAAGATCACTTGATTTGACCAAAACCTCAGCTCTGCCTTCCTGTTTACATCCCCCAGCTCATCAAGAATCCATCTGCCTCTGACGCAATAATATTCAAATACGCTGCTTCTCCGATCTTGTGACACACTGGCGCTGTGGTAGAGTTGCTGCATTACAGTGCCAGAGACCCGGACTACAGGTGCTGTCTGCATGGAGTTCGTATGCTTTCCCTGTGACCCTGGTTTTCTCCGGGTGCTCCAGTTTCCTCCCACACTCCAAAGGTTTGTAGGTTAATTGGCTTCGGTAAAAATTGTAAAATTGTCTCTACTAGGTAGGATAATAATAGTGGAGGGGGGGGGATCGCTGGTCGGCGCAGACTCCATGGGCCAAAAGGTTTGTTTCCGCACTGTATCACTAAAGTCTAAAGTAAAGTTTATGCATCTAGCTGAGCTCACCAAGCCATAGCGGGCCATCGAAAAAGTGTTGGTAAATGGGATTTGTAGAGGTGGCACATTAGTTTGGTCGGCACAGTGGCACAGCGGTAGAGTTGCTGCCTTACAACGCCAGGGACCTAGGTTTGATCCTGACTACAGGTGCTGGATATATGGAGTTTGTACGTTCTCCCCGTGACTGCGTGGGTTTTCTCCAGGTGCTCGGGTTTCTTCCCACATTCTGAAGATGTACAGGTTTGTAGGTTAATTGCCTTTGATAAAATTGTAACTTGTCCTTAGCGTGTAGGGTGGTGCTAGTGTGAGGGGATCGATGGCTGCCGTGGAATCGGTGGGCCAGAGGACATGTGTCCACGCTGCATTTCTAAACTAAACTGAACTTAAGGTGGGTTCATACGGTAAAAATCTAATTGTGAACATTCTCTCAACTGCTTTCAATGCATTCTTCTTTAAATGAACAATATTGTACATTGCATTCCAGCTATGGTCTCATCAGACTGCTTTATAAATTAAACATAATCATCCTACTTTTAAAAAACATTAAAATCTCCCTAAAATAAACAAGTAGAAATAGGTATGAAGACAACTTGTTCTTCCAAGTCTTTCGGCTATAAATCACCTTTGTAATGAATGTGGAACTGATCTCATACCACGGCAGATAGGCTCAGTAGGAGATGGAGAGGACATGTCTCAGTGCAGAGAGGGTTTGCTGCATGGGGCTCAGCAAAGGGGCTTCGGTATCACAACCCAACCTAGAGTTTCACATTTGGTCACACAAGTACAGGAGGTGTTTGTGAAACACCCAAAAGCTAGTAGTTTGGAACCACCGAGTCTAGTCAGCTTCAGTTACCTGCTAAATGCAGATATGAACTGGGAAGCAAAGGATACCCTAGAGATAAGCAAAGAAGGAGGCACCTGCATGAATGAGCTTCAAAGCCAGTAGCAGGAATGGTTTACAAGGCACAGGTCTTAGGAAAGCCGGCCCCTAAAGTCCAAACTCCTCAACCAGTTAAGCTTACCATTTCTTGGCCACATGAATCGCAACATCAGGATGCATTTAAACATGGCATCTAACAAGCATTCCTTGTCTAATCCTCAACTTCCTCCAATTATTACAGACAGGCCCCTGGGGCAAAACCCAAATTACACACTAATGAGTTCACAGACAAATTCAGCTGCACAAATAATCATCGATGGTCAATGTAAAATAACTGCTGAAAATCGGAATCAAATTTGGAGGATTTAAAATTGTCGAGCAAAGCAAGTACAGAAGCAACGAGTGCCGAAGACAAGAGTTATTGAGAATAATTAAACTTAGCAATGAAAACCAACCGAACAAATAAAAAGCATAGCAAAGGAATAAGTCCTTTGGGCCTTCACATCTACACTACTATCATGGCTCAGAGGCGCAGTGGGGAAGGGCAAAGTCAGGCAGAGATGTAGTGGTTGGAGGCTTGTTAGTTAAGGGGGTAGACGGGAGATTCTGTAGCAGCAATCGAGACTCCAGGATGGAGCGTTGCCTCCCTGGTGCTTCTGCAGCTCACCCCGGAAAGGCCATGCCCCTCAACAGCGTCCGAAAGGGGAAACCTGTTTTTGACGGAGAATGGCCACAGGGGTCAGCTGTATTCTCTGTCTACTCCCATTCCCGTGGTCAGCCACCCACTCTTGTACTTTAGCCATGAGCACCTCGCTGTGTCTCCTCTCTATGAAGCTCTCAGTGTCCCGGACAGTCCTGACGTCGTCCAGCTGCAGCTCCAGTTCCCTGACACGGTCCCTAAGGACACAGTTCCCTCAGGTGCAGTCACCAGGGACACCAGCAGTTTCCCTGACTTGCCACATCCTACAGGAGGAATGTTGCACCATTCTACCTGCCACCACCACTGCACTAAAGCCAAGAGGAAAAACACACAAGAATCACACACAAGAAACAGCAGACTGTACCTTTACCTCTTGTCCCTCTCGGCTCACCCTTTACTCAGCCTCCTCGCCGAAGTGCCTTGAGCCAAAGCCTCATATTTAGCCTCCACGAAACCACTCGTGAAAAAACAAAATTGCCTCACAAATCCCCTTTAAACATTCCCCTCCCATTTTAAACCTTAGCATTTCACTTTTTGCCATTTCCATCCTGGAAAAAAGACTACTTATCCTATCTATTCCTCGCATAATCGGATATATCCTAGGTCTCCCTTGTGCCTCTGATGGTCTGGAAAAAACAAGTCCAGTTTTGTCAACCTCCCCTTATAGAAACTCTCCAAACCAGCAACATCCAATCAAATGTAGAAATGAAAAGAGGTTTATCCTAGTGAACCTCTTCTGCACCCTCTCCAAAGTTGCCACATCCTTCTGATAAATGTCAACCACTATTTAGTTTAGTTTAGTTTATAGTTACGGTAGACTAGCACTACCCTACACACAAGGGACAATTTATAATTTTACCAAAGCCAATTAACCCACAAACCTGAATGTCTTTGGACTGTGGGAGAAAGCCACATCCTATCCTATCTATACAGGTCATGGGGAGAATGTACAAACTCTGTACAGAAAGCACCCGTAGTGAGGATCGAATCCAGGTCCCTGGTGTTGTAAGACAGCAACTCTACCGCTGCACCATATATATATTATAAATAGAGAGGCTTTTTGCAATCTTACAGGATGTTGGTGAGGCTTCTGGAAAACTGCATCTTGTTTTGCCCAGAGCTGTAAATAATACTCCAAATGTGGCCAAATCAAAGTTTTATGCAGCGGCAACAAGACTTGACAATATTTATACTCAATGCTTTGAATGATGAAAGCAGCCAATTTTTTTTAACCGCAATCCCGTTTTATTTTAGAATTTTAATTGCCACTTGGAATCTCTTGTTTCTGTCTTCCATTACATTGAAGCTTTGAGTGGTTTGCACAGAGCTTGTTCAGAGAATTGTGAGCCAAATGTCTCAATATTGTACACCCATGTGAAGCATATGATCTTATTAATTACTTCATGAACATGAAACAAGTGGCCAGTTTATCTTAACAGAGATCTCATCTGTCAGTTCCAACTTTCTACTTGTATTTGTCTTGCATTGGGAGAACTGTTTCATTCTTTATAGGACAATAATGCGCCAATGCTTAGGACAGACAGTCATAGAGTAATAAAGCGTGGAAACGGGCGCTTCGACCCAACTTGCCCACACCGGCCAATATGTCCCAGCTACACTAGTCCCACCTGCCTGCGCTTGGTCCATATCCCTCCAAACCTGTCCTATCCGTGTACCTGTTTAACTTTTCTTATATGTTGAAATAGTTCCAGCCTCAACTACCTCCTCTGGCAGCTTGTTCCATACACCCACCACTCGTCCTCCTGCGCTCGATAGGGATAGAGTCCCAGCCTACTCAACCACTCCCTGTAGCTCTGAGTCTTTAGTCCTGGCTACATCCTCATAAAACATGGAGGTTTAAATCCGAGTTACACATTGTGCGGCACAATTTGTGGCATGTCTTGCTTGGAAAAATACTTAACACTGGAAGGCTTTCTGGAATTTTAGTGTAATTTTTATCAGGTCAAACGTCATCTGTTTTATTTGAATCTGGGTTCATGTTTTCCGCAGACATTAATAATTCTACACTTCTTGCTCACTGCACCACTTCATGTTATATATTTTGAGGCAGATATCTTCTGTCCAACTCTTCTTACCTATGCTCTGCATTGACAATTCCTTCTCTTAAATTATCAAAGCAAGCATTTCTCATTTAACAAATCTTCATCTGCCAGCAAAAATGAATTGTGAATCTTCTAAGTGTGCTCTTCCTTAATAGGGCATGTAATATCAGTGAATTTTTGGAATATAATATTTTAGACTATCAAGTGGCAATTTTTATAACATAAAATGTTGGCAGCCACTTCTTTGCAGGTGATTGAGGTGATGAGTCTTCCCAAATCATTTTTCACTATTTACCAGATCAACGCAGTTTAAAGGGAAAAGTTTTTCAAAAGACAATTCAGAAATTTCAAAGACGCTGTATTTACAAGGTAAAACAAATGCCTAATGCCATTATTGTTTTAATTTTGTTTTATTCCTCTGGCATGCTGGCAACTGGAATCATTAGTGCTAATTATAATTTCCAATTTTTTCATACTTTTAATGCTGTTTAACTGATGTGCAGGGGCCCACAATACATTTTAAATGTCCACTTTCTGGATAATTCTAACATTTCTGAAATCCAGGTTATAATCCTTCAGGCTGTCACATTTAAAACAGTAAACATGGTGCAAGCTTTTACTGGTTGCAAAGAGACTTCCTGCTCTTTAGAAATTATGCATTAATAACATTTACTACACAATTAATCAAGACACAGCGGAGAAAAATGTCAATTATTGTGAACAAGGAGGATTATAAAGGGCCCCCAAAGACCCAGAATATACTGTCATGACAATCAGTGTGTTGCATAAAACATCTGGTTGTCATTTACAAACAGCAAAACCAATCCAGTTTAGGAAACGGTCACATTTCATTGGCGCAGAAACCAGACACAACTCTCTCATGTAAGGCCATTTATGGCAGAAAGAGAATTCTTTGGTGTAAGTTCACCGGAAAGATTTAAATAGTTTGTATGCAAAGGAACTTTCTCAATGAACCCTGCTTAAAAGCACAGCTTGGTTTGATTAAAGAGAAAAGGAAAACACATCTACAGAGCTAAGAATTAAAGTGACAATAAACATTTCAAAGATGCAAATAGTTTGTAATATTACTCCACAAAACAGCACGATTCAGCCTGTTAGCTGAAGGGAAAAAAAGCTACAGTGGATGTACTGTGCAGTTACAACTGAATTGCATATTGCAATTAGTGATAATTATTAGGACCAAACAGAACAATGTTGTCCTTATCCATGCAAACTGCTGTTACATGTGTAGATTCAAATGAGATCTGATCTAAATAAACATTGTTATTAACAAACTGACAATACTAGAGTTTTTAAATACTTGCAATGTGCTTTAATGACTTTATCAGAATTAAATGATAAAAAGATGGGTCTAACTCTATCTTTTTTTTTTAATATTGAGAAATAGAGTCAAGAGGGTTTTATTGTCATATGTTCCAGATAGAACAATGAAATTCCTACGCAGCTGCACAACAGAATATGTAAACATAGTATTCCGTAAACAGTAAAATAAACGAGAAAAAATAGTTCAGCGTATGTATATATATATATACATTTATATACACACACGCACATATATATATATATATATCACACACACATACATACAAATAAAAACAAACAAACAAACAATAATAGTGCAAAAAGCTGTTCCTGAACGTTTCAGTTTTCAGGCTCCTAAAGGGCCTGTCCCACTTTCATGAGATAATTCACAAATTCTCCCGCGTTTTCCCCTGATTCAAACTCGCAGATTGTTCGTAACGAGTCTGTAGGAGTTCGTAGATAAATTGTAGGGGCTCGATATGCTAGCTGTAGGTACTCGTGGCATCAGGTAAGTCGGGACGTTTTTTCAAGCCCGATAAAAAATGTCTACGACTAAAAAAATGGCCGGGATGAAAGAATTAAGTCATGAAGGTGGGACAGGCCCTTAAATCTTCTTCTCGCTGGCAGGAGTGAAATGAATGCATGGCCAGGGTGGTGTGGGTCTCTGATGATGCTGGCTGCCTTTTTGAGGCCGCGACTCCGGTAAATCCCTTTGATGGTGGGGAGGTCAGTACCAGTAATGGACTGGGCATTGTTCACCATGTGTTACAGTCTTCTTTGCTCAGCTTCTTCGCTCGAGTTCAAGTTACCAAGCCAGGCTAAAATATGTGGATAGATCAAAGTTGATTACAAGGCTTTGAATATCCAAGCTGGGATTTTTCTCTACGACATTGGCCATTATCAGGAATGACTGAAAAAGCTCTGATCTGCTGCAAGAGTTCCTTCTATCGTGACACAATCATTACCGCCAGTCCCTTTCGCATGGAGCACAAACAAAGACCAGCAGTGGGTGGTGATGGGATGCAAGGAAGACCCAATGCCAACATGTTTGCTATCCCACTATTGCTTCCTGGGCTGCACATGGAAGAGGTTGTAATAGCAGCGAGGAATCTTGAAGAAGAAACAAGGCTTTAGAAACCTCTTCTTCCAGAACCCACTATTTTGAGAATACAGATTGACGTGCGCAGAACTGTGCAGCAGTGGTCAGCAGGATGATTTGATGAACTTTTAAATGCCTTGTCTCCAATAATAGGCACAAAATAAATAATTTCTGTAGGATATTTCACAAATGGAAGAAAATCTTAAGGATTAACAACAGAACACCTGTATTGTAATAATCTTTTCCACAAATTCTAAAAAATCAACAATTAAAACATAGAACAGTACAGCGCAGCACCAGGCCCTTCGGCCCACAAAGTTTGCCCCAGACAGTTACTAGGGAAATTGATGAGGGTAAAGTGGTGGATGTTGTCTATATGGACTTCAGTAAGGCCTTTGACAAGGTTCCACATGAAAGGTTAGTTAAGAAGGTTCAATTGTTGGGTATTAATGGTGGAGTAGCAAGTTGGATTCAACAGTGGCTGAATGGGAGATGCTAGAGAGTAATGGCGGATGGCTGTTTGTCAGGTTGGAGCTGGTGACCAGTGGGGTGCCTCAGTGATCTGTGTTGGGTCCACTGTTGTTTGTCATATACATCAATGATCTGGATGATGGTGTGGTAAATTGCATTAGTAAGTATGCAGATGATACTAAGATAGGTGGTGTTGTGGATAATGAAGTAGATTTTCAAAGTCTACAGAGAGATTTAGGCCATATGGAAGAGTGGGCTGAAAGATGGCACATGGAGTTTAACGCTGATAACTGTGAGATACTACATCTTGGTAGGACAAACCAAAATAAGACGTACGTGGTAAAATTGAGGAATGCAGTAGAACAGAGGGATCTAGGAATAACTGTGCATACTTCCCTGAAGGTGGAATCGCATGTAGATAGGGTGGTGAAGAAAGCTTTTGGTGTGCTGGCCTTTATAAATCAGAGCATTCAGTATAGAAGTTGGGATGTAATGGTAAAATTGTACAAGGCATTGGTGAGGCCAATTCTGGAATATGGTGTACAATTTTGGTCACCAAATTATAGGAAAGATGTCAGCAAGATAGAGAGAGTATAGAGGAGATTTACTAGAATCTTGCCTGGGTTTCAGCACCTAAGTTACGGAGAAAGGTTGAACAAGAAAGGTCTTTATTCTTTGGAGCGCAGAAGGTTAAGGGGGGACTTGATAGAGGTCTTTAAAATTATGAGAGGGATAGACAGAGTTGACGTGGATAAGCTTTTTCCATTGAGAGTAGGGAAGATTCAAACAAGAGGACACGATTTGAGATTTATGGGACAAAAGTTTAGGGGTAACATGAGGGGGAACCTCTTTACTCAGAGAGTGGTAGCTGTGTGGAATGAGCTTCCAGTGGAAGTGGTGGAGGCAGGTTCGATTTTATCATTTAAAAATAAATTGGATAGGTATATGGACGGGAAAGGAATGGAGGTTTATGGTCTGAGTGCAGGTAGATGGGACTAGGTGAGAGTAAGTGTTCAGCACGGTCTAGAAGGGCCGAGATAGCCTGTTTCCGTGCTGTAATTCTTATATGGTTATATGATGTCAAGTCTAATGCTTATCTGCTCTGCTTGCCCATAATCCATATCCCTCCACACCCTGCACATCCATGTGCCTATCGATTAGTCAGTTAATTACCACAATCATGTTTGCCTCCATCATCACCTCCTGACGGGCACAAAATGCTCGAGTAATTCAACGGGACAGGCAGCATCTCTGGATGGAAGGAATGGGTGATGTTTCGGGTCGAGACCCTTCTTCACATCTCGACTCGAAATGTCACCCATTCCTTCTCTCCAGAGATGCTGCCTGTCCCGCTGAGTTACTCCAGCATTTTGTGTCTATCTTCGATGTAATCCAGCATCTGCCGTTTCCTCCGACACATCTACCATCACCTCCTACAGTGCATTCCAAAGGTGAAAGGTGTTTTTTTTAAATCAATTTTATGCTTTCAACGTTTGGATTAAACTCAGAGGTAACCTGTGTGGGCATCATCCAGTCTCAGTGTTCTGTTTCGGCACGCGTCATATTTGACAAAATCCTCCAATGATCAGTCAAAACTCCGCGATTTCCAGACCAGTTTACACTTTTGGCTGTTGCTCATCACCCTTTGGAGATGAAATAAATCAAGAAGAATACATTGGCATTTGGTGTTTACACAAGCTGTTAAATGGAGCAAGTCAATGGACTGTGCTGTTGCGATCAGGATCAATGAGCTATTGTAGAACTTTCCCTGTTGGTCCACAAAAGGACATTATAATAAAACCCATCTGCGGAGCACCTGCAGTCAACATCTTATAAAACCCAAATGTTTCAAAGAAGGGTTTAATGAAAGTAAGCATGGAGATTGATTTCTTCATAATATTTGTAGTTTTCATAAAATACAAAATAATAAGTTAGGAAGGGCTTAAAGAATATTTTTTACAAGTTAAAAGCTGTGGCAAAAGATATCATGGGTGTGAAATGTGCCTTTGATTGCTTGCACTGCACGAGCACTAGTCTGCAATTACTGACCTCCCATTATAAGCCCCTCTGATATGCAGCTGCATTGGAGTTCATGGAAATGTTCAATGTTAATTCTTGTCCCTCTAGGATCATAAAGTTCCCCCATGATAATTAGCGAACGTGGCATAGTAAAACTTTAATATTTAGTCCAACAGAGAGAAACAAAAATTATCCTTGATTATCAGACGACTAACTTTTCAATCTACCCAACACAAGTTGGTGTTGCAACTAAATATATCCACCATTTTATTTTAAGTCCCATGATGGCCCTCTCTTTAAATTGTCAAAATGAACATATTTTCAAATGTTCCCATTATATAACAGATAATAATTTTAAATTAAATTTTAAATCCTACTATGATTACTTTCCCTTTGGTTCCTTGCCAACAGTCTGGCTGCTACTCCCACCTACATTCTGTTATGGTCTATCTCTGCTCTTTGGACTGGTTATTATCTTTCCCGTTTTCCAAGCATTTGAAATCCAGCATTAACTCCGGATATTGCAGCCCTTGACCTTCTGGCCTCCAGTATCTGTCCACACTTGCCATTATTTTCCTTATGCCTGCTGTCCAAACCATCCCTGGGCCTGCATTATTATCTCTTCAACTTTCAGCACTCTCATAATAAACTACAGTGCAGGTTTCTCATGCACAGAAACCAATAAAGGTCATAAAAGTGGAAGGCTGCCTTGGATGTCGGGTGGGATTATCTCGAGTAACAGTTCTGTGGACACAATGCAATCATGAGATACAATTTTAGTCCCCCATTTTAGTGGTTTCAGCAAACATTGTTATCCGGAAGTGGGGGAGGGGGAACACATTCCACATGCATATGATTCGATTCTATTTTGAGCAATTTGTAAACCAATCTGATCTTCGATCTTAAACGGCAAGAATTCCACATTGTGATTTCCCTTTTTACGATGTAGAATCTATACAAAACAGCCCTACAATCAATTCTCCTTCCTATACGTTCACATATTTTAAAGTTCTGCTTTATATCCAAGGATCACAGTCTTATACGAGGTTCACAAAAAAAAAAATCAGCTTCCAACATAACGATAAACATATGCAGCCCAGATGTGCAGTCTCAACACTTAGATTTCCATTATGAAGTCTTAGTTGTTATTAAATCATAAGAAAATCAACTGGCCAAATAGAAACACTTGAACTGGGTGGCTAACCCTAGAAATAGAGTTAATAGTTTAAATTGTTGAAATAAAGAAATTGTTGAAATAAAAATATTAAAAAATATAGAAGCTACAACAGAATAGACTCTATCCCACACTCCCAATCCCTCTGTCTCTACCCCATCTGCTCCCAAGATGATGTGTTGCATACATCCAAGATGTTCCCATCCTTTAGGGAATGGGGATTCCCCCCTTCTATCATAGATGAGGCCATCATACGTGTCTCCTCTGTATCCCCCTTTATAACAGGGACAGAGTCCCCCCAGTCCTCACCTTTCACTCCATCAGCCGCCACATACAACACATCATCCTCCGACATTTTCACCACCTCCAACGGGATCCCGCCACTAGTCACATCTTCCCATCTCCACCCCTTTCCGCTTTTCACAGAGACCATTCCCTGTGCAACTCCCTGTTTCATTCATCCCTTCCCACCCAAACCACCGGTTGCCCAGGAACTTTCCCCTGCAACTGCAGAAGAAGTGACATCTGTCCTTATACCTCCTCGCTCAACTTCATCCAGGGGCCCCAACAGTGCTTTCAGCTGCGGCAAGTAACTCCTGCATTCCTTCTCCCCCCCCCCCCCATCTCACTAGTTGTCCTTCCAGTTCCACTGTTCACATCCTTGTATCTCTGTTGTTAGCACATCTTCCCCAGCCAGTATGGCCCATTATGGATTCCACCCTTCCTGAGGTCATCTGTTGCGTTCCCCATTCTGTTCTGGCCTTCTCTATCCTTCAGTCTGAAGAAGGGTTCCGACCTGAAACGTCACCTATTCCGTCTCTCCAGAGATGCTGCCTGACCCGCTGAGTTACTCCAGCATTTTGTGTCTATCTTCAGAATAATTACGCAAAATTAGAAAGGAAGGAGTGATAAGTTCATAGTGTTAGGAGCCGAATTAGGCCATTCAACCCATTGTCCACTCCACCATTCATTCACGGCTGATCTATCTCTCCTTCCTAACCCCATTCTCCTGCCTTCTCCCCATAACCCCAGACACCCGTACTAATTAAGAATCTATCTATCTCTGCCTTGAAAATGTCCATTGATTTGGTGCCCACTGCCTTCTGTAAACTGGCCATTGCTTCCCCATTCACCTTAGACTCTTTAGACATTCTATTTACCTTTGGTAATGAAGCTCCTCCCATTAATAATTTAACTGGAAAAAATCAGCATGGATACAGATGTGATTCCTTATCTTGTTCTGCATTGTGAACCATGATTTTTTCAAATCTATGGAAGAAATTTTCATCTCAAAATCTACTAGATTTCAAATTAAATCATTTAGTTCCTGGATTGGAGATATAGAGTTGTAGAGCAATACAGCATGGAAACAAGCCCTTTGACCCAACTCGTCTGTGTTGACCGGATTGCCTAGCCTACTTGCCTGTGACTGGTCCATATCCATGTATCTGTCCTTGTCCCTTTTAAATGTTGTAATTGTTCCCACTCCCTCTGGCAGCTCATGCCGTGTGTGCACCATCCTCTATTTGAAATAGTTGACCTTCAGATCTCTTTTAAATCATTCCCCTCTCAACTTAAACCTATGTCCTCCAGCTTTAGTCTCTCCTATCCTGGGGAATAGACTGTGGCTACGCCGCTCATGATTCTATAAACTTCTTTAAGGTCATCATTTAGCCTCCTGCGCTTCAGGGAAAAGAGTCTCACTCTATCCCGGGCCCCTCCTTCTAACAGATTCATTTCAAGTGCTCCAAACAAAATGAATCATCGCTTCCTCTGTTGGCCTCTTCCCCTTTCTATTCAAACCTCAGTTGCAGGCTGCATGATATTTTCTGGATCATTTGAAAATGTTTACATTTCATAAAACAAGTGCGTATTTGCTGCTGAAATATGTTTCAACCGACATTCATTTTCTGCACTACTTCATTGCTTAAGGCTGAAAAGAAGAGCCATGACATTTAGAACATAGTTTATAGTCCTGCGATTACAAAGACATTCTGTCGTCAGACTGTCTGCATCCTTACCCACACTTCCTTTTATCTTATGGGTGCAATATTAAAATGCAAGTGCTTGCTTACTTAGCAGGGTAACAAAACTATTTTTTAAGTCATGGTATTTGAGTATTTATAGTTTTACATGTTGTTTCAACCGCTGTGGGGAATCTAGCCTGCAGCCAATAAACATTTCTGAACTTTGCAGATGGGCTGGGTGCTGCAGGAAAATGTGGCCTTTGGGATAGATGTAACCACAGCAACCGATTCAAAATAAAATATGTAATGTGAAAGATATTATTCATTGTGCCAACACAAACCTCAAGTGCAGAGAGTGCAATGCACAAAACACACATTATTCTCTGAAATACAACAGGGCAACCACATTCAACAATATTTTTGGCCATTTATAGCAAAAAATTATAGAAAAAAACAGAAGTAGATAATAATTCAGCTCATTATGCCCCTTATCATTGCCCACAGCATACTGCAACTAACCCGTCTAATTCAATATCCCATCGTTTCACATGACCACAGATATTTTCCACTTTTATGTTGGGTTTCGAGTATTCCTCTCATTTTCTCTTTGATCGGTTCTAATTCAACTACCACATGGTAAGACATTTTGTACTTGTGTAACGCTTTTCAGATACCAGATTGTTAAACATGGAGAGCATAAAGGTAGAACTGCGAGACCACACTTCTGAAAGGGTTCAGCTACGAACTGATACACACTTTGGAACATCAATGCTATAAGAACCTGATCAGGTAAATGCAATGCGACAGATCTGTATCTTTTTTGGGGCCTGGTGAAATAGCAGTTTTCAGGCCTCTCCAAGTTCACTTGCATAAGAGTGCATTGAATAAGCATGATTAATACTTACAATCAATCACCACTGCGTGATTATGTAGAATCTTAAACTTAGACAATCATCCCAGCATGCTTGTAAGAACATGAGATAAAGGTCACCATAAATATATTCTTAACTGTGCAGAATCACCGTAACATTTGCAGCGATTGTAATGCGTGATTGCAGATCCACATCTGGGACCAACACGCAGAGAGTGCTTTGCTTTGGTGCCATCTTGTTTCTCAACTTGAATCCTTCCCTTCCATTTGTCAGCAATCAGGGGTTATGGGGAGAAGCAGGAGAATGGAGCTGAGAGGGAAAGATAGATCAGCCAGGATCGAATGGCAGAGTAGACTCGAAGGGCTGAATAGCCTACTTCTGCTCCTATCACTTTTGAACTTATGAAAATAATATTTTATTTGCAAATGCATCTCATGTCCACATTGTCTGAAGTTCATCCAGATGTTGCATATCATTCCAGATCAAATATGCTCATTGAAAATGGTCCTGCAGATCAAACTAGCAACATAAGCCAATTCCATGTTGCAATTTTGTAAGGATGAAAGGTAGGCAAGTATATTCTAATGAACATGTCTTTTCCATTTCTTGAATGATTTACCAAATGAACCATAGAATATAGGAGAGTACAGCACAGGGCCTGCAATCATCCATACACTAGTTTTATCCTACATATTAGGGACTATTTACGGAGTGCATTAATCTACAAATCTGCACGTCTTTGGTGTGTGGAAAGAAACTGGAGCACCTGGGGGGAAACCCATACGGTCACAGGGAGAACGTACAAACTCCGTACAGACACCACCTGTAGTCAGGATCGAACACGGGTCTCCGGCGCTGTAAGGCAGCAACTCGAACACTGTGGCACTGTGCCACCATAGTCTTCTATATTCTAATATTTGATACAGGGAAATAATTAAATAGAAATAAAATAGTCACAGAAAAATTCTTATCCCGATCTTTATCTTTAACACTATGTAAGTGTAGGTGAAATGTTTTAACGATAAAAGAACTCAAAAAATGAGTCTGCAAAAAGAGTTCCTGAGCAAGCCTCGAAACATCCAATTGATATGCCAGAATATGGATGCAACGTTAAAAGAAATAAACATGCATCAGTTTTTAGAATAATTTGGGGTGAAAACTGATCTTTGGTCGCTAAGAAATATGTAGATCGGATTAGCTGCCAGTTGTATTTACTTTTCACAGTGGACAATGGAGTTGAATGGTGAACACAATTGCTCAATCCTTTATTTAACACGAACCACCCAAAACAAATTTCTGCCCTTTGTTTTGAATAGCATTTGAATCAAAGGTCATATTTATCATTGAATCAAATTGCAAAATAGAAGATTATTCAAATCATTATGTTCAGGCTAGTTTTTCTGAAGAATAATCTAGTTGGCCACATTCACTATTCCCATAATCCTTTATTATTTTTCCTTCAAATATTTATCCAACTTTTTAAACTTTTTACGGCACGGTGGAGCAGTTCTAGAGGTGTTGCCGTACAGCGCCGGAGACTCGGGTTCGATCCTAGCTACGGGTGCTGTCTGTACAGAGTTTGTACGTTCTCCTCGTGACCTGCATGGGTTTTCCCCAGGTGCTCAGGTTTCCTCCCACACTCCAAAAATGTGCATGTTTGTAGGTTAATTGGCTGCTGTAAATTGTAAATGGTTTCGAGTGTGTGTAGGATAGCCAAAGACAATAGACAATTGGTGCAAGAGTAGGCCATTCGGCCCTTCCAGCCAGCACCGCCATTCAATGATCATGGCTGATCATTCACAATCAGTACCCCGTTCCTGTCTTCTCTCCATATCCCTTAACTCCGCTATCCCTAAGAGCTCTATCTGACTCGATTGAAAGTATCCAGAGAACCAGCCTCCACCGCCCTCTGAGGCAGAGAATTCCATACACTCACAACTCTCTGTGTGAAAAGGTTTTTCCTCATCTCTGTTCTAAATGGATTACCACTTATTCTTAAACTATGGCCCCTGGTTCTGGACTCCCCCAACATTGGGAACATGTTTCCTGTCTCCAGCATGTCCAAACCCTTAATAATTTTATATGTTTCAACAAGATCCCGTCTCATCCTTCTAAATTCCAGAGTATACAAGCCCAGTGGCTCCAATCTATCAACATATAACAGTCCCTCCATCCCGGGAATTAACCTCGTGAACCTACGCTTTCCCTCAATAGCAAGAATGTCTTTCCTCAAGTTAGGAGACCAAAACTGCACACAATACTCCAGATGTGGTCTCACTAGGGCCCTGTACAACTGCAGGAGGACCTCTTTGCTCCTAAACTCAACTCCTCTTGTTATGAAGGCCAACATGCCATTCACTTTCTTCACTGCCTGCTGTACCTGCATGCTTACTTTCAGTGACTGATGAACAAGGACCCCCAGATCCTGTTGTACTTCCCCTCTTCCCAACTTGACACCATTTAGATAATAATCTGCCTTGCTGTTTTTGCCACCAAAGTGGATAACCTCACATTTATCCACATTAAACTGCATCCGCCATGCATCTGCCCACTCACCCAACCTGTCCAAGTCACCCTGCATCCTCATAGCATCCTCCTCACAGTTCACACTGCCACCCAGCTTTGTGTCATCCGCAAATTTGCTAGTATTATTTTTAATCCCTTCATCTAAATCATTAATATATATTTGTAAATAGCTGCGGTCCCAGCACCGAGCCTTGCGGTACTCCATTAATTACTGCCTGCCATTCTGAAAGGGATCCATTCATTCCTACCCTTTGTTTCCTGTCTGCCAACCAATTTTCTATCCATGTCAGCACCCTACCCCCAATACCATGTTCTCTAATTTTGCCCACGAATCTCCTATGTGGGACCTTCTCAAATAGTGTAAGTGTGCGGAGATCTCTGGTCGGCATGGACTCAGTGGGCCGAAGGGCCTGTTTCCGTGCTGTGTCTCTAAACTAAACGAAACTAAACTAAACCATATGAAAAGATGGCAATACCACGGTTTGAATCACAATGGTACTTGTAGTGGTGAGGTCCAGTGATGAAGATCAAGAAATGAGAATGTCTGAATGGTATTTGATTTGCAAACAAACTTGCTGGTGATTTCCAAGACATTGTTGCTTTTCCCCGCTACATATTAAGTGCTTGTGAATCATTGATTGGTATCTTGCTCCTGTGTATCCTACAAATTCAACTCGATGAGCCGAATGGCCTGTTTCAGCTCTAAACTAAACTAAACCTCACAGCAAAGAGAAAGCAACTGTGAAAGCATCTTGGTGTTATTTCTGTGGCTGCTGCAACCTACGACCCACAGTTCATTTCCTCTTTTGGTCATTTTCACAGATGCAAACTTCCAGCATAAAAAGTCATCTGACTCCCTCTCCATGCACATGGTATTGTATCTGCAACAGTGAAAACTGTTAGGTTTCGGGAGTGTAAATATAGACCTTCCCTCTGACTTCCCTCAGTACAACGTCTGGGAGATGACTGCACATGGAGTGGTATTGCTGTCAGAGCATATGGAGTTACGAACTTTGCTCCCTCCAGCTGGCTTCTGAGTCGTAGGATCACAGAGAAGGACACAAGACCTTTCAACATTTAAAAATAGACTTCAGACAATCGTTGCAAGAGACAGGACTGAGAAATTGCAAAAAAAACGCAGCAGTAAAATAACCATTTTCTTACCAATATCTTTATATACTCCATTGTAGCTGGAACCTCCAACTCGTGGCGATAGGACAAGTTCATAACCGTATTGTGCAAAGATTTGCCGATATAATCGAAGGTCAGATGAACTAATGGAATTATATCCTCCTAGAACAACAGTTTTCTTGCGATTGTTGAAGGCATTAGATTTTATGGGTTCATTCTGTGAAAAATTAAATAGTAATTCAGTAATTATTTTAGATTTTAGCCAAAAGTCTCCAAACAATATTCTTCCAAATGATTCATTTCCTGTTGTTTACAAAATGTAATATGAATATGAAACTACAGTTCAATGAGATTTTCATATTAAAATCTAAAAGGAGCAATCTTGAAAATGGAGTGAACAGTCACCCTCTCTCCTTTGAATGCAAAATAAAGATATAAAGTCTTACAACATTGTTATTTTCTTATCAATAGCAAGAAAATTGATGAAGAAATCTCCACACAAAGGCCTATCTATCTCCACAACCTTGATCGCAGAACCAGCCAATTTCCTTCTACTAACACTCTCCTCCGCCTAGCAGAGGTGGTCCTTAAGGGCATGTCCCACTTTCCCAAGTTATTCACGATTTCTCTTGAGTTATTCACGAATGCTCCTGAGTTTTCAAACTCGCAGAATGTTCGTAACGAGTTCGTAGGAGTCCGTGGTTATATCGTAGCGGCTCATAATGCCAGCCGTAGGTACTCGGGGCATCAGGTAAGTCGGACATTTTTTCAGCACGTTGAAAAATGTCCACGAGTAAAAAAATAGCCCCGAATACCTACGGCTGGCATAACGAGCCACTACGATATATCCACGTACTCCTACGGACTCGTTATGAACATTCTGCGAGTTGGAAAATTCGAGAAAATTCGGGAATAACAGGAGAATTCATGAATAACCCAGGAAAGTGGGACAGGCCTTTTACTCTCAACAACTTCTCCTTCGACTCCTCCCACTTCCTCCAAATCCACTCGCATGGGCCCCAGCTTTGCCTGCCCCTTTAATAGGGTACATCGAACAATCCCTGTTCCAGGCGTACACTGGCCCTATCACGAATTCTATCTCCACAACCCCTCTGTGATTCTTCCTAGTCCTCTCTGTGCATTGTCCATCAGGCAATTCCTGTACCCAGCAACAGTGCTTACATTAAACTCTCTACGCAACTAATCTCAATAAATATGTCTACAGGTAGGATGGAAAAAACACCAGTTTTACCTAATATTAAAAAACATTTTATAGATATCAAAAATATACAAAATGAAAATTAAAACATGAAAGATTAAAATAAGCTTTAACATCTCGTATACTAAAAAATAAAAAATAATATGCCAATAATCTGACACATTCAGGTGTTTGGTACAAGACAAGCTGATCTTCCTGGATGTTGCTCCCATCAATAACCCAACACACTTTCTATTCACGTTTTGTTTAAAGACAATAAACAATAATATAATCAATTTTCCACTGAATTAGTTTAGATTCTACATTTCTATGAGGGCAATAGGAACTGTACAATAAACTCTGGCATTGTCTGCCAAAAATGAACCAACAAATTCCTTTGAGTATTTTCTTTTCCTTATAAAAACCTCCATTATTTCAGTTTAATAATCCCATCCTCATTATAAAAGGTACAATTATTTGGTGTAAAATTTGCTCCAATGTACTTTGACAACTTGCAATGTTGTCGTGCAGGGCAAAAGTCAACACGTATAATTTTCTATTTGAAAACCAAAATGAAACCGTAGAGGCTGACAATCTGAAATAAACATGGGAAACGCTGGAAATGCTCTGCTCAGAAGGCATCAGTTTCTCTCACCATAGATGCCTCCTGACTTCCTGTGCATTTCAAGCACTTTCTATTTTTACTTCAGGGAAACTTTCACATAGACGCATGTAAATAATTTCTTTATGCTGGTAATTATTTCTCGGCATTCTATCAGTAAAACCAGCTAGTATCATACAGCAAAATTGAACATTTTCAAGAGATGCTTTTTCACTTGACCAACTAAGACAGTGTATTGTTTAGGAAGGAACTGAAGATAGACACAAAGTGCTGGAGTAACTCAGTGGCCAGGCAACATCTCCGGAGAGAAGGAGTGGTTGACATTTAACGTTGAGACACTTCTTCAGACTGAAGAAGTTCTGAAGAGGGGACTTGACCCAAAACATCACCCATTCCTTCTCTCCAGAGATGCTGCCTATCCCACTAAGTTACTCTAGAATTTTGTGTCTATCTGAGACAGTGTGTTGTCTGGCAGAGAAATAAGAAACAAGAATTAATTAGGCACACATTTTCTCCTTCCCAAGAAAAACTATTTCTGAACATTTTGGATTATTTGCCTCAATTGTGTTCACCTGTGTGGATGGCCACCTCACGCAGCCACCAAGGTCTAATAGGCATTTATGGCATTTGTCTTCCCCCTGTCTTCAAACAAGGGACACAAGAACACAACAATGTTGCAGGACTCGGCCATGAGTCCCACCAAGCTCTCCCTGTCATTTAACATTGCCATGGCTCATCTCTGCTGGCCTTCATCTGTGCCATTTCCCCATACTCCTGTATTCATTAATCAACTAAATATTTGCCCACCTTCACTTTAAATACTTCTAACAAATCCTGGTTCTATCACCCACCAGGGGGAAGAATTCCGCACCTTCAGTTCAGTTTAGATTGTTATTAGTGTCACGGTATTTCTGTACAGTGAAAAGCTTGTGCTCGCATGCTATCCAGTCAAAAAGACTAGACCTGAATGCAATCAAAGGTAGACATAAAATGCTGGAGAAACACAGCAGGTGAGGCAGCATCTATGGAGAGAAGGAATTGGCAACGTTTCGGGTTGAGACCCTTCTTCAGATCTGGAGAAGGGTCTCGACCCAAAACGTCGCCAAATTCTTCTCTCCACAGATGCTGCCTCACCCTCTGAGTTTCTCCAGCATTTTTTGTCTACCTTCAATTTTTCCAGCATCTGCAGTTCTTTCTTAAACATGAATACAATCAAGCCGTTCACACGGCACAGACAAAGAGTGCAAAAATATAACATTGCTATTTGATTAAAGATAGTTCACAGGTATCCAATGAAGTGGATGGGATGTCAGAACCACTGTCTAGCTGATGAGAGGACAATTCAATTGCCTGATAACTGCTGGGAGGAAACTGTTCCTGAATCTGGAGGTACTGTATGTGCTTTAAAACAGATGTATCTCTTGCCTGATGGGAGGGGAGGAGGGAGTGACATGGGCGAGACTGGTCTGTGATTATGAAGGTGGTCTTGCCGAGGCAGCATGTAGATGAAATCAATGGAACGGAGGTTGGTTTGTGTGATTATCTGGGCTGCATCTACAACTCTCTGCAATTTTTTTGTTGTCTTGGTTGGAGCTGTTCCCAAACCAAGCTGCGATGCATCCTGATCAAATGCTTTCTATGGCACATCTGTAAAAGTTGAAGGTTGTTGGGAGCATGCCGAATTTCCAAGGCCAACCAAAGGAAGTAGAGCTATTGGTGTGCTTTCTTGGCTACAGCTTCCATGTGGCTGGTCCAGGACAATTGCTGATGATATTTAATCGGATAAATTTGTAGCTTTCAACCATTCTACTTCGGCGCCATCAATGTAGACTTGGTGTGTGTACTGCTTTGCTTACTGGAGTTAATCACAATCACCTTTTTCTTGCTGATTCACCACCCTCTGTGAAAAAAATCTTCTACGCACATCAGTTTTAAATGACCGATAACTTATCTTGTTGTTACGCATTCTTCTCTAGTCTCCCACTAGTGAAAGATTCTCTAGGATAATACATGTTTAATAAAAGTCTCCCCTCATTCTTCAAAACCACAAGGAATATAGATCAAAACTATTTTGATTTTTTTTGTATGACAACCCTCTCATCCTAGGAATTAGCCTGGCTAATCCCTTTATATTGTTGCCAGTGATAATATATTTTTCTGGCAACAATATGCAATTTTCCAGAGGCCCCACCAACATCTTGTAAGATTGCAAAAAAGCCTCTCTATTTATAATATATACTAGATTAAATGGGACCCGTAGGGTCCCATGTTCACACAACACAAGTCCCACAACGCAATTATCCACCTCTCCACCAATTCCAATATTTGGGGCCAGTGGGGTGGGGGGGGGGGGGGTCTTTCTGGAGTGCTAGTATGGGTGTTGTGGGCTGAAATAACTGGTTTCCAGAGGGCCAGTATGGAGATTCTTGGGATGGCAGCTCAGTCACTCAAGCCTGATGTGCTGGCAGCCCACTCACGGCTGGTGGGCTGGCAATTGACTCACGGATATTCCTTGAAATTCCATTTCAAACAGGGTGCAAGGCCACCAAATTCAAATGCAGTTTCCTACCACTTCAAGCAGGGTGCAAGACCACCAAATTCAATTGCAGTTTCATACCACTTCAAGCAGGGTGCAAGTCCACCAAACTCAAGTGCAGTTTCACACCACTTCAAGCAGGGTCCAAGTCCACCAAATTGAATTGCAGTTTCATACCACTTTAAGCAGGATGAAAGGCCACCAAATTCAAGTGCAGTTTCCTACCACTTCAAGCAGGGTGAAAGGCCACCAAATTTAAGTGCATTTTCCTCCCACTTCAAGCAGGGTGACCACACCTACACTTCCGGTTTTATAATCCCTCTCCCCTCCCACTGGAAGGGGTGTGGCCTTCATGGCATGATTGACAGGAGAGAGATTCTCACATTTTTTAAACACTAATAATACTTTTATTTTTCATTGACGGGAAGAATCCTCTGCACCTGATGAGCGGAGGGGAACTGAGTAAGATGGCCAAAAATCACAGCCGTAAGTGGTAGCATTTTATCTAAAATCAATATACAGTGCAAACAGGAAGTTGTCAAGTTTAGACTTTTAATCATTTGCCATTTCAAACCGACCACCACCAACCATTTGCTGTGCCTTATTTCAAAGCAACCACCACCAGCGTTTTTTCTGAAATCAATATATAGAAAAATAGGAAGTGGCAAGATCAGACTTTTAATAATATAGATATGGGTGGCACGGTGCCGCACTGTAGCGTTGCTGCCTTACAGGGAATGCAGCGCCAGAGAGCCGTGTTCGATCCTGACTACAGGTGCTGCCTGTACGGAGTTTGTACGTTCTCCCCGTGACCTACGTGGGTTTTCTGCGAGATCTTCGGTTTCCTCCCACACTCCAAAGACGTACAGATATGTAGATTAATTGGCTTGGTAAATGTAAAAATGGACATAGGATAGTGTTAATGTGCAGGGATCGCTGGTCGGCGCGGATACATATGACAAACAGGATTTATCTTTCATAAAACCGTGATGAGCAGGTTCCTACCACTTCAAGCAGTATAATCAACGTTCCTAAATGATTTGCTATTTGTCGTGTGTTGGTTCCATGATCCTCACATGCTCAAGAGTGGAGAGAGATTTCCTTGTACTCATTGTTACAGAAATTTATCATTTCTCTTTCACTAGTTTCAAAGTATTTACTTTTATTACCCGCTTCTCAGAATTTGATTTAAGTTGCAGCATTAATTTTCCTACTCGTATAATTTGTTTTACATCTGGTGGAACTGTTAATTCTGGCCAAATTGGAGATGCCAGGACACTAAAATTGAGTAAAAGCTTCTGGGCTGCGAGGCCATTTGGTCAATTTAAATGTGCCTTCTGTAGAAATGGGACAAGGCAGAATGGTGCCAGTGGTCTAGAGCCTAGATAAGAGCTGCAGGAAGAGAATGGAACATCTGCAGATTCTGACAATTAGATGTAAATTGCATGGAACGGATTGGATGAATGCAAACTAGACATACACATTGTAAATATTGTTGCAAAGCTTTACTTTGCTAGATGTTGATTGGGTTAAGTGTTGAGCCTTGTCTGGGTTTCTTAAATATCTAGGCACATGTTGCATAATTCATCTCTGTCAACTTGCATCCAGAAATTTCATCAGATACATTGTATTAGTCACTGTATTATTGGGTTAGGGAAATGTCTATCATGTACTGTGTTAATCGATATCTGTTATTGGACTGTATAGAGACCACCCACTTGTGATTCGGTCCCTCAAGGTTCGGGGACCTATAAAAGGCCGCTCCCACGAGGTCCTGTGTCGATCATCTGTGAGAACGCTTAGGACTGCATGACCTTCTGGAGTGTCTCTGCTTGCACGAGGCTGGGAGGACTTGGCCAAGCAGATACAAGGATCGAACCCGCGGTGATTAGGTATGGTAGTGGGAACTGTTATTGTGTTTTTCCAAAATAAAGTTTAGATGCGCAAATGCTTGACTCAGTATTTTATTGACTGAAACTAGACTGGAGGAAGCTTAGAATGAGCTATTTACAGAACACAACACTGATCATTAATCATTTTTACAAGCACATATTTATCCATCTCTTAGTTTAGTTTAATTTAGTGATACAGCGCGGAAATAGGGCTATACCCACCGTCCATACCGACCAGCGATCCCTGCACATTAACACCATCCTACATACACCAAGGACAATATACACATACACCAAGCCAATTAACCTACATACCTGTACATCTTTGGAGATCTCGGAGAAAACCTATTCAGTCGTGGGGAGAATGTACAAATTCCTTACAGATAGCACCCGTAGTCGGGATCAAACGCCGGTCTCTGGTGCTATAAGCGCTGCAAGGCAGGAACTCTACCACTGAGCCACGTGTCACCCTGTTCTCCAGAACTGAACTCCCTCAAAAAGCAATCACAAGATTCTGCTCTGAATTTGTGCAGATATGATCTGATTATTGAAGTCCAGCAGAACGTAATATTGTTATATTAGGGACAATTTGCCCCAATGTTTCACTTTATGATTCAATTTGAATTGCAACTGAAATTTATAAAACAGCAATAATGGATAATTTCCAAGATTAATTTACATTTTTCCCGCAGCTGAATTCATAGCCATTTTGGGAATACAATTAAACTGAAAATAACCCAAGATGCAGACATCAAGGACAAAGACTATTTGGTATATAAATTCTGTGACTTTTGTGTTGGGACTCACCAAATTCAGCATTAACTGCATCTTGGCCATTTAGGTATTAGGGGAGATCATTTTATACAAATTCTTGCCCTTTCATTAATGATGCATGTAAAAACCTGGTCAATATTTATTGAGAGAAGGCCAAGCACACTCCTGGCAGGTCGTATTTCTTTTCAAATTAGCACCTTCAGGAGAACATTATAACTGAAACGCCACTAATCTGGCACCCTGGGACTTTGGTGGTGCCAGGCTGCAGATTTTCCAGACTTGTGAAAATGGCTCGTAAAAACCCAAACATTTATTTTTTACGTACCACCTCCACCTCCACACCCACCCGCACCCCGCCACCCCCACACTACATGGTATAACACACTTTTCAACCAACCTTGTAAATGCCAGATTGCTCTCCACCAGCAGGCGCCAGCAATGGCTGCCTCACCAACAGTCTGTCTGTCCTTTCCTTCTTTGTGTCTGTTTTGTATGTGTTGAACGCATGTTTTTTAGTGTTCCTTACATTGTTTTATGTGGGGGGGGGGGCGGGAGTTGGGGGAATTTTTTTCTAATCACCTCGACGGAGATGTAATTTTTTCCGTATCGTATCTCCGTCCACACTGCAGCCTAACATCGAGGCGTTGGCAGCGTTTGCTGGTGATCAACCAGGAGCTCTATCACGGGAGCCTGCGGATGTACCATCTCGGTGTTTGCGATCCCTGTCGAGGATCGTCTTCGGAGCGGGAGCCTGCGCGACAGTGGGTGGTTCGAGTGCCCCGACCGCGGGAGAATAAAGAGGAAGGAGATTGGATTTTATTTCCATCCATGACAGTGAGGAACGTGGGGAATCCGCTGTGGTGGATGTTTATGTTAACCTTTATGTAGTTGTGTGTCCTGTTGCTCTTTTTTAGTATGGCAGTATGGTAATTCGAGTTTCACTGTAACTTAATTGGTTCACGTGACAATAAACTGACCTTGAAACCTTCAAACATCTTCAGAAGGGAGTTCATTTTGGAAGATAGGCACAAAAAGCTGGAGCAACTCAGCGGAACATGCAGCATCTCTGGAGAGAAGGAATGGGTGTCGTTTTGGGTCGAGACCCTTCTTCAGACTCCCTTCGTTTCAGGAATGAAGGACGTGCATCTTGACCCCAACTCCAGCCACATGCTCGGCCCACAGTCATAACCACAGGCTCTGGCTGCACATCTATCCACACTAAGGGGTCACGCTCTGGGCCACGGGGTGAGCCAGGTGCCGAATCAAAGGGATACAATTGGACCGAAGGGGTAGTGTTGTTAGTGAATTGATGATGCAATGATCGCAGAGAGGCAAGAGGATGTTTACAAGGGATTACAACGGCGAGTAGGCCAGCAAACAACAGGGAGCACAACCTCTCACCACTGGGACACAGGGAACATACATTTACAAGGAATTACAAGGAGGAAATTAGATTAGTTTATTGTCAAACACACCAGGGTGCAATGAAAGTCCTAGTTTACATGAAGCTCATATGTAATCACTGCAACAAATGCAACAATAAATACAATAATGGCTAATGTAAAACAGCTAAATGGTGCAAAGATTGCAGTGCAACCTGAAGTCGTGCTAACAAATCTAAAGTGCAATATTAGAATAACCAAACTATTGGGGAAGAGGTGAAAACTACCTGATTGGTTCAGGAGTCTGATTGATGAATGGATGCTGTATTCAGGCATTCAAACTCCTGAATCCTCAGAAGATGGAAGAGAGAAGGAGTGGCCAGGGTGGCAGGCATCCTTGACAATACTTCTAGTCTCCCAGATGCAACACACCAGGAAGATAGACTAGATGGAAGGAAGTGACAAGCAGTGCTGGATTTAGATGAAGATAGGCCCGAGGCTGTTGCACTTGTGAGGCCCCTCCCAATCCCCCACCCCCATGACTAGAGGAAGATGGAAGATTCCACCAGATTGACACCGATGTGCAGCCGAGCGTGGCCAATGAGATATGGGGGTGGAAAGCTGCACTATTTAAAATTTATTAATTGCCAGTGCAGGTGTTGCGTTATCGGCTTCAAACACTATTATTCTGAAATGGAGGGCAATGAAAGCTACTGAGGGTTGTTTAGAACCTACAGTGCGTTGTGACAGCATGTGTAAGAAAGGCCTATGAGTGTCAAAAATATTATACACCTTGGCCGGAGGCCCCCTAGATTTCGAGGCCCTAGGCTTCAGCCTATGAAGCCTAATGGTAAATCCGGCTGTGGTGATCAGCCTGTGGTGGTCTGGGCTGTGTCCACCACTCTCGGCAGCTTCAGGCTACATATTCTCAGAGGCCTAAGAAAGTTCAAACCATGACTGGCTTTGTTCATTGTTGCATCAGTATGAAGGGACCAGACTAATTCACTGGCGATATGAATTTGAGGAGTGGATCATCTCGAGAGCAGCTCCATTGAAGAAGACACGATTGTGTTCACCCCCCTCGCTTCCTTAGGTCAACAACCAAATCTTCCAGCTTGCTGATGTTAAGGGCGAGCTTGTTCCAACATCATGGCACAAAGTTCGCAACCTCTTTCCTGTACTCTGTCTCGAAGCCGTTGTTTAGCACTCTGCTGGTTACACAGTCATGGGTGTACAGGGAATAGAGCAGGAACCTGAGCACATGTTCCTGAGGAGCACCAGTGTCGAGGGTCAGGGTGGAGGACATGTTATGACCAATTCTGACCGGCGGAGGTCAGTTGGCAGGAAGTCCAGATGCTTGTTGCCGTGCTGCTCACTGCTGTACTTCACTGTGTCGATGACACGCACTTCGATATGTCTGTAAGTTACCTAGAGGTGATCAGACAGGCCGCTATGAGGGCAAGCGATGGGCACACTTGATGGTGGTGTAACAATGGTCTGTGTTAACACCTCACATGGTGCCAGAGACACACTGATGGTATTCGCGGAGTGTGTTCCTGAAGTTAGCCTGATTAAAGTCACCAGTGATGATAAACAGAACATCAGGGATTGTTGTATCAAGAGTGTCGATGGCCAAGTGTCACTTGTCCAGTTCCACCTTGGATGTCGACTGTTGAAAAGATTGTACCGGCCAACTCCCTCACTATATAAAAGGGACACTATTTTAAAAACAGATCTTCGCAGTCAGGGCACCAGAATTGAGCAAAGACCGTCACATCCATGTATCACGATGCACTGATTAAAAATCAAATGCTGCTGCCTTTCCCCTTCCTCCAGAATCCCGTACAGTCCATGCAATAAATGAAGAAACCTCCAGTTTGTAATGCAGGGTGAGGTGAGACAGGGGTGAGCCATGTTCCAGTGAAACAAAGAACACAGCAGTCAGCCTCTGATCTCCCAATGAAACAGTAGCCTTGCACACCTAAAGCTGGAGTAACTCAGCGGGGCAGGCAGCATCTCTGGAGAGAAGTAATGGTCCCAGCATCTGCAGTTCCTTCCTAAACAAATCAGTAGCCTTTAGCCCCTGTTCCACTTACGTGTACTTGGCATGCTAATTACGCGACATCGTGGTCGCGTTGAGGGGTGACGGTCCCGCGAAGGTCGCGCGCAACTTCATGCGTCCGCACAGCCGTCTGGAGCGCGTGACGTCATTTGATGGACACAAAATGCAGGAGGAACTCAGCGGGACCGGCAGCATCTCTGGAGAGAAGCAATGGGTGATGTTTCGGGTCGAGACTCTTCTTCAGTCTGAAAGAAGGGTCTTGACCCGAAACGTCATCCGTTGCTTCTCCCCAGAGATGCTGCCGGTCCCACTGAGTTCCTCCTGCATTTTGTGTCTATCTTCAATTTTCTTGGCCCTGCTCTGGGAGTAGAAGTGGAGGCGGATCCGGACCTCAACAGCCATGAGCCCCAGGCCGAGCTTGGCGATCGTTTGCCCGCTTCTGTTACTGTTGAAGGTGAGACGTTGGGCCTGTCCCACTTTGGCCGTCAGTTACGCGACAGGCCGGTGGCGCGCGAAGATTTAGTTTGCTACCAAATTTCACAGCGCCGCGCGATCTCGCGCACAACTACATACCCCTCCGCGCTTCTCAGTGGGACCGGCCCCGCGCGCCTGTACGATGCCCGTGCACTTCAACGCAACGACGAGGTATCGTAATTTGCGTACCAAGGACACGTAAGTGGGACAGGGCCTTTACAAGTTTGTTTGAGTAATTCAACATTAGCATGAATTATGCTGGGAAGATGAAGGGTCAGAATCTCATTGTTTCAGCCGGACCTGAATGCCCCTTCTAACTGACTGCCATGCCTCTGTGCTTGTTTGTACTCACAGCTAACTGCCTGTAGCACAGGTCTATTAAAGATTAGTTGTTCCAACAATTCCTTTCATTTAGCAATGATTGGCAGGAGGCTTTCTCTGCGCTGGGACAGATAGATACGAAAAAATGATCACAGCGGGCACCGTGTAGAGGAGCTACATGTAAAATGTCACCACTCTCCAGTGCAGAGGACGTAGGTTTAAGGTGAAGGGGGAAAGATTTAATAGGAATCTGAGGGATAACTTTTGTGTGGTGGGGGGATGGAACAAGCTGCCGGTTGAGATAGTTGAGGCAGAGACTATCCCAACATTTAAGAAGCAGTTAGACAGGTACATGGATAGGACAGGTTTGGAGGGATATGGACCAAACGCTGGCAGGTGGGACTAGTGTAGCTGGGACATGTTGGCTGGTGTGGGCAAGCTGGGCCGAAGATCCTGTTTCCACACTGTATCACTCACTCTATGACTCGATCTGAATAGTTGGACATGGGAATGCAGGCAAATGCCGGTGTCCACTCTGGCTGCCCCTCTGGGCTGACGGATGGGAAGTGGGTGAAGTTCCATCTGCTCCCATCTGGAGCGTGTGTGACCTGCCTTGAATCAGTAGTGATCAGCAGCAGCAGCAACTTGGAATGATCTGAAGAAAAGGAAGCCAAGAGTGACTGTGACCCTGATTGTTACGAGCAGAGCAGTCAGGACACATGTGCAAGGCTGTATTTCAGGTCGCAGATTTCAGCAAGGACAAAGAATTCAGTTTGACTATTGCTCATTTCAATAATATAGCTTCAGGGGATAACACGTTAGCAAAAGCTGATTGATGGGTGAGCCAATGGAACTTTAGTTTATTCAGACTAACGAGGTTTAAAAATTACATTGCACATTGCATTAGTGTTGCCCTCACTTGCAGAAATGTTATACTGGAAAACAGATGCTGAGGCAAAGAGAAATTTGGCCCAAAAGTAGGCACTGAAACTCGTTAAATGATAAGTGCTGCTCTACTTTAAATTAAGGCCATTTTCACAGCACAACCCTTATTATTTGATGCATGCATGGACTTTCTAGCCCTTAAGTATTATTTTAGTATTGCACTGTTCCACTGTCTTCAGAAAAAGAACTCAAATGGTAGATGAAAGTCAGAACAATTTAAAGAGGAGCAAACAACTTGGATTTGAGCGTCACATAGTTTCTTGGTGTCTGTATCTAGAGGGGTTGGTGAAAGGAAGAATATTAGCCCAAAAAAACGGCAAATCCATTTCCTCTTCCCCAAGAAATACAGCAAAATCATCAACGGGTAGAGTAGGTCCTGAGAAGATAGACACAAAATGCTGGAGTAACTCAGCGGGACAGGTAGCAGCTCTGGAGAGAAGGAATGGGTGACATTTTGAGTCGAGCCTTCTTCAGACTTCTGACCTCAGTGTGAAGAGGGGTCTCGACCCATTCCTTCTATCCAGAGACGCTGCCTGTCCCGCTGAGTTACTCCAGCATTTTGTGTCTATTTTCAATGTAAACCAGCATCTGCAGTTCCTTCCTACACGTGGTAGGTCCTTATTTAACATCTTATAGAAAGTAAATTTCAATTAACATTCACCAAGTACTGCACTGAACAGACAAAACTTAATTATGTCCTTAAGCATCTACTCTTGGACAGAATTAATTACTCTGGCACAATCAACGTTGTCTAGGGTGTAGATTGTGGGTCACCTAGCTTGTCGATATATGAGAACTGATGCACATGCACAAGTGTTGACATAAATCCTGACAATTTTAATACAAAGTAGAAAAATCTAACTGATACAGTTCTATCTTACACATTGTGTGTTTATAATAATAATCAGCTTGGCCTCAACGAGAAAGACAGAACGGACATAAATATCCTTGTAATTAAACTGGGAAATGACCTCAGTTTCAAACCGACCCTAGGAGCTGGTTCTTCACAGAATAAACAAAGTCCTATTGTATATTTAGTGTTGTTCAGTTTCAGAAAAATAAGTAAATTTTGTGCTGTAAGTATAAAAGTACATGTCTTTAATATTCTTGGCAAGCACATTGCTTAAACAGAGTGACCCTTGTGGCTGCACTCAAGGATTGTTTTAACAGAGGCTGAGATTGCATTTGTATAAATACTTTGCGGTCCAGTTCAAGCTCTGCCGGCCTCATGAATTCAAATGTATTTGATGACCGGGAGTCTCTGCATGTGCCACAGATGTCAAAACATTAAGCTTATGTTCCTAGCAAACTTTGAAAAACTCTAACTTAAGAGAGGGTCAGATCTAGCTCGTAGGGCTAACAGAATCAAGGGATATGGGAAGAAAGCAGGAACGGGGTATTGATTTTGGATGAGCCCCCATGATCATATTGAATGGTGGTGCTGGCTCAAAGGGCCGAATGGCCTATTCCTGCACCTATTTTCTATGTTTTGTGTGTTTCTAAATTACAAGTGCAGCACAGACCAGCAATTCCCAACAAGACCAATCATTCAATTTAACCAGAAGACTTTTATCATTTCTTAATAATTCATACAACTTTATTCTAATAACATTTGCACAGTTAAAAATCTTAACTGTGCAAATGTGCACACAGCACTAAATCTTACTCAACACAGGACTTTTACAGAATAATTCTTTGATCTTAGTCGTTATAATATTGCTCACCAATATAAACCATCTCTATTCTTAAAAAAACTCTGATCTTGGATGTGTGTGTATGACCAGGAGTGAGTGTGTGTGTGTGTGTGTGTATGTGTGTGTGTGTGTGTGTGTGCGTGCGTGTGTGTGTGTGTGTGTGTGTGTATTTGTGTATTTGTGTGTGTGTATTTGTGTGTGTGTGTGTGTGTGTGTGTGTGTGTGTATTTGTGTGTATTTGTGTGTGTGTATTTGTGTGTGTGTGTGTGTGTGTGTGTGTCTGTGTGTGTGTGTATTTGTGTGTATTTGTGTGTGTGTGTCTGTGTGTGTGTGTGTGTGTGTGTATTTGTGTGTGTGTGTGTGTGTGTGTGTCTGTGTGTGTGTGTCTGTGTGTATTTGTGTATTTGTGTGTGTGTGTGTGATGTTCGCGTGTGTTTAACATCTCTACGAACACACAACAGTGAAATTTTTACATATTCCTATAGAGATTTACGCCATGATATCAAAAATCGCCTTATCTGAAACTTTCATGCATTATTTCCCGAGTTATTTATGAATATGTTCACAAATCTCAAATAACTTAGAAAATAAACAAGACGGCCTCGCTGATGACATCACAATGGGTCTGACTGCCTGCCGCTGCTCGCGCTGCGAGTGACGTCACCCCTGTTCTGTTTTCCGTACTTCTTGGCTTCTGAACTTTCACTTTAAATTTGTCACTTAGCGCTTTTAAACTGCTGCTGAGGTCATGCTGCGCGCTCCGCTGGGCTTCTTGAAGTTCTAGAACATTGCGGCGGTGGTCATTATTGCTGCGCGGGCGCGGGGCAACGCGGTGGCCATTTCTCTCTCTGGGAGAGGCCATCTATGGAGACATGAGATTCCTCCATGGATCGCACAGACTCTGGGAATTGTCACGTATTTTCCTCGCTGGTGATCCCGATCCCACCTGCCGATCTCTGGCCGTCACGGGGGACGGCCTCCTCGCCGTCTCTCCTGCCCGATCATCTGTCACGCGGGTGGGTGGGCTTTCCATCGTGGAAGCCACAATCGGCCGGCCCTCCGCTGTTTTTGACCGTCCTCTGATGCCCGCGGCCTCCCTCGAGTCTCCGCCGCCCGCTCGCCGTGGGCCCCACAGCCCGCTCGCCCGCCCGGCTCCCCTCCTCCCCTCCTCCTCCTCTTGTCCCCTCCTCCTCCCGTCCCCTCCTCTCCTCCCCTGCTCCCCTCCCCCTCTCCTCCCCTCCCCACTCTCCTCCTCCCCCTCCACTCTCCTCCCCCTCTCCCCTCTCATCTCCTCCCTTCCCCTCTCCCCCTCTCCTTCTCCTCTATCTCCCCTCCCCCCTCTCCCTCCCCCCCCTCTCCCCCTCCCTTCTGAAAAACACAGGTTATTTTTATTTCTGGCACTGGCTATGACCAAAGGCAAGCAAGTGCGTTTAATTGTTTGTTCAACTATTTAAAATACATTTATAGAATCATTGCAACACATCCATGCTGAGTCAAGATACCCTACCTAAGCAAGCCTTTCCTATTAATGTACCCGTGCGAGCATCTTTTAAAGGCTGTTACAGTACCTGCTACAACTACCTTCCCTTGTGATAGTAAACTATTCGTCACATTAAATGAGGAGGAAGAGGTGCATTTTTATGGTTCTGTACATCTTCTGACTTCAAGCTGTCCAAAAACATCTTATAGCCAAATAAACTGGACACTGTTGAAATGCAGGAGAAAAGGTATATAGAAAAGTCTCACAAATGGAACTGAATAGAATTGCAAGCTTATACGTTAATCAATATAACTCCGTTGCTTTGCAACTAACAGATTAGTTGGGGATCACTATTGCAATTATCTCCAAAAGTTAGCAAAACCCACAATGAAATATTCTTAGTGCAGCACAGATGTGCGGACGTCCATTATGTCCTCAAGGCTCTGGAGTAGGACTATAGAGCCTTGCTAGTGAGTCATGGTTAAGACTGCAACTTGCTGCTTTCATACTTATGGTTTGTTATTTTTGGCTTCTAACAGCTTTAAAACTCCTGAGAGAAAATCTGCAAAGTTACAATCTATTTCAGAGGTAATCTTTACAGTACCTTACTGAACTGTGACAAAAATGCTTAGAATAGCACAAATTTGTATTAATGTCTGAATCTTTCGACCCAGCAGCTATTCAGGATTTGAATTTCCCAATCTATTAATTCTTGTTTTATTCATCAACCAACCTGGTCAAACCAATACCAGCATTTATTTTTTTTTAAAGGGGATTTAACTTTTAGAGTTTTATCTGATATTCAATTCAAGGATCATTATTTATGTTTCTCATTGCGATTTTGAAACATTGGATTTTTTAACCATTAAAATATTTACCTCGACAAAATCCATTTTAAATTAAGGTCAAAAAGTCAAACGTGATAGGAGGAGAATTAGGCCATTCGGCCCATCAAGTCCACTCTGTCATTCAATCAGAACCAGAGGAGTGTCGGGTTAACCTATGGTGAGCATTTGACGGCTCTGGGCCTGTACTCGCTGGAGTTTAGAAGGATGTGGGGGATCTCATTGAAACATCGAATAATGAAAGGTCTAGTTAGAGTGAATGTGGAAAGGATGTTTCCACTAGTGGGAGAGTCTAGGACCATACGGCACAGTCTCAGAATAGACGTACCTTTAGAAAGATGGGGAGGAATCTCTTTAGCCAGAGGGTGGTGATTCTGTGGAATTCATTGCCACAGGTGACTGCAGGGGCCAAGTCATTGGGTATTTTCAAAGGGGAGATAGATAGGTTCTCGATTAGAACGGGTGTCAAAGATAATGTGGAGAAAGCAGGAGAATGGGAATGTGAGGGATAGATAGATCAGCCATGATTGAATGGCAGAGTAGACACGATGGGATGAATACCCTAATTCTGCTGCTGTGTGTTATGAACATAACATAAGTGTGTGTAAATTGTGAAAAATTATCAAATAAATCACGTCACTCAGATTTTTTTTTCACTCATTCCCAAGAGTTTGAGAAAAAATCCAATAGCTGTTGCAACTTCCTGTAATGCATTTTCACTTATTCCACAAATTACATTTTTCATTATGCTTAAATATAGTCCATGGATTTTATTTAAAACAAAATAAAATCAAACTTGGATGATCAAACTGCTTCTGAACAGCTATGTAATATATTCAACCAAATTGCCAAACTGGTTCAACATCATATCCCAATAATTCCAGGTATCTTCTACTCAATGGTACAAATTTACCAAATGGGACTCACAATTACAACCATAACTCGGATTTTAAATAATTGCCTAAAGAACCAGAAAGGAGAATTATCTTTACATTGTTACCACAATGTGGATGTGTTTCATGCCCATTCAACTGCAAGTGCCAAAAGGGAAGGGTGGTAGAGCTGAAAGGTTAATAAAATGATAGGCACAAAATGCTGGAGTAATTCAGCTGGACAGGGAACATCCCTGGCGAGAAGGAATGGGTGGCGTTTCGGGAGGAGACAGGGGAGAGAGACAAGAAATATGGAAGGGTAAGGTGTGAAAACAACATATCAAAGCACACAATGATCAAGGAAATGTAGATTGGTTCATTGTTGGTGAGGGGAAGGAGGACAGTGAATCAGGTCAGATAACTAGGATGAGAGAGGGACTGACAGAGAGGGGATGCAAGGGTTACTTGAAGTTAGAGAAATTCATATTCATACCGTCGGGGTGTAAGCTGCTCAAGCAAAATATGTGTTGCTGTTTCTCCAATTTGCGTTGGTCCTCACTCTGACAGTGGAGGAGGCCCAGGACAAAAAGGTCAGTTTGGGAATGGGAGGGGGAGATCAAGTGTTTAATAACTGGGAGATTGCGTGGCCCTAAGCAGATTGTGTGGAGGCGTTCAGCAAAACGATCGGCGAGCCTATGTTTCGCCGAACAGTGAATACAGTAGATGAAGTTGGAGGAGGTGCAGCCTCACCTGAAAGAACTGTCATGGTCTTTGAATGGAGTTGAGGGAGGAGGTAAAGGCACAGGTGTTGCATCTCCTGCGGCTGCAGGGGAAGATACCTGGGAAGGGGGTGGTTTGGGTGGGAAGGGATGAGTTAACCAGAGAGTTGTGGAGGGAACGGTCTCTGCGGAAATCGGAAAGGGGTGGAGAAGGGAAGAAGTGGCTACTGGTGGGATCCCGTTGGAGGTGTCGGAGGATTATGTGCTGTATGTGAAGGCGAACCTGCTTCTTTCCACAGATGTTGCTGATCTGCTGAGTTTTTCCAGAATGTTCTGATTTTGTGCCAGATTTTCAATACATGACTATTTAAAGTTTGCAAAAAGAAACTGGACATGTGAATGAAAAACAGGGAAAGAAATACGGGAATGGCAAACTGAGCTACTCTTAAAAAGACCCAGAATAGATTGGATGCCCCCCCTGCTAAGCAGAAACATTCCAAGACACCATTACAAAACCCAGTCTGAAGAAGGATCTCGACCTGAAACGTTGCCTATTTCCTTCGCTCCACAGATGCTGTCTCACCCGCTGAGTTTCTCCAGCATTTTTGTCTACATTACAAAACCCAAGATAACTACCACTTAAAAATCGATTGAATTTGAGAGGTCCCTCTTCATCACTCACTACTCAACAGTGTTAGACTAATTAGTGAGTTCCCATGTTCCTGTTTAAAGACTTTTGAAACAATTAGATAACATGAAAGCCTTTGTTTCTTGTTAGGAGTTCCAGCAAAAGACAAGGCTGCCACAGATAACAACCTTATCTACTTGGAATAAATCCTTTCGACAAAAATCTCCAAGGTAACTAAATGCAAAAATTGGATATTGTTCAGGAGTGTTGCTATATCTAATATTATCTATCCTTCCAGAAGTAATGACAACATATTACTTCCTGCTTCCACACCTTCAAACTTATCCAGTATGTGAGGTTGAGACAGAGTGCTGGAGTAATGCAGGCAGCATCTTTAGTATATGTGCAGGAGGGAACTGCAGATGCTGGTTTAAACCGAAGATAAGTACAAAAAAGCAGGAGCAACTCAGTGGTCAGACAGCATCTCTGGAGAAAAAGGAATAGGTGATGTTTCGTGTCGAGACCCTTCGTCAGACTGAGAGTCAGAGGAAAGGGAAACGTTTCATCTCCCCTGACTCTCAGCCTGAAGGAGGGTCTCGACACGAAACGTCACCTATTCCTTTTCTCCAGAGACTCTGTCTTGACCCAGTGAGCATCTGTAGTTTAGTTTAGTTTAGGAATCTCGGGAAAAAAATGGATAGGCGATGTTTCAGGTCGGGACCCTTCTAAAGACTGACTGTAATGGAGTGGAAGGAAGAAGTTGGGAAGAAAGCTGCAAGATAGGTGGGGACGAGACAAACCCTGTCAAGTGATAGGTGGATAGACACAACATGTTGGAGTAACTCAGCGGGACAGCAGCATCTCTGGAAAAAAAGGAATGGGTGAATTTTGGGACTTTTTCAGACCCGAAATGTCACCCATTCCTTCTCTCCAGAGATGCCGCCTGTCCTGCTGAGTTACTCCAGCATTTTGTGTCAATGTTCAGTTTAAACCAGCATCTGCAGTTCCTTCCTGCACAAGTACAGGTGAGGGAGGTTTTGATTGGTAGATCAGTGGACAAAGGGCCAGATGAAGAGACAAAAAGTAGCGAGATAAGGAGATAAAGCAGCATCTCTGATCTCCTGTTACTCCAGCACGTCGTGTCTTTTTATTTAATAAGCCCGTATCTGCAGTTCTTTGTGTCTACGTGCCAGGTTCAGAAGTGGGTGAAACATTAGTAGATTTTAAGTAGCTTTAAATTAGACCAGGAAAACACTTGTCCCCAGTTTGACAATACTTGCTAATCGTTTCGTGCAGCTTCCAAACTATGGTGTAACATCTGCAACAACGATCACGGAAATAGGGATAACAATCTTAAAGGGACGTCCAATGTAAGAGTCTATTGTAATAAGTCCAGGGTGAATTTCTACCATTGCTTTAAAAGTTCTCACCTCAGGACTTTTCAGCACAAAGTTTTGGAAAATTGCAACGAAAATGCGAATTTGGAATATCGTCGCGTATTATTTATTGTGTGAGGAGTTTAGATTCTATCCACTTAATTTTCAAAACGTGCAAATCTCCGGCGTCTGTCGCTAATGATAATCTACCATGGCGCTGTCATGTCATTTCTTGGCGATTTGCAGTTTTTTGTAAATAACATTGAAACTACGAGATGTTATTACAATGGGATAATCGGAAGTGAAGTTTCTGGAACAGTTCCTGTTATCACTTTTCAAATTAAAAATCAGATTACTGACTGATACCCGATTTATCCCTCGCTCTGAACTCCTGAACTAGGTCCTGTAACATAGGCTGTTTGCAAGCGTTTCAGCGGGTCCGCTACTATAAATAAGTTAAACTCTATCCATCAATCAACGGCTGTTTGATGTCAGCTCCCAACCCTATTAATAACGTTTCATCCATCTTTCATGCCCTACTTATTATTGGCCATCATTTGAACTTCAAGCGACAAGTCACCAAATCCCAACCGGACATATCAGTGACCCTGAAGTCTAAACGCTTTCCCCGGTGCAAATCTCACTAGGTTTCAAATCAACGCCCAATTCTGCTTTCTGTTGATTTAATGTCAGTGTACTGTTTGTCCTACTCCTGCAAAGTCCCAAGTCCATGAGACAAAGGGGGGAAACGCGAAATTGACTGTTTATCCAAAGATGTGCTTACTGCCCGCTATTTACCAAAGCCAAGTTCTGTAACTGTTTCCCACCTCGGTCAGGCTTTGAAGCGCAGCGGCTCCGGCAACGCAATTGGGATTCCCGTCATATTCCTGCCCGTTCGCAGGGACTTGTGTCGACTTGTTCCAGGCTCCCAGCTTCAGCCCCAGAGGACTGACGCCGCCAGCTCTCAGTCTGTACACGGTGAGCGAGGGGTAGACCAAGCACACGGCGATCGCCGCCACCAGCACGAACGGGTGAGAGCATTTAATCCGGCGACAGTGTGGCACGGCTTGGCGAACGCACATGTCCACGGCGCTCTCACTGTGTGCTTGTAACTGGCACAGGATCAAGAAGCAATAGTCCCGACTCTACACCGACCACGTCCCAGCCCGTGTCCCCTGGGTGTGTGTCCGTGACATCTCTTCGGATTGCTGCTGCTGCTGCTTAATCCTGGAGGCCACTTCCATTCAATCGCTTGTCCAGGAATATAACGGTAGCTCCGGACCGGGCCACTTGGCCAGTGGTCTGTCCTTGAAATCACAGCACAGTCCCAGCACCGCTCCAGCTTTCCAGAATTCCTCTAAATCACTGGAACTGAGAGAAAAGTTTTTGTGTTAAAGAGGACAAACTATATCTTCAATTGATGCTCAGTGGGAAACTTTTTTCTTAAATTCACGCCCCCAAAAAGGAGGAGAGTCCTCCGAGCCTTTTGTTCCAGCTTGGTATAAAAATATCACCATTCCCACCTCTTCTTCTTCACACGTTGGAATGTCTTTAACTTGCAAATGTACGTCGGCATCGAGCGGTGCAACTAGCTGTCGTTCTGTGGCACACGTTTCTTGTCACCGAAGTTAATTCCTCCTCCCCCCTCCAGTTTACAGTTAAAAATTAATCCAGTCTGTGCCGTGCAGCGGACACCGACGGCAGCGCTCTGTGACTGCGGGAAGCGATTCCTGACTCAATGATTAAAACCAGTTGCATCTCCCCGACATCACGATAAGGGCGAATCCAACTTCCACAGAAGTAGACTGGGGCATGAAACGGTGACCAGCTGCATTGTTAAAAAGGGAAAGGACTGTCAAAGCCAAATAAAATATTGTTTTTGTCCTTTCCACCACGATTCAGACCTCACTTTCCATAACTTATGGTTTCCGTTAACATTCCCAAAAGTAAACAGTTCAGGATGACGCCAGACTCCATGCGCAGGGTCGGCGGAAACACTTTCAATATTTATATTTAAAGTGAAAGTTATTGCACTTTTCTTTGAATACGCTTTCAATTGTAGGTCACAAATGTTCCAGCTAAGCTTATCCCTCTGTGTTAATTATAATCAAAAAACTTAAAACATGAAATACAGATCCATTATTTCCCCAAATGTATTCGCAATACAAGAGTCTAGAGTTATTCGCAATACAAGTTGTTTAAGAAGGAACTGCAGATGCTGGAAAATCGAAGGTAGACAAAAGTGCTGGGGAAACTCAGCGGGTGCAGCAGCATCTATGGAGCGAAGGAAATAGGCAACGTTTCGGGCCGAAACCCTTCCTCTGATGGAGGGTGGGGTGGCAGGGAGAAGAAAGGAAAAAGGAGGAGGAGGGCTGAGGGCTGAGGGCTGAGGGAGAGCTAGGAAGGGGAGGAGACAGCAAGGGCTAACGAAATTGGGAGAATTCAATGTTCAGGCCACCGGGATGCAGACTCCCCAAGCGGAATATGAGGTGCTGCTCCTCCAATTTCCAGTGTTGCTCACTCTGGCCGTGGAGGAGGCCCAGGACAGAGAGGTCGTATACGGAATGGGAGGGGGAGTTGAAATGCTGAGCCACCGGGAGGTCGGGTTGGTTATTGCGGACCGAGCGGAGGTGTTCGGTGAAACAATCGCCAAGCCTACGCTTGGTCTCACCGATGTAGATCAGCTGACATCTAGAGCAGCGGATGCAATAGATGAGGTTGGAGGAGGTGCAGGTGAACCTCTGTCGCACCTGGAACGTCTGCTTGGGTCCTTGAATGGAGTCGAGGGGGGAGGTGAAGGGATAAGCAATGCAAGTTGTCAGACGTGCTGAAAAGGGAAGGACGGAATTGTTGCTTGCAGCAGCTAACAGGCTGTAATCACAGTACTCATAGATAACAACAAACTTGGGTTACCAAATTTGAGACGTTGTTGCCAATAAACAAAAAAAGTTCAATAAATTAGAATAAAAACAATATTAATGCACAACAGAAGCCCAAAGTCCCCAGTGTAAGCAAGTCAGTCGGTAGTTGTAGTTTTGTTGGTGTTTGCAGTGGTTGTTGGGAAGAAACTATTCCTGAGCCTGGAGGTCATGGTTTTCAGGCACATATACTTTCTTCCCGATGGCAGGAGTGAAATGAGATTGTGGGTAGAGTGGTGTGGGTCCTTGATGATGCTGGCTGTCTACAGATGCCTTCAATGGTGGGGAGGAGAGTACCTGTGGTGGACTGGGCAGTGTCCACCACCTTTTATAATCTCCTTGTTACCTGGGTGTTCGAGTTGCTGAACCAGGCCGTGATGCAACCAGCCAACGATCTCTACCATACACCTCTAGATGTTCAACTGAGTATTCATTGACACACTCTATCTGATAGCATCAATTGTGATTGCATCAATGTGCTGAGCCTCGGACAGATCTTCAGAGATACAGTGTACATGCCCAGCTATTGAAGTTGTTGCCTCTCTCCATCCTGACCCGTTGATGGAGGCAGGTTAGTGCATCCTTGGCCACTCTCTTCTAAAATCACCAGTCAGCTCCTTGGTCATTCTGATGTTGAGAGCATATTGTTGTTCTGGCACCATTTAATTAGACAATGGATCTCCCTCCTATACTCATCATTACCTGTAATTTGTCCGACAACAGTGGTGTCAGTGGCGAATTTAAAGATGGAGTTGGTACTGTTACACGGTCATGAGTATAGAGTGAGTATAGAGGGGGCTGAGCACACACCACTGGAGTAATGCTCCTGTGCTGATAGTTACAAAAGAGGAAGGGTTGGTGCCAATTTGTACCAATTGTGGTGTGTTAATGAGGAAGTCGAATATCCAGCTGCAAAAGGATGCACAGACTCAGTTCCCTAAGCTTTGGAGGGGATGATGGTGTTGAACACCAAGCTGTAGTCGATGAACAATAGCCTGACATATGTGCTTTTAATGTCTAAGTAGTCCAGTGCACAGTACAGAGCCAGCGAGATCACATCCCCATTGATCTATTGTGGCCAAAGGCAAATTGTTGTGGGTTCAAATTGTTAGGATAGGAGTTGATACGTGCCATAACCAACTTCTCAAAGCACTTCATCACCATCACCATGGACAATAGTGCCACAAGTCGGTGGTCATTCAGGTATTGGGCACCAGTATGAGTGATGCTTTTTTAAACGAGGTGGAAACCTCAGTAATGAGAGGTTAATATGTTTGCATGAACTCTAGTCAGTAGGTCTGCACAATTTTTGAGAACATGAGCAGGTACACCATCAGGTCCAGATGCTTTACAATGGTTCATCTCATAAATGATCTTCTGATGTCTGCCTTAATGACTGAGATGACAATGCTATTGGGGCTATGGGGGACTGAGAAGGCACATCAGTGTTCTATTTTTCTTAGCATGTTTAGAATACACTGAGTATGTCTGAGAGTGATGCCTCACTGTCACTTGAGCTGCCACTTGGTTTTGTGTTGCAGGAACCAAGGGCGTGCAAGCTCTGCTGTCATTGCTGAACATTTGTCCCATCCTCCAGTTTAGAGTGAACGAGTCTGTTAAGGGCCTGTCCCACTTACATGTCCTTGGCACGCAAATTACGTGACCTCGTGGTCACGTTGAGGCGCACGGGCATCGTGTGGCTGCGCGGGGCCGGTCCCACTGAGAAGCGCGGAGGGGTATGTAGTTGTGCCCGACATCACGCAGGGCTCTGAAATTTTTGCAGCGAACAAAATCTTTGCCGCCACCGGCCTGTCGCGTAACTGACGGCCAAAGTGGGACAGGCCCAAGACCCCGGCGCGACGCAACGTCTCACCTCCAACAGCAGCAAAAGCAGGAAACGATCGCCGAGCTCGGCCTGGGCCTCACGGCCGTTGCGGTCCGGATCCGCCCCCACTTCTACTCCCAGAGCGGGGCCAAGAAAATTGAAGATAGACACAATATGCTGGAGTAACTCAGCGGGACTGGCAGCATCTCTGGAGAGAAGGAATGGGTGACGTTTCGGGTCAAGACCCTTCTTTCAGACTGAAGAAGGGTCTCGACCTAAAACATCACCCATTGCTTCTCTCCAGAGATGCTGCCGGTCCCGCTGAGTTACTCCAGCATTTTGTGTCCATCTTCAAATGACGTCATGTGCTCCAGACGGCTGTGCATAGGCAAGAAACCTTTGCGGGACCGTCGAGCCTCAACCCATCCACGAGGTCGCGTTACTAGCGTGCCAAGGACACGTAAGTGGGACAGGGGCTTTAGCCTTTTTGACGGCCTTATCCAGGTTGTATCTGGACGTCCTGCATGAATCTGCAGCGCCAGACGTGAATGCCCGCAATCTGATCCTCAGAAGGTTGTGGAGTTCCTGGTTCATCCAAGGCTTCTGGTTGGGAAAAATTTGGATGGTTATGATGGGAACACACTTCCTCAACACATAACATTTCCTTATGAAGTTGGTAACAACCATAGCATATGTGTTCAGGTCCATTACCCTGCCCTTGAACTTTGCCAAGTCTACCGACTCCAAGCAGTGCTGGACTTGAACCTCTGCTTTCCCTGACCAGAACAATGAACAATGGGAATCCGGTGTGGAGGGAGGGGAAAGAACAATGGAGGAGCCGGCGGAGGTACATTGTAACTTTGTCAGCGACGTATGTGGTGACTTTTTGCATGCCTTGGGTATTCAAGCAAAGAATGTCACTAGGCCTTGTCATATGTGACCATAAAGTGTTCCAGCTCCAACAAGTCCTCACCACTGGAGCTGCACTCTCCAATTACTGTCCATACCATGGGCTGTGGAAACGGGAGCGGCTGGGGGGGCTGTAGCCACTCCATTTCTTTGGCGAGGCAAGTTTCATAACTCAAAACTATCCGGCTCGCAGGCATATTTTCAGGAATCTCAGAACAAGCGCCCAGTGAGCGCAGCAAAACCACGACCAGCCATGGCGGAAACCGACTGCCCTCCTAAAACCCTCCTTCTGCTCCGCTCAACGGGCAATCACAGCATGGTTCACAGTCGAGGTATGGGGCAGTGAACGAAGCACTGTGATTAGCTGCCGAGCGGAAGGGAGGGAGGGTGGGCCCTGAGAGAGAGCCGGCCCCGAGAGAGAGAGAGAAAGTGAGAGAGAGAGAAATAAAATAGGACTTGAAATTATAACACATTTAAAAAATGTTGTGTCTAATTTTCTATACCGTGGAAGGCACTGGTGTCGATCCCGGGGGAAGGGGGGATGGGGGATATATCCCCCCACGCTTTGAGTTGGGGGATGGCCTGTATTATCCCCCAGGTTTTGGAGGTCGAGCAACAACAAAACATAATAATTGTGCCTTCCTCCCACACTCTCCCCACACTCGGTCGCTCCGCTCCCTCACCGGGTGCCCCCTGAGGCCGGCGATCAGTGATCGCACAGCCCCCCCACTTTCAAAAACGTTCCGTGGCCCCTGTATACACAGGAAGATGGAGCACAGTCTGATTTCTTAAAGTGAGGGTGAGGGATAGTGCGATGGGCATCTCTGATGGTGGAATAGCAGTGGTTGAAGGTGTGAAGAAACCTCATCTCTTCCCTGATTGACTGACCCCTTCTTATTGAAACTATGACCTCTGGAACTACATAACTAAAAAAGGGAAAGAATAACTCCACGTCTAATCCAAAAGGCCTTCAAGAATTGTGTTTGTTTTAAGATCATCTCCCTTTTTGTTAGTCTCAATATAGTATGGACTCACTCGGCTTAATTTTTCATTGGACAAACTCACTATTCTAGGAATTAATCTGTGATCTGTGCTTCACTCTCTCTATCACCTGAACATCCTACCAAAAGTGTGGATGCAAGATGACTGCAAAATGTTATCTCATCAGGGGAACTGTCGAATTGGAGGAAGATATTTCTATGAAGGTTGATATCAAAAGATCCTTCTCAAGGGTGAACCTTCACAAAGAGTCTGGGCCTGATGGTGTACCTGGCTGCCTTCTCAAGACCTGCACGGGCCAACTAGCTGATGTTTTTGCTGATACCTTTAGCCTCTCACTACTCAGGTCTGAAGTCCCCACATGCTTTAAAACATCATTCACAATACTGGAGCCAAAGATGAGAAAGGCGGCATGCCATAAGTGGCCACCAACCAATGGCACTGACTTCTGTGGTGAGTTAATGTGGGAGGTTGGTTATCAGATCAAATCCTTAATTAGGATCTGTATTCACTACGATTTACCTACCATGACAACAGAACAACAGGGAACGTGATCTCTCTGCATTGGATCACTTGGATATTAAGAACATGTACATCTCATTGTTGTTTGACACCATCGACATCATCGAACTTAAGAAATTGTGGCTCTACTCATCCCTGTGCAATTGAATCTTTGGCTTCCTCATCAACAGACCAAAATCAGTATGAATTGGCAACAACACTTCCGCCTCATTGACCATTCACACAGGAGCACATCAAGGTGTGGGCTCAGTCCCCTGCACAATTCTCCCTATGCCCATGGCTGTGTAATCAGATACAGTTCCAACACCATCTTTAGATTTGCCGATTATACCAGTGTCGTTGGACAAATCACCTCAATCTTGAGCAGAAGGAGAGGCATTGATGAGCTTTGATGGTAAAGATGGCGCAGAACTGTGGAGATATGTTGCAAGCAGCACAACAGAAAATAATCAGATATAGTGGTTCTGAGTTTACAGTGCATATTCTGTTGTGCTGCGAGTAAGAATTCCATTGTTCTTGAGAGGCTCGTCTTTGCGACTGCATCAATCTGCTGGGCCCAGGGCGGTTCTTTAGAGTTATGCACAACGTGTCTGCACAAAGGGAGATTGATAATCTGATTGACTGGTGCAGGAGCAATAATCGGGCATGAATATCTCTGATGAACTGTCCTTGGCACCAGCATATTGATGCAGTCACAAAGAAGACTCATCAATGCCTCTACTTCCGAAGAAGATTGAGGAGATTCAATATGACCCAAATATTCCATTGACCTTCACATGTGTACGATACAGAACATACTGAGTGGTTACATCATGGCCTGGTTTGGTAACTCAAATGCCCAAGAAAGAAGGAGATTGCAGAAAGTGGTAGAAGTTACCCAACCCATCACGTATTAATGCTGCAATCATCCAAGGGATCAACAAGACGCGATGTATCAAAAAAAGGCAGCCAATATCTACAAAGACCCACGTCATTCCAGCCATGCTCTCAACCTGCTTCGATCATCAGGAAGAAGATACAGGAGCCTGAAAACTGTGAGCTCAACCGTCAGACACTTGAACAGTGCCGAACGCTAATCACAACCCTATCTCGACAACAATGACTTTGGTTTGATCGCACTACGTACTGCAGTTTTGCAATCTTGTGGTCTGGTTACCAGATATTACTGATTATTAATTTATTATACTGTCGATCGTTGTATATTTATGTTATTGCGTAAATGAGCGGGTAAAGCTGCAGCAAATAAGAATGTCATTGTTCTGTTGACGTTACACATGACAATAAAACATTCTTGACTCTTGATACTTTTGAATCTTATACTCGTGCTTAAATTCCATGCAATAAATTGCTTTCATGTATCCGCATATTAACTTGCAGAGATTTATGTTCAAGGACACTCAGGTCCCTCTTTTACTCATCCATTCTCTAAAAACTACTGTCTTTTGAATTTTCTACAAAGTGGATGGACTGATTTTCTCCAGGTAATGTATCCTGTGATTTCTCCATTTACTGTGTCTTTATCCTTTCATTTTCCCTATCTTTATCCCACTAAACTTCTTTGTATCCTTCTAACAGCTCATAGTACCATGGAGTGTAGTATTATCAGCAAAACCCATGTACAGTATATGAACAGACAGGCAACAGAGGGATCAGGACCATGTACAATATTGACAAATGTGATTAAGAAGATTAGAAACTTCACCCATTCCTTCTCTCCACTGAGTTACTGCAGCACTTTGTGTCTATCTTAGATTAGCATTATGGTTGCCACAGGCATGGTGAGCTGAAGAGCCTATTCCTGTGCTGTACGGTTCAATGTTCTATTTTATCAGATCCCCTCATCCAAATCGTTGACCCAATGATCCACACCAGTACATCATCCCCAAAACTATGAGCTCTAAATGCTGCTTAATTATCTTCTGTGTGGTGACTTATTAATTCCATTGGGTTAGAGCTATTATTGTTGGCGAGTCTACGTTTTGTCTTCTGATGCACAGGTGGCCACATTGGGAAAACTGGAAGCTGTAGATACAGTAGCCTTTTCCAAATGTACACTGCCACCATCTCCAAACTCTTCCTCCACTACATCGATGTCTGCAGAGGGGCTGCCTCCTGCACCCAAGCAGCACTCATATATATCATTAACTTTATCACTAACTGCGACCCTGCCTGCAAATGCACAGACTATCTCTGACACCTCTCTCCCCTTCCTTGATTTTACTGTCTCCATCATAGGTAACAGGCTATTATCCATGGACATCCATTACAAAACCTACCAACTCACACAGTTTTCTGGACCACAGTTTCTCCCATCCTGCCTTTTGCAAAGACGGTGTGCCCTACTCTCAAATTCTCAGTGTCTGCTGCATCTTCCCCCAATTAAGCTTTCCATCCTAGGACATCCGAGATGTCCCCTGTCCCACTTTCCCGAGTTACCACGAATTCTCCCGAGTTTTCTCCTTGATTCAAACTCGGAGATTTACGGTAATAGCCAGCCGTAGGTACTCGGGGCTATTTTTCTTACTCGCGGACATTTATCAACATGCTGATAAAACGTCCCGACTTACCTGATGCCCCAAGTACCTACGGCTGGCATTACGAGCCGCTACGAAATATCTACGGACTCCTACAGCCTCCCACGGACTCGCTACGGACATTCTGCGAGTTTGAATCAAGGGGAAAACTGGGGAGAATTTGTGAGTAACTCGGGAAAGTGGGACAGAGGCTAAACACGTTTGCCTCCTGCTGTCACAGGTGGATCCCTCACCCACATCTACTCTGGGTCCCATAGTTCTGTTCTCACTCCCGCTTCCCCCAAGATGGAACAATTATAGAGTTACCATTTTTAGTCCTTTTGACTGCTTTCAACACGTAACTACCATACTGACCTTTCTGTCCTGGGCCTCCTCCATTGCCAGACTCAGGCCACATTCATGCAGGAACAACCCCTCATATTCTGTGGGTTCGTTTACAACCCATCGGTACAAACATTGAATTCTTCAATTTTAGGCAACTGCATAATCTTCCCATCTACTGTCTTCCCCTCTAACCCGCCCTCCCCAACTTCTCCCACCCACTTCCCTTCTCCTCCCCACCTCCCTTTTGTCCTACCTGGCCTCACACCTATTTATCCCCCACTCCCCTTCCACGTGCATTCCTTCCCCCACCTTCGTAATTCGCAACTCTTCAATCCATTTGTCTCACACCTTCGATCTCGTAATTTTTGGTCTTTGTCCACCAAGTGCCTCACCTGTATCAATCTATTACCTGTTCAAGAAGGAACTGCAGATGCTGGAAAATCAAAGGTAGACATAAATGCTGGAGAAACTCAGCATCTATGGAGCGAAAGAAATAGGCAACGTTTCGGCACAAAACGCTACCTATTTCCTTCGCTCCATAGATGCTGCTGCACCCGCTGAGTTTCTCCAGCATTTTGTCCTGTCCCTCCTCCCTTTGTTCTTCAGCAATGCTGCCCGACCCGCTGACTTACTCCAGCACTTTGAGTGTTATTTCGCCTTATTCATTCCATTGGTGACAACTTCAAAATATTCCAAATGATTTGTCAAATGTAAATTCATGCTGACTCTGCCCAGATCTGGTATTATTTTTCAAGTGGCCTCTTAGCATTTCCTTATTAATAGATCCCAGCGTTTTCCCTAATACTAATGTCAAGCATGAACACAATTGCACTGAAAAAAAAAATTTGACCTATTGATATAATTACTATTGAATTCTTGCCCATCAACCTGACAGCAATAATGGAAATGCATTTACTATAACTTTGAAATACTCAATTATCCAAGTCCCTTTTTGAGACATCATTGTCTATCATATAAAATGATGAGAGGCATTGATAGGGCAAACAGTCAGAGCCTTTTTCCCAGGGTGGGAATGCCCAACATTAGAGGGTATAGTTTTAAGGTGAGAGGGGGAAGTTTAATGGAGATGTACGGGGTAAGATCTTTACATAGAGAGTGGTGGGGGCCTGAAACACATTGCCAGAGGCAGTGGTGGAGGCAGGTACGGTGGTGGCAGGTATGATGGTGATGAAATAATGTATCGACTGGCCCTTATATTCATCGGAATTTAGAAGGATGAGAGGGGATCTGATAGAAACATATAAAATTCTTAAGCGACTGGACCGGCTAGATGCAGGAAAAATGTTCCCAATGTTGGGGGAGTCCAGAACCAGGGGTCACAGTTTAAGAATAAAGGGCCTGTCCCACTTGGCGATTTTTTCGGCGACTGCCGGCATCATATCAGTGTCGCCAAAAGATTTTGAACATTTTAAACTCCAGAGGCGTCAGAAAAATGTTGCGACACTTGAAAAAGCACCGCGCGTCAATACGTCATCATGCCGCGTCACGCCGCATCACACCACAAATATTTAGGTGACCTGATAGATCAGTCAATGATGCCGGCAGTCGCCAAAAAAATCACCATGTGGGACAGGCCCTTAAGGGGTAGGCTGTTTAGGACTAAAATGAGGAAAAACGTTTTCACCTGGAGAGTTGTGAATCTGTGTAATTCTCTGCCACAGAAGGCAGTGGAGGCCAATTCACTGGATGTTTTCAAGAGAGAGTTAGATATAGCCTTTTGTGCTAATGGAATCAAGGGATATGGGAAAAAGCAGAAACAGGGTACAGATTTTGGATGATTATATTGAATGGCAGTGCTTGCTCAAAGGGCCGAATGGCCTACTCCTGCACTTATTTTCTATGTTTCTCTGTTTCTATGTTCAAGAGGCTTTTAGATAGGCACGTAAAAGTGCAGAGAGTAGAGGGATATGGATCATATTGTAGGCAGATGAGATCAGTATATCTTGGCATCATGTTCAGCACAAACATTGTGGGCTGAAGGGCCCGTTCCTGTGCTGTACTGTTCTATATGTTCTCTCCAATGTTTCCTTCTCTTCCTCCATTTTTTGGCTATTGACCTTCCCACCACTGAAGGACTACAGGAAGCATCGAGTCAGGAAGACAGCTAATCTTGTCAAAGGCCCTCACCACTCTGTCCATGCTTTCATCTCGCTGCTACCAGTGGGAAGGAGGCAGCAGAGTCTGAGGACCATCATCTCCAGGTTCAAGAAATGTTTCTTCCCATCAGCCATTAGACTATTAGACCTCTCTTTTTAACTCTGAACAACAACCCTACCTCAGCGCTGAATGACTGTGGATTCGGCTTGATTGAGATTGTACATTTATTTTGGCTTGCACTATCATGGTCTGGTTTACCTAGAATACCTGACAATCTACCCCACACATCTTCTTTAAGCATTGCCCCTCTCGCCTTAAAGCTATGATATTTCCACCCTGGGAAATAGCTTCTGACTGTCTACCCTATCTATGCCTCTCATAATTTTATATACTTCTATCAGGCTTCCCAACAACCTCCGGGGTTCCACGTCTGTCCAACCTATACCTGTGACTAATGCCCTCTAATAAAGGCACCATTTTGGTAAATCCTTTCCAAACCATCACACCCTTCCTGTAATTGGACGACCAGAATAGAACAATATACTCAATGCCCTGACCAAGCACACCATGTATCGTCTTGACACCAAAGATGTCGGCAGCATCTCTGGAGAAACATCACCTTTTCCTTTTCTCCAGAGATACTACTTGACCCGATGAGTAGCATTTTGCATCTATCTCCAGCAATAAGAAGCACTGCTTTACAAATTTGTGCCTTCATTTGGAAAAACCTTTAAACATTCACAAGCTTCTTTAGCTTCAAGGGTTGGGAAAGAAAACCTCTACGTTGATGTCTTCTTCCCAACTCCTATTCTCTACCATTAACATATCAAGGTGTTAGAAATTGACCATCCCTTCATCTGTATTTAATCCAATCTTTGAAAACTGTTCCCAAATTAAAATGCCCTCCGCTCATTCTGTAGCAACCCCAACTTGGAGGGAGGAGCCGTGGTAGTCTGGCACGGTGATCTCTACTGGGCTGAGGCCGGGCAACCACTCTCAGACATCTCCTCCTACTTATCCTTGGACCATGATCCCACAGACGAGCACCAGGCCTTAATATCACACACCATTACCATTTAAATTTCGCTTACATTCTTTCTTTGTCCTACCCCATCCCTTGACGTTAGTCTGAAGAAGGGTCTCGACCCGAAACGTTTTGTGTCTACCCCAAATTAGATATCTCGGGGGTACACAAAATGCTGGAGAAACTCAGCGGGTGCAGCAGCATCTATGGAGCGAAGGAGATAGGCAACGTTTTGGGCCAAGACCCTTCTTGAGACGGTATCTTGGCTCAAGAAGGGTTTCGGCCCGAAACAAAGAAAAACATTTATTTGTTTTTATAGTAAAATTGTAAAAATAAATCCTCCTCGTTCACCTTATCAGCTCGTCTCCACAAATATTCTTTTAAAAGTTTCAACATGAGGAGATACTTACAATATCAACTTCGGGGTAAGATTTATTACTATTTACAGAACTAGATTAAATAAATTAGCTGCCGGTAGGCACTATAGTCTCAATCAAAATGTTGACTGAAACCAAATCATTCATTTCCTGTTCAGAGTAGAAACACTGAATATGCTAAACTAATTTCAACGTTGGAAGCCAAGATGTTGGAGTTCATACAAGTTAACGTGATCTTCAGCGAGCTTTTTAGTATTTGAAATGCGCCTTCTTTTTCATTACCAGATGCATTTATTGAAAATGAAATTAAGCATTGATATTAAAAAAGATGCCAGTCAAATGCCATGCATTTTCATTCTAGATGGGCTTTATATATTTTTACCTTCATCTTAAAGTTTAGTGCATATTCACTTACATTGAAAATCTGTACTTATATCAGGTTAACGAATGAAAAATGTTGCTGTTAGATTACAAAGTAGATAAATAAGTTCTGATTCACCGTAATTGATTGGAATCTAAATTTATACAACACAAAATCAGTTACTTAAATTGATATTTCATGATGTGCAGATCACAGGCAAGGCTGGCATTTATTATCGATCGCTGTGGCCTTGAGAAAGCGATGGTCAGCAACTTTCTTAGACTGATGCAGTCCTTCTGGTGAAGATGCTCCCACAATAATATTGCGTACAGAGTTCTTGGGTTCATACCCAGTAACAATGAAGAATTGAGTCAATTCAGCCCAACTTGCCCACACCGGCCAACATGTCCCAGCTACACTAGTCCCACCTGCCCGTTTTTGGCCCATATCCCTCAATACCCGTCCTATCCACCTACCTGTCTAACTGTTTTTAAACGTTGGGATAGTCCCAGCCGCAACTACCTTCTCTGGCAGCTTGTGTGTGAAAAAGTTACCCCTTAGATTCCTATTACATTTTTCCCCTTCACCCTACACCTACATCCTCTGATCCTCAATTCACCTACTCTGGGCAAAATACTCTATTGGTGCATCTACCCAATATGTTCCTTTCATGATTTTTTTACACCTCTATAAGATCACCCCTCATCCTCCTTCACTCCAAGGAATAGAGTCCTAGCCTACTCAACCTTTCTCTATAGCTCAGACCCTCAAGTTCTTGCAACATCCTTGTGACCCTTTCCAGCATCTTTGTACCCTTTCCAGCTTGACAACATCTTTCCTATAAAATAGTTCCCAGAACTGAACACAATATCTCTAAATCTGACCTCACCAACGTCTTATACAACTGCAACATGACCTCCCAACTCAATACTCTGACGGATGAAGGCCAATGTGCCAAAAGCCTTTTTGATCACCCTATGTATCTGCGACTCCATCTTCAAGGAACCATGCACCCGCACTCCTAGATCCCAGAGACCTACCATTCACCTGTGTGGGCCCTACCCATATTAGACGTCCCAAAATGCAAAATGGAAAATTAAACTCCATCAACCATTCCTCAGCCCACTTGGCCAGTCGATCAAGATCCTGCTGCAATTTTAGTCCGAGAAGGAATATTCCATGAAGCCAATTTTCTATCCATTCAGCTATTTCTCCTAGGATTCCATGCAATCTAACCTTCCAAAGCTGCCTACCATGCGGAATCTTGTTGAATGCTTCCTTGAAGTCCAATTGGTGATTTATATCTAAGTCAGAGAAGCATGCGACTTGGAGAGAAATCTGTAAATTGGGTAAGTTATCTCATATACTGTACCTGCTGCACGTGTCCTTCTTAGTGGTCGCGGTCACAGTAACGAAAGAGGCTGCCAAAGTACGAAAAGGGGAGCATTTTGTAGATGTTACACATTGCAGCAACAATGAGCCTGTGGTAGATGGAATGGACATTTAGAGTGAAGATAGAGACAAAATGCAGGAGTAACTCAGCAGGACAGGTACCATGTCAGAAAGTCCAGTGTGTATATATACACATGCACACATAATAAATAAACAAATATAGTGCAATGATAATAATAATAATAATAATAATAGTCTTGTAGTTCAGAGCTTATTTGTTGTTGTGTTTAATAGCCTGATGGCTGTAGGGAAGAAGCTGATCCTGAACCTGAACGTTACAGTTTTCAGGCTCCTGTACCTTCTTCCCGATGGCAATGGTGAAATGAGTGTGTGGCCAGGATGGTGTGGGTCTCTGATGATGTTGGCTGCCTTTTTGCGGCAGGGACTCCGGTAGATCCCTTCGATGGTGGGGAGGTCTTAGCCGATGATGGACTGGGCAGTGATCACAACGTTTTGCAATTTTTTTCGCTCCTAGACGTTCAAGTTGTCGAACCAGGCCACGATGCAACCAGTCAGCATGCTCTCTACTGTGCACCTGTAGAGGTTCAAGAGAATCCTCTTTGACATACCGAATCTCCGTAATCTTCTCAGGAAGTAGAGGCACTGATGTGCCTTCTTTATAATTGCGTCAGTGTGCTGGGTCCAAGAAAGATCTTCGGAAATATGCACGCCCAAGAATTTGAAGTTTTTGACCCTCTCCACCATCGTCCCATTGATATAAACAGGATTGTGGGTCCTTATCCTTCCCCTTTCAAAGTCCACAATCAGTTCCTTGGTTTTACTGATATTGAGGGCCGGATTGTTGTGCTGGCACCATTTTGTCAATCGGTCGATCTCACTTCTATACTCTGATTCAGCACCATCTGTAATTCGCCCAACAATAGTGGTGTCGTCAGCGAACTTGATGATGGAGTTTGCATTACGTCCGGCTATGCAGTCATGGGTATAGAGTGAGTATATTATGCAAGGAAAGTTGCCGAGGAAGCGGCTGAGAATGGCCTTAATGTGAAGATAGGACTTTGTCTCCACAAGAACTGAGTAGTGGTCACTTCTACCAATGTGTTCATGGATATATGCATCTTCAAGAGATTTGGTTGTATCTCTTTCAACTTTATATTCTACATTTACTGCTTCAAATCCCTTTAGTTTCCCCTTTAGTGACTAGGCCAAATGTAGACTCTATTTCCATTTTTTAGTCCATAAGTGTAACCCTGAGTTTTTGGCAGCCAATCATTTTATCTCCATCACCCCAATTCCTCTGTCGCAGGTATTTACTGTTTCAAATGGCAGAACCTCATCTTCCAACTTTGTACATTATAGTCTTCTGGATTAAACACTGATCATTCTGACATTTTCTGGTCTTAGCATCTATAGTATTTTCCGCTTCAAATTTCAGATAACTATTCTGCTTCTGCCACCTAGACGCCCGCTAAACTGGTCTTTTACTGCTCTCCATTCCAACACCACCCCTTTCCACATCGCACAACCATCCCTTTGTCATTTTATTTTGTTTCTTGCCTTACAGACCGTCATTTGCTCACCTCCCTTTACACCTTTATCTACACTTTAAAACTTGTGTATAACTTCTCCACTTCTGATAAAAGAACATCACCCAGAAGCATTAACTCTGTTTATCTTTGTGGACTGAACTTCTTAGTACCTTAATTATGTTCTGTTCGCATTGAAGAAAATCTACTTTTCATTATGTACTGAGCATTTGGACAAATTATTTGAATTACAATTTGGGTAAAGAAGAAATAAAGACAAACCACGTATTCCTCTAACAAGAATTAGATGTCAGATTGTTTATCTTTTTCATGTTATATTTTATTGGAACAAGTTGTTGGCTTGTGCAGTGAGTGGAGATTTCCTGCAAATGTTGAAACAGAAGCTGGTGGACCTAATAGATGCAGTTGATGGCACTTCCTGGGCAGAAAGCACACGAGATCTTGGGTAATGTACCTTTGATCCTGCAACCAATCTCTGATTGTCAAAGTGCTGGTCCCACTTGGGCGACCTAATTGGCGAGCATAGAAGAGTTAAAAAAATTGACATGTTGAAGACCTCCTTCGACTATGTATAAGACCTCCTTCAACCTCCTTCGACTATGTTGAAGACTAGCTACGACTAACTTCGGGAAAATTGGACACCGAATAGTGGAGAGTGAAGACGACCTCCTTCGATCTCCTTTGACCTCCCTTTGACTATGATGAAGACCATCTACGACTACCTTCGACTACCTACGAGTAACATGGCGACCTACTACGACCTACTTCGACTAAGCCTACGAGTAAAAAAAGTATCGATTTTTTCCATGGTGACCTTTTTTTACTTGCGGGCATTTTTTATCATATTGAAAAGAACGGCGTGACCTAGCTGAGGCCTCGAGTACTCGGAGGCCACTCTCGAGCATGAAGCAGAGTTACGAAGACTTTCTACGACTTCGTGACGACCATGCTGCGAGTATGTGTCGAGGGCAAACTCGCCAGAACTCGCCAATTAGGTCGCCCAGAAAGAAAGCTTCCCACAATTAATCCATTGATTTCTCTTAAAATCTGATTTTGTTTCTATCTTGCTCGGAACTACATGGCTTTTAGTTTAACCATGGGGCTAGCAAAACATTCATACATCTCTAAACAAAAGGCATTGAACAGTCGAAAATCAACTTAATAGTACAACGCACATAAATAAGCCTTGTTATGTAGTTGTCTGTTAGAATGAAACAGCTGGTCTTTTATGAAGTTTGTCTGCTTAATCTATTTCCTTTCCTAGAATGTTGGACTAAAAGCATAATGATGCAGGAAGTAGTACGGTACAAACACTTTCCTGTCTTTGCCACTTACATTATTACTAACTCTATTTATCTTTTAATAATATTAGCCCCATTGTTTCTGTACTTAGAGTCATGGAGTCATACAGCACAGAACCAGGCCCTTCGGCCCAACTCATCTATGCCGACCAACATGCCCATCTAAACTAGTCTCATTTGCCCAATTCTGACCCATAACTTTCTAAATCTTTCTTTTCCATAAACCTGTTCAAATGTCCTTCAAATGTTGTCATTGTACCTGGATGAACAGTACCTCCAGGAGCTCTTTCCAAATATGTACCACCCTCTGTGTGATACAGTTGCCCCTTAGGTTCCTATTAAACCTTTCCTTTCTCACCTTAAACCTTAAGGGGCTGTCCCACTTGGGCGACCTAATTGGTGAGTTTAGAAGAGTTTGAAAAAATGACATGTTGAAGACCTCCTTCAACTATGTAGAAGATCTCCTTCGACCTCCTTCGACTATGTTGAAGACCAGCTTCGACTAGCTACGACTAACTTTGGGAAAATTGGACACCGAATAGTGGAGAGTGAAGACGACCTCCTTCAATCTCCTTCTACCTCCCTTCGACTTCCCTTCAACTATGATGAGGACTATCTACGACTACCTTTGACTATCTTTGACTGCCCTCGATTGCCTACGACTAACATGCCGACCTACTACGATCTACTACGACTAAACCTACGAATAAAAAAAGTATCGATTTTTCCATGGCGACCTTTTTTTACTCGCGGGCATTTTTCAACATGTTGAAAAATACGCCGCGACCTACCGAGGCCTCGAGTACACGGGGACTACTCTCGAGCATGAAGGAGAGTTACAAAGACACCCTATAACCTCGTGTAGACCATGCTGCGAGAATTAGTCGAGGGCAAACTCGCCAGAACTCGCGGATTAAGTCGCCCAATTAGGACAACCCCTTTAGCACTCTAGTTCTTGGTTCCCCATCATAGGAAAAAGGTTGTGCACATTCGTCCTATCTACAGTATGTCCCTTCTGGGGTGATTATAGACGCGTCTACAAAATCTCTCTCAGTCTCCTATGCTCTCCTTGGAACATAGGAGACTGAGAGAGATTTTGTAGACGCGCCTATAATCACCCCAGAAGGATGATAAAGTCCTAGTCTGCCCATCCTTTTCCAAAAAACCAAGCTTCTCCAATCCTGATAAATATTATCAGCACACTTTCCAGCTTAATGGCATCTTTATTATTACAGGGTGACCAAAACATAATATTCCAAGTGCCCATCACCAACATCTTGTACAATTGCAGAAGAACATCAATTATTGTGCTCCATAACGTTAATGACGGTGCTGGCTCGAAGGGCTGAATGGCCTACTCCTGCATCTATTGTCTATTGTCTATTGTATATTGTTACATCAGTGAAGCCAAACTCCTTCACCTCCTGTGGACAGTCGGTGAGTGCGGAGGGTAGTCAGAGAGAGGGGAGGGCCGTCAGATAGCCGGCACCTGCACGAGTGGCCAAGGACAGGCCCGCGTGACTGGCTGGGAGGACGGGCCGCGAGAGTCCCTGCGGTCGATGGAGAACCCGCCGCCGAGAACAAAGTGTACCAAGTACATGTGACAATAAAGTATGAAACAATCTATCAAGTGACGTCACTTCCAGGGAACATAGACCTCTATGCTATTATGCTCCCCATACCGTGTACGGTCTCATCAAATTGTTGCTGTAGATGGCAAACGACAACAAACATCCCGCTCAGAAGCCAATGATGTATTCAATTAGCTTGATCTTCCTGGATCTCAAGCAATCTAAACTTTAGAGCAGCCGACCATGTGGAACATTATGAAAAGACTTGCTTGTTCATATAGACTATGTCTACTGCCCTGCCCTCTTCAACCTTCTTTGTAAACTCAATGAAATTCATCAGAAATAGTTTCTCATGCTCAAAAGCTGTGCTCATTATCCTTAATAAACTCTTGTATATCTTATTCCTTGGAATCCCCTCCAGTAATTTACCTACCACAACTGTTAGGCTTACGTGTTTATAATTTCCAGGATTTTCTGAGCAAACGTTTAAAAATAAAGGCACAATATTAGCCACTCGCCAGTCTTCCAGCATCTCGCCCGTGTTTAACGATGATGTATATATTGCAGCCAGGGAGCTCACAATTTATTGTCTAGCTTCCCACAGTGTTTTTGGATGTACCTATTCGGGCCCTGGAGATTTATCTCCTTCATACACTTTAAGTTGTCCATCACTGCCTCTACTGAGATGGGGACTTTCTTGAAGAGATCCCAATTAACTTTTCTGAGTTCCCTAGTCTTCATGTTTTTCTCCATGGTAAAAACAGGTGAAATATTTATTGAGGTCCTCACCCATCTCCGGCAAACTGTACATGTAGACATAGTTTGTTTTTTGAGGGCATTTATTCTCTCCCTAATTGTCCTTTTCCCCTCAATCTATATAATTAAAAGTGTCATCTTGACCACTTCCTGTTTGCACTGTGATTTTAGAAAAAACGCTACCACAATCTTACTCAAATTCCTCCTCCATTGCGCCGGCCCCGATGATTTTTCCCATCGATGAAAAATAAAAGACTTCTTAGTGTTTAAAAAATCTTGCGATTCTCTCTCCTGTCAATCAATGCCGTGAAGGCCACGCCCCTTCAGTGGGAGGGGGAGGGATTATAAGACCCGGACGTGTGGGCGTCGCTCAGTCTGTCTGCAAGATAGTGAGGGAGAGGTCACGACTCTCTGTCTAAGCTGGGAAACTACAGAACACTGTGAGTATACAATGTACTTGAATAAATGATTTGTTAGCCCTTGATGAAAATGAAATGAATTGTTTGGCCTGCCCTGTGCGTGAAAGTGCAATGGCAATGGAAATGAAGTGAAAATGCAACCAACTGTTTGGCTTGAGCCTGCCCTGTGCTTGAAAGTGCAATGGCAATGGAAATTATGTGAAAATGCAACCAGCTGTTTGGCTTGAGCCTGCCCTGTCCTTGAAAGTGCAATGGCAAAGGAAGTTAAATGAAAATGCAATGAGATATTCAGCCTGCCCTGTGCTTGAAACTGCAAGGCAATTGGAAATGAAATGAAATGAGTTGTTTGGTCTGCCTCAAACCACTAATTTTGGCCCACATGGCCCCTGTAAGCCGAGAAACCAGTCCCTTTTGCCCAAAATGCCCGTATTAGCCCAGGAGGAGCATTGTGGCCCAAAAGGCCCTTGCCAGGCCAGGAAAAGTCCAGAAAAAGTGCATTTCACACAGATTATTTTTTTTAAGGACCCCTTCGGCCCATCAGGCCTGTACTAGCCTAGGAGTCCCTTCGGCCCATCAGTAAGTATTCCCCTCTGCAAGTATTAAACCTCACTCCAGTATTTTTCTTCATTGGCTCCCTGTGAGGCCAGAATATACTTTCCTCCTTCATTGCTGTGATCTGCAGAAAAAGATGGAAAATGTCTAAAATTAATTCTCCACCCTCTCCCCTTCTCTCTCAGTCTCTCACCTGTTTTGGGCAGGATTTCTGGCGGTTTCTGCGCTGCCAGCCCACCAGGCCTGAGTGACTGAGCTGCCAGCCCACCAGGCCTGAGTGACTGAGCTGCCAGCCCACCAGGCCTGAGTGACTGAGCTGCCAGCCCAAGAATCCATTTGGCCAGCAAAGTCCATACTAGCCCTCTGGAATCCAGTCCCTTTGGCACGCAACACCCATACTAGCGCTCCAGAAAGCCCCCCCCCCCCTTCACTGGCCAGCAATATTGGAATTGGTGGCGAGGTGGAATATTGTGTTGGGGGACCAGCCCTCCCATGTGAACATGGGACCCAACGGGTCTCACTTAGTCTAGTATATTTATAAAATCTCTTTGGATTCTCAATCTTCTCTGCCAAAGCCATCTCATGTCCTCTTTTTGCCATCCTGATTTCCTTCTAGGCCTTTACAATGCTGTAAACAAATGAATAAACATCTATTCCACACTGGTGACATGACACTGGTATAAATGATATATCTTTACTCTACCTCGATTTATTACTGATAACTAATGTTTGTATATATTCAGGTCTCCTTCTGGCTACTTCCATTTCTAACTTGGTGTTCTCGTGAGGGGACCGTGTTCTCAAATATTCATTTTCATCAGCTCATTAAGTATTGAAATAAACTCAGGTACTCTTCAACCTCCAGGACATTTCAGCGTGCAAGATGTAATCTCCAGCACAGAAAATATCCAGGGTCTGACATTTTACATATCGTGGGCTGAATAATTTCTCCAATCCAAACATAACGACACTGTCATAAAATTTGAATTAATGGAAACGCGGTCCCTTGTGTATAATTTTAGACCAACTGCAAATCAAAGCAAAACTTCATCCCATGTTATTCTCTGGATAATATGGAGTCTTTAATCAACGAAACCTTCACAGTCCATTGGTTTATTGCTGCCCGGATAGGTGGACATTGATCTACAGCAAGATTATTATTCACTGTGGATGATGTACTGTGTTCCTGAAGGCTTGCTGAGCAGTATTAATACTTTATATTAACAATGATAGAAGATGGCTCTACAGGAAATGTATAAGTTTGGTTTTAGTCATTATCTGACTCATCCTGTACTTAATTGGAGAGAGAACAAAATTAATTCTTGATTTTTAAATTACAACGGTGCTCCAGGCAACCTTAAAGTGTTAATTCTATTTTATTTGCATCAAAACATTTATTTATTTTGGCTTCCTGGATTTTATTACACAATTAGCAGGAATTTAGCCATCAGTTAGATTTTAGTTGTCATTTCACCAATTTAACATATAAATGAGCCACTTGAACTATACAAATAATATGACATATGAGAAATATGAGTGACATTGTCTTGTGAGAAATCAGGGCATGATGCCTGTAACAGTTTAGCCTGTATCATTTAATATACTTGCAATATTTAATTGTGACCTTTGTGACAAAAATAGATTGTAAATCTTTAAAATTAAGCAACGTCACGGGCAAGAAGATGTAGTCTAAAGAGCAAGGTATGTCAAGAAATCTGTTTGCAGAGGAAATGCAACGTGTTTAGTTTAGTTTAGGTTAGAGATGCAGCATGGAAACAGGCTCTTTGGCTCGCCAGTTCATGTTAGTTCTATGTTTTCCCACTTTCACATCCACTGCATACACGCTAGGGATAATTTACAGAAGCCAATTTACGTTCAAACCTGCACGTTTTTGGCATGTGGGAGGGAACCGAAGCACCCAGCGAAATTCCATGCTGCACAGGGAGAAAGTGTGGACTGACAGCACCCAGACAGCACCTGAGGACAGTATTGAATCTAGGTCTCTGGCACTGTGAGGCAGCAGCTCTATCAGCTGCGCCTCTTTGTATGTTCTAATATTTATGAAGGCCTAGATATTCCAAACAACAAACTGACATTTAAGTTAGAGATACAGTATGGAAACACCGACCATTGATCACTAATAACACTAAGATAACACTAATTTTTATGTTATCTTACCTTCACATCCTACGCACTTGAGACTAGTTACAGGTCAATTAACCCGACCTGCATGGGTTTTCTCCGAGATCTTCAGTTTATACACAAAAGAGACTCCAGGATGGTATGTTGCCTCCCTGGTGCAAAGGTCAGGGATGTTACTGAACGGCTGCAGAACATTCTGGAGGGGGAGGGTGAACAGCCAGTTGTCATGGTGCATATTGGCACCAACGATATAGGTAAAAAAAGGGATGAGGTCCTACAAGGTGAATTTAGGGAGCTAGGAGATAAACTTAAAAGTAGGACCTCAAAGGTAATAATCTCTGGATTATTACCAGTACCACGGGCCAGTCAGAGTAGAAATAGGAGGATATTGCAGATGAATACGTGGCTTGAAAAATGGTGCAAGGGGGAGGGATTCAAATTTTTAGGGCACTGGAACCATTTCTGGGGGAGGTGGGACCAGTACAAACAGGATGGTCTGCACCTGGGCTGGAATGGAACCAAAGTCCTTGGGGGAGTGTTTGCTAGTGCTGTCGAGGTGGATTTAAACTAATGTGGCAGGGGGATGGGTACAAGAGCAGAGAGGCAGGTGGGTGTAAAACGAGGGTGGAAGCAATAGGGAGCAAGGTGAAAAGTAAAAGTGGCAGGCAGACAAAACCAGGGCAAAAATCAAAAAGGGCCACTTCTCAACAAAATTGTATAAGGGGTAAGAGCATTGTAAAAACAAGCCTGAAGGCTTTGTGTCTCAATGCAAGGAGTATTCGTAATAAGGTGGATGAGTTGAACGTGCACATAGCTATTAATGAGTATGATATAGTTGGGATCACGGAGACATGGCTCCAGGGTGACCAAGGCTGGGAGCTGAACATCCTCTACATGTTGATTTAGATAACTATCCCGCATACTTTCCAAAAAATCCTCTTCCTCAGCGCCCCTGCCAATTTGATTCACCTAATCTATATGTAGATTGAAGTCACCCATTATAACTGTTTTGCCTTTGTCGCACGCATTTCTAATTTCCTGTTTGATACCATCCCCAACTTCACTACTACTGTTAGGTGGCCTGTACACAACTGCCACTAACGTTTTCTGCCCCTTAGTGTTTCGCAGCTCTACCCATACCGATTCCACATGCTCCAAGCTAATGTCCTTCCTTTCCATTGCGTTAATCTCCTCTCTAACCAGCAACGCTACCCCACCTCCTTTTCCTTTCTCTCTATCCCTCCTGAATATTGAATATCCCTGGATGTTCAGCTCCCAGCCTTGGTCACCCTGGAGCCATGTCTCCGTGATCCCAACTATATCATACTCATTAATAGCTATCTGCACGTTCAACTCATCCACCTTATTACGAATACTCCTTGCATTGAGACACAAAGCCTTCAGGCTTGTTTTTACAACGCTCTTACCCCTTATAGAATTTTGTTGAGAAGTGGCCCTTTTTGATTTTTGCCCTGGTTTTGTCTGCCTGCCACTTTTACTTTTCACCTTGCTCCCTATTACTTCCACCCTCGTTTTACACCCACCTGCCTCTCTGCTCTTGTACCCATCCCCCTGCCACATTAGTTTAAATCCTCCTCGACAGCACTAGCAAACACTCCCCCAAGGACTTTGGTTCCATTCCAGCCCAGGTGCAGACCATCCTGTTTGTACTGGTCCCACCTCCCCCAGAAATGGTTCCAGTGCCCTAAAAATTTGAATCCCTCCCCCTTGCACCATTTTTCAAGCCACGTATTCATCTGTAATATCCTCCTATTTCTACTCTGACTGGCCCGTGGTACTGGTAATAATCCAGAGATTATTACCTTTGAGGTCCTACTTTTAAGTTTATCTCCTAGCTCCCTAAATTCACCTTGTAGGACCTCATCCCTTTTTTTACCTATATCGTTGGTGCCAATATGCATCACGACAACTGGCTGTTCACCCTCCCCCTCCAGAATGTTCTGCAGCCGTTCAGTGACATCCCTGACCTTTGCACCAGGGAAGCAACATACCATCCTGGAGTCTCTTTTGCGGCCGCAGAAACGCCTATCCATTCCCCTGACAATTGAATCCCCTATTACAATAGCCCTTCCCCTCTTTTTTCCCCCATCATGTGCTGCAGAGCCACCCATGGTGCCATGAACTTGGCTGCTCCTGCATTCCCCTGATGAGCCATCTCCCTCAACAGTATCCAAAATGGTAAACCTGTTTAGTAAGGAGATGACCGCAGGGGACTCCTGCACTATCTGCCTACTGCTTTGCTGTCTATTGGCCACCCGCTCCCTTTCTGTCCTCTTACCTTTTACCTGTGGCGTGACCAACTCACTGTACGTGCTATTCACGAGCTTCTCAGCATCGTGGATGCTCCAGTATGAATCCAGCCGCAGCTCCAATCGTTCAATGCGGTCTGCTAGGAGATGCAGCTGGACACACTTCCTGCAAACGTAGTCACCAGGGACACCTGATCTCCCACATGTTGCAGGATGAGCAAACCATGGGGCCAATCCCCACTGACATCTTACTCCCAAATTACTCTATTAAATATATATATTTTTTTAATTTATTTTTTATTAAACACAAAACTTTATTCTTTAAACTTTACTAATAAATACTAATAAATACTGAATCCCTAACACCAAGAATCCTTAGCTCCCAGAATACTTAGCTCCCAGAATCCTTAGCTCCCAGAATCCTTAAACCTGTAGGCAGAAATGTAAAAATGTAAACCCCGGGTTGCAGCCAATCAGCTGCTTCCTCTGGTCCTCTTCAACCAATCAGAGGCTTCACCAGATTCCCTCTCTGGAAGATGGAACGTTGCAGCTGCTGGTATACTCACAGCGCAGGTAGCTCCACCCTCACTGACCCACGGCTCCCCGGGCCTCTGTGAAAAGCAAGCCCCGCGCTAGATTTATACTCACAGCGCAGGTAGCTCCACCCTCTCTCTCCAACGGCTCCCCGGGCCTCTGTGAAAAGCAAGCCCCGCGCTAGATTTATACTCACAGTGCAGGTAACTCCACCCTCTCTCTCCAATGGCTCCCCGGGCCTCTGTGAAAAGCAAGCCCCGCGCTAGATTTATACTCACAGTGCAGGTAGCTCCACCCTCTCTCACCAACGGCTCCCCGGGCCTCTGTGAAAAGCAAGCTCCGCGCTAGATTTATACTCACAGTGCAGGTAGCTCCACCCTCTGTCTCCAATGGCTCCCCGGGCCTCTCATGTTTACTTCCCTTTCTCACTATCACCCACCTTCCCTCTTCCTGTACCTTCAGTGTAACAATCTTGTTGTAGGACTCGTCGAGGAACGGCTCAGCCTCTCGGACGAACCCGAGGTCATTCACTTGCTGCTCCAGTTCCCCAACACGGCCCTTCAGGAGCTGTACCTGGATGCACTTCTCACATTTGTAGCAGCCAGAGACACCAGCAATGTCCTTGACCTCCCACATACTGCATGCATCACACTGAATCTGCTTGCCTGACATCTCCTTCTTTCGTCTCTCCCTCTCCATCAATTTGCGTAGCCACCTCTCCTCAGCCTCCTTGAAGACTATCAACCCAAAGACTCACACTTCCCTCACAAGATCTACGTTGGAATGGTCAGAATCATCATGTAATAGTGAAAACAACAGGTGTCCTAAACTTCCTGAGGCACAACTTCCATCATTGTTCAGCTTCTGTCAAGGAGAAGCTGTATTTCACCCTCGTTAGACCTCATCTGGACTACGCAGTTGCAGCTTGGGACCCATACACAGATAAAAACATTTCATCCATTGAACGTGTCCAAAGACAGGCCGCTCGATTTGTTACTGACACCTATGAGAGAGAAGCTAGTGTCACCAAACTTCTGAATTCTCTGGGGTGGAACCCTCCCCAAGACAGACGTGAAGCTCACCGTTTGATCTGTTTTTACAAAAGGTTAAATGGTCAGCTAGACATAGATCACAAGACCTACACCAACTCCAAACCAATTAGGAGCAGACGAGGGCATTTGATCCAATTTGTGGTCCCAGCCTCAAAGACAGATGTGTTCAGCAATTTGTTCTTTCCATGCACTATTAAAGCATGGAATAACCTCCACCAAGCCACGCTTGCCCAGCCAGATGCTGTACCCCACTAGTTAAAACAAAACAGATTAGTTAAAACAAATGTAGGTCCCTTGCAGTCAGAAACAGGTGAGTTGATCATGGGGAACAAGGATATGGCGGACCAATTGAGTAACTACTTTGGTTCCGTCTTCACTAAGGAAGACATAAATAATCTGCCGGAAATAGCAGGGGACCGCGGGTCAAAGGAGTACTTGAGTGAAATCCAGGTTAGTCGGGAAGTGGTGTTGGGTAAATTGAATGGATTAAAGGCCGATAAATCCCCAGGGCCAGATAGGCTGCATCCCAGAGTACTTAAGGAAGTAGCTCCGGAAATATTAGATGCATTAGTGATAATCTTTCAAAACTCTTTAGATTCTGGAGTAGTTCCTGAGGATTGGCGGGTAGCAAACGTAACCCCTCTTTTTAAGAAGGGGGGGAGAGAGAAAACGGGGAATTAGAGACCAGCTAGTCCAACATCGGTAGTGGGGAAACTGCTAGAGTCAGTTATTAAAGATGGGATAGCAGCACATGTGGAAAGTGGTGAAATCATTAGACAAAGTCAGCATGGATTTACGAAAGGTAAATCATGTCTGACGAATACTATAGAATTTGTCGAGGATGTAACTAGTAGCGTGGATAGGGGAGAACCAGTGGATGTGGTGTGTCTGGACTTCCAGAAGGCTTTCGACAAGGTCCCACATAAGAGATTAGTATATAAACTTAAAGCATACGGCATTGGGGGTTCAGTATTGATGTGGATAGAGAACTGGCTGGCAAACAGGAAGCAAAAAGTAGGAGTAAACGGGTCGTTTTCACAATGGCAGGCAGTGACTAGTGGGGTACCGCAAGGCTCAGTGCTGGGACCCCAGCTATTTACAATATACATAAATGATCTGGATGAGGGAATTGAAGGCAATATCTCCAAGTTTGCGGATGACACTAAGCTGGGGGGCAGTGTTAGCTGTGAGGAGGATGCTAGGAGACTGCAAGGTGACTTGGATAGGCTGGGTGAGTGGGCAAATGTTTGGCAGATGCAGTATAATGTGGATAAATGTGAGGTTATCCACTTTGGTGGCAAAAATAGGAAAACAGACTATTATCTAAATGGAGGCTGATTAGGAAAAGGGGAGATGCAGCGCGACCTGGGTGTCATGGTACACCAGTCATTGAAAGTAGGCATGCAGGTACAGCAGGCAGTGAAGAAAGCAAATGGTATGTTAGCTTTCATAGCAAAAGGATTTGAGTATAGGAGCAGGGAGGTTCTACTTCAGTTGTATAGGGTCTTGGTGAGGCCACACCTGGAGTATTGCGTACAGTTCTGGTCTCCAAATCTGAGGAAGGACATTTTTGCCATAGAGGGAGTGCAGAGAAGGTTCACCAGACTGATTCCTGGAATGTCAAAACTGTCTTATGAAGAAAGACTGCATAGACTCGGTTTATACTCTCTAGAATTTAGGAGATTGAGAGGGGATCTTATAGAAACTTACAAAATTCTTAAGGGGTTGGACAGGCTAGATGCAGGAAGATTGTTCCCGATGTTGGGGAGGTCCAGGACAAGGGGTCACAGCTTAAGGATAAGGGGGAAATCCTTTAGGACCGAGATGAGAAGGACTTTTTTCACACAGAGAGTGGTGGGTCTCTGGAACTCTCTGCCACAGAGGGTAGTTGAGGCCAGTTCATTGGCTATATTTAAGAGGGAGTTAGATGTGGCCCTTGTGGCTAAGGGGATCAGAGGGTATGGAGAGAAGGCAGGTATGGGATACTGAGTTGGATGATCAGCCATGATCATATTGAATGGCGGTGCAGGCTCGAAGGGCCGAATGGCCTACTCCTGCACCTAATTTCTATGTTTCTTGGTTTCTATGAATGCACAGGTCCCCGGCTGTTGTACCTCTTGTGAACAGGTTCACCCACTTAGAAGCTGTCGGGACAGAAGACGTTGACGCACTGAGCGGTGCACTGGTTTGCGATGAACAAAGTGCTGTTGAGCCAAAACCAACGAAGCCAACGCCAGGCAACACAGTGGTGGTTGGAGACCCCATTGTGAGAGGTACGGACAGGGGTTTCTACGGCAACAGATGGGATTCGAGGATGGTATGCTGCCTCCCGGATGCCAGGATCCAGGATGTCGCGGACAGAGTGCAGAAAATCCACAAGGGCAAAGGTGAACAGCCGGAAGTGGTAGTACATGTTGGCACAAACGATGTTGGAAAGAAGGGGATTAATATTCTGCAGTGTGACTTTAGAGAGCTCAGAAAAGTGCTGAAAAGCAGGACCTCCAGTGTGGTTATCTCCGGTTTGCTTCCAGTTCCTCGTGCTGGCAAGAGCAGGAACAGGGAGATACAGGACCTGAATGTATGGCTGAGGAACTGGTGCCGGGGGCAGGGATTTAGATTCTTAAATCACTGGGATCTGTTTTGGAGTAAGGGGGAACTGTACAAAAGGGACGGATTGCATCTTAACTGGTGGGGGACCAGCATTTTGGCAGGCAGGTTTGACACTGCTACACGGGTGGTTATAAACTAAATAGGGGGGGGGGGGGGGGGTCAAATGGGATAGTCAAAGACAGAGTTAAAGGGAAAGGGAGCAAAGGGATAGTTAATGACCCCAGAATTAACGGGAAAGAAAGCTCACAAAGTGATAGGAGAGTATGGCCAAGTGTAATAGGGACCGATGTGAATGGTGAGATGCATAAGGGATTTAAAGTACTGTATTTGAATGCGCGAAGTATGAGAAGTAAAGTAGATGAGCTTGAGGCTCAGATAGAGGTTGGTAGATATGACATTGTGGGGATTACCGAGACATGGCTGCAAGAGGATCGGGTCTGGGAACTTAATATTCAGGGTTATACATCCTATAAAAAGGATTGAGTTTAGGAACTGCAAAGGCAAGAAGACACTAATTGGTGTTATCTACAGACCCCCAAATAGTAGCCCGGATGTAGGGTGTAAGTTGCAGCAGGAGTTAAAACTGGCATGTAACAAAGGTAATGACACTGTGATGATGGGGGATTTCAATATGCAGGTAGACTGGGAAAATCAGGTTGGTTCAGGACCCCAAGAAAGAGAGTTTGTAGAATGGCTCTGAGATGGATTCTTAGAGCAGCTTGTAATGGAGCCGACCAGAGAAAAGGCAATTCTGGATTTAGTGTTGTCCAATGAACCAGATATGACAAGAGAACTCGATTTAAAGGAACCGCTTGGAGGTAGTGATCATAATATGATTAGCTTTAATCTGCAATAGGAGAAGGTTAAATCGTAAGTGGCAGTGATACAGTTGAACACTATGAAGGCATGAGAGGGGAGCTGGCCAAGGTAGACTGGAAAGGGATCCTAGCAGGAATGACAGTGGAACAGCAATGACAGGAATTTCTGGGCATAATCCGGAAGATGCAGGATCATTTCATTCCAAAAAGGAAGAAAGATTCTAAGGGGAGTAGGAGGCAACCGTGGCTGAGGGATAGAATAAAACTAAAAAAGATGTATAACACAGCAAAGAGTAGCTGGAAGCCAGAGGATTGGGAAACTTTCATAGGACACCAGAGGAAACAAAACGGGCAATACGAGCTGAAAAGATGAAGTACGAAGGGATACTGGCCAGGAATATAAAGAAGGACAGTAAAAGCTTCTTTAGATATGTTAAGGGAAAAAAAAGTCAAATGTGGGTCCCTTGAAGGCAGACACGGGTGCAATTATCATTGGGAACAAGGAAATGGCAGAAGAGTTGAACAGGTACTTCGGATCTGTCTTCACTAAGGAAGACACAGACAATCTCCCAGAAGTACTGGAGGTATGAGGTCTAAAGGGGTTGAGGAACTGAATTAATTTTTCATTAGGTGAGAAATAGTATTGGGTAGGCTAATGGGACTGAAGGATGATAAATCCCCGGCGCCTGATGGACTGCATCCCAGAGTCCTCAGGGAGGTGGCTCTAGAAATAGTGGACGCATCGGTGATCATTTTCCAATGTTCAATAGATTCAGGATCAGTTCCTGTGGATTGGAGGATAGCCAATGTTATCCCACTTTTCAAGAAAGGAGCGAGAGAGAAAACGGGGAATTACAGACTAGTTAGCCTGACTTCAGTGGTTGGAAAGATGCTGGAGTCAATTATTAAAGAGGTAATAATGGGGCATTTGGATAGCAGTAAAAGGATTAGTCCAAGTCAGCATGGATTTATGAAAGGAAAATCATGCTTGACTAATCTTCTGGAATTTTTTGAGGATGTGACAAGTAAAATGGATGAAGGGGAGCCAGTGGATGTAGTATATCTAGACTTTCAGACGGCCTTTGATAAGGTCCCGCACGGGAGACTAAAATGAGAGCACATGGTATTGGGGGTTGGGTGTTGACGTGGATAGAAAATTGGTTGGCAGACCGGAAGCAAAGAGTAGGAGTGAACGGGTCCTTTTCAGAATGGCAGGCAATGGTAAGTGGAGTGCCGCAAGGCTCGGTGTTGGGGCCGCAACTGTTTACCATATATACTAATGATTTGGAATAGGGAATTAGGTGCAACACTAGAAAGTTTGCGGATGACACAAAGCTGGAGTATTGTGTACAGTTTTGGTCTCCTAATTTGAGGAAGGACATCCTTGTGATTGAGGCAGCGCAGAGTAGGTTCACGAGATTGATCCCTGGGATGGCGGGACTGTCATATGAGGAAAGATTGAAAAGACTAGGCTTATATTCACTGGAGTTTAGAAGGATGAGGGGAGATCTTATAGAAACACATAACATTATAAAAGGACTGGACAAAAGGATGCAGGAAAACTGTTCCCAATGTTGGGCGAGTCCAGAATCAGGGGCCGTAGTCTTGGAATAAAGGGGGGGGGGGCATTTAAGACTGAGGTGAGAAAAAATGTTTTCACCCAGAGAGTTGTGAATTTGTGGAATTCCCTGCCACAGGGGGCAGTGGAGGCCAAATCACTGGATGGATTTAAGAGAGAGTTAGATAGAGCTCATGGGGCTAGTGGGATCAAGGGATATGGGGATAAGGCAGGCACGGGTTATTGATTGGGGACGATCACCCATGATCGCAATGAATGGCGGTGCTGGCTCGAAGGGCCGAATGGCCTCCTCCTGCACATATTTTCTATGTTTCAAATAACCTTAAGTACAGAAATAAACAATTTGCAAACCAGCCAATCAATGTTTACCCTTCTCATCCTTGCAATGACATTGATAATGCGGTGATTCTGAATGCTGTCACTGACAATACCTATTTCATAGTTAAATTATTTAATACAGGAATTAAGAAAATTGCATTCCTTTGTTAGGTTATGGCAGTGGGTAACTTTTCTCATAGAATCATGTTTTGTTGTCCCAATGTTAAATTGTGCAAAGGTTGCAGTTAGACGTTATTGAACAGGGTCATAGATGCACAGAATGATTTTTTTTCTCAATTAACAAATCTTTGCATAAGTCTATAAATATTCCAGATCATAGAGTCAGGGTATTTTAAAACCCTGGCTTAGCAGAGCATTATAGTTACATTCAGCTTAATGATATCATGCCAAGCTTTAGATGCACCATGAATAGCTGGGCGTAAAGGTTGGCATGTGTGCATTTATTTACAGTGCTTTCTTGATATACCACTTCAGATTCCTATTTTTTCATAAGACCATAAGACATCGGAGCCATTCTGAATTAAGCCATTTGGCCCATCGAGTCCGCTCCGCAATTCAATCATGGCTGATCTATTTTTATGCCTCAACCCCATTCTCCTGTTTTCTCCCCATATCTTTGACACCCTTACTAATCAAGAAGGTAACTAAAGAGACAATACCGGCAGAAAAGATGAAAGTAAGCTAGCCAAGATATAAAGGAGGATAGTAAAAGCTTCTTTAGGTATGTGAAGAGGAAAAATGTGGGTCCCTTGAAGACAGAAACAGGTGAATTTATTATGGGGAATAGGAGACGAGTTGAACAGGTACTTTGGTTCTGTCTTCACTAAGGAAAACACAAACAATCTCCCAGATGTATTAGGGGACAGAGGACCTAGGGTGATGGAGGAACTGAGGAAAATTCACATTAGTCAGGAATTAGTGTTGGGTAGACTGATGGGTCTGAAGGCTGATAAATTCCAAGGGCCTGATGATCTGCATCCCAGGGTACTCGGGGTGGTGGCTCTAGAAATCATGGACAGATTGGTGATCATTTTCCAGTGTTCTATAGATTCTGGTTCAGTTCCTGTGGATTGTAGGGTAGCTAACGTTATTCCACTTTTCATGAAAGGAGGGAGAGAGAAAGCAGGATATTATAGACCAGTTTGCCTGACATCAGTGGTGGGGAAGATGCTGGAGTTTATTATCAAAGATTTAATAGCGACGCATTTGCATAGCAGTAACAGAATCGGTCCAAGTCAGCGTCGATTTGCGAAGGGGAAAATCATGCTTGACAAATCTTCTGGAATTTTTTGAAATTGGTTAGCAGACAGGAAACAAAGAGTAGGGATTAACAGGTCCCTTTCAGAATGGCAGGCAGTGACTAGTGGGGTGCCGCAAGGATCGGTATTGGGACCGCAGCTATTTATAACATAGATTAATGATTTAGATGAAGGAATTAAAGGTAACATTAGCAAATTTGCAGATGAAACAAAGCTGGGTGGCAGTGTGAACTGTGAGGAGGATGCTATGAAGATGCAGGGTGACTTGGGCAGGTTCGGTGAGTGGGCAGATGCATGGTAGATGCAGTACAATGTGGATAAATGTGAGGTTATCCACTTTGGTGGCAAGAACGGGAAGGCAGTTTATTATCTGATTGGTGTCAGGTTAAGAAAAGGGGAAGAACAACGAGGCCTGGGTATCCTAGTACATCAGTCACTGAAAGTAAGCATGCAAGTACAGGTGGCAGTGAAGTAAGATAATGGCATGTTGGTATTCATAACGAGAGTTATATATATCATAACGAGAGTTGAGTATAGGAGTAAAGACGTCCTTCTGCAGTTGTACAGGGGCCTAGTGAGACCACACCTGGAGTATTGTGTTCAGTTTTGGTCCCCTAATTTGAGGAAGGACATTCTTGCTATTGAGGGAGTGCAGCGAAGGTTTACAAGGTTAATTTCCAGGATGGCAGGACTCTCATACGATGAAAGAATGGGCTTGTATTCACTAGAGTTTAAAAGGGTCTTATAGAAAAATTATTAAGGGATTGGACATGCTAGATGCAGGAAACGTGTTCCCGATGTTGGAGTTCAGAACCAGGGGCCACAGTTTAAGAATAAGGGGTAGGCCATTTAGAACTGAGATGAGGAAAAACTTTTGCACAAGAGCACAGAAGGCATTGGAGGCCTTCACTGGATGCATTCACAAGAGGGTTAGATAGAGCTTTTAGGGCTAGCGGAATCAAGGGGTATGGGGGGGGATGCCAGGAATGGGATACTGATTATGGATGATCAGCCATGATCATATTGAATGACGGTGCTAGCTCAAATGGGCAAATGGCCTAATCCTGCATCTACTGTCTATGTAACCTAATAATCTCTGTTTTAAGAATGCTCAATGACTTGGCCTCCACTGCCACCTGTTGCAATGAATTCCACAGATTCACCACCCTCTGGCTAAAGAAATTCCTCATATCCATTCCAAAATAACGTCCTTTCATTCCGACGTCATGCTCCCTAGTCCTAGACTCTCCCTCAACCGGAAACATCCTCTCCACATCTTATACCACTTATCTAGGCCTTCCATTATTCAGTAGGTTTCAATGAGATCTCTCCTTTTAGACTCCACCAAGTACATGCCCTGAGCCTTCAAACGTTCCTCATACGTTAACCCAATCATCTTGTAAACCTCCCATGGACCCTATCCAAATGCCAGCGCATCCCTCCTGAGATATGGTGCCCAAAACTGCTCATAATATTCCAAATGTGGCCTGACAAGCACCTTATAAAGCCTCAGCATTAGCACAAACACTTATTGTAGTTTTACAACAATAAATTGGGAAAAATAAAGTATTGCATCAGTGTTCGATACAACAAACTGCTGATCATGATTTACACAAAAGGACGCAATCCAATCTGAAGGGTCCCGACCTACTTCACCTATCCATGTTCTCGAGAGATGCTGCCTGACCCAGAGTTACTTTTGCATTGTGTCATTTTATTGCATCAGTGCTGCTTAGTTTGGACAAAAGCCTTAACAGCTTTGTACAGTCACGTCTTACTAATTTGATTGCGTTTTTTGAGGTGACGAAGGCAATCAATGAGGGTAGGGCAGTAGATGATATCTACATGGATTTTAGTAAGGCTTTTGTTAACATCCCCATGTTAGCCTGATCCAGAAGATTAAGATGCACAGGATTAGCAATTAGTTGTGCGGATTCAGAACTGGCTACGGAGAGAAGACAGATGGTTGATAAGAGAAAACAGAGGGTTGGAAGAAGGAGAAAAACATTTTTCACACAGAGTGGTGAATCTCTGGAATTCTCTGCCACAGAAGGTAGTTGAGGCCAGTTCATTGGCTATATTTAAGAGGGAGTTAGATGTGGCCTTTGTGGCTAAAGGGATCAGGGGGTATGGAGAAAAGGCAGGTACAGGATACTGAGTTGGATGATCAGCCATGATCATATTGAATGGCGGTTCAGGCTCGAAGGGCCTACTACTCCACCTATTTTCCATGTAGTGGATTTTCCCATGATGTGGGGATTTTCCCATGATGTGGAATTAAATACTAGAGCATAGTTTTAACGTGAAAGTTTAAAGATGTACAGGACAAGAAGCTGGTAAATGTCTAGAATGCATTGGCAGGGGTGATATTGGGGCAGATAGTAGTGGCATTTTAAATACATTTGGATAGGTACATGAATATGCAGGGAATGGAGGGATATAGATTCTATGCAAGTAGTTAAGAGATGGTCTTGGCATCATGCTTGACACAGACATTACGAGCTGAAGGACCTCTTCCATGTCGTGTGTGTGCACGCAAATTGGAGCAATCCCTTCTAATTGTTTTCCCTTTTTAATTCATAGTTAACTCGGAAATTATAATGCTTTGTGACAGCCTGGTTTCTTAACTAGGCATTGTTTTAATTATATCATTGATGACAGAAAATGCTTTAAATACACAGTATATCAGGGAGGATTCAGATTGTTGATCTTTAATAAGAAGTACATCTCCACATAAGTTGTCAGACTGGCCCAGTATTTTCACAATTTTAGATCTCCAGCATTTTGTTTTTGTATTAGATGTAATTATATAGGATCTAGATGGAATGACAATTTCTGAAACCAATCTAATTCCCAGGTCTCACGTATATAGTCTCCTACCCCAACTCATCTTTCAATAAGGCATCATACATTGTTCCCGCCTTAACTCACAGCTCAACAATTTCATAGCATAACAATTGCTCCTATATTTGTTCAGATAGCAGGTTCCAGTAATGTTTCTGTTGTTCATTTATTCTGTCTTGTGCACCACACTATTACAGCTTCTCCCTTTTGCTTTTTCTTTCCTTCTCCAGCATGTATTTACATTACCAATCTTAAATGATCATTTTTCCCTCACCTCCCAAATGCTTCTTTGGTCTTGTTTATTTATATTTCTGATTTCCCGCACCAATATTCTGCCCATCTAATTTCAAACTAACACCAGACTGCACCAGTAAGCCCAAATCGATTTGCACATCAATTGACCAGTAGAAACAAAATTGAATAAATTGATTTTTTTTCAAAAGGATAATTTCTGCTGACATATGACAAAAAATGATGCTTTAGAAGGAGTTCTATTAACATTTACTCAGTCTAATTTATTATTAGAACTCCAAAGGGCATTTTTTTAATAACATTTAAAATGTCATTCTTAAGATGTTAAAAGATAATTTTATTGACGGGAGCCAAGAGCAAGAAGATCCAGAATTGTATCTGAAATTTCAGCAATTAAACTATTTATAAAGAATCATTCAGTAGCCACATGTATCACAACAGTAAAATTACAAAACTATACATCTGGAGAGCCTGGTGGAGTATATATATTGGACTGCTCTGTACAAATGAAAAACAGGTTTTCATAGACAAAATTCAATATATAACTGATGTAAACTTTATAAAGTGCATTGCCACATTATTTACTTTCATGCTGTAAGCGTAGCATGAAGCCTGTACACGGTATTGTTGCAGTAACATTGTAAATGCTTTTGCAAGATTGCCGGGCCAGGACAAGATGATGACAACTGCCACAAATAGCAATACATCACATGCTTCCAGCATAAAAAGTCAGCAGACAAGATTACAAAACCCAAACTAGAAACAAGGTCTGATGATATTAACTTGTTAGTGCCAGCGGCTGATCAAGTTGTAAATCTAGCACTTTATACAGCAACTTTAGACTTGTACAACAACATTGTTTTACAATAACAAATGGGGTTCAGCTGTTGCACAGATCTGAAACTATTCTAAATGCAATGCCGAGAACGATAAAAAAAGACTAAGTGCTGGAGTAACTCAGAGGGTGAGGCAGCATCTCTGGATTCATGATAATGTCTGTAACGACAAGTAATCTGTATCTCAGTGCCATGTTTTATCTAAACGGACAATCTTATGAAGATGATGTTAGTTTATTAGTTCCTTTAACTTTAATGCCCGTAACAATAGCTCACATATAATAGTGGAGTCTAGAAAAGGAGTAAATCAATTTTTTTTTAATAACTCGGACTTCATGTTGATTAGTTCAAAGTCTAACTGAAACATCTTAGGCTAGACCTAGATGTTCAGAGTAACGTACATTTAGACCTTAAAAAAATATTAGGGGTCTAATGTAGTCTTTAAATGACAATGTAGCCAAAAGGATAATGATTGAAGCCTTAATGTATTTTAAACAATTTCTGAACGTTGCAGAAGTATATTCTATGTGAAATACTTGCATTTGTAGAGTGTCTTTCATGACAACCAAAACTATGAAGAGATAATGAACAATTTTTGGTGTTAAAACTGCAGTAGTGTATGTGTTATCACACAATGCAATAAAGATGCACAAAATAGTTTGTTCATGAAAACAATGTTGCCACTCTGCAACTGTAATTCAATCTTGGTTTCAAACATTATTTAAAAAAAACTCACACTTTACCAATCATCATGTTTTTACTGGTTAAACACAAATGTCATGTCTAATACAAGTGAGGAAAAAACATGTTTCCATAAACACATCATAATGTTTTTTAATCTGTTAAGTATCAAAGACATCCTGATAATTTTATGTTTATATTCTTTATAAGAAACATGCTGCACCAAAACATTGAACACTAATGGCACAAACTGGCATTCACATGATAAAGAAATATTTGTTCATGTATCAGGACATTAACATTTGTTAGCTCTACAAGATTTTATTGCCCATATTGCGTTTTATTTCAGCCAGCTGAACTTTTAAGTTTCCCAGAAGTAATAATTAAACACAAAAGTAAAGCATCTTTAAACAAATATGAACTGTACATTTGGGATTTTTTTTTGCTTCAGTTAGACTATTCAGAGAATATTGTTGAAATTGATAATTGATCATCCTGCATCTTAAAACAAACATTGAAAATCCAATTTTCATCAATAAGCTTTACATTCTCAGATAGGAACAGATAAGGGTACTGCAAAAAAGTCACATACTGCAGTAATTGTTTGTTCCCATTCAATGTTATTATTAAAGTTTGTTTGTTTGTTTGTACAAAGCACCAGTCACATTAATTCCTCAGCCTTTGAGTCTCACTTGTGGCGGCTGCCACGCCTCTTCATTGCCGCAGTGCATTGTGGACAGTACCATTTTCCTTTTGGAGCTTCTGTTAGCCCGACACATCCATAATGAAACCACTCAATGGGGCACTTTGAAAGAAAATTAAATGTTGTTAGGCAGATTGCAAAGCAGTTTCATTTTGTCTTCTACTGTTTTTTAATATGTTTTTTCATGTATGTGTTGTTCTGCAATAAAGTGACAGTTGAATTCCCAAGGGATCTCACGTTATACCAATTGTGTTACTTAAAACAATTGTCAATGATGGGTGGGAAGAGTGAAGGGAGAAAGCAGTAAGGGCTAGAGGATTTCAGAATTGCGACAATTTCTTTTCATCACGCAGGATGTTCATAGGTATTTTTTAATTGCTACAAATTAATTTAGGTTAATCTATCTATATATTGCTAAAACTTATCTTGTTTGTTTCTATGTCTGTGTGTGTGTGTGCGCGCGTGTCTGTGATGCCCTGAAATTACTCAAACGGTATACGATAGCGCTACAAATTTTGTACCACCATTGGATCGCCATTGTCCTGTGGTGTGCTGTATCAAGTTTTGTTCAGATTGATGGTATACTTTACAAGTTATTCACATTTTAAACTTTTAAAAATTGAACTTTTCACTGTAAATAATCCAATTCCACTTGCTTCCCCTGCCCATTACAATGTTACAAATGACAGGACACTGGGAGTAAAAAGAGGGAGGGTGAAGAGGAGGGGGAGGGAGTGCTGGGGGATGAGGAGAAATGAGCCGCGCCTACGCAGTTGGGGGCTATGGGTGAGTGGTGGAATATTGCGTTGGTGGAACGGGTAGCGTTGGGGGAATGGATGAGTGGTGGAATATTGCGTCCGGCCCAACGTGTCTCACTTGGTCTAGTAGGTTAAAAATATTAAAGGCCATTTGTTACATTATTTAATTATATCATTGCACAAGGGACTTCAATGGAAGTGACTGCTTGTCAATTTCGGTGATATCTGCCATGAAACTGACTATACTTTAAGAAACAATGATGTCTGATTATTGTAGGGAGATTACATGGAAACTGTCTTTTTTCAATTGACTGTTTTTACTTCCAAGACAGTTTTTTTTCCCCCTGCTTGTCAATTTCCAAAGTAACTTTTAAGTTGTTCTCTAGTTCCCAATCAAAATCATATAACCAATTCTGCCTGTGTAAAACAAATTGTATTCCTCAATTCGTCAATTGCATTACATCCAATACACTTTATAGAAACATGCCTTACAGCATTTGTAAACATCTGAATATGCATCTTATAATTACCCCAGGGAATTATCCCTTTCTTTGCTTCATTTATTACACTATTTATTCACAGAACACCTTGAATAAAGATTGATAATTATAACAAGCAATAAAATTTGTATCTGGCTGTAATGGTCCAAAAATTAGATTATGGAAATTACTTACATCTTGATTATCACATCCTACCATTTCTCCATAGGATACCTGAAAAGAGAAGGGGTGAAAATATATATTGATGCACAGTGAATTATTGGTGTGCTAAATTAACAAAAGGATTCAATTTAAGAATCACGGTGCCTTTTTGCGGGCGCCGCCAATTTGTCTTTCAGATTTATTGTTTCATTAACCCCAACCTTAATTGCCAGGTTAAAATAAATTCTTTAACTTTTTATGCTGCAATTTGGTACCAAAACCATTTTTGTTCATGATTAAAATACTGTGACAATATTTTACGCCTCAGTAAGAAGTACATTATGAGTTGGATAATTTAACACAATGCAAGCTGAATGAAGGAGCCAGTTGTTGATGTCATGAGTCAAGGTGGTGCACACGCCCCAGTCAGCGTTAATGCTGCTGAAGTGTAGAAGGTTGAGAGCTTTATGTTGCTAGGCATTGTCCTGGACCAAACATGTTGACGTTATTGCCAAGAATGCATACCAACGCCTCTACTTCCTCAGAAGACCAAGTTGTCTCCAGCAACTCTAACATTTTACAGATGCACCATAGAAACATTATTAAAGACATGCATCACAACTTGGTTTGGCAACAGCTCTGCAAACGACTGCAATATATTCCAGAGAGTTGTGGATATAGCCCGGACCATCAGGGAGCAGTGGTGGCAGGTTCTCTCTCTTTCAAGAGAGAGCTAGATAGGGCTCTTAAAAAATATCAGTGTCAGGGGATATGGGGCAAAGGCAGGAACGGATTACTGATTGGGGATGATCAGCCATGATCACATTGAATGGCAGTGCTGGCTCGAAGGGCCAAATTGCCTACTCCTGCACCTATTGTCTACTATCACATAAAACAACCTCTCCCCACAGACTCCATCTACGCTTCTTTTTGCTTTGGGAAAGCAGCTAATATAATGAAGAACCATTTACATCCCTGTCATTCACCCTCCTCTCCCATGAGGGAGATGATATAAAACCTTGAAAAGCACAGAGCACAGCATATTCCCCACTGTCATCAGACTATTGAATGGTCCTCTCATAAGCTAAACTTATAGTCCTGATCTCCCAAGCTACTTTCTTTCAGCCTTTGAACTTTATCTGCACTTTCTAAGTAGCTGTAGTGCTAAGATTCTGTGAAACTATATTGGTGAATGTGTCAAATCCATTGCCACAGATGTCTGTGGAATGGGGTTGAGAGAGGCAAAAAGAGTTCAGCCATGACTGAATGGTAGAGTAGACTTGATGGGTCAAATGGCCTAATTCTGCACCTATAACTTATGAACTTTTGATTTGTACTCAGGGATTTTTCTCTTTGCACTACCAGTTGTTCTTGAGTATGGGTTGCTTGTACTCAAGTACAGCTTGATTTGACTGGAAGGTACGCAACATTTTTCGCTGTACTTTGGTACAAGTGTTAATTATAAACTAATACCAATTCAGTTAATAAGGTGTCCATCTCTTCTTTATAAATGTATTTGAATATTTAAAATCGTATTCAGGCATTGGTTCTATGTAGCTTCCATCATACTGTATGTTGACCCAACTTAGTGCTTGGAAGTGGGAAATGAAGGACGAATCAAAAGTTTAAATAAATTAGCAGTTAGAATTAGGTTCATAAATGTATAGCAGCATTGGATGAGATTTATTCAACAAAACTAAAAGAACTTACAGTAATTAAACATGCTTCTTGTAATCTTTCATCGCTAATTTTTCACACAGATACTACTTATCATTTATATTAAATAGAAACTCAACCAACATCTTTTCACTCTCAGTACAGGCTACAAAATATTCTATTTCTGTTACACATTTCTGCAGATAAAGTGAATTCGAATTTTTTTGGAACTGCCATAAAAATCTAAAGTACAATTTCTAGAAGAGAAAACCCTAGTATAATTTCGACTTTAATTTTTGAATATATAAAAGTAACAGAACATAAAGTGTGTGTATTTTGAATGCCATTATTATCTGCTACACCAAGCTTACCTGATTGCATATACAATACCGAGGCTCATTGGGATCATATGTCCAATCGACTTGGTTATTGGAATCAGACTCTGGTAAAACTGGGGTCTGCTGAGGAATTTCTTGTGCTACTACTGATGATGAAGATGATGATGATGATGAAGATGATGATGACGACTGGTGATTTGAAGACTTGTTGCTGCTTCTGAGAGAAAAAGATATAAAGACTATAAATGGGCAATCTAAATAAAGATTTTTATATATTACCAATCTATAACAATATAAAATACAAATGAGAAAATATTTCAGTAAAACTGGAAACATAGCAGCATGAAACAACCAAATCAAAGCTGATACTTTATATTTATAATTCCTAATGACCTGGGAAACCATTTTTGCTCATTGAGTCTATGCCAACTGAGAGAAACCCCATTCCTTAACTACATTTTTATGTACGTTATTCTTCCAACAACCCCGTCAATGTTCCCCAGATTATAATGCTCACTACATACTAATGACAATTCACAGTGGCCAATTAATCCACCTGGTCACAGGGGAAAAGTGCTAACACCATGCAGACAAAAATAGTCAGGGCGAGCCCGAGTCACTGAACCAGTGTGGCAGTAGCTCTACCAGCCACACCATTATTTATTGGTGCATGAAAAGGCTAGTAGACTTAGAAGAATATGATTGGGATCACTGCTACCTAATAGACCACAGGTTTTGCGCCAGGTCTGAGGTCTTGTGCTTTGAAGACCCTTTTCCTCCATCAACCTTGTGTTGTGCCAGTGCTTTAAAGGCAGTGGTTAATTTTGTTAGTGATGTTCGCTTTTGTTGGGAGGTGGCTCTTGATATATGAGAAGTGGGCATTTTATGTTGGAGGCAGAAAGTGGTAGAGGACCCGTTTATGGATCCTGCATGTAGGGATTATACTCTTGAATGCTTTGGTGAACAAGTCCACACATTCTTGGAGCCCAAACTCCAAATGTGCACAAGTATTGTCTGTGTGCTGCATGAGTACTGGGTGACCTTGGTTCTGGAGTGTAACTGCTACATATAGAAGTTTCCCATTTGTTCTTAAAATTAACTCCATACCTGTGAAGAGGTGGCCGAGAAGACTAGTGAGGCCAGTGTAGTAGACATTGCCTATATGGACTTTAGAAAGATTGTTCTGGAGGGTCATAGTAGATGGGATCCAGTTAGATCTAGCCAAATGGCTACAAAATTAGCTTAAATGCAAGAGACAGAGGATTGTGGTTGAAGGTTCATATTCAGATAGAGACATGTGCGTAGTAGCATGCCACAAAGATCGGTTGTGGGTCGATTGCCGTTTGTTATCTACATTAACGATTGGATGAGAATGTAGGTGGCATTATTAGTATGCTTGCAGATTACATGAAAACGTGTGGTATAGTGGAAAGAGAAGAACGTTATTGGGAGAGGTTGGGCATGCTTGAACTTTTTTCCTTAAGCGCAGGATGTTGAGGGGTCATCTTATAGAGGTGTATAAAATCATGAGGGGAATAGATAGGGTGAATGCATGGTGCCTTTTACGCAGGGTAGGAGAATCAAAAACAAGAGGACATATTTAAGGCAAGAGGGACATGATTTAATATGAACCAGAGGGAAACCTTTTCATTCAGGAGGTGATGGGTGTATGGAACGAGCTGCCATTGGTAGTAGTCAGATAGACAAACTAAAAAGGCAGGAATTACACTGTAAAAGAAGGGGTGTTGGGGAATGTTGTAGAACAGAAAGATCTAGGCGGGCAAGTACATAGATCCATGAAAGTGGCAGCAAGGTTAGACAGGGTGGTGAAGAAGGATTCTGGCACACTTGCCGTCATCAGTTACGGTATTGAGTACAGGAGCTGGGACGTAACGATACAGCCATACAGGACATTGATAAGGCTACATTTGGAGTAATGAGTGCAGTCTGGTTGCACTGCTATAGGAAAGATGCCATTAAACTGGAAAAGATGCAAAATAAACTTACAAGGATGTTACCGCATCTGGAGGGTTTGAGTTATAAGGAAAGGGTGGGAAGACTAGGACTTTTTTCTGGAGTATATGGGGCTATGGGATGACTTTATAGAGGTATATAAAATCATGAGAGGCATAGATAAGATGACTAGCCACAGTCTTTCCCCCAGGAAAGGGGCAAGTTTATTCTTGAGGATTCTGACACCTAGCTCCTGCCATTGCCATTGCCTGGTCCAGTTTCCCAATTTAAAAGGTCTCAGGCCCCGGTTCACACTCCTTGAATGGTGTTCATTTTCTCCAAATTATTTTTTTCAGTTTATAAAAAAACAACTTGTTGATGTATAAGCCAGTTTGACCTTTTGTCCTTCACCCACCAAAACAAGTAACAACATATCTAAAACAAGCAACTGCAAGCCAACAATCAACTACAAAACAGGTGCAAAACCTAAATATAAGTTGACACTTCGATAAATTCACTTAACATTAAAGAAGAATAACCAAAAAAAAGCAGAAAACCAAAATCACATTTTACAAGTTTCAACAAGGAATATTTGTGTTTTTTTTGTCATAAGAAAGTTTTCTTTGCCATAAAAAATTAAAACTGAATTTTCTTTATATACAAATTATATCATACACAAATAGTTTGTTTCTTACTTTGTGAACAAACTGCAAATTTATAAAAAATAACAGGATCTTTATTTTTTTTAAATCAATTATAAATCTTATTCAATCCCAAAAGTTTTACAAATGAAGATGCTAATGAAAGGACTTTGACTTGAGATAATATTTGTGCGAAATGTTTTCACATATGCTACCTGACCAGCTGAATGCTTCCAGCAATTTTTTTCTTGTTTCAGATTTGAAGCATCTGCAGTTGTATTGATTTTTAAAACATCCTCCATCCTCTACATATTTTAAGTTGGTACTAACTACTTATATTAAGCTTTAGAACAAACCAGACAAATTCCTCATTGTAATTTTAAAATGATTTGAAGACTTCTTTAAGACAGAAAAGGTATGATTCAGGTTGGATTTTCATTAAATTGCTATCTTGTCACTAACTGTTTCTAACACAGTCGTTAATGGGCAAACAAAATTTGAAGTTGGATTCTGGATCACATACGACAACAAAGCAACATGAATTTTGACCCAATGGAGAACTTTACCTCAGCTTGTATTAACAAGTTACCAGATATGTATTGTACACATACTTGAAATTGAAAGGCCATTGATCAAATGAGCAATAATTTCAGGACACATTTGACCACCATGAGATATATATTAACATGCAATTGATACAAGTTCGTTATTAACAATATGTAATATATTCTGAACTTTGATAAGTGAAACCATGTTAACCAAATAAGTAACAAAAATAATGAAAACACTTACTTATTTTTTCGACCACTTCGTGAATCTTGGGCTGATGTAGGTAATGTCTGTGTAAGTGTCGAGGCCAGTGTCGATGGATAACCTGTTGATTCTCTTGAAATGGAGAATTCTCGTGCCAACTGAAAATCATTGTTTTTGAATGCTTCATAAGTGGCCTTTATAGTAGATGTTCTTCTGCCCTCCTTCATCTTATATATAAATGCAAAATACAAATGTAACACAGCTGCATCATTAATTTTATTTATTTCTAACAACTGTTTTAAACAACTTCCTTCACAAATTTTGTTATTGCTTACAGTATTGCCAAATGTATAGAAACACATGTCTGGTGTAAGAAGATGTGTGGGATAATTAGAGCGATATTTGAGAAAATAATGTTTGAAAGAAACAACGTATGCTACCATGTACGTTGTTCTTCACATCAAAAAATCTATGAAAAGCATTTTTTACCTGCGCAGTGGCTTGAACAGCCTGGGCTGCTGCCATTGTAATAGCTACAGCTCCTGGTCCCGCTCCTGGAGATAATGAGGTTAGATTATATGAGCTGAGGGGCTGTGATGAATTAGCATTGTAGGCACTGTTAGATGTTGATGTTAAGTTATTATTACGGCACCCTGAAAAGAATTAAAAAAAAACACTAGATAAAAAGGAATACATTTTATCAATGGCTATAAAGTAACAACATATCATGTATCGCAGACTCTCAAAACGTTGTTTCACTTTGTTATTTTAACTGAACGGTCTTACCATGGGCACTTTCTACTTCTTAGTAGAACATGAAATGGAGAATTTTGGTTTAAATATTATTAACATGAGAAAGATTACCTATCTTGAGAAATTCAGTTCCACTCAGCAACATTAAACATGCTTTTAAAAAGCTCCACATTCTACTTCACACCAGAAATTCGGTCAGGTCCAGGGTGGAACACGCACGTTTATGGTCCTTTTAACTTGTGGATCAGCAATGCACTTTTTGGATAGATAATAATCTACTGGTTTTAGTGAAACTAATCTTTAACGAAACAAATTATTGTTATTTTCTTTCAGTTAGAATGTATAATTGAAAAAGATTAACATTTGCATAAAGTTGCAAGTTATTATGAAATATCAAGAGTCATGCCATAACTTTATGAAAATTTGAATAAATGATCAAAATGTAAATGGAAAAATAATTAGTCATTAAGGTAATGACGACTGAAAGACATGCATCATGATTATTATGTAATTACATTTCAATTATTTCCCACATTACAAGTAGGAAATTAGGGAAACATTACTAACAACGAATGTAAATGTGGAATTTGTTGCAACATGTGGTAGTAGGGGCAAGGTATACAGATGTAATTAAAGGGACGTTATATAAGAATGAGAATGAGGAAATAATGGAACGGTTTGGTGACTGGGTCTGATAAAGAGGTGAGAAGAAATATTGAACATCATCGATTTTCAGTTGGGCCAAACAACCTATCACCTGTTACACAAAAAGCTGGAGAAACTCAGCGGGTGCAGCAGCATCTAAGGAGTGAAGGAGATAGGCGACGTTTCGGGTCGAGACCCTTCTTCAGACCCCTCTCGACCCGAAACGTCGCCTATCTCCTTCACTCCTTAGATGCTGCTGCACCCGCTGAGTTTCTCCAGCTTTTTGTGTAACCCTCGATTCTCCAGCATCTGCAGTTCCTTCTTTAACAACCTATCACCTGTGTTTGCAGACATGTTATTGTACATTAATTAAGATGCAGAAATAAATTAAGGTCTCTATTTTAACACTAAAGACTGAATACAATAGATTTTTTTAAATTCTTAAATGCAGAGATATATCTATGCCGTTTTGTTCACAAATTTGAAATTTCAGTCCAAACACTAGAGAAGAAATAATTTCACTTTTAATCTGTCTATACTATTACTAAAACTCTTATCTTGACCACTACCATTCTGCGTTGTATTTAAATATGCGCAAAAATGATCCCCCCATAGCGCTACAATTTTTCGCCACCTTACTCACCATTCTCCTCTGCTGCAAGTCAAATAAGCTTTGTTCCGATTGGTGAAATATTAGAAAAGCTATTGGTCTGTTAGGCACCAGCTATCAATCACTGGTCACGAGAATAAACCTGAAGGAGCGTAGTGAGCAGAGTGCGAGCGGGCGCTGTGTGTGTTCTGCGAGCGGGGTCTGTGCTCTGTTATGCGAGCGGGGTCTGCGTTCCGTTCCGCGGGCGGGGTCTGCGCTCCGTTCCGCGGGCGGGGTCTGCGTTCCGTTCCGCGGGCGGAGTCTGCGTTCCGTTCCGCGGGCGGGGTCTGCGCTCCGTTCCGCGGGCGGGGTCTGCGCACCGTTCCGCGGGCGGGGTCTGCGTTCCGTTCCGCGGGCGGGGTCTGCGCTCTGCGGGCGGGGGTCTGCGCTCCGTTCCGCGGGCGGGGTCTGCGCTCCGTTCCGCGGGCGGGGTCTGCGCTCCGTTCCGCGGGCGGGGTCTGCGCTCTGCGGGCGGGGTCTGCGCTCCGTTCCGCGGGCGGGGTCTGCGCTCCGTTCCGCGGACGGGGTCTGCACTCCGTTCCGCGGGCGGGGTCTGCGCTCTGCGGGCGGGGTCTGCGCTCCGTTCCGCGGGCAGGGTCTGCGCTCTGCGGGCGGGGTCATCGCCCCGTTCCGCGGGCGGGGTCTGCGCCCCGTTCCGCGGGTGGGGTCTGCGCTCCGTTCCACGGGCGGGGTGTGCGCTCCGTTCCGCGGGCGGGGTCTGTGCTCCGCGGGCGGGGTCTGTGCTCTGTACCTCCCACTCACCCACCCCTCCACTCCCCCCTACCACCCCTCCCCCACCCCCACATGCCCCTCCCCTACCCCCACAACCCGCCCCACCATTCCCCCCCCCCATGAATATCTGAAAGGGCTGCTCCTGAAGTACTGGTTGCATTTTAGTCCCACGATCCTGCTGTTTGGACACAAGGCAGAGAGTGCGGAGAGCTGATCGGGGGGAGGGGAATTTCTGTCAGTCTGCTCGTGGGCCTGGACAAGATGGCCATTCACGGGTCCCTCCACCCCGTTCCTCCTCCCCCCCCCTTCCTTACCCACTTGGGCTAGTATCCATTAAAATACTAACGTGGCACATTTATTGTTTAATGAATTAACAAAATATTAGAACTACACTTTTGCAATTATTTTGCCAATCGGTCAGGAATGTTGAGATAATGTAAGCCTCTAAACTCCCTACTAAACAATTGTTACCATCAATACTTGCAGGATTAAAGATGATTCTGCTACAATTATTTCACATCATATAACAGGGTGAGTCTTACTTCCCAACAAGTAATAGTTCTTTGACAAAATAGTCTAGTATTTAGAACAAACATAAGCCATTAAAAAAAAATGTGTATGCATTCTATGCTCTAGCCACTAGGTGGTGGTGTGTAACAGATCTTTTGTTAGCGCAGGATTATCATGTAATTTAGCCGATCAAGCACAAGGGAACTTCCAGCTATATTAATGTTCACTACATTTTTATATTTTGAATTGTGACTATTTCATCTTCATCTGGAACTTCTTGAACCATTTCCATCACAGTAAAAACTAACATTTTCCCCGCACATCACCAACCCCTCTGAAACAAATCCGAAGTGGGAACCGGGGTGGCGTACTTGTCCCAGTTTGAATAAATTATGCTGAAGTGGTGAAAGTCCCAAGCTTCAAGTTCCCAGCCATAAATATCACTAACAATTTGTCACGCTCTAACCAAATTGACACTACAGCCAAGAAAACAGTCCAATGCCTCTACTTCTTCAGAAGCCCAAGGAATTTGACAAAACCTCCAATGCCTCTTACACCAGGATCGTGGGACTAAAATCCCACCAGAACTTCCAAAACCTCCAATTTCTACACATGCACCATGGAAACATCCTAATTGAATGCATCACAACTTGACTTCGCAACTGCTCAAACATTTGCAAAGAAGTATGGTTGCAGAACAGTCCATAATGCAAACCAATCTCGCCTCCATCAATACTTGACTCTGACTTGGGAAAGCAGCCAACAAAATTCCTTCTTCCGTCAGGCTTTAGAAACAAAAGCTTGAAAGCACGTACCACCAGCTTAAGGGACAGCTTCTTCTTTTCTGATATAAGGCTCTTGCATGGACCTCTCCTAAGCTTAGGATGCAGTGCTGATCTCCCAAACTACCTTGTAGCAGACATTGCACTATTTATCTGCACTCTCTGTAGATGTAACATGGTATTCTGCACTGTTTATTCTCTCTTTGCACTACCTATTGTACCTGTATATAGTTTGACTACCTCTTGTGCGAGTGTCCACTCTTTCACAAGTTATTTAATTAATCATATTTCTCAGCTATTATCACCAGATTGCCTAGTCCATAATTCCAAACATTATCTTTCAACTGTTCGATGTTGGGGGAGTCCAGAACCAGGGGTCACAGCTTATGAATATGTGGTAGGCCATTTAGGACTGAGATGAGGAAAAACTTTTTCACCCAGAGAGTTGTGAATCTGTGGAATTCTCTGCCACAGAAGGCAGTGGAGGCCAATTCATTGGATGTTTTCAAGAGTGTTAGATATAGCTCTTAGGGCTAACGGAATCAAAGGATACGGGGAGAAAGCAGGAACGGGGTACAGATTTTTGATGATCAGCCATGATCATATTGAATGGGCTCGAAGGGCCGAATGGCCTACTCCTGCACCTATTTTCTATGTTTCTGTTTACAATGTTTTTTAGGTAGTGCATTCAATTTGATGTACAAAGAAAATATGTCATCCTTGGTTCTTTTGTCAATTAAATTAATTCTGTTTCCAATGATTATTGAAGTTTCGTTCTAGCAGAAAATGTTTTTCCTTATTTACTTAATGAGCTAGTTTGTTATTTGAACACTTGCCAGACTCTGTTCTTAGGAGTAAGAAAGAACTGCAGATGTTGCTTTACATGGAAGATTCACACAAAATGCTGGAGTAACTCATCGGGTCAGGCAGCATCTCTGGAGAAAAGGAATAGGTGATGTTCTGGGTCGAGACCCTTCTTCAGACTGAGGGGAAGAGAGAAACTAGAGGTAGCGTATGAGCAAGAACTAATGACGCAGGAAAGGTGGAGTGCACAATGATCCATTGTTGGCTGTGTACAAGATGTTAAAGAAGAGATACGAACCGTGAAACGAGCAAGACGAGCTGGCAAGATTAGGGTAGGGGTGTTGGTGATTGGGGGGGGTGGGGAGTGATGGAGAGAGAGGGAATACAATGGTTACTTGAAACTAGAGAGATCAACATTCATACTGCTGGGTTTTAAGCTTGGGCAACGTGAGTCCAATGGGCAATGGACCTTTGTGAGTTCCACCTATCCTGAGTCATCGGTGCCGTCTCTGATTTGTTCTGTACCTTTTCACACCTCTAGTTTCACTCTCTCCTGACTCTCAGTCTGAAGAAGGGTCTCGACCAAAAACGCCACCTACTTCTTTTCTCCAGAAATGCTGCCTGACCCACTGAGTTACTCCAGCATTTTGTGTCTAGTCTTAGGAGCACAACTTTAACCTTCTTTGTCACTCTACTCAACACCGGTTTTATACTAGTAAAATTGTCCAAGGCCTCGACACTCTCCCTTCCAAATTTAAGTGGTGCTCCTATTCTACCAAGCTTCGTCGGCCAGTTCCATTTTTCTGGGTGGCACTTTATGAATACATTTCTTTCATTGTAGGACTCTCCTCCACATTCCAGCTCCTTACTGCAACATCAACACCCAAGTCGTTGCAATGTCATACTGCTACCATTGCTGCTTCTTGGATATTTTGTAACAAACCCCTTCAGGCCTTTTCCACATCATTGAGACTAGCACATTTTGCACTGTTCTGAGCTTCTGGGCACATACTCAGAGTTGAAAGGAATTTTCTACTCATCAGGACTGTAAAGTTTCAAACAGTACCAACCCCCTACTATCTCCATGTCACAGTTCAGCACAAAGAGTTTATGTAGTTCATTTTGTGGAAGTGCTGATTCTACTTCCAACATATTTTCTACCTTTGATTAAACTTTACTCACCCTCTAGACCAATTAATTTCCTTTCATTATGCAAGGAAACTATGGCACAAAATGCGAGAGGAAGGACAAGGTGGAAATAGAGATGTAAAAAATTGAATAAGTGAAAGAGGGGAAAGGAGGCTTCAGATTTTATGCCACGTGCTCTCTTCCACAGCAAAAAAACAGGAAAGAACCGGAGGTTACATCAAAAGAGAAACTATCCTCATAAACATCTAAATTAAAAAATATTATTTTTTTCCTCATGTTGTCCAATCTGTACTCTAAGAACAATAATATAATTACTCCCAACAACAAATGGACCAGATTGCCACAGCCTCCACTCACTTTGTAAATGCATCTACACGTGTTGCAGATTGAGATCCAGCTTCTGTCAACATTGTATTGGCAGGAAATTAACAGGAAACCGGATCTCCTGTTTGCTAAAAACTTTAACTCCCCCTCCCATTCTCTGTCCTGACCGTCCTCCATTGTCAAAGTGAGGCCCAATGCAAACTGGAGGAATAGCACTTCATATTTCGCTTGGGCAGTTTACAACCCAGCGGTATGATTTCTTGACTTCTCAAACTTCAAGTAAACCTTGTTTTCCCACTCTCTCCAGCCCTTCCACATCCTAATTCTCCTATCAATCTGACTGTCATGATTAAATTTTATCTTTGTATGCCTCATTATCGCCTTCACGCTAACAATGAACTGTTCTACATTTTCCTTGATTTTCATCCCCTTTGATCCATCCCTGTGTCTCTCAGCTTTACTTTACTCTCAGTCTGAAGAAGGGTCTCGACCCGAAATATTACCCGTTCCTTCCAACCAGAAATGCTGCCCGTCCCGCTGAGTTACTCCAGCATTTTGTGTCTATCTTCGGTGTACACTAGCATCACAGTTGGAAATTGGTTCATGAAAGGCTGGTAGATCCTAGTTTCCACTAGCACGATGAGGAATCTGCCTGACCAATCAGCAGAAGTTGAGTGTAACTCGCTCGGTGCAGCAAGCTAATCTGCTGAACTGGTCACGCAAAACCAAAGTTAAATAATGGCTATTACGGTATCTGGGTCAGAAGAGCCAACTCTTTTCATTATCACTTATAATGCTGCACTAAAAACTGTAAAAAATGTGAAATGGTTACGTCTAAAATGATGGAATTATTTTAGCTAGTGGACCATTCAAATTACCTGGTGTATTTTCTTTTGAAGCATCTGATGTAAGTGTTGATAAAAGAGCTTCTGATTTGAATTTCTTCTCAGGAACGTGGTCCACAGAATGGTGCGTCGATGGGTTATATTTCCTTTCTGCAAATATGTCACCAAAAAAAACAAATGCTGATCAGTTTAATGAAAGTTACTTATTTAACAGTATTTTTTCTTTATCCAGTAACAGATTCGTAATCAAAATCAACAAATATTACATAATCAAATGCAAAATTATCTGGAGCTGCCAAGTATAGATGTAACAATACTAGCAGAAATGATAATACATTTTTACAGATATTTTCTGATCTATGCAAGGTACATGAAGTGAAATCAAACCAACAAGATTATTTGTAAAGTCACTACTCAGCACTCACTTTCTACTGGAGTGTGCGAGTGACCATGGTGGTTATTAACGGGCTGAGGTGGATTGTCCAATTCCAAAGATCCTGAAAAGGAAAATAGAAACATTACCAGTTAAATCATTCCTGAACTGCAGAGAATTATTATTGGAGGTCATGATTCTTATCTTTTGGCTCCAGATAAATCTGCATGTTAGCACCATTTTAAGTTATGCCCTTCTAACTAAATTAACCACAACAAAAAATTTGTTTTGTAGTAGTAAGCTTCAGTTTTACTGTTCATTTTAGTAATAGCTGCAGAATACAACTGGGATTTACAAAATTTGTTTTTTGTCAACCTATACAATGAGTTATATGGAGAAAATTAAACAAAAAAAGGTTGTAGAAGGTAATGGACCAAACACAGGCAGATGGGACTAGCGTAGATGGGGCATCTTGGTCAGCATGGGCAAGTTGGGCCAAAGGACCGGTTTACGTGCTGTATGTCTAGACTCTTTGAACAATAAGCAGTAGATATATTAAACAATATAGTTTAACAGGAGTAAGGCTAAGCCATCAGACAATCAGAAATGTTAATGAAAACCCACATGCAGCTGGGACTATCAATCACACAGGACACGAGGAACTGCAGATGCTGGAATTTTGCATAAAATACAAAGTGCAGGAGTAACTCAGTGGGTCAGGCAGCATCTCTGTAGGACGTGGATAAGGTCTCGACCTGATTAATCGGTTATCCACGTCCTTCAGAGATGCTGCCAGCGATTACTCCAGTACTTTATATTCCACCATCAGTCACAATTCTTTATCTGTCAATTGTGTTAATGACAAATTAATTTATAATACTCTGACTGAGAAATGAGCGGCTATTAATTGAGGCAAGTTGAGACGAGTCAACATGGGAATAACTTTGAAGTAAATGGCAGTACTTAACATTTCCTAAATATTCTAATTCAGCAACAAACTCATCCAAAATGCAAATTTAATTTGATCAATACAAAGCTTGCCTCATTTTAGCTTTATAATAGATAAAATTTAACAACTTTACCAATCCAGATTGATAATTTATTTATTTTCTTCACATACTGGAAGAATATTGATGCTAATTAAAATTGTTTTTACATCATATTTCTTTGGACCTGATTATAGACAACAATTTGTGCACTAGCTCTCCTCATGATATTTGAAGGTGGCACCGGTGACATCATGTAGCAATGTCATTTGCATGCAAATTAGGTCCTTAGAAAAGAAGCAAAAATGTTACAGACAGCAAGGGGAGATTTTATAATAACTTTCCTCATTCATGCCACATGGATTAGATTAAAATTAAGGAAGGCTCTGACTGGGTTATTTAAATAGTTTTGGTGATATAGAATCCATAAAACCTAGATTTAATAAAGCGACCTGTTGATGAGTCAAGAGCCTTAAGGGCCTGTCCCACTTGGGCGATTTTTTTTGGTGACTGCTAGTCACAGGTAGCAGGTTGCCGAAAAAGCGGCGACTGCCCCCCCCCCCCCCCCACCCACTACAAGCTACACCAACCTATCACCTCGTCAACGTCAAGCTACCGACAACCGGTGACCCATGAGGACGTCCGCCTACGACCACACCTACGATAAACTACGACCATACAGGCAACAACCAAAGTCAACCTACGCCCACCCCCAACAAGCTACAACAAGCAATGACCCTGTCGGTGACAACTGAAGACAATTCAGTTGCCGGTACCTGTCGCCAGTTAACGTAGGTAGTTGCCAATGGAATTCACTGAAGTCAGCACCCGGCAACAACCAGCGTCACCTGGTGACAACCTGGCGACAACCTATGACAGCACCTACAACAGGAGAAGGCAAGCTACATCAAGCCCACAGTCGCCGAAAGGTTTTGAACATTTCAAAATCCAGCGGCGACCAGAAAAACGTTACGCCTCTTTAGGTGACTTGAGGAGACTACTCACATTTGGCGACAGCCTACTCGCCTGTAGTCGGCGAAACAAATCGCCCAAGTGGGACAGGGGCTTCAGAGATTAATGGAAAATGTACACAAAAAGTACAGCGCAATAACGGCCTCTTCAGCCCACTGTATCTGTGCCAACCTTGATGCTAATTTAAATGAATGACATTTGCCAGATTGGAATGCCTCTTCAAAGTTGCTATCATACCTACTTCTAGCACCTCCATAGGCATTGTGTTCCCGTGTGCGGACGCGGTGCCAACAGACAAGAGGCCGAAGCAAAGAAGCCGAAGCCAAAGAAACAAATAGAAACGAGGCCGAAACGCGAATGAACCGAAAAAATCCGAAGACGAAACGCCTACTAATCGAAAGGATGGGACGCATAAACGCCTACGAACCGAAAGCGCCGGACGCCTAAACACCTACGAACCGAAAGGTTGCGCCGCCTAAAAGCAAACTTACCGAATGGCAGCTCAGTCGATACGCCACCTACCCGAAAGGTGACGGCACCTACAGGCCAAAGGACCGACTCCCGCTTAACAGAAAAGTCCAATAACGGACTTGGCGCTGCTGGGGGGCGGGACTTGTCAGCGATTGGTCCAGACCCCCGCATCCATCACATCACCGTGAAGGTACGAACATTGCCCCACACCTCCGTCCACCCGACCCACAGCCCGCAGAGGGTGGCCGTGGGAGAGTGGGGGCTGTCCCGAAGAATGCACACCTTCGGCCGCTTTCAACTTGGTGCTTGGGTTCAGATTGCCCAGTCACCTATGGCTCTGTGGGAAAATGAACCCAACGCTCCCGTCTCCCCCCCTCTCTCTCCTCCTCTCTCTAGCCTCTTCTCTCTCTCTCTCTCATCCTCTCTCTCCTCCGTCTCCACCTGCGGTAGCGTCCCACAGTCACTGAACGCGATGCACCGCCATCGGACCCCAACCTCCACACCAGGGTGATTCCCCCCGAACTTTAACACCCACACGTGGTGATTCACCCCTGCCGCGGGAACAGACGGTTTATTTATTACCGTCTCGGTGTTTGCGGAACGCACCCAAGCTCCCACGCACAAATTCTTCAGAGTAATATTATGTATTACATGTATAAATCGTTCTTACATTCGGGAACATGGTTAATGTGGGATTTCAATTTGAGCGCACTTGTTTGAATAGATGCATGCTGCATGTCCAGCTTCTCTCCTGGGCGCGCAATACACGAAGCCGATGAAATGACACAATGTCACACCAAAGACAGACACAAAATGCTGGTGTAACTCAGCTGAAGAGGCAGCATCTCTGGAGAGAAGGAATGGGTGGCGTTTTGGGTCGAGACCCTTCAGACGCACTCTGAAGAATGGTCTCGGCACGAAACGTCACCCATTCCTTCTCTCCAGAGATGCTGCCTGTATTGTGCGAGGGAGCTTGGCTGCAATCCGCAAACACCGAGAAGGTAATATATCCACAGTGACTGTGGATCGCTACCACGAAGTGGAGACGGAGGAGAGAGAGAGAGGAGGAGAGAGAGAGAGAGAGGGGGAGAGAAGAGGAGAGAGAGAAGGAAGAGAGAGCGGGGGGGCGAGGAAGAGAGAAGAGGGAGAGAGAGACAAGGGGGAGAGAGAGGAGGAGAGGAGGAGAGAGATGGGAGAGAGAGAGGGGGAGAGGGAAAAGGGGGAGACGGGAGTTCATTTTCCCACACAAGCCATAGGTGACTGGGCAATCTGAACCCAAGCACCCAAGTTGAATGCGGCCAAAGGTGTGCAACGCTCGGGACAGCCAGGGCTCGAAATTAGCGGTTGCCCGGGTGCCAATGACCACTCAAAGTTCCGCAACCTAAATGCCGAGTCATTTTGCCTGGCTTGGCACGCAAATACTGGTTTATACCGATAAAGACACAAAAAAACTGGAGTAACTCCACGGGTCAGGCAGCATTTCTGGCGAATAGGAACGTGAAGTTTTGTGTCGGCGGCGACTGTAGTGCGGGGCAAAGCTACTAGGAGTGCGGTGCGAAGGGTCGGAGCGAATGACTGGCCCCGCACAGCGGCGGCGACAGCGGCTCCACCGCCTCCTCCTCCCCCGCACGGCGGAAGGAGGCCGCCCTCTCCCTCCCTCCTCCCGGCCTCGGCGTGCGAGAGGGGTTGTTTTGAAAGCGCTGTCGGTGGATTTGCACACAACGGCCGCTGCTTGCAAATCAAATTCCCAACCGCCACCCCATTTGGCGGCGGCGCTTTGGCGTTGGAATCTCTCTCTCTCTCTCTCTCTCTCTCTCTCTCTCTTTCCCCCCCCCCCCCACCCCCCACCCCTCTTATCCTGGGACCCCCTCCTCTCCATCCCGCACTGTTCCCCATTCCCTCCTCACTGACATCCCCTGTGCATCCTTCCCCATCTACCCCCCCCCCCCAATCTATTCATCACCCTACCCACCTTGCATTGATTCTCCTGCCACCCCCTTCCCATCCATCCTACACTGGTCCCCCAATTCATCCTGTACTGACCCCCCTTCCCATCCATCCTGCACTTCTCCCCCCCCCATTCATACTGCACTAATCCACCCATTCATCCCGTACTGACCCACCCCCCATTTACCCTGCACCAATCCCGCATCCATCCTGTAGTGATCTCCCCATTCATCTTTTACTGATCCCCTCATTCATCCTGTACCGATTCCCTCATGCATCCTGTACTGATCCCCTTATTCATCCGGTACTTATCCCCCATTCATCCTATACTGATCAGCTCATTCATCCTGTAGTGATCTCCCATTCATCCTGCACAGACCCCCCCCCCCCCCATTCATCCTGTACTGATCCCCCCATTCAAGAAGAATGAGGGGAACAGTCTGAAGAAGGGTCTCGACCCGAAACATTGTCTATTTCCATCGCTCTATAGATGCTGCCTCACATACTGAGTTTCTCCAGCATTTCTGTCCACCCTCATTCATCCTGTACTGACCCCCCCCCATCCATCCCGTACTGAACCCCCCATTCAACACCACTGACATCCCCCGTGCTCTCCCCTCACAATTTTACATACTCCAACCAACACATACAAATTCACCTGCCTCAATCCATCCATTCCGCACCGATTGCCTACACAACCCCCTCCCCCCCCTCCCGCCATATATTCACCCCGCATTGATTAACCCCCCCCCCCCCCCGACCCTATTGTGCTTCATGGTCTTTAGAGCGAACATTGACTATGTTTGATAATGGAATGCAATCAAATGTGTTTTAATTCGCAATGTTATTATTTCTTTTGACACCTTTAAACATATTACCAAAAAAATATTTGCTGCAGTTATGTCCTTTGGCCATCTCTTGTCAGTTAGTGTAATGTTTAACCTGTCTGATGGGTATAGTCGGTTTTAACAGCTATTATCATAAAATGCCTTTAGAAATTTCCTTGCAACCTGTATATTTTGTTATGGATAAATTATGTGGGAAGCGAGAGTGTTTCTGTACCAATGCAATAGCAATAGCTAAGGCCATGTCATGATAATTTTTGGTTCTTCAGAGAACATGCTTGCATCAATCTGTAGTGTGCATGGTTAAGCATATATGTTACCATGGTCCAGGATTTATTGACACAGGTTGATCATATGCTGAATAATCCAACTACATTTTTGTTTGGAAGTGGAAAGAACTAATAGAAATTGCATTAATTGCAATGTGTAAAAAGTGTTGAGATATTGTATTATAATTTTGCTGCATGTCATTGTGGTATATATCATGTCTTGATTGGTGAATATGTTTAGTTTGTGAGTTGTTTGAAGCAGAAATAATTCAGATTCAGATTCAGATTCAATTTTAATTGTCATTGTCAGTGTACAGTACAGAGACAACGAAATGCAAATAATATGTGAATGTAGACAAAAGTGCTGGAGAAACTCAGCGAATGCGGCAGCATCTATGGAGCGAAGGAAATAGGCAACATTTCGGGCCGAAACCCTTCTTCAGACTGATGGGTTTCGGCCTGAAACGTTGCCTATTTCCTTCGCTCCATAGATGCTGCTGCACCCGCTCAGTTTCTCCAGCACTTTTGTCTACCTTCAATTTTCCAGCATCTGCAGTTCCTTCTTGAACATAATATGTGAATGCTTCATTGAGCACAATTTTGACTAGTAGCTACGCACTTCGTCCAAGCACATTATCGCACGCATCATGCAAACCGTCTTAAATGACCATCTAAACTGTCATTTGGCAACCTAAAAAGCTGTCAAGGTTGCCCGGCTGGCAACAGCGAAAAAAAGATAAGTGAGAGCCCTGACAGCCCACACTCTCCCACAGCCACCCTCCGCAGACTGTGGGTTGGGTGGAGCGGAGGTTTGAGGCAATGTTCATGCCTTCACGGTGATGTGATGGACGCGGAGGTCTGGACCAATCGCTGACATCCCGCCCCCCGGCAACGCCAAGTCCGTTATTGGACTTTTCTGTTGAGTGGGAGTCAGTCCTTTCGCCTGTAGGCGCCGCCGCCGCCTTTCGCGTAGGTGGCGTATCGACTGAGCTGCCATTCGGTAAGTTTGCTTTTAGGCGACGCAGCCTTTCGGTTCGTAGGCATTTAGGCGTCCCATCCTTTCGATTAGTAGGCATTTCGTCTTCGGACTATTTCGGTTCATTCGCGTTTTCGGCCTCGTTTCGATTCGGTTCTTTGGCTTCGGCTTCTTTGCTTCAGCCTCTTGTCTGTTGGCACCGCATCCGGGTACCTTGTGTTCCAGGTACCTCTATGTAAAAAAACATCCCTTGCACATGTCCTTAATGTCCCTCTCAGCTTAACCTATGCCCGCAAGTATTTGACCTTTTCGCTCTGGGGAAAAAAACGGACTACTTCCCCTACCTATGCCCTTCATTATTTGATATATAGTGATATATAGAAGTTAGAGAAATTATTTTTGAGAGGAGAATATTAACTTGACAGTAAAAGTGAGAATGCTGTAATGGATTGCACAAACACCAGGGAATATGCCATCATTAAAACAGACAAAATCAAAAGAATTCAGATCAGAGGCAGCAAAGCCATGGTGTTCTTCTCCAAAATATCATCTTGTGGCAGATGAGATTGGGGTAAACAATTCAGATGTTTACCCCTTTAGATGAGGTTGGGGTAAACAATTATATTCCATATCAATTTTAAAAAGCTGGCCTTTTGTTATTTTCCCTCCCCGGATTTAGTACTTTACCCCAACATCCAGGCTTATCTTAGTCATAACTATCTTAAACCTTAAAGAGTTCTGATCACTGTTCCCAAAATGCTCTCCGACTGAAATCATCTGCCAGGCTAATTTCCCCGGTTTTGGTCCCTCCTTTAGTTGGACAATTCACACAGTTTATCAAGAAACCACCTTGGACACATCTAATAAATTTTGCCCCGTCATTCCCCTTTCGCATAGAGAAAGGCCTAGTCAATACTGGGGGAGTTAAAGTCACTCACTACATCAACACTCCAGTTCTCCAGCCTTTTGTGTACCCTCAGTTCTCCAGCATCTGCAGTTCCTTCTTTAACACTTTGTCTACTCCACTGCGATATCTCCTCAAGGAATGCCTACTTTGAAGAAGTTCTCCTCCTCCCTACGGAGACAGTTTCACAACCTCCTCTCTAACTGCTCCCCCTCTGTGATACCCCCTTCCCTCCAACTCTACGCTCCTCCCCTTCCCACATCTCCTTCAGCCCTCGGGCCCTGGCATTCCCTCTCTCTCTATCTCTCCCCCACCCAAGTCGCACTAGCTTCTCATTTTCACACTACAAACAGCTTACAATGGCCTGTTTCCTTTATCATCGATACTTTTTTGCATATCTTTCATTCACTGTTCTTTATCTCTCCACATCACCGTCTATATCTCTCGTTTCCCTGATCCCTAACCAGTCTGAAGAAGGGTCTCGACCCGAAACGTCGCCTATCTCCTTCGCTCCTTAGATGCTGCTGCACCCGCTGAGTTTCTCCAGCCTTTTGTGTACCCACTACATCAACACTGTTGCTTTTAGATCATTGCATAACTCACCTCCATATTTATTCCTCTATCTCTCGCTGGGCTTTAGGTAGCCTTTGGTATAATCCCATTTGAATGCACCTTTATTATTTTTAAGCTCTCCCCATATTGCCTGAGGAATGGTGCCTTCAGAATGTCCTCTCTTAGTGCTGCTGTGACTTTCTCTGGTTTGCTCTGATTTGTTGTGTTCTTTTATCTTTATAATGCGTGTACATTTACACAAACCAATTGAATTTGTGCTGGAAATTTACTGTTACAGTAAAAATTTGACATAATGCTATGCCATTATTTAGAAATCTCAATGGTTTGGCATCTGGCTCACCAGATACAGGGGAAAACCGGTGTAACTGGAGGAATTACAATAACGTACAAATACCAAACACAGCGGCAGAGAACACTAGAGCTAGCAAGAAGTCTATGAGAAATAGCCTTTGTGAAGTTTTTTCAAAAATTATTTTTCCATGGTGCACAGAATCTTAACAATCTGCTGATGTGGAGTCAATTGTTGACAAGCTTTTAATAAGAATACACCACCAATTTTTTTTAAAGTTGGAAATAAAAAAGTATGAAACAGAGGAGCTATACAGAATAATAGCATTAAATATTCTCCCGGTACCCCCTATGAGCAAAGGCGGCAGTTAGGCAGCGGAACAGTTGCTGCCTTACAGCGGCAGAGACCAGCGTTTGATCCTGACTACGAGTGCTGTCTGTATGGAGTTTGTACGTTCTCCCTGTGACCCCATAAGTCCTAAATTCCAGATAACAGGAGTTATACTTTTATTTCATTTTGATCTTAGCTCGCAGTCTTCCAGGAATGTTAAAAAATATCTTTAAACAATGAGACTTTAAACATCAGAATGAAAGAATGATGTACTTACTCCTTTCTAATATTTCTGTAATTCCAGCATTATCAGCTTCAAGTTCCATTTTGAATTTGGCAAGCTCTTGGTCCAATTTACGCAGATGTCTATCCACCTGAACAATCAAAATACAATGAATTAACAAAATGATTTACCAATGAAAAATTTGTTGTTGCAATTTCAATCACAAGCACTTTTATAGATAAATCGGAGAAAATAAACCAAGGATTTGCCATTCAGACTTTAGAGATATAGATACAGTGCAGAAACAGGCTGAGTTTGTACCGACCAGTCTTCACCCCGTACACTAACACTATCCTACGCACTAGAGACAATTTTACAATTTTTTGTAATTGATGCCAATTAACCTACAAACCTGTACATCTTTGGCGTATGGGAGGAAACCGGAGCACCTGGAGAAAGCCTATGCTGTCACACAGAGAACGTACAAACTCCATAGAGTGCACCCGTAGTTATGATCGAACCCAGGTCTTCGGTGCTGTAATGCAGCCAATATACCGTTGCACCACTGTGCCGCCCTAAGTCCCCAAGTTGCTCTTAACAGATCAAGCAGGTTGCCATTTTGGACATTTCTGCAATCTTTTCAAGCATTATGGAATTTGTATTTGTTTTTATATCTCTCCATGGAACAACCTATATCTGGTTCTTCTTGAGCCTCAGCAGGTTTTATTAAGCCAGATTTGGTGGTCTTTTGGATTGTAATTTGCACTCACTACTCAATGAAATGTAGGGGAAGCATTTCCACCAGTGTTGTGGATGGCCAATGTAATCAAGCAGGAACTGTTTAAATGTGTTCTATATGAAATAGTGTTGACTTATCTTTTTTTTAAATAGGTCTGATATTTTCAGGTTGGTAGAATTCTTGAGCTTTGGTGTATTCTTGCAATCTATTTTCCTGAACTATTTGCCAGATTGCAAAATTTATCTGTGAACATTTGAATATTATTAACGCAAAAATAATCATAGCTCCAACTACCATTTCAGTAATAAAATGTGGACCAAATATGTTCACACCTATCTGGCCACTATTGGTATAAGGTTAAAAGTTTACAAATTAAGGAGTGTCAAGAATTGGAATTAGGCCAAGGAATGTGAAAACTTGCTAGAATAATGTGCAATGCCAAGCAGCTCAATATCCTGCAGTTGCTGCATGGGACACCAAAGTAGAAATGGATGTGTGTATCTATATTGTCCAAATAATGAGTGGATCACAAAGTGACTAACAGCTGATTGGGTAGGAGAGAACTGATGGACAGTTTCCATTCTTAAAACACCTTAAATGATTCAACATTAAATGTTCCTAAAGCTCACATGTTCTGATCTGAAAACCATAATTCTATCCTTTGTAAATTTGTTATTCATACTGTCATTTTACCTTAATTTCCAACTGATTTTAGTTTCAAAAGTAATATTCTGTGAGATAATTGAGGAAAAAATGATTATATAATTTTCTACTATTCGCTTGGAAAGTCACTTTCTCAATAAAAATCACAGCAGTTTGCCAGCTAGAATTATTCTCTTTCATTTACCTTATTATTTTTCATCCGGGTGATCCTTAACAATTTCTCATAATTGCTGTTTGCAATGTATTTCCAGATATTAGTGTTAGACATGGGCAGATACCAGAATATTTGTATGAATTTTAAAATAAAAACACCGATTGCCATTTACTCACCAAATCGTAAATTTGATTTGCTAACTGCACTTTTTCATCAGCATCTTCCAAAGCTTTATAGTAGTCCTATAAAAACATACAAAAAAATTAAAAAAATCACTTATTGGTAAAGGGAAAATATGACACGGTGTCACAAACTGGGTGTTACTTATATATGTCTTATTAAATATGATGCTGCATTCTACTGCAAGAACTCTAAATTACAAATCAAAAAGCATTCTGAAGGCTCAGGTACAGTCCGTAAATGTTCTGGTAGAAAAGAAAAGACATTTATATTTAAGTTTTAATATTAACAACTTCCATGTATTTTCAATGTTTTAAACTTTACATCCTTTTCAGTTTGATGCATGAAGGGCTCACATCATTTACGTGTAGTTTCCATGGATGTTCCCCAATTTTCCACGTTAACTTAAAAATTGACATAAAATGCCTTTTTTGACATTTCTCTAGGGCTTCTTCTTTGTCCATAAAGTTACAAGTCGGTGAGACCACCGGAGGCTTGGCGATCGTTTCGCTGAACACCTCCGCTCGGTCCGCAATAACCAACCCGACCTCCCGGTGGCTCAGCACAATTCCCCCTCCCATTCCGTATGCGACCTCTCTGTCCTGGGTCTCCTCCACGGCCAGAGTGAGCAACACTGCAAATTGGAGGAACAGCACCTCATATTCCGCTTGGGGAGTCTGCATCCTCTTGGCATGAACATTGAATTCTCTCAATTCTGTTGACCCTTGCTGTCTCCTCCCCTTCCTACCTCTCCCTCAGCCCTCGGGCTCCTCCTCCTCTTTCCTTTCTTCCCCCTGCCTCCCCCCATCAGTCTGAAGAAGGATTTCAGCCCGAAACGTTGCCCATCTCCTTCGCTCCATAGATGCTGCTGCACCCACTGAGTTTCTCCAGCATTTTGTGTACCCTCGATTTTCCAGCATCTGCAGTTCCTTCTTTAACAAGTTACAATGGGAGAGTGGATTCAGCCACCTGGAAATTATTTCATGAACCTTCAATGCCAATATTTGCCTTAGAAGTAATTATTGGTCAGTGATCCTTTAATTAAAAATGGAAGAAACAGAGTGCTCCTTGACATTCTGGCAGGCTTATCTAAATATCAGCTGACCTGCACAAATCTAGAAAATCCATGTTCTATGTGGTGACTGAGAAATGAATGGCTATTTAACAACAAAAATATTGGAAAAACTCAGCCAGTCTAGCAGCATCTGTAGAAAAAGAAAGTAGTTGACATTTCAGATTGAAGACCTTAAATCGGAATTGAGAGAGAAAGCAAATTAGTGTAAGTAACAGATGAGACAGTGAAAGCAATGGGTGGAACAAAGGAAATGTCTGTAATCAGTTGAAATGATGTAGCCATTGAGAGGAAATTAAGCTCCTTTGCTTTTATGAAGTCTGCGAGATGTTGTGTAGTCTGGCCTACCGTGGTGTACTGAGCAGGTCAGGATACATAAATGAAAAATAAAATGGAGAAGCATGGCAAGCACAAAAGGCCAGTAATGATACAAACAGAAAAGAAAAACAAGTTATTTGAAGTTGGAGAAACCATTATTGAGTTCCTTAAACAGTAACATGCCCAAATGAAAAATTAGATTTGCTTGTCAACCTCACGTTGTAAAAGTGCAAGAGGCCACAGGCAGAATGGATGTGGAATGGTGAATTACAGTGGAAGGCAAATGGAAGGTCAGGTTCACTTCTGTGGACTGAATGCATATGCTCTGCAAAGCAACCACCCAAAGTGTGTAGTTTTTTTCAATGTACAGAAGATCATTGTTTCAGATTCCAAAATCCACAGCTTTGTTTGCTTTACCAAAGAACACCGTCAGAACAAGAAAGGGAAAAAAATGAAGGAGAAAACAAATAGAACAATAAATCATTCTAATTTGTTGTAGATATTGTAAAACTTTAATACGATTAAGAGGCTAGGTTACATTTATTTTAAAGCTATTTTTGGTATGTTAAATCTTTTTACCAAATGCATTTTCAGATAGATTTCCTACTCTTAAAATTGACAATTGCTATATTAAATATAAATAGTAATAAAAAATGAATCCAACTGCACTTGCCTTCTTTATTGCTTCCATTTGTTCCTCCCTCCATTCTGGCTTGTTCTTTTTTGCATTGATAAAGAACTCATTGACTCTTTGTTCTAACTGATCCATTGCATCTGTTCAAGGAGGAAAGAAAACCAGCTATTTTCACAACGCTGGGGACAATCGAACAAGCATGCAGGTTTAATTCAAATTAATATTTGTTGATACGTCATTGGGAAAAGTAAATGGAACAGAATCATATTTATTTCTGGTGTTCAAATTGTACTTAGTTACGATAAATCATTTTCAATGAAGTAGCAGCTCAATTGCATGCTTTTGACGAAGCAAGTACTTTGGAAAAAGCCTGTACTACAATAATGTGATTAACCAAAAACTTGATTATGATCAGTGATTATGAAATTGGCTGGTCTATAACCAATGATAATTACGAGTCTACAACACAATTCTATCCAATGCCAATGAAACACTTTGCCAGTTTATTTTTCTCTTATTGGATTTACAAATATTTATACCTTTTCTCAACATTTTTGTTGAATGGAATACATGCATAAACTACATCTATCAACTATATTTGCATAAATATATCAACCAAGGGTTACTCAGACCAATTAAGATGCAGATGGAAATAAATAAATGATTTAATGTAAATAGTAAAATACAGCTCCTGCTTATTGCTCATGAAGCATCACTTTCTTTGGGGCACATTAAAGACACCATTGATTATATGAGGCGTCTATTATTATTACACATTTTAATGTTTATTAGATCACCATTTATTTATTTTCCAATAAATCATCTTAACGTTAAAGAAAAAAGAGGTACATGATACTTAACAAGAAGTCAAGATAATTACAACTGCAGGAGCCAATCTAGACCTTCTCTAGTCAGCACCAATTGTTGGTCAAATTATTTCAGTAATGCTAAATAGCAAAACACTTTCAATATCCATATGTAATGGCACCAACAGTCTAAATTTATATCAGTAATTTAGTAAATAATTGATTACAAGTAATTGCTATTTAAAAATAATTATATTTAGTTATAAAAATCATTCCATTATAAAAATAATTATAACTGTTCCAAAATAAGTAATTTAATCATATTTTTGTTTTTAAATTGTGTGCTTATACAATATAGTTATATAGTCAGCAAAGCTTAAAATTAAAGAGTTTACCCTTTTCAGATTTCAATTTTAGCTTCTTTGGTATTTATAAAATGTTCCCTTCATTTTAAAAATAGGCACTCCTCAGTAGGTCAGGCAACATATTTGGAATGTGCAATAGAGTTGATGCTTCAGGTCAAATCCCTCTTTGGTGAAGTGTCTTTCACCTGACACATGAACTTTGTTTCTTTCCACAGGTGCTGCCTAACCTGCTGATAATTACCAACATTTTCTGTTTTTATTTAAGATTTCAAGTGCCTGCATTTGTTTGATTTTCATGTCCTATAATTATAACCACCTATACTCTGCTGCTCTGCTGTATGGGATTTCAGGTGAACAATAAAAAAAAACCATAAGAAATCTTGTAAGTGCTGTTTTTGAACATTTATCAAATTGGTTAAATATTAGTGTTTTCTGAACATTATTAATTTGAATTGAATCAGCGTCAGAGACCAATTCATAATTGAATGATTCGCGGAAAAAATAGCTCACAACATAACACTTTTTTACATACAATGCAGTTTATTAAAGTTTCTTAAATGGGAAGAGTTGACAATAAGTTTGATCAGTAAGAATAATTATAGTGAAAATAATGTAATGTCACCAATTCTTCACATATCACAATTCATTTAACTGGAATTTCAAAATGAATTCTGCATCTTGAAGGGTTAATTATAGCTTTTCTGTTAAGTGACTGGTTATACACCAACAATCACCTTTTCATGAACAACAAAGCTTTGTTTAATGGAAATGGTCTAATTGGGTTTTAAGTAGACTGAAATAAACTAAACATACATATTTAAGCCGGGGGTACACAAAAGGCTGGAGAAACTCAGCGGGTGCAGCAGCATCTCAGCAGCGAAGGAGATGGGCGACGTTTCAGGTCTCGACCCGAAACGTCACCTATCTACTTCGCTCCTTAGATGCTGCTACACCCGCTGAGTTTATCCAGCCTTTTGTCTACCCTCAATTCTCCAGCATCTGCAGTTCCTTCTTTAACATATTTATGCCGGACTGATCAAAAACTTTTGTGGTAAGCATTTGTAGTGGTGGTTTTAAAAACTGATTTTTTTAAAACTTAGATATCTTAATAAAATTTAAATTGCATTTTTCCATTCATTGTTTGATTCACAAAATTATATATATATATCCACATTATATGTTCTCAATCTTAAATGAGTAGATAAGAACTTATTCAGTGTTCATTTTCACAATTGGCCATTTCGTTACTTAATGTGTGCAATATCTAAACAAATTACCTGCCTCTTAATTACTGTTTAATACCTGAATAAAAGTTAATGAGTGAATGCAAGCACCCAAAGACAGATCGGGGAAACTTCCCACATTTTCGCTCCCAGAATTGTTTCACTGCAATCCCATTCAAAAAAGTTTGCACAATTAATTAAATTAATTGCATGATTCAAACTTGGGAACAATTACTTCCTCGGAGATAACGCGGTAAGTACACGGAGCTAGGAACGCTGTTGCTATGGTGCAAGCTGACTCGAATCGCTTAGTCACGGGTGCAGACTTGTGTATAAACAAAATATGCCCCCGCCCCCGTTAATGTGCCTCCCCTCTAAAAAGCCAAAACCACTTAAACAACCATCCAAAGTGGGGGAGCGTTTTGTTTGAACTATTCTGTTACAAGCTATTAATTAGCGTTAGGGTTGGGGAGTTCTTTATTGATGATATTGCACCGCGCAATGCGGCAGGCAGGCAGGCAAGCAAGGGATGAGTGGTATTGATGGGGAAGTGTTGCGGCACCAGCCCCCACCCGTGAACATGTCCCGCAGGCAGAGTGAACATGAGGGGAGGGGAGGGGAGTGTGGTGTGCGGCGCTGACATGACATGACTAACGTGGCGCTGCGTACTCTGTACTTGCAGGTCCATCTCCCTCATTTCCGTAAACCTGTCGCGGAGATCCATGGGAAGTTGTTCGATCACTGTCGAGAGAAGAGGGGAGGGGGGGAAACAACAGCGGCGTCAATGGAAGGGCGGCTTCTCTTTCCGTCCGACATTACCGCTTCGATAATTACGGCTTTTTCCCCCTTTTTTTAAAAAAGAAATCTATCAACCTCCCCCTCACACCGCTGCGATTCCCCTCGATACTCACTCTCCAAGTAATCCTCCAAGTACAGCATGTTGCAAAAGTGCAGGGTTTTTACACCGGCCAAATGTTACTGTTTTGTTTCCTAAAATGGTTCCAATATGGCGCCTGAGCTTAGTGCTGGTCGTTCGTTGACGAGAGGCGGCGGAGAGGGGGGAGGGGCCAACTCCTCCGAAACACGCGTTCCCATTGGCTCGCTCGCACCATTTGTATTGTGCCGTCATCCGCCCGCCTGCTGCGCGCTGAGCATGACGGGAGATGTAGTTCTCCCTCGCCGCTTCTTCTACCTGTCGGAGGGAACTGCAGGTGCTGGGTTGTACACCCAAGATAAGACACAAACATGCTGGAGTAACCCAGCGGGGCAGGCAGGTAGGCAGCATCTCATCAGAAAAGGAATAGGTGACCTTTCGGGTCGAGACCCTTCTTCAGATTGAGGGGCGAGGGACACTAGAGATATGGAAGGGCAAGGCGTGAAAACGACAGATCAAAGCAGACTCAAGGAAATGTGTCGGAAGGAACTGCACATAAACATACCGATCACATTTGGGATCGAGACCCTTCCTCAGACTCAGAAATGTAAAATGGTTCAATGTTAGCCGAGGGGAAGGTAACAAGGAGGCATACACATGGTAAAATTGATCAGAAGGAAAGTGAAACGAGGGTAGGGGTGGAACAGAGATAGTGGGAAAGTAAGGGTTAGTGAAATAAATATTCATACTGATTCTTCGTACTAACATCCACTGTTGTGGATGTTAAATCTGTGTTTATTGTGTGTTTTGTTATTTTATTCTGCAAGGCACGAAATTCCGTTCAGACTGAAAAGCCTGAATGACAATAAAGGATACTTTACTTATATTACTCAGTGTGCCTCGTAGTCACCTTCCCCTCCCATTGAACCAGTGTACACTTCCTTGATCAACGTTTGCATTGATCTGTCGTTTTCACACTTTACCCTTCCATGTCTCGACCCGAAAGGTCATCCGTTCCTTCTCTCCAGAGATGCTGCCTGTCCCGCTGAGTTACTCCAGCATTTTGTGTCTCTTTGTTTCTACCTGGGGCGCTTTCGCGAATGGAGGCTGTCTCTGTTGTACATTCTCTGCCCATCACCCCCCCCCCCCAAACACCTCTGCTCGGTGGGCATGCTGGCTTAAAGCCAGGTAACCAGGGAGAGAAGCGTTGCGAAAAAATTTAACTTTCGCATCGACGGGCCCTTTCAGTTATTGCATCAGCCTTTGTTTAGAAATTAAACGCGTTTCCGTTTCCGATTCTGCTGCAACGTGTCCAAGGCAGCAGGCGCGCTGTTTAACTTAAAAATCAAACGCAGCAGATGTTGGAACTAGTTAAGAAATATTCGGCGTCTGTGGAAAGAGAAACAGGTTAACTTTCACATTGGACCTTTCTTGGTAAAATGTGTACAGAAAAGAAGGCTTATGTACGAAAGGAGGAGGCCTTTTGCCCATGTTTGTGTTGGTTCATTAAATACATTTTCAATAAGACCAAGTCTGCAGTTTATTCCCTCTATTTCTATCGTTCTTTTTTGAAAGAAAAAAGTTATTTATGAAGATAAATATTGAACTACAACACTCAGGCACAGTATTCAACGTTGGTGGGTGATTATTTTGCATAACACCGTTGCTTTAAAAAATATCACACTCTAAAATAATGCAAATTGTACAGTTATTTGATTTGACAGAACTAATCAAGAATCTATATCTGCCTTAAAAATGTCCATCGACGTCCTCCACAGCCTTCTGTGGCAAAGAATAACACAGATTCACCACCCTCTGCCCAAATAAATTCCTCCTCATCTTCTTAAAGGAACATCCTTTAATTCTGAGAAAGAGGAGGGACAGGACAAAGTGTGGAAGGTAATAGGTGAACAAGGTGGTGGGGGGGGGGGGGGGGGGTGATGGGCAGAGGATTGGACAATGGTCAGAGGTGAAAAAACAAGGTGACAAAAGGATTGAAGAGTTGCGGATTGTGTAGCAAGAGAAAATAATGTAGGGGAGGGGAGAAATAGGTGTGTCCAAATGGGGCATAGAGGGAGTGGTGGGGTTGTGAGGTTGGCATATTCAATGTTCTTATGGTGAGGTTGTAAGCTTGCTAACAGTTTTAAAATAATAAAAATGCTGCTAGGGAGTCACAGATGTAACCATCAAAGATATTAGTTTGTCAGATCCAGGAACCTTTCTACATCAACTGGAAGGCAATGGCGAGAGACAACAGCTTGAAGTAACTGGGCCTGCATATCTATGAAGACCTGTCTTGGGCCCAGCGTGCTGACACAACCACAAAGACAAAGCGTCTACTTCCTTGGGAGATTGGGTTTGTTGCAGAATACGCTCATGGAACTTCTACTGGTATACGATAGAGAGCGTATTGTCTGATTGCATCGCCACCTGGTTTGGTAAATCAAGCCAAGGAGGCTGCAGAAAGTGCTAGATGTTGCCTGGTCTGTTGCTATTATCATGGTGAAGAATATACAGGAGCTTAAAAACTAACCTCCAGCTTCAAGAATAGCACCTTCCCAACAACTATGAGGTGTTTGAACACTACACAACACTAACCACAACCCCATCTCAGCATCTATGATTAACTATGGATTTTGTTTTGGTTGCACTTCGGTTTTGGACTATTATGGTCTGGTTACCGAGTATTACTGATGATTAAATTGTTTTATTGATTTTGTATGTTTATTCATGTATTAACAGATCTGTTAAATGCCAACAAATAAGAATTGTATTGTTCTGCTTCTGATACATATGACAGTCAAAAACATGCCCTTGACTCTTGCTCTAGCTAGAATCGGTCTAGTGATCTGAGCATAAATCTAAACTGATGGGTTGACATAGTGCGCCAGAGACCCTGTTTCGATCCTGACCACGGGTGCTGTCATGAGTTTGCATGTTCTCCCAGTGACCGCGTGGGTTTCCTCTGGGTGCTCTGGTTTCCTCCCACATCCCAATGGGTGTCACGGTGTCACAGCGGTAGAGTTGCTGCCTTGCAGCGCTTGCAGCGCCAGAGACCTGGGTTCTCCCTTTAACTACGTGGGTTTTCTCCAAGGTCTTTGGTATCCTCCCACACTCCAAAGACACACGGGTTTGGAGGTTGATTGACTTGGTATAGGTGTAATAGTGTGTGTAGGGTAATGTTAATGTGTGGGATCGCTGGTTGGAGCGGACTCGATGGGCCGAAGTGCCGGTTTCTGCTCTATCTCTACAACAACAAAAAAACTAAACGTGCCGGTTTGTAAGCTAAATGACCCCAGTGAATTCCCCCAAGTGTGTAGGGAGTGGAGGCAAAGTGGGATCACATGAAACTAGTGTCAACGGGTAATCGATGGTCGGCATGGACTCGTGGACTGAACGGCCTGTTTCCACGCTGTATCTCCAAACTAAACCAGGTCATTGTGATGACCAGCATTCTGCATGGTCTTGAGACGTCCTTCAGGTGACATTTATGATAAAAATGGAATGGAACAATAAAAGTGTTGGAAACATTAGTTTGGACAGCATCCATGTGGAAATAATGTGTTGTAATCTGAAGTGATAATAGAGATAACTCATTTTAGAATGGTGAAAAGGAAGACAGGGTGGCAAAAACAAAGGGGAAAGTCTAATGGAGTAGGAGATTAAATTACAAAAGGAATTAGTATACAAGGCAAAGAGTTATAAATGAGGATAATAAAAATCACTACTGAGCAGAAAGGGCAATAATGTGCCTCATTGGAGATGATGCCCTGTGGTAATTTATGTATCTTTCCCAACTTGTTATGCTGCATTAAATACTGATTGTTCTTTGCTGAACTCCAAGTGTTCGCAATGTTGTGTTTTGAAAAGGCGCCGTCTTATTAGTTTTATATTCAGAAGGAAACGTATTGAAGCTAGTAACAGGAATAAGCTATTTCATCTTTGAGCCACTCAGTCAATCATGGCTCATCATCTATCTCAATCCAATATTCCCACTTTCTTCTCATATCCTTTGATACATTTTGGCCGCTACAGTTCTCTGGCAGCAAATTCCACAGGTCATGACTATATTTCATTTGACCATCTCGCCTCCCGAAACAGCTGGCGAACCAGCACCTCGCCAGCATCACCCTCAAGATGTTTATTTGATAACTCTATTTTCATTCAATTAATTCCCAATCCACGCCAGTATGTTGTCCCCTAAATCGTGCAGTCTCATTTTGTTTAATCTCCCATGTGGAGATATTAAATGCCTTATGAAAATTCCAATGTAGCTCATCAGCTGGTTTGCATTAGTTATTCTGCAATTTACAAACTCCATCGGGATTATCAAATAGGACTTCACTTTCTTAAATCGGTATAGACTCTGTCCTGTCTTACTTTTTTTCAAAACCAAAGATCTCGGAGAAACCCTATGCAGGTCACAGGGAGAATGTACAAAATCCATACAGACAAGCACCCGTAGTCAGGATTAAACACTGGTCTCTGGCGCTGTAAAGCAGTAGCTCTACCACTTTGCCACCATGCCGCCCTCTAACGAGATCAATTCCAGTCTAAGGAATTTTGGAAGTTGACCGTGCACATGCTCGCAACTAGGCCCTATGATGCAGGCCATCAAGCCCAGAATCTTATTACTTTTCAGATAAATTAAATTCTACAGTACTAATTTCTTACCAAAGCTATTTTCGTACATTAGACTTGCAGTGTTGAGTTAATTCTAGGAGGTTTCTTATGCTCACATGAGAAGAAGCAGTAAATTTCACTGCAATTTTCTTATTTCCTGTTGCAGTTTCTCCATATCTTTATCTGGTCTCCTTTGTTAAAAGTTACAATATTTTCCCATTACATTTACTGGAGTCTTCTTTTAAAAACTTTGTAATTTTCTTAGTTCAAATACTATTTTTCACTTAGCTGACAGAGTTCGATTATTTTTCATGTTTTCTATACTAGAAAACTATGCATAAATCCTGTAAATGTTCATCATTACTGGTTCACTATAATATACTTGAATGTAGTTCCCAATTAATTCCCATACATTTTGAAATTTGTGTTATTCAGATTTATGATCCTGTTTTAGATTGAACTAAATAATTTTAATGTAAATTTCTATCACAATTCCCTAAAGGCTGTTTAACTACCAGATCATTCGCGCTCTCATTATTAGACCATCATATATAAAAGCTGTTATCTTGTTTGTTCATCAATATTGAGAAACCATCATTTACACCCTATTGATTTATCCTCTACATTATTACTGCTAAATCAATATGGAGATTCCTATGATTATTATAGTATCCTTGTAAGCTGTACTAATTTCTTGATTTATCCCTTGCAGTAACACTCCAGTTTTGCGAACTACATACAACTGACCAATTCTCTATCCTTTTTTCTTAGCATTATCAAAACTGCAATTGTTTGATGTTTTAAGACAAGATTGCTGTTCTCCACTTTCTTTATCATATAATTTTTAATAGCAGGGCCACACAGTCTCCTTTCCCATTTTGACATTCTCTAAAAGTTGCATTCTACATGGGGAAGGGAAAGGGCTGGGTATTCATACATGAAAATACATATTTAGGTCAGCAGTTTAATTTTGGAAACAATATTTTCTTGTCCTATTTTTAATTTACTACCTCTTGTAAACTTGAAAGTTCATCTTGACTGCTAAGTTGTATTCATGCCTGTGCTCAATTGAATTTGGAAACAATAAATCAAATAGCTCTTACGAGGGATTTGAATGAGATACTGGATTCAAGGAATGGTGAAGAAAGCTTGATGGGGCACATGACATATTGCTCATTACAATTGTTAGGCCCTTTTCATTATATCACATTCTCACAAATATATCAACCCTTTCAAAATTGACATTGCAAAGACTGAACACAGAAAGAAGACTGCTCTGAGGATTTAAAAAAAAAACTTTTTTGTGCTATTTCAGCCTAACTTGGAAAGTTTCACTGACTTGACAAGGCAGTGCTTATTTGCCCCTCTACTGGAAAATAAATGCCTTGCTTTTACTCAGCATATCTTAATTTAGTGATAATGCCATGCTAATATATAATTGCCAGTACACAAAGTAACAAATATATGCCAGTTTAATGGCTCATGAAGCTGCTGCATGTTTAACAAATTAAAACAACATGTTTTAATGCCTTGATGTATATTTTTGTTGATAACAGCTGTTATATCACTTTTGTTGACCGTAGAATTTACTCAAGGATAAGAAATTTATTCTTAAAATCTTGCTATCTCCAGGGATTTCAACAGATGCCATTATAATTAAATGCAGTATTTGCCATTTTTGTAGGTTTCTAGAAACATTAACGCTCACAGCTATTTATATACTAAACTAAACTTGATTATCATATCACTTTTGTTAAAGTTCAGGGCTTTTAAATATTAATTTGTTCTACTATGTATACCAGATGACTCAAAAATAGTTCTGCACAATTCGCTGGCATCAGAAAGTGATTTCTCAGAAAAGTCCAGCCTGATGGTATACCTGGCTGCATTCTTAAAACCTGCAAGGAATAACAGACTGGAGTTTGTGCAGACATCTTCAGCCTTCAATTATTCAGGTCCGGGGTTCCCACCTGGTTTAAAAGGACATCAATACTACTGGTGCCCAAGAAGAGTAAGGTGATTGTGCCAATGATTACCTACTGGTGGCACTAACATCCATGGTGAACAAGTGCTTTGAGAGGTTGGTTATGACACATATTAATTCCCACCTCAGCAAGGTCCTGGATCCACTAGTTTGCCAATTGCTATAATAGATCAACAGGAGATGCGATCTCACAGACTCTACACTGGAACAATTGGTTAATAAGATCACATATGCCAGGCTGCTGTTCGTCGACTAAAGCTTGGCATTTACGTATAAGGAGAGTGGAAATGGTACCAGAACAACAATCTTGCTCTTCCGCCAGCAAGACCAGACACCCAACATCAGATTAGTATGGGTGTCAGGGGTTATGGGGGAAAGGCAAGAGAATGGGGTTGGGAGGGAGAGATAGATTAGCCATGATTGAATGGTGGAGTAGACCTGATGTTAAATTCTCCTTAATGTTGTGTTGTATTCTTATTAGTGTGCTGCAATGGCAACTTGAATTTCACTACACATGTGACAATAAATGAACCTTTGGGCCGAATGGCCTAACTCTTCTATCCCTTATGACCAAGGAGCTATTGTTGACTTCAGAAGGGGAAGTCAAGGATCCACAAACCTGTCGCCATCGATATGTTGGCAGTGGAGAGAGTCAATAATTTCAAGTCCCATGGCGTGTACATCGCTAAAGATCCGTCCTGGCCCTGGACATTGTTGCAATCACAAAGACAGACCATCAGTGCCTCAACTTCCTGGGAACATTGTGGATATTCGGTATGTCGTTCAAATACTCTCTTGAACTTCTACAGATGTACAATAGAGAGCAGACTGACTGATTGTATCACCGCCTAGTTCGGCATTTTGAACACTCAGGAACAAAGGAGCTTACAGAGAGTGGTAGATACTGCCCAATCCACCACAGGCACTGACCTCTACACCATCGCAGGGATCTACAGGAGCTGCTGCCTCAGGAATGCAGCTAATCATCAAAGACCCACATCACCCTGGCCATGCTCACATTTCACTCCTACCATTAGGAAGAACGATAGGGGTCTGTAAACTGTGACCGTCAGGCTCAAGAATAGCTTCATCCATCTGTTCTTAAAGACTACAAAAAAAACCCCCTTTGAATTCCCAAATCAGAGCATGTATTACAACATTAATGATGTTGGTATAAACCTAGGCAACCCTAGTCTAAAAATATATGATCAAAATATGTGTAAATAATTGTTACTTTAAATAAGTCTACTTTTCTTATGTTCTTAATAAGTTGCAGCATTTTAAGCAGTGGTTTTGCCAGTCTAAATATGGTGGGGGGTTTTTTAAGGGATGGTTTAATTGAATCTGGGGTTTGAAATTGTTTTCACTCTCAGCAGGCACAGATTGGATGGCATGGTGGTGCATCCGTAGAATTGTGCCTTCCAGCGCCAGAGACCCGGGTTCGATCCTGACTGTGGGTGCTGTCTGTACGGAGTTTGTGCATTGTCACTGTGACTGCATGGTTTTCTACAAGATCTTCGGTTTCCTCCCACACTCCAAAGATGTACAGGTTTGTAGGTTAATTGGCTTGGTAAATGTAACAATTGTCCCTAGTAGACGTAGGATAGTGTTAATATGCGGGGATCGCCGGTCGGCACGGCCCCAGTGGACCGAAGTGCCTGTTTCCGCGCTGTATCTCGAAACTAAACAGGAAATTCAATTCCATGGTGGAAAATGCAATCGGCTTCATTAGCAACTTGTTAACCACACAATATATTAATTCCCTCCACTACTGCTACACATAGCTGCAGTATGTACAATCTACAAAATGCACTGTGGTCACCCACCCAGACTACTCCAATGGCAGCCCCCCAAACATATGATTTCTGCCATTAAAACAGACAAGGGCAGCAGGTGCTTGTTCTCCACATGGCTTGATACACCTCATGTGATATAATCACCATTGAGTCATTACTCCCAATATTGTCCACCCTATACAAATCACCTTGGACCCAGTTGATTAAAGTACTATAATGTTGTCGCCATAACTCCACCATATTAGCTGTTCCAGAGATTCCATCTGCAGTGCATGGTAAACATGTTTTGCAACTGTTAAGAGATCTCACTTATGACTATCTGAATTTTTTAGGATTTAGAAATTGTTAAATTCGATTTTAAGTCCAAGGGATAGTAATGTGCCCAGTTGGGAGGAAAAAAATTAGGCATTCTTTAGTTTCTTTCTAATCCCTCCCCTTCTCTTTCTCTGCAACTTGAATTTTTTAATTTTTTAGCTTTTCCTAGTTTTGACCTGATTTGTTGATTCTGTGCCTATCTGCAGCTTTTTACTTATGACGAGAAACTCTTTGCCTGATTAGTATATTGAAGTCTCCGATTGAAGTGGCAGCTGAGTTTCTGCTATGAAGATGCACCAAGGAAAGCAGAATATAAATCTAAGGCACACATTCAGCCGATCGTGCCACCGAAACAGATGTGGCAATTAAATGGGATCTTCTGCACCAAGCAGATCTTTCAAGTTTGCAGGTTGAGGTTAATATAACAAAATTGCAACACACCCTCTAGTGTTGCTATAGCATACAGCTGTTTAAATATACTGAGTTTATCTGTGTTCCTTTCGTTTTTGAGGACTACTGGCGAACATTGAAGAGCCACTGTTTCTGGGTATCAGTAACAGGGTATTAAAGTAATAGACAAGAATTTTTTGGGAGCAAAGTTAACTTTTTTCTCCTTGGATATGCTTAAGGAGGTGGAGTTGGAAGTCTGGAGTTCATAGCCCAAAAGGATAGTAGTATCACATTTTAAAAGTATGTAGGAAAGAAATGCAGATGGTGGGTTACACTGAAGATAGACACAAAATGCTGGAGTAACTCAGCATCTCTGGAGAAAAGGAATAGGCGACATTTCGGGTTGAGACCTTTCTTCAGACAGAATCAGGGGAGACGGGACAGTAGAAAAGGTACAGGACAAAAAAAAGCCAAGGAGCCCACAATAGTCCATTGTTGACTGTGGAGAAGGTGATAACGAAGGGATGCCGACAGTTAAAATAGTAGGACACCTAGTGTGGGGGAGGGCCAAAGAGAGAGGGAATGTAAGTGTTATTTGAAATTGGAGAAATCAAATTCATACCATTGTTATAAGCTGCCCAAGTGAAATATGAGGCACTTCCTCCAATTTACATGCCGCCTCACTCTGATGGTGTAGGAGTCCTAGGGTAGAAAGGTCAGTATGGGAAAAGAAAGGGAGCTAAGTTACAGCCAAGTACTTTTAAAGTGTTGGAGTATCAAACAAACCAAAAGCTTTGAAATGGCATTGGGGTTGGATCACACTTGTTTCAACTGTACAGGCTATTGCCAAGGCAACACCTGCAGTATTTTGTGCGGTGCTTGGGTCCCACCCATAGCAAGGATGCCAAAGATGTAAAGGAGATAGCAAAGATTGAGGAGGATGTTACTGGGATTGCATTATAAGGAGAGGCTGGATAGGCTGGGACTTTTTTCCCTGGAGCATGGGAAGCTGAGGGGTAACTTTTTAGATGTATATAAATACATGAGGGATGTGAGGCGCAAACGCAACTTGCTGACCAGGTTCTCAGCTAATGACTCGTCTTTAGTTTGGAAGGGCTTACAAGAAATCACCCGCTACAAGTAGAAAAACCCCCGCTCCTTGGACAATCGTCAGCTGACCAACAACCTGAATGAGCTCTACTGCAAGTTCGATAAACAGAAACATAACCCTGGTACCCCCTCCTCCCCCCCCCCCCCCCCCCCTCCCCAACCATCATCTCTGCTACTTACAGCCTGACTCCAGTCTGCAAAGACTGGGCCCTCGTCCACTACCCATCCCCTCCGTGCTGCACAACATCAGTCTGGCCGCTTCTCCATCACCAACAATAGAAATTGAGGAGGTGGAGAGGCTATTCAGAAGACAGAATAGCCGGACAACTGCCGCCGATCCAGGACTGGACAATGTTTCCCCCTCTACCCCCAAGCTCTGTGCCGAACAACTGGCACCGGTCTACACAGATATTTTCAACCAGTCCCTGCAAACCTGTACTGTCCCTGCCTGCTTCAAAGTCTCCACTGTTGTTCCTGTACCCACAAAGACAAGGATTACTGGTCTTAATGGCTAGAGACACGCCTGTCGCACTGACCTCTGTAGTCCCTTGAAAGACCTGCTGGCCCACTTGAAAAATATCACAAACCCCCTGCTGGATGGACCCTCTGCAGTTTGCACACCGGGCCAATAGATCAGTGGATGACGCAGTCAATCTAGGCCTGCACTTCATCCTCCAGCACCTAGACCGCCAGGACACCTATGCAAGGATTTTGTTTGTGGATTTTAGCTCTGCATTCAACACCATTGTGCCAGAGCTACTACACTCCAAACTCTCCCAGTTGACCATGCCTGAACTTCTGTCAGTGGATCACCAACTTCCTGACAGACAGGAAGCAGCATGGAAAGTACACCTCGGATCCGCTGACCCGCAGCATAGGAGCACCGCAAGGCTGCGTACTCTCCCCTCTCCACTACTCTCTCTACATCAACGACTGCACCTCCACAGACACCTCTGTCAAGCTTCTCAAGTTTGCAGACGACAACCCTGATTGGACTGATCCAGGATGGGGAGGAATCTGCCTACAGACAGGAAGTGGCCCAGCTGGCGTCCTGGTGCCTTCATAACAACCTGGAGCTCAATGCTCTTAAGACAGTGGAATTGATTGTAGATTTTAGGAGAGCTCACCCTCCCCCCACTCACCATCAACAACACCACAGTCACATCTGTGGAGTCTTTTAAGTTCCTTGAAACCATCATCTCCAAGGACCTTAAATGGGGGGGCTACCATCGACTCCACAGTCAAAAAGGCCCAACAGAGGATGTACTTCCTGCGGCAGCTGAGAAAACACAATCGGCCACAGGCAATGATGGTCCAATTCTATACTGCCATCATAGAGTCTGTCCTCACTTTCTCCATCATGGTCTGGTTTGGCTCAGCCACCAAGCACGACAACCGGAGGCTGCAGCGAATCGTTCAATCAGCTGAGAAGGTTGTTGGCAGCAATCTTCTCCCCATTGATGAACTGTACACTGCAAGGGCAAGAAGCGAGCGGGTAAGATCATCTCTGACCCCTCTCACCCTGGCCACAAACTCTTTGAAGCACTTCCCTCTGGAAGGCGACTCCGAACTATCAAAGCCGCCACAGCCAGACATAAGGACTGCTTTTTTTCCACGAGCAGTAGAGCTACTCAATAACCAAAAGCCTGTAGCCTCCTTTTGCTCTGGTATTTTATTTCATTCACATATTTAAACTTTAATGTTTTATTCTTAATGTTTTAAGTTTTATTCTTAATTGTTTACTGTATGTCATGTTGTTACTTGCGAGTTACAGAGCACCAACGCAAATTCCGTGTATGTCCACATACTTGACATAAACTCATTCATTCATGTAGATGGGATGATTAGTCTTATTACCAGGTTAGGGATGTATAAAAGTTAGAGAATATAGATTTCAGGGAAGAGTGTAAAGATTTATAAGGAACCAGAGGGAAAACTTCTTCACACAGGGTGGTGGGTATATGAAATGAGCTGCCAGAGGAAGCTATAGAAGTAAGTACAACTATCATGTTCAAAACACATTTGGATATGGACATAGATAGAAAAGGTTTAGCCAAATGTGGGCAAATGGAACTAACATAGATGATGGTTGGCATTGAGGAGATGGATGGAAGGGCATGTTTCCATGCTGTATAACTCTGAGTCCTTACAGTTTGAGCACACGATGGCCGAACTGTCCTCTTCAATCGAGTTGCTTTCTCTGGTTCTATGCAATGTGTTAATTTTCCTCTTATAGATTCTGGAATGTTTTGAGCAGTATTACAACAAAGAATTTGGTAAACTGGTCAGAGAAAGAACACAGATTTTCTTGACGCAGGTTAGTAAATACATTTCATTTTAAACGATTCCCAAGACCAAGATATCCAAACTCAGGAATATCCTAAAATGTATCACAACTAACAAAATAGAATGCTGATAACAGCCCAGCTGCAGGGATGGAAGATTGCAACCTTCACGTGGTCCGCCCTGTTTAGACTAATGTAATCAACTCAACGTGCACAAACAGAAGACCAAATAGAACAAGTTGTCCAACAACTTTAGGCTGTGCACGCCACACGAAAGAAGAGGAAGAAGCCCAGCTGCACAATACAGACATTCCTCTGCACTGTTTCTTTTCCCTGCAATTAGTTGGGTAAGAGTCCAAGCAGAAAAAAGGCAGCACAATGGTACAGCTACTGCCTCATAGCATTAGAAACCTTGGGCAAGACACCCCCATCATGGAAAGAGGCAATTATAACATTAATCCCCAAAGAGAACAAAGACAAGGAAAATTGTACCAACTACAGACCGATATCAATTCTAAATGTGGACTATAAATTATATTCTTCAATTATCTCCAAACGATTTGAAAAGTTCATGCCAGATTTAATTGATGAAGACCAGACTGGTTTTATAATAGGCAGACAAACACAGGACTGCATTAGAAGAACCCTACATATAATACACAAGATTCAAAAGGAAAGTACACGTGCTGTCCTGATAAGTCTAGACGCGGAAAAGGCTTTTGTTAGGGTTTATTGGGAATTCTTATATCAAACACTAGAAAGATTTGGCTTTACCGAAGAGTCAATTCAAGTTATTAAAGCAATTTACCAACAACCTACTGCAAGAGTAAAGGTGAATGGGTCCTTAACTGAGAGATTTGTGTTAGGAAGAGGAACGAGACAGGGATGTTGTCTTAGTCCTACCCTGTTTGCTATATATATTGAACCATTGGCTCAAGCGATTCGTCAAGATAGGGAACTGAGTGGAGTAACAATAAGAGACAGAGAACATAAAATTGGCCTTTTCGCAGATGATGTCACGGAAGTAAACACCTCATTTCCAAGGATGATGGGCATCATAGATGAATTTAATTTTTATGCAGGATATAAAGTGAATATTTCAAAAACTCAAATCCTCCTATTTAATTGTCCTCCTCCAGAAGAAATCAAACAAAATTATAATATTAAATGGGATTCAAAATCAATCAAATACCTAGGTATACATATAACAAAAAATATATTGTATGGGGCCAATTATAATCACATCAACCAAAACATAAGAAAGGATATAGAAAGATGGTCCACCTACCCAATGGATTTTAGTAGTAAGATAAATGTGGTGAAAATGAATATTTTGTCAAGGCTATTGTACTTATTTCAATCTCTGCCAATTGAGGTACCATTAAAACAATTCACAGAATGGGATAAATTAATATCTAGATTTATTTGGGGAGGAAAGCAGGCCAGAATTTGAAACACTACACTACAGTTGCCAAAGGACAAAGGTGGAATGGCACTTCCAAATTTTAGGATATATTTCTATGCAGCCCAACTTCGACCACTAATTAATTGGTGTGAGGACAGCTATATAGCTAAGTGGAAAGAGATTGAGACAAATATCCCTGACTTCCACATCCAAACACTTTTGGGAGAAAAAGCACTTCCTGGACATATCAGGAGTATAATCGATCCAATAACGACATTTACTTTAGAAACCTGGTTCACTCTTACCAGACAACTTAAACTGAATAAACGACAAAAAGTTTTAAGATGGATAGCTTTGGGTAATGAATTTAAACCAGGGATGTATGACTCAGGATGAAGATGTGGATGAAGAAAGGAATGACTGCATTTTGTACTGTTATTGAAAATGGAGATCTAAGAAGTTTTCAAGATTTGAAGGATAGATTTGCACTTCGGAAGCAAGACTTGTTTAGATACCTCCAACTGAGAGATTATTACAATAAAAAGGTAAAAAGGGAGGCACTAGAAGAAAATAATCCAGCGATAGAAGTGATAGTTAGTGCGTATCATCAAAAAACATTAAGGATTATTTCTAAACTTTATCATAGTTTAATGGAATGTCAAGCTAAAACTACATTTTATGTAAAATTTAAGTGGGAAAAGGAATTGAACATCACAATCTCAGAAGAAGAATGGCATCATATGTGTGTAACACTACAGACATCCACTAATTCACAAAATTGGGGAGAATTTAATTGGAAAAATTTGATTTGTTTCTTTATTACGCCTAACATGAAAAGCAAACAAATTCTAAGGCAGCAAACCTGCTGGAGGCAATGTGGTCAAACAGATGCAAATCATGCACACATCTTCTGGAGTTGCCCAAAAATAGAACCATTTTGGGACAGAGTGAATTCAGAATTAACGGAGGTATTAGGATATACAGTCTGCAAGAAGTGTTCCATTTTATACCTGGGTAATATAAATACAGTGGTGCTGAAGGAAGACCATTACTTGGTTAAAATCCTACTCACAGCTGGCAGAAAGGCCATTACAAGAAACTGGCTTGGAGTGGACACACCCAGACTTAGACAATGGTTAGACATAGTACAGGAAATATTTGTCATAGAGAAAATGATATATTCTCTAAGAGTGAAAGAAGACGAGTTTAATAGAAAATGGGAAAAATGGATTAGGTATAGAAATAAAAACATCAACACTATAATTTTATAGACAATAATGTAAGTTATTGGAAAATGTTTTAATACGAAAATAGTTCTGTATACTGCATCATTAATTGTAAACTGCTGCACTGTTGTACGTTTCACTGTAATGTTGTATGTTTCGTTGTTATATTTGTGTTTTATTTGTGTATACATAAAAGCAATAAAAACTAAAGTGTAAAAAAAAGAAACCCTGGGTTCGATACTGACCTTAGGTACTTCTGTGTAGAGTTTGCACGTTCTCCCTGTGACCATGTGGGCTTCTTCCAGGTGCTCCAGTTTCCTCCCACATCCCTGAGACATGCGGATTTGTAGGTTAATTGGACTCTAAACCTTCTCCTGGTGTGTTGGTAATGGAGTAGAAAGTGGAATAATATAGAACTAGTGTGAATGGGTCAGTGTGGACTTGGTGGGCCAAAGGGCTGGTTTCCATGCTGTATCTTTAAACTAAACAGAAAGCAAAATCATTATTTTGTTGAGAAACATTTTGTAGAAATTATCCAAACCTGCAAGTATAATAAAAATACTTTGTCAATCATTTTTCCTTATTGAAGCTAAACTCATCCCATTATCCACTACAATGACTAATGCTTCCAAATTAGTTATCAGATTCTTGTCTGTCAGATCTTATTGGCTTTTACATATTACATTATTACAGTAATGTATTTGAATTGCTTTCTGACCTTTACAAAAGTGTTCAAATATATACAACCATGTAATTTACTTATTTTGATGATAAGTTGTTTATATCAACAACTAGCTCCCTGCTTGTTAGTACAAAAAGGTGTAAATTGTAAATTTGTCTAATTTGTTGTCAGAGTTCTATTTTTTAATTTATTTTTTACATAAATAAGTTGTGTTTAGAAACTATGCTGCTGTTGAGTTTTCATAGAAATTTGCAGTAAACACATTTAATTATAAAAATGTTATATAACGTTTGGTTTTCTTCTCAAAGCTAAAGCAGAAATTATATGCTCAAGTGCTCCCTCTACCAGTCTTCTGGCTTACTAAACCATTGATCCTTTGTTACAACAGCAGTATTAACATGTAAAACCAAGTAAACTGCTACAGCAATGACCTACATTTATACATAAAATATTTTATGTTTCTTGAGGCCCTATGGCTTTTCAGTAAATAACACATAAAATATTCTTGGCGTACATTAACTGAAGATTTTCAGTCATTGAATTCACATTGAACAATTTACATTAAAATGCAAAGGAGCCATTGCCCTTGCTACTTTAGATATTTAAAATCCTTTGGGGCTGCCAAAAATGGAGTCATAACTGAAAACTATGCAAGTCAGTGTGCTAGGAATGGATGTTCTGAATATTGTTAAATATTTTTTAAACTACCCACTGGTGCTCATTAAGAAGGCATTTGATGGTTAGAACTGTCTAAAATGATCGACTAGACAAAAATGCTGGAGAAACTCAGACTGAAGAAGGGTCTTGACCCAAAACGTCACCTATTTCTTTGCTCCATAGATGCTGCCTCACCCGCTGCATATCTCCAGCATTTTTGTCTACTTTTGATTTTTCTAGCATCTATAATTTTTTCTTAAACAAAATTGATTGACTAGTGACTGGAAGGGAACAAGTTGTTGCAACCGATCTTAAAAGCTCCTGAAGAAACCGTCTTACAAAGGTCACCAGATAGCAAAACATTTAAATAATACCCACAGAAAAGGAAATTTGCAAGAGAAATTTTTTTTAAACTAAAATGAACAGAAATGGTTTTTACACTTACATTAGAAAAAAGTGAAGGGAAAGGATCACGTGGATCATATGGCGCAGTTTCCGGGACAGACCACTTGGCCCTTTGAGCCTACACTGCTCTTCAACAAGAACATGGATGAACATCAAATTCCAACTGCTCAATATATCTAATTTTCTACAGGAACAAGCAAGAACATGAATGTTTTTGTACCCCCAAGTATTGCCATACGCATACTGATTCTTGTAGATTTGAATAGATTAGTTTTATTATCATATACTTCGGGGTACAATGACATTCCTTGTTCACATGAAACTCACAGGGTAAAAAGTATACATAAAGTAATGATAAATACAACAAATATTTAGGTTCAAAACTGCAGAATGGAGCTAGATTCTAGTGCAATACAAAATATGGCAAAATAAATTAAAGTACAAGAACCAAATGAGGTAGAACTAAGAGCAAGGGTAAGTGGCAGCATATCCAGGAAGGGCATGTCAAAGAGTTGTTTGGTTCAGGAGCTTGATAGCAGTGGGGAAGAAGTTGTTCTTAAGTCTGGGGATCTGGGCTTTCAAACTCCTGTGTTCCCTCCCAGTGGATAGAGAGAAAAGGGATTGCCCAGGATGGCAGGCATACACATGCCAATACGTCTAGTCCCCCTGATGCACAGTACCATGAAGATGGACGGGATGGAAGGAAGTGACGAGCCTGTGATCACCACTCTCTGCAGGTTCAGTTGATCAAGAGCCGTCCATTTGCCATATCCGGCTGAGCTGTGCATCCTGTCAGAAGGCCTTTAATAGCATATCTCTAGAGGTTTGAGAGAATTGTGGAATCGTCTCTGACGCTTAAGAGAGCAAATATGCTGATGTTCTTTCTTGATTACCACGTAACTGTGAATAACCAGGTTGGGTTGTTAATGGTATGGATGTGTCGGAAAACTGAATAACCCATAAGATTGATTGAAAATAAAGAAATAGCAACAAATATTGAATAATTATTTTGCATTAGTATTTAGAGGAAAAAGTCAGCATAGTGAACACCCAAGGAAAGTACATAGAATCACCAGCTTTTGATTGTAAGTCAAACGATGGCAATGAAAGATATGATCGCACTAAAGAGACAAATCCCCTGGCCAAGATGGTTTCCATTGCAACATTTTAAAGGAAGAAGGTGAAAATATTACAGATGTTCCAAATACAATTATTGCTGTAATTAAAGACAAAAACAGACCTATTTACTGTCTGTTGATACGAAGGAGTGGAAGCGAATTGAAACATTGCTCTTATCACTGTTCCAACTGGACTCAACTAGCACAGATCATGAGCTCCTTTGAGTCTCCACTGCCATTCAGCAAGATTATGGCTGAAAACCACATTCCCACTGATCATAAGTGTATTGCTTTTCCAAAAGAACAATTGAAAATAAGCTGGTAGACAAAAATGCTGGAGAAACTCAGCGGGTGACGCAGCATCTATGGAGCGAAGGAAATAGGCGACGTTTTGGGTCGAGACCCTTCTTCAGACTGATGTGGGGGTGGGAGGGCAGGAAGAAAGGAAGGCGGAGACAGTGGGCTGTGGGAGAGCTGTGAAGAGGAGGGGAAAGAAGGAAAAAGCAGGGGCCACCTGAAATTGCAAGTCAATGTTCATACCACTGGTAAACTACCTAAGCGAAATATGAGGTGCTGCTCCTCCAATTTACGGTGGGCCACACTCTGGCCATGGAGACCCTCGACCCAAAATATTGCCTATTTCCTTCGCTCCAATGACGCTGCCTCACCCGCTGAGTTTCTCCAGCATTTGTCTATCTTCGATTTTCCAGCATCCGCAGTTCCTTCTTAAACATTGAAAATAAGCTTGTTCTTTCACCTCTGTAGAAAGCAATTGACAATGTGGATCACACTTTACCTTGTATGGGAATAATAGCCAAACAACCCTCTTTTATCGTGGAAACACCGGGTGGCGCCACCAGCAGTGGCTGCCTCGCCAACAGTCTATCTGTACCTTCTTCTTTGTGTTATTTTTAGTATGTTTTTAAAAGTATGTTTTAGTGTTCCTTGGTTTGTTTATGTGGGGGGGGGGAAAGATCGGGGGAATTTTTGTTTTCAATCTCTTACCTCGACGGAGATGCAATTTTTTTTTCCATATCGTATCTCCGTCCCCACCGCGGCCTAACATTGTGGAGTTGGCGACCGGTCCTGGAGACCGATGGCCGCTCCAAGGCAGGAGTCTGTGGGACTTTAACGAAGCAGGAATTTTGATCACCCCGATGGGCTTCGATTGTCAGCGCCGGGGGCTTTGATCGCCCCGACTGTGGATGTTTTGACTGGCCCGACCGCAGGAGAACATTATTGAACTTTATTGCCTTCCATCACAGTGAGGAATGTTGAATCCACTGTGGTGGATGTTTATGTTAACTGTTATGTGGTTGAGTGTCTTGTTGCTTTCCATTTAGTATGGCTGTATGGTAACTCAAGTTTCAATGTACCTTAATGGTACATGTTACAATAAACTGACCTTGAAACCTTGAACCGTGACCTTAAATGTATCTGATTCTATGCAATTTATCTTAATTCTCCTTATATAGTTTAATCATAATAGTAATTAATTTGCTATCAAATAGTTCTCCAAAATTACATGACAATGGTGACTGTAACTAGTCATTACGATGCATGATAATACATATGTTCAGCATATACTGAGAAACGTCCATACCATCATGTTAATCCATTAATATTGCAAGTGTCGAAGTACTCTTTACAAATATTCAGTTCACTGGGCTAGAAACTCTGACCCAATACAAATTTGTGTAATTCTACATAGCTTAGCTGCCCATTATTCCTTTTATATGATACGAGAACATTTGAACAATGCTTAGTAACATTTTAATAATTTGGGCATTAAATCACTCATCGCACATCAGGGCATACAATAGGAGTTCAAAACAACAGATATTGATAAGTCATCCTTGTTGGGCTGAAACAAGAAATGTCTATAGTGACTCAGTGATAATTAAGACATTGGAAAAATATAGAACAGGTGATTAAAAGACTACTTGAGGGGTAGGTTTTTTTTTAAAAAGATATCTTATAGAAGGTACAGAAAGATTTAGGAAAGGTATTTTAAACCAGAAAGGCCTGGATGAATGGAACAAGAGGCACCAATAGTTGCAAATATGGGATGAATAAGAGGCCAGAATTGGAACAACGCACCATTCTCAGATGGCTAAAATGAAAGATTTAAAACGATAGGGGGTAGCTTTAAAAGCATTTGAAAATCTCAAAATTGTGGGCTTTGATATCTTGGAGAAGTATGTAATTCCATCAGGGAAGGTTTGGTTGGAAACACTCCTTATGAGCAACGCGTCCAGTTTTCATAATAGAACAGAACGAGTACTGATATTCTGACATTTTTAAAGCAACAGGTAAGAAATTGGGTTTAGTTACGAAGGTCTTTTCCTCGGATTTGCAAGGGGTTTGGTTGGAATGTCTTGTATGGTTGCATCTCGCATCGGCGTCAGCGGCTGGAAATCATGGGACCTCGGCGAGAACTCTCGGGTACTTGGAGAAGTGCAGACGAAGACGCAAGCGCACAGCGTGGGGCCAGTTCTGCTGCCAAAGTTCTCCGGAATCACAGAAAGGGCGTGGGCACGGCACCGTTCCAGCAGCGTTTATCCAGGAAGCAACCAAGGTGCAATCGAGAGGGACACGTGCTGCTGGAATCTCCAAAAGTAAACCACACTCACCAGAAGCAATTTGTTGCTTGGGCGGAGGAGACGCCGCTCAACACGCGTTTCCCACACAACCAGTGAGTTGTAACTGCACCCAGTTTTATTTAGTTTAGTGTAAGAGTCAATTGAAAATCGTCTCTGGCATGCAGCTTTAAAAAAAAATGTTTGCTGAACTGCGAGTTTCTAGTGGTGGTATTGTGAGTTGAAATTCCCTTTTCTTACCTATTGGTGACTTGGGTGTTGAGTTAAAAGTAACAAGCTAAACGGTTTTGTGTTTCCCTATAGAGTAGATACAAGGAACTACAAATGCTGGAACCTTGCGAGGAAGATAAAACGCTGGAGTAACTCAGCGGGTCAAGCAGCATCTGTGGAGGACATGGATGAGCGACGTTTCGGTTGGGGCTCTTCGTCGGACATTCCTCTATTTCTGCATCTCAGTAGCAGTGTTTGTACGCGATGTTTGGCCCAGGTAAATAAGCAATGAGCTGTCCGGGAGGACAGTGGCAGAGGTTATTTATTAGCGTGCTCTCTGGGTTACGGGTTAATCATCCTGGTGAGATTGCAGGGCAATTGAGCAAGTCGACCAATGGTAACATTTCATTTTATCAAGAAAGTTAGCAAAGGATGAAAACATTTGGAATTAGGCAAGAGTAACAGAATGATTTAGCAGAGTGAAATACAACGGATTGGTGAAAGATGTGAACACAGAAAGATGGTCAGTTCTTAAACTTTAACATTTTAATTTTCAATGCATTACTTTCCAATTGACTGATAAATGTTTTTAGTGCATTTTCACAAATTTATATTCTTGTATATAAAATAGTGTAAAGGCATGTTTTATTTAGAATGAAGATAATCCCAAACCTGTAACTCAGTTGTGTTAATGTAGAACTTTCTGCACGGTGGAAAGTTGTGTTAGATTAAATTGACAGCTCGCTGTTAACTCGGCCCCGACCAATACAACGAAGCCTAATGCTGTTTCATCTTTCACACAGTTAACATAGCTGTAACCAATTGTAAAACTCCCATCACTTTGAAGCAGCATAGCGTTCCTAACTGGCCAGACATGGTTGTTCTGCAAGCGAACAGAAGCGTGCGAATCCGTTTACAATCATGTACATTACTCTCACTTCTACGCTTCAAAAGTACAAGCACCCGAAAACAACCGAGCTCGATGATAATAGAATTGGATTTACAACCAGAACAGTTCTGAAATAAGAATTGAAGCACTATCGACGGTTTGATAGCAGTCATGGTTTTTATTTTTTCTTTAAGATGACGGGGTGTGAAACCGGATAATGGGGTCAACCTTTGAGGTTCAGTTAGAATGGCAAGGGAAGATTCCGTGAAATGTCTACGCTGCTCGCTTTATGCTTTGAATTTTCTCTTTTGGGTGAGTACGATTAAGTAAACTAGATACGTTTTTGCTTCCGCACACGGTTCATGGACTACAGTTGTCATCGACTCTAATGAATTGGATTCCCTCTGTAAAACTGGATAGGTTTTCGTGCTGAACAAAGTTACCAAAGCCTTTTCCACCAATGTTGAACTAATCGATTTTTACTTGGACTTTGGATGTGGCTGAAAAAGAAGTTTGTTCCTGGTAATTTTTTATCTATTGATCGCTCTATGCGCAGAGTCAGCATGCTCTTGTTACTAGCTCTCTGGTTACATTTTATAACATCTGGATAATCATAGTCAATAATTCGTAATATAACTTTATGTAATTTGAAATAACATTACTTCATGCAATGTTGTTAATCCTCAAATTATAAGAATTGGTTAGATTTGAATTTGCAAGGTGTGAGTTTTGGGGGGAAAAAAGAAAATAATAAAATTGAGAAAATGTTACAAAGAAAATGTTCCTCAAACTATGTAAAGAATTTCAAGTTTTTGAACAAAAAGCAATATAGATTTGTAGAATTGAATTTCTCAATGTATATGAATAGTCTACATCTTTTTCTTGCTTGTTTAAACAGCCTTATAGATGTGGAGTGCGATATTCCAAATTTAGATTTTTTTTTTGTACCACCTTGTGCTCCTCCTCTGTGTCACTTTCCACTATAAGTATAAGTAAGTTTATTGGCCAAGTATTCATATACAAGGAATTTGCCTTGGTGCTCCGCCCACAAGTAACAACATGACATACAGTGACAGTTACGAATGACTCGGAATAATACTCCATCTCATCATTCGCTTTGTTCTTCTTCACTCCATTTGAGCCAGATGGTAACTTGTGTAACATAAATTGCACCACACTCTGGAAATGTTTTTCTAGGATTTATCTACTTTTCTTCATTTGGCCGTGGGAGAAGTCAGAAGTATGTAAATGGAAACTAGATCAAAATGCTGAAGAGAACGAAATAGTAGAAAGCTAAAAGGTTGGGTCAAAGATGTGTGGGTGGATTCTTGTGAGAAGCATTAACTCTGGTAGAAACTGTTTGGGTTGAATTGTTTCCATGATGCTAGTTCTGTGCAAATCTATGTAGGCAGTTGTATGTATACATAGAAATCCCTAAAAATGAATTGGGATTGTAATTGTGCTTTTAAAATAAAAGGGTAATAGGTACTATTAGGATTTTTTTAATCAAAGACAACTTCAAATGGGTTTTAGCATGCAGAGTTATTGGCCATGGTTGGCATACAAAATATGTGCGATTTATCAGCGGGCTGGACATGCTGATCTACAACTGACGGTTCAATAAAGAACCCGTGGCTGACTGCAATTTCTAGGTCAGCTTGCCTCTTGACTTCTGAGACTGCTTATTGAAATGTGGGAGTCAAAACTTAGCTAATGTTCCAAAGCTGGTGCACCTGCTGTACAGCTTGTCCCAACACCGAGTCCAGGAACCCAACTACTCATTAGCTTTAAGCCATGGACGGCTAGTGCAAAAATGAATAGGTTTACCATTCCTTTATTAAACGGGGATGTGCAGGCAAGAGGTTCAATTTTCATTATTTTACTTAATTGGTTTTGTAGTTTGTGTAGATTATTTAAGGTATCATACTTTACTTGCATTTACTGACATTTATAAACTGGTCAAAGAACATTTAAGCAGTAAGCTTAAGGGCAATTTAAGTTGTGGTGCCTCTTGGTTTGAGTTGCCACTGTCTGCTCAACATGGTGGGATGGCCACAGCAGACAGGACAGGATTGGTAAAAGTGATACGCTGCAGATAGCAGGCTGATGCATGCATAATCCAGTCCGAAGTCTATAATTTTTTGTTACAAATATGTTTATTTGTGTCTTGTCTTTTTAATGTTGGTAACTGTAGGTCCATGCAGAGTTGCATCGTTGTCAGAAAAAACAATTTAAATGGTTCTTATGTGATCAGCCTTTTTAGGATAATGTTGAGAGAAGCATAAAATATTTTGCAGTTGTGGGCAGATGATATTACACAATTTAATAATAAAAAACAAATGGTCTTGATGAAACATTGAATTTTACTATTTAGCAAAAACATTAATTCACAGATGCATGTGCTCACACCTACATTTTTAGTAAATTAGAGCCATTTGTTCAGGCAAACTGATAAAAATATTAACGGGAAACCAGTTAAGCAGAAGGAAATTTGCAAAAGAAAATGTGCAGTTTTAAATATTTGCTTACAGGCCGGTAAATAAAAGGTGTGCATATTTTACAGCTGATGTCACTCTGTGTTCTGGGTGTGTCTGCATGGATGAGAGATTACCTGAATAATGTACTTGTGTTAACAACAGAAACGAGGTATGTATGAACCAGTTACTGGATGAAAACCGTTTTATTAAAAAAAACAAGAGTTAAAGGTGAATGGCTATAATGTGGTAGATGCGTTCAGAACCATCTTTTGACAACTGCGAGCTTTGCTTCTTAACTAATTCTCGTCAATATAGGATTTATAAGATTTTATATAAAATCTGGAGTTTAAATAAAATCTGTTGAATAAATTTACGAATACATTTTGTATGAGATTTTCTCTCATAATGGGTCTACAATGGGATCCCTCTGCCGGTTTGTGCATGAAAGAATACCTTGAAGCCCACTTCAATGAGCTTATTTAGACTTCAATTACACATGACCACCAGCACAAGGTGTTGGTGTCCATGGAGAATCTTCAGAGTTGTTTTTATTTTTTTTTAAAGTTATTTTATTAGAAGCAATTGTACAAAGTTAAAACGTTCGGCATCTGGAATTATACAATTATTGTACAGCTTTATTTTTAACCTTATAACCTAAATTGTGAAAATGAAAAAAGGGAAAGCAAGGAAAGAGTGAAAGGATAGATTAGCGCAGAACGAGAAAAAGTCCCCTAAACTACCAAAGCAGTGTAGCAGAAAGATAGAGGAATAAGAAATCGTTTTCGAAAAGATAGGATTCATTATCCATCCAGTTAAGTCTAAATTGGTGCATCTAAGATAATTGATGATATACCTTGCCCCGAGAACTTACCAGTTTGAAGTTTGATCATTATTTTATGAGGAGTTACGATGAGGGATTACGTGAAGAGGGCCATCCACACACATGTGCGTCAATCTTCAAAGCAATGTTGTGAGGTCACAATAACAGTTGTTGAACTAACATAGTAAGATTATAGATGATTAGAACTACCAGATGATCGTTAAGTTACGAGGATAGGGAGCGGAGGGCACGTAATCCCTCATTGTAACTCCTCATAAAATAACGATCAAACTTCAAACTGGTAAGTTCTCGTTTAATCTTACTATTTTACTTCGGAGTCACATGAATGACTACGTGAAGACTTTGAAGGTCTGTGATTTCATGCCGAGGAACGAGTCCACGAGTCACAGCTGCATCAATTGACAAGGGCGAGTGAGAAAAATTAATGCATTCAAACATGACATGTTTTAACAATAATAATGGTTTAATAACAGAAAAGAAAAACAAACAGTGACCCCTCTCACCCAGGGGGAAACAGTGAAACAGAATTTAAAACAGAGTCAGCAAAACTGCCAAATCTGGCGACAGGCTTATTATAAAACCTCTGGTACGTCCTCTCATTCGACCATCCCGCAGCCGCCAGAATTTGGTCAAGAGGTACGTCCATGTCCCTTGCTGCTGACGTCGATGCAGCCCTGGTGGAATGAGGTTGAACAATATCAGTGTCCACTCCTGCACACGCCAGAACCTGTTTGATCCATCTAGAGTTGGTCTGCACCGTAACCTGTTTGTGAGGTTTGGTGTAGCTGACAAAGAAGGAGAGTTCCGAGCCTCTCAAGCTCCTAGTGACCTTAATGTTGTGGACGAGATGACACACACTCGTGGATCTGAGGGATATGCCATGAAACTCAACTTGAATCCTAGTACCCCTGGCCTGCTCTGTTTGACGAGATCCCGAACGAAAAAGGTGACATTATTGCCGGATGAACTCATACTGTCCAGTCTGAGTATGCAGCGTTTGGACCCGTTGTGCTGAGGCCAGGGCCATGAGCATAACTACTTTCAATGTCAGATGGTGTAGGGACAGAGATGAAACTGGAACCCACTGACGGAGCAGTGTGAGGACCACGCTGACATCCCATATATGAGTGCACCTGGGTCTAGGTGGAGTGGAGTTAAAGACGCCCTTCATAAATTTAGTTATTAAAGGGCGGGACCCTACCGTGTGATGTGCTGACCCCAGCTGTAAATAATTGGACAAAGCACTGCGGGCACTGTTAATGGCACTGTAACTAAGTTTGCTATCGTGATAGAGTGACGATAGAAACTCCAAAACATCAGTGATTGTAGCTGTGTGGTATGAAATGTGAGAGCGGGAACAGTACATTTTCTTTTGTGAGAGATGTTCTGTTTCTGAGTGCTCTTCGTCCAGGCCGCAGTGATGGCATCAACGGTACGCTCTGAAAACCCGAGCCCCAGGAACGGTCTCCTCAGAATCTGCAAACCAACAGATTTATACGGTCATGAAGAGGGTGGCTTTCTCCTGTCACTGGGTGTACCAGTAGATTTCTGCTCTTGGGCATTACCATAAAAGGCTGCATGATTAAGGATAGCACCAGAGGGAACCAATGCTGAGTAGGCCAGTCTGGCACTACCAGAATACCAGTGGCGGAATCTTGCTGGATTTTTGCTACTCATCGAGTAATGAGGCAGAATGGGGGAAATACATACACAAATTTTCCACCCCAATGTAGGGAGAATGTATCCACCCTCATTGCCCCTGGGTCTGGCTCCCATGACACATAAATTGGTAACTGATGATTGAGCCGGGAAGCAAACGGATCAATATCCGGTACACCATTACGAAGGACAATATCATTGAACACTTCGTGATTTAACATCCATTCTTTGTTATCATTGAATTCTCGTGACCTGGTGTCTGCCACTGTGCTATACCTTCCCGCTAAATAGATAGCTGAAACCCAGATGTTTCTTGCAATGCACCAGTGCCAGAGGAGATTGGACAACCTATCACAGGATACAGACTTACTGCCACCCATGTAATTAATGTATGCTACCGCGGTAGTATTGTCAATCTGAAGTTGGACATGCACATGATGCCTGTTGGTACAAAAAACCTTTAACTCATAGAGTGTACCCAACAACTCTAAATAGTTAATGCCATGTGATTGAAGCATGGATGCTTCCTGCAGATCCCATCTGCCACCGCAGCTTGAGACGCTATCAGTAGCACCCCAACCCAGTGCACTGGCATCAGTCTGCAGGATTATTGATGGTGTATTGACTAGAATTGTACCAGAGCGGCACTGAATATTGGCTGTCCACCACTGTAACTCAGTTAGAGCATCAGCTGGTAGCTGCATGTGTCTATCAAAATGACCTCTCTGAAGCGCAAGTGCCTGTTCCTTTGCACGCTGTAAATTTTGGTAGTGCAAAAGCCCGAATTGAGCAGCTGGGAATGCTGCCACTAATTTTCCAATTACCCAAGCCACATGTGTAATAGAAGGATGATTATCAACAATGAGTTTTCTACAGGCTTCAATTAACTCTAATTGCTTGCCCTGAGGCAGAGTCACTGACATGTGTACTGAGTTAATGGTGAACCCCAAATAGTCAATTATCTTAGATGCACCAATTTAGACTTAACTGGATGGATAATGAATCCTATCTTTTCGAAAACGATTTTTGTAGCTGACACAGATAATTCAGCTAATTCAAAAGTCCTCCCAATGAATATAATGTCATCCAAATATGCCATGACAATATGATTTTGTGCTCTGAGTAACCCCAGGACTGGTTTGAGCAATTTTGTGAATAGTCTGGGAGCCGAAGTTAATCCGTTAGGCAAAGCTTTAAACTGCCAGAACTGATCCTTCCAGTTAAACTTCAAAAACGTTCTGTGCTGCTCATGAATGGCCACTGAATAATAAGCATCTTTGAGGTCAATGCTTGCCATATAACATCCCCTGGAAAGCAGTTGTTAAGCTGTGAAAAAAGTTTCCATTTTGAAATGTTTATGCTGCACAAAAGTGTTAAGCTATGACAAATCTAGGATAATTCTTCATCCTCCATCCTTTTTTGGCCTCGTAAAGATATTGGACACAAACTGATAAGACACACGCCTTGCCCTTTCAATTACGCCTTTTTTGAACAAAGAGTCTAGCTCTTTTTGTGCACCAATACACTCCTGCTGTGAAAACATAAAAGTACGGCCAGGTGTGTGCTGAGTAGGTGGAGGCAAGTTGGAAATGAACTCAATTTGGAAACCTTGAATATTATGCCGTATAAACGGGTTAGATGTTATCCACTGCCATTCATGTACGAAAAATTGCAATCTCCCCCCAACTTGTAATGTACCCATCACAGTCTCACCTACCTTCGGATTTACCGGCGGTAACGTCGCTGCTTCTGCCCCCGAGGTCTGGGGGGTAGGGCTGCTGGAGGGCGCCGCATCTTGGACATGGCCCGGCTCGCGCCCTGGCCTAAAAAAGGCCTCTGTGTGGGTTGCTCTACACCACGTCCGCCATAGCCAGCGAACCGTTTGGTATGCACATGAGGGTAGGGGTACAGTCTGTGGAAAGACGACCCCTTCAGAGGCACCTTCATGGGGCCAACAGTCTTAGACTCATCATCCAATTCTTTTACCTGTTTTGTCAGGTTTTCTCCGAACAGGAGGTTTGGGGGTTGAACAGTCCCCTGTTTACACAGTCCAGCAAATTTAGGGTTAATGGTAGGACGGATGGCATTTTTTCTTGTACAATTAATTTCAAAATGTGCATTGCACATTAATGTCATCATGTCCTCCTGAGTCGCAAAGGTCGTGATGCCCGAGGCGAGTAGCTGGAGTACTTTTTCTAATTTAACCTCATGGGTTATGACGCCCCCTCCAATGTTCCCCCAAATAGACTGGTTTACAATGGGGACACTCAGTGAGGCACAGTTTTGTGGAGTATTGTACCTGGAAGTGGTCTCCTCCATTGTCTGTTCTTGCAGAGGATGAGAAGCCATATAATTTATGTTCTCGGCGAGCTCTGCATCCAATGGCTCACCAGTGAGGGCTGGGACCGTAAATCTGGATGCTATGGCCTATACACCCGATGGTCCCTCTAGCCCAACTGTGCCTCCGTACTCTGGGTCAGCATAGCACCTTCCTCGTACGCTCCCGTCATCGGACAAGGAGATATTATGCAGCCCTGACACAGGCGCTGCTGCCTCGGGTTCTATAAACTCCCCGGGCTCCGATAGCTCCGTCCTTTGGAGCGTATCATGCTGGAGTAACCTCTCCACAAGGCTCTCCAGCTGGGCCAGCCGGCCGGTAACACTGGCCTTAGGAGGGAACTCGTCCACCTCCTGGCCCGACTCCTCACTGTCCAGGGCCCTCACAGACTTCTTCGTGGCTTTTCTCCCCCGTGGAGTAGCCAAGGTGCCTTCTGTCCGCACCAAGTTTGTGGCCGCTGGCTGCTCTACCAGCAGCTCTACAGGCGAATTCGGTGGTCGCATTGATTTAAATTCTAGATGGTTCTCTGAAGGTAATCTTCCGTCTTCTCATCTATTAAATCTTGCATTGTTTCTGTTAACACATCACTAAGAAGAATCCATAGAGTGAAGAATATGTCAGAAATCACGTCAACAGTTTGCATGTCAAAATTGTGATCACAAAACATTGTGTAGAAGAAATTATTTTCTTGGACACTAAATGCCGGAGTAATGGCCCTGTCTCACGGTGCGAGTCCACCCACGAGTGATCCCGAGTGAAAGAAAAAATCACACTCGTGGTTGTCTACGAGATTCCAAGTTTCTGTTCACGATTTTAAACAAGTTCCCACGTGTATGTCTAAGTTTGCCGTTTACTTCTCATTTCTGCGATGTACCAAGTTCCTCTCCCGAGTTACTCTCGAGCCTATCATTGCTACAATGCAATAAATAGCATTTAAAGTACTTGGCTGTCAAAAAAAGCGCAAAATGTAAGGTGTTTAAGAAACGGACTGCAGGGAGAACTTCAAAGCTTTTGTAAATCGATTAAATTCGGGTAGAAGTTGAACTCCAGATTTAAATCCCCTGCAAGTTAGGTTTCTTAACACAGGATAGATGTTCTGCCAGAACCGTGTTGCTGAATAAAATCATCTCCCATTTTCCTCCGTTTCTTGCATGACCTCGGCTTGCCAGCTTTATTTCACACTCTGATCTGTGTAATGGATATAAATGTAAAATAATAAACTGACCAAGAAGGTCCAGTGTTCTCCCCTGTTAGTTTAGTTTGGAGATGCAGAGCGGAAACAAGCCCTTCGGACCACCGAGTCCGCGCTGACCAGCGATCCCCGCACACTAACACCATCCTATACCTGCCATGGACATTTTTACATTCGCCAAGTCAATTAACCTACAAACCTGTACGTCTTTGGAGTGTGGGGGGATCTTGTAGAAAACCCACGCAGGTCACGGAGAGAACTTACAATCTCAGTGCAGACAGCACCCGTAGTCGGGATCGAACCCGGGTCTCCGATGCTGCATTCACTGTCAGGCAGCTGCACGACCGTGAATGAAGGCCTGTTTTAAGTATCAAATAGAGGAGCAAGAAGGTGATCAAGGTGGAGAAAGTGTAGAGGCCAATGCCCAGGTAGTCCAACTCACAGGAGTGCAGGTCCACCATGACGATGCCGTGGCTGCGGTGGGCTTTGGGGGAGGTGCAGGTGACATCGGTGACCAAGCGAGGGATGTAGACTGCGGTCTGATTGATCCACCACACGAACCACCTGGCGTCGCAGGTGCAGAGAAAGGGGTTCCCGCTTAGCCGCAGCTCACGAAGGTGTTTGATGGCGCTGTCTGGGAAACTGGAGGCCTGGATGGTCTTCAGGTTGTTGTAGCTCAGATCCAGGTACTGCAGGGAGGTCACGTCCCGCAGGAAGTCCTTGGTCAGCTTGGAGATCTGGTTGCGGGTGAGGTTGAAGACGCGCAGGGTCTGGGTGCAGTTGGACAGCATGCGAGGCACCGTGGTCAACAGGTTGCTACCGAGGTCCAGCAGCTCCAACCAGCCTAGCAGGTAAAGCCTGCCCCAGTTGAAGCTCCGCAGCTGGTTACCGCTCAGCACAAGCTCCTTGAGTAGCGAGGGCAGGTGGTCACACGTTGTGTGGCATGAAGGCGAGTTTTTTTCCCCTAGTGATCTGCTGCTATCTGTGTTTGAGAGTGAAAACCTGCAAAGAGCACACACGGTTCCTCACCAGCGAAGATGGACACAGGATGCTGGAGTAACTCAGCGGGACAGGCAGCATCTCTGGAGAGAAGGAATGGGTGACGTTTTGGGTCGAGACCCATTACTTCTCTCCAGAGATATGGCAACAGCACAGCACAAAACCAGTCTGAAGGGTCTCGACCCGAAACGTCACAAATTCCTTTTCTCCAGAGATGCTGTCTGCCCCGCTGAGTTACTCCAGCATTTTGTGTCTATATCCCATGGCTTAGAATGTCACCTCACATTGTAAAATCATTATCTGAAGAAATGTCTCCTCACTGGCTCAAACATAATCTATGTAGAACTTGCGTTTCTCTCTGCTTCATATACGTGGGAATTCCCTCAGTATGGTCACTTTCCACGTGTCCCGCCCGGTGTTAACCCTCCCATCAATGCTTGAGCCCCCATCTTTGCTCTGTACCTTCATCGGCAGCTCTCTCCCAGCGAACGTATCCAAGTTAATTTCAGACCCCTATCCATCCATCCATTCATTTTCCATTAAGATGTGACTAATCTTCAACATTTCACTTCTGGCACTCGGGCCAAACCCACGGTAGACTCAAGAGTCACTACGGTAAACTCACGGGCCACTACGTTCTTACAACGAGTTTAAATGTTTCCATTTTTAACTTCAACAGTAAATTTGACTCGTGGATAACTTTAAACATGTTTGAAATTTTTCAAGAGTTAACAAGTTTCACGGGTACCTGCCGTTAGCGCCACGAGTCGCTAAGTTGCGTCTGCGAGTTCCGACGTTCCCGCTATGTTAATTGTACGTGATTACCGCGAGTGCAAACTCGGGGTCACTCGTGGGTCGACTCGCACCGTGAGACGGGGGGTTTAACTCAGCGGGACAGGCAGCATCACTGGAGAGAAGGAACGGGTGACTTTTCGGGTCGAGACCCTTCTTCAGTCAACTCCAGCATTTTGTGTCTACCATTGGTTAACCTATGATGAGTGTTTGTCAGCACTGGGCCTGTACTCGCTCTGGTTTAGAACAATGAGGGGGACCCTCATTGAAATATATAAAATTGTGAAAGGCCTGGATAGAGTGGATGTGGAGAAGATGTTTCCACTAGTGGGAGAGTCTAGGACTAGAGGTCATAGCCTCAGAATTAAAGGATGTTTTTTTTAGTCACAAATGAGGTGAATCTGGAATTCTTTGCCATAGAAGGCTGTGGATACGAAGTCGGTGGATATTTTTAAGATAGAGATAGATAGATTCTTGATTAGTGCAGGTGTCAGAGGTTATGGGGAGAAGGCAGGAGAATATGGTTAGGAGGGAGAAATAGATCAGCCATAATTGAATGGTGGTGTAGACTTGATGGGCCGAATGGCTTAATATTACTCCTATCGCTTATGATCATTGAGTCTTTGAAATACAAGGTGCGATGCAGTTATCGGGAGTTATTGGTGCAAAAGGATTTGTTGCCATTATTATTCACCAGTAACTTTTCTTTTGGATGCTGTTAATGAAAATTTGTTTTTCTTCTGCAGGCTGGAAGAAGCATTCATCCTGACGTATTTTCCAGTGATCCATCCCTTAATGGTCACTGTCTGCTGTTTTTTAATAATGGTTGGGATATTGGGCTGCTGTGGGGCGGTAAAGGGAAATCCATTGCTCCTTGCTTGGGTGAGTATGCTTTCAGCAAAGGATAATCTAATTCAGATAAATGAATGTGCAAATGCCTCTTGCCTGAATGTTAGAATTTTCCATACTTATTCCACAATATGGGAAGAGTAACTAACATAGACTTTGCAATATATATTGCACCATATCCTACTAATTAAACTTTTGGTGGGTGGTTTGAGGTTACAAATCTTTGCCTAAAGTGTTGTTGGAAGGGCAACTTAATAATTGTGTAGTGATTACTTTGGACACCTTGACAACATGACAAACGAACACAGTATTTCTGTAATCATTGTGACTAAAAGAATGAGAAGCAAGAAGGGAGTAATGTAGAGGGAGGAGCTGCAGATGCTGGTTTACATTGAAGATGGGCCCAAAATGCTGGAATATCTCTGCAGGATAGGCAGCATCTCTGGAGTAAAAAAAATTGGTGACCTTTCGGGTCGATACCCTTCTTCATACTGAGTGGAGGGAGAGTGACAAAAGAGAGTTAATGAGAGTCCATGAGGGAAAACAAAATTGCATTGGGAGGGACAAAGGACAAGTAAGGACAACATTAAATTGATATATTGAAACTTGAACAACTCACCGCCTGAAGAAATGAGATCAGCAAAGGGTCAATTATAGTCCTTAATAATTTTAACACCATTAATTATCATACTATTGAACTTATTTTGCTACTTTCTGTGGAGAGCTTGCTTTGCACAATTAGGTTGCCATGCTCCCTAGATTACATTAGTGGCTACACTTGAAGTACTTAATTGGCTTCAAAGTGCATTGGAAGATCCGGAGATTGAGAGGGGCTCTGGAAAAATGCAAGGATTTTTGATTTGTATTAATGAAGAAATGTTGAAGATTTTAAAGTGAAGTAAGTTGTGGGGAATTTTATTGACTAATTCGCAATGAAAGATGGATGGCCTAAGATATTTAATAAAAATATCCACATGAATTGCTTCAAAAATGATCAATGTTGTGTTTTTCTAGTATTTTGCTATCCTGATGATAATTTTCTGTGGGGAACTTGCCTGTGGAGTATGGAACTATGATCAGGACTATTTGGTGAGTTTCCAATTTAGTATTTCAAAGCTTTATATTAATACTTAGATTCATGTAGTGCAGTTATGTTTTATATTTTAAAAAAGTTTGTGCTAAATCTTGCTAAAATGCCTGTGGTGAATGGTTGACACGTATCCACCTTGGTACCCCCATATCTGAACACTGAAGATGTGTAGGAAGGAACTGCAGTTGCTGATTTACACCAAGGATAGACACAAAAAGCAGTCGTAACTCAGCGGGACAGGCAGCATCTCTGGATGGAAGAAAAGGGTGACATTTTGGGCCGAGACCCTTCTATCTCTGAAGATGTTGTGGTTCCAGTGGTGAATCAGTCAGTTTGTGTAGAGTAGTGAAAATGTGCTTCTTCACGGTTTACCTTGGAAAAATCTGCTCGCTGGCCATCTGCTAGATGTGAACATTTGACCATCAATGAATATTCATTGATATCATGCAGATGATAAAATCTTAGTTTTTTTGAAGATGAAAAATTCTTCATTTTATTGAAGATGATAAAATCTTCATTTTATTGGTGATTTTCTGGCTTCACAGAAAGGTAAGAATAGGATAAATCGCATCTTTCCAATTTGTATTTGATATAATTTTCAAGCGTGCAGTTTATTAGCCACAATAAAAAAAACACAAATTAAAAATTATTTTGAATATTAGGAGCAACAAAAAGCGCCCCAAAACCTTGAAAGCTTTGACAGAAGTGGAGCGAAGCTGGGCATGGCATTATACCATCTGTCAGCGTTTCAGAACAAGGGTTTTATGGGTCTCATCACCTGATTCCATGCCCAAGGCTCGGGCTCCATGCAGGGTCAGGCCTAGGTTGCATGTAGCTATCAACAATGGCTTTGTAGATCTAGGCTGAGGAAGTGTGGGTCAGCTGGATATCTGCTCTAGGTGGAGCCTCTATCCTCCCCTGGGATTGTCCTGGTCATCCACTGGAGGACCGCTTACTAGATTAACGTGACAACCTGGAAACTTTTTTGAACTCTGCTGTTCAGAGCCATGAACTTGCAAGGGCAAAAGCTGAATATGCATCCCTGCCATCTAAGCATTCACTACAGCTTAATCCTCCAGGAAGCTAAAGGAAACATTGCCCTGGTTGGGAGCCATTTGTGCCCGTTAACGTGCCCAGTGTGGATTCCACTTCTCACCCGACCCCTACAATGTGCATAAAACTAGTAATGGAGCTGATAGAGACAGTGAATTGTGTGGTGGTTTTTTTTTATCCTCACTGTTCCTTCATTATCTGGTCAGCTATGGGGTATCTGAAAGGAGAAATATATGAAGGATAGTTTTGAGATAAGAATAGATGGGGGGGGGGGGGAGAAGGGGTGAAAATAAGAGATGCATACTTGTGCCACGTAGCCTGTAATTCTGAAGATATAATGGATTAGCAGTAATTTGGTTGAGAGAAATTGGACTGGGAAGGAGGTTCTGGCTCTGCCTTTGGTGCCACTGATGGGATGGAATATCATGGTGATAATGCCACCTGGTCTTGCTTTTCCCCTCATGGGTTGTTGTTCTGTACCTGTCATAGTTGAATGATTGAATGTGTACTCCATAGATGCTGCTGCACCCGCTGAGTTTCTCCAGCATTTTTGTGTACCTTCGATTTTCCAGCATCTGCAGTTCCTTCTGAAACACATAGTTGAATGATTGTTGACCTGATTAAACAACGCACACAACAAAGAAATGTACAGCACCCAAATGGCCTTTTTTTTGCTGTACTGATCAAGATACCAATCTAATTAGTTCCATCGATCAGCACATGGCCTGTATCCCTCTGTTCCCTTCCTATTTTTATGCTTCTCTAAATGCCTGTTAAACATGATGGGTGATAGGCTTACAGCAGTATTTATATTTATATTTGGTTTGGTTGGGTTGATGGGGATTGTTGGTAGGTGAGTTATGTCGATGTGATAGTTTAAGTGTTATTGTAGGCTTGAGGTGCAGTTGATGGGGTACACAGGGTCACAGCTTGAGGATAAGGGGGAAATCCTTTAGGACCGAGATGAGAAGGAATTTTTTCACACAGCGAGTGGTGGGTCTCTGGAACTCTCGGCCACAGAGGGTAGTTGAGGCCAGTTCATTGGCTATATTTAAGAGGGAGTTAGAGGTGGCCCTTGGGGCTAAGGGGATCAGAGGATATGGAGAGAAGGCAGGTACGGGATACTGAGTTGGGTGATCAGCCATGATCATATTGAATGGCAGTGCAGGCTCGAAGGGCCGAATGGCCTACTCCTGCACCTATTTTCTATGTTTCTATGTATGTCAGTGCAGATGTAGAATGTAGAAGATAGAAAGGTACAGCACAGGAACATGCCCTTCGACCTACAATGTATGTGCCAAACTTGATGCCAAGAAACTAAGCTAATCAGCCTGCACTTCTCCCATGATCCCCGGGATATATCCATGCACCCATCTAAAAGCTTCTGAAATCCCACTAATCTGCCCTGATCACCAGCATCACAGCACATTCCAGGCTCCTACCACATGCCTCTCACATCTCCTTTAAACTTTGCCCATCTCACCTTACTAAAATGCTCTCTCGTCTTTGACATTTCTACTCTGGGCCAAACAATACCAACTGTCTACCTTATCTATGCCTCAGAATTTTATATACTATCGGGTCTCCTTCCATCCTCCAGCTTTCCACAGAAAACAATCCAAGTTTGTCCAACCTATCCCAAAATCAGGCAGCATTCTGGTCATTCTCTTCTGCACCCTCTCAAAGACTCCACCTTCCGGTATTAGAGTGACCAGAACTGCCTACAGTACTCCAAGTGTGGCCTAACCAAAGTCAGGAGTTGCATTATGCCTTCTCAATTCTTGTAGTCAATGCCCCAACCAACGATGGTGAGCATGAACTCTTCTGCCTCCACCACTCTATGTACTAGTGTTGCCATTTTTAGACCGCTATGGACTTGGAATCAAGATCCCTCTGCACATCAATGCTGTTCAGGGCCATACGATCAAGCGTATACCTTTCCCTTGTATTCAACCTCCCAAAGTGCAAAACCTCACACTTGCATATGTCCAGTATCTAATAAAGTAAGCTGTAATGTAATGCTGTTATGTAAATGTAATCCTGCATCCACATCATTCAGAACTCTAACATTGACTATTACAATGCCTTCCCAATTTGCCTTTGTACTGCATGTCTGTGAAACCTTGCTGGCCCATTAAAGGATATCTCTTCTCATCACCAACACCACCTCCTTCAAGCACTTCAGTGGTATCCCAGAAAAATGTGTAATCTGAAATAAATCGCCAATAGTTTAATTTAAGATGACTTATGGTATTCATAAGAACTTGACAGACGGATGTGAAAATTCATGCCAGTGCCGGAGGAGGTTGCCAAGGGTGACATTTGACCAAGTTACCAGATGAAATTATCACTTTGAAAGAACAGTACTTCAAATAAATCATCTGGTGAAATATGGATGCAGAATACTTGTCACAAACACTGTTATATTTGATATCGGAGAGTAGTATACTATTTATTGATTCCAAACATTTTGACATTTTGGTGACAGATCAATCTCAGTTCAATGTGTCAAATTTGTTTTCTATTTCAAAACACTTATTTTTTGCTCATAGTATTTTCAAAGTAAAAGAATATTACAGCAACAAGATCAGTGGTTTTGCTGATGTGTGGTTATGTCACGGGTTTAATTCTGACTGGGAGAAATTGGATTACATTTCGTAATGATTCAATAAGCTACAATTCTTAATTATTGTTCATTCAATTGCTGGTTATTCGACAACATTTACTGATTACTCCTTGAAGGCCAATCAATATTTAATGTATTCCACAGTTCTTTAAAACGTAAGACTGTGAGAGGGTTTGATAGTGTGGGCACTGAGGGCTTGTCCCTCTGGCTAAAGGGTAAGAACAGAGGCCATAGCTTCAGGAAAAGGATCAGTCATATTGGGGGAAGAATGGATTTTTCTGTCTCAAGGTTATGGATTCTTTGCCTTGGAACAGACGTAAGATTAAAATCGATAATTTTTTTTGGAGTGTAATATAATTAGATTGTCAAGGGATCCAATGAGAAAGTGGAGCAGAGAAGCAGGCTTGAGGGGCCATTGTAACCAATCCTGCTCTCTCAGCTTGTGATCATATCTCACCATCTTGGGGAATTTGTGTACTGTATAAAAAAAGCCCCCAGACAGATATTAAATATAATCATGTGACATTCCATTCAATAGTAATAGAATTTTTGTGTTATTGAATTTTCCAGGCCATGAAGTCAAATCTATTTATAATTTTTGTGCTTAGTATTAATAACCCATTAGCCTTGTGCTATTGGTAGTCACTTCCTTCACTTTTGATTAGTTATTTAATTTGGTCGTTCATGATTTGTTTAACGCATCAATTGAGAAGCGCTGTGCTTGGTTTAGACCATGTCTACATTTTTTCAGAGGCAAATTTTAAAAATTCATCTAAGGGAAGAGCATCGATCATTTTCAGCTTTTGAGAATTTTTTATCTGCTGGTGGGAAATGTTGGAGCAGTTCTTGTTAGTGGAGGAACAAAAACATAATGGGGAGATAAGGAGGTGCCGATGATGGTGATTTTCAAAACTGCACAGAGCCAATAAAGAGAATGTTCAAATTTGAGGACATTTCAATATCCAGCAAACTCAGATTTAGAGTCATACAACTCGGAAACGGACCCTTCGATCCAACGGGTCAATGTCGACCAAGATCCCCCATCTAAGCAAATCCAAGTCCTATTAGCCCATGTTTAGCCCAGAGCCCTCCCAACCTTTCCTATCCATGTATCTGGTCAAGTGTCTTTTAAATGCTGTTATATTACCTGCCTCAACTACCTCCTCTGGGAAATAATTTGAAGTGAAATGAGGAAAAATCTTATCGTGCAGTGTGTGGTCGATTAGACTATGTGAGCGGCTACAATCAGCAATTGGAATCATTTTTAAAAGGGGCACTGGTGTGAGGAAAGTTTGCAGGATAATATGGAAAGGGCTGTCCTGACAAGAACATCTGATGGTTCTTGTGGAGATGAGGCACGTTCAGGGAATCAAATGCTCTTCCATCATGCGATGGCAGAACTCTGAATCTGAATCCAGTGTGCTGGGAGCTAAAGCAGGTTTTGGGGACATCTGTTTAACCTGGTGTTTAGAGGCAGGTCAGTAATGAAGTCACATTTTTATGAAGTTCTCTTCCTCGTTGAAACGTGATAATGAGGTTTGAAAACTATAATTTTGAATAAAGGAGCTTCTTTTAGCTGAGTTTCAGGCCTGGTATCCTTGAGCTTGGATACAGTTTATTTCCACTGAGACTTGTGTATCTGTGGAATTCTTTTCCACAGAAGGCAGCAGAGGCCAATTCACTGGACGTTTTCAAGAGAGTTAGATTTAGCTCTTGGGGCTAATGGAATCAAGGGAAATGGGGGGGGGGGGGGGGAAAGCAGGAATGGGGTACTGATTTTGGGTGGAGCAGAGGGATCTAGGAATAACTGTGCATAGTTCCCTGAAGGTGGAATCGCATGTAGATAGGGTGGTAAAGAAAGCTTTTGGTGTGCAGGCCTTTATAAATCAGAGCATTGAATATAGGAGTAGGGAAGTAATGTTAAAATTGTACAAGGCATTGGTAAGACCAATTCTGGAGTATGGTGTACAATTTTGGTCACCTAATTATAGGAAGGATGTCAACAAAATAGAGAGAGTACAGAGGAGATTTACTAGAATGTTGCCTGGGTTCCAGCAACTAAGTTACAGAGAAAGGTTGAACAAGTTAGGTCTTTATTCTTTGGAGCGCAGAAGGTTAAGGGGGGACTTGATTGAGGTCTTTAAAATGATGAAAGGGATAGACAGAGTTGATGTGGATAAGCTTTTCCCATTGAGGGTAGGGAAGATTCAAACGAGGGCATGACATGAGAATTAAGGGACAGAAGTTTAGGGGTAACATGAGGGGGAACTTCTTTACTCAGAGAGTGGTGGCTGTGTGGAATGAGCTTCCAGCAGAAGTGGTGGAGGCAGGATCGATTTTAACATTTAAAAGTAAAGTGGATAGGTATATGGACAGGAAGGGAATGGAGGGGTATGGTCTGAGTGCAAGTAGATGGGACTAGGGGAAAATGAATGGTCGGCACGGACTGGAAGGGCCGAGAAGGCTTGTTTCCATGCTGTAATTGTTATATGGTTATATGATCAGCCATGATCATATTGAATGGTGGTGCTGGCTCGAAGGGCCAAATGGCCTACTCCTGCACCTAGTTTCGATGTTTCTACCTTTCTAAAAAGAGGCAGGAATCACTTCAACAGGATTTTGGTTAGGTTCAAAGAATTTCTTTTAGCCCATCAAGCGGTCTTCCACAATGACTTGTGTCTTTCCCAATGTTGAGTTGGTGCACCATTCCATTGTTCCCCATGATCTTATATCCCATTTATATCCAAATATTATGGCCACCTGCTCCCCAAGCTGTTTGTCCCACAATCTCTCATTTTCCATGATGTATCTCTGCCCTTTTTATGCATGGTGGCGCAGCGGTAGAGTTGCTCGCACAGCGCTGGAGACCAGGGTCCGGTCCCAACTGCGGGGTTTGTATGATCTCCCCGTGATCACATGGGTTTTCTCTGAGATTCCTCCCACACTCCAAAAATGTACAGGTATGTAGGTTAATTGGCTTGGTGTATGTATAAATTGTCCCTAGCAGTAGGATAGTGTTAATATGTGGTGATTGCTGGTCTATGCGGACTAGATTGGATGAAGGGCCTATTTCTGCACTGTATCTATAAACCAAACCAAACTGCCTCATGATCATTATAGCCTGATCTCTCCCTCTCCATAATCCTCTGTACTGTACACCATCTGTGCAGTGCTTACTTAACTTTCAACAAAGTCTGTGGCAGACTGTACGGTTTGTAAACTAGCAAAACAGCAAATTCAAAGAGGGGAATGCAGTCTATTCAATCAGGAAATAACTGAATATTTCTATAAACATTGTGAATACCCTATGGGGATTTGCTCAGATGATGTAATTAAAGATATAGCTATCTTAAATGAACAATTAAATTAAACATTTATTGTTTAACTAGTATCACATGTATTACATGCATTCAATTTTCCTAAGAGAGGAAATATAAACTGACATTAGTTTTAATTCTGGCTTTTGCACACTGTGGCAGTACTGGTATTAGTTATTTTGAAGTTGCAGCTACATACGATGTTGAGTTTTAATCCATCTCTGGACTCTATGGCATTCTGTATCTTGAATCTCATCAGAAATCTCTCGTGCTGAACAATCCTGGGATTTGTTTAAGGAACATCCTGAGTCTTGTCTTCTGTGGGGATCTCAGAGGCATCATGTGCTGGGAGTGTGCTCTGCTTAGACTGCAGAATTTCTCAACAATCCACACAACAATTACTAGAATAATTTATCTTCACTATTTCTATAATGTCCCATCTGTAACCTACCTGCAATTTGCAGCAGATACAGACACTCTCTTCTGCTTGTGTAGTGATGCTTGCATAAGACGTACAACTTTCACATCTCTATTATATTAAAACTCTGTGTGTCTGCGACAGCCGTCCGCCTACCGCCCCGGCTGCCAAGCTTTCCACCTTTGATTCCCTGCTCCGCTAAAAACCGGACCCTCGGACGCCGCCATTTTTTTCCATTTAACCAGACGTTACGCTTGTACATTACCAAAGGCGCTCCTCATTACATTGAGGCGTTGTTACTACACTATTTTTAATAAAATCCTTCCCCCCACTTTCAAAAATCAAACTGCTCTCACCCATAGAATGTTGATAAACATTCCATCATGTGATGTCACAATGCCAATGCTCACAGATGTCCAATCAGAACGGATCTCATTTACATCTGCTCTCGCACAAGCCCCCCACCCCCGCCTGATGTTCCAGCACGTTCCATTGTGTGATGTCACAATGCATCCCTCACAAATGTCAAATCGGAATGGATCTCATTTACATCTGCTTTTGCCCCAGCCCCCAGCTGCCTGTGTCGAAGCACTTGATCACGTGTGTGAGAAAGAGGATTGGGGGTGATAGGGAGTGGGGAATAGATGGACTGTCCCTACCCCTCACTACCACCCCACTCTTCCCCCTCCCTCCCCTACCTAATCTCTTCCTCATCTCTCCCCCCCCCTCCCCCACGCCACTCTCACTCTTCCCCGTCCCCCCCCTCCCCCCACCCCTCTCTCCTCCCCCTCTCCATCTCCCTCTCCTCACCCTCCTCCTCCCACCCCATCCTTCTCCCACACCCCCTTCCCTCTACCCAGCCCCTTCCATCTCCCCTCCACCCCTTTTTCCTGCCCCCTCTCCCACTTCCACCACTCCCCCTACCCTCTCCCCCTCCTCTCCCCCTTTCCCCCGCCACCTCTCCCCCTTTCCCCCGCCACCTCTCCCCCTTTCCCCCGCCACCTCTCCCCCTTTCCCCCGCCACTCTCCCCCTTTCCCCCGCCACCTCTCCCCCTTTCCCCCCGCCACCTCTCCCCCTTTCCCCCGCCACCTCTCCCCCTTTCCCCCGCCACCTCTCCCCCTTTCCCCCGCCACCTCTCCCCCTTTCCCCCGCCACCTCTCCCCCTTTCCCCCGCCACCTCTCCCCCTTTCCCCCGCCACCTCTCCCCCTTTCCCCCGCCACCTCTCCCCCTTTCCCCCGCCACCTCTCCCCCTTTCCCCCGCCACCTCTCCCCCTTTCCCCCGCCACCTCTCCCCCTTTCCCCCCGCCACCTCTCCCCCTTTCCCCCGCCACCTCTCCCCCTTTCCCCCGCCACCTCTCCCCCTTTCCCCCGCCACCTCTCCCCCTTTCCCCGCCACCTCTCCCCCTTTCCCCCGCCACCTCTCCCCCTTTCCCCCGCCACCTCTCCCCCTTTCCCCCGCCACCTCTCCCCCTTTCCCCCCGCCACCTCTCCCCCTTTCCCCCGCCACCTCTCCCCTTTCCCCCGCCACCTCTCCCCCTTTCCCCCGCCACCTCTCCCCTTTCCCCCGCCACCTCTCCCCCTTTCCCCCGCCACCTCTCCCCCTTTCCCCCGCCACCTCTCCCCCTTTCCCCCCTTCCCTCCCCCTTTCCCCGCCACCTCTCCCCCTTTCCCCCCCCCCCACCCCTATCCCCCCCTCTCCCCCTCCCCCGCCACCTCTCCCCCTTTCCCCCGCCACCTCTCCCCTTTCACCCGCCACCTCTCCCCCTTTCCCCCGCCACCTCTCCCCCTTTCCCCCGCCACCTCTCCCCCTTTCCCCCGCCACCTCTCCCCCTTTCCCCCGCCACCTCTCCCCCTTTCCCCCGCCACCTCTCCCCCTTTCCCCCGCCACCTCTCCCCCTTTCCCCCGCCACCTCTCCCCCTTTCCCCCCGCCACCTCTCCCCCTTTCCCCCGCCACCTCTCCCCCTTTCCCCCGCCACCTCTCCCCCTTTCCCCCGCCACCTCTCCCCCTTTCCCCCGCCACCTCTCCCCCTTTCCCCCGCCACCTCTCCCCTTTCCCCCGCCACTCTACCCCTTTCCCCCGCCACCTCTCCCCCTTTCCCCTCCACCTCTCCCCTTTCCCCCGCCACCCTCTCCCCCTTTCCCCCGCCACCTCTCCCCCTTTCCCCCC